>OU696486.1:17205000-18405000 GCA_916048165.1 Spilarctia lutea
GTGTGCGAGCAGTACTCGGGAGTGCTGCCGTTCTTCATCAAGGTGGAAGGTCCAGACCGCTGCCGGCAAGGAGAGCAGGTGGGGCTGCGCGTCGTGGTGTTCAACTACCAGCCGCAGGACATCGAGGCCGTCGTCGTACTCGCCGCCTCGCCCGACTACAAGTTCGTGCACGTCGAGGAGAATGGCATCGTGAGTACCAACAACTTATACCGTCCGCCATGCATGGCCGGCTCGACCGGAGGGATACCACGGCCTCACACAAAACCGGTGTGATACCGGAGCCCAACCCCTTTTCCATCCCCCAAAGGCTGGCAACGCACTTGTGACTCTGATGTTGCGGGTGGGTATCCATGGGCGGTAATCGCTTACCATTAGGCGATACGTTTGCTCGTTTGCCCCCTATTCCATAAGGAAATATCTACTTTCTAACCGTTAATAACTGAACCTGAACCTAGTTTGGATGTAATTCTTTGTTTAACCTTAGGTTATAAAAGTCCATTATTGGACATAGATTTTTTTAGAAAGGCTCTTTTGCGTGTTATATCATGCTAACCAGACAAGTTGAGTTTGCTTCAAGTTATCTTTCCTTTTTTAATACTGTTACTGTGCAGAGTTTGTGTGTACCACCTTTATATGATCTTCTCTCTCTCTTCTCTCTCACCTTTATATGATCTGGGTGTACCACCTTTATATGATCTTATAATCTGTAAGGTATCTTCAATCGCAAAACTGAACACCACATAGTCGAGAGAAGATATTTAATTTTGTTGTCCATAAAATATTATTTCGAATACTACATGATGGTAATCGATTTTAACATATAAAAAGTTAAGTCGAACATGACAGCACAGATAGAAAAGACATGTCTCACATATTATTTGGAAAGTTTTGCTAGAGCAATTCTAAAAAAAGGTAACTACTAATATCATTACACTCGCAATGAGTTTATCGACTTAATGAGTGACCTAAGAGCTGACTAAGAAAGCTAAGGTATGATAATCTTAGAATCTACAACTTGTTTTAAATTTTTGAAGATAGGCAGAACACAGATTACTAAAATGCAGGTTAGGTTATCGCTTTTATCACATGAGGTAGTGGAACCACGTTAATTTTATAACAAACGAACATACTCGACCGGGCAGCAGCATGTGCCGTGGTGTTTCATTGATGAGTGCGGGACCGGAAGCCTAACGCTGCAGAAGCATATCAATAAGCCGCCATAGTGTAGGTTACAATGCTACATTGTTGTATTGTCTGCATTCGCAGTGAGTATGGTAACCACCATTCTCGGATTCTGCTCAAGCTTTCTATCACATTGGCAGGCTGATATATAAAAAAACAAGAAATACCATCGAATATTTATTAACGAATGGTGCGTGGTGCGTCAGGTCCGCTCGTACAACCCCCGCACGTCGTTCGGCGAGCACCAGTTCTTCGTGTACATCCTGGCGGGCGACGCGGCCACCGTGCACGTGCCCGTGGTGGCCGCGCGCCTCGGCCGCGTGCGCGTGCGCCTGCTCGCCTCCACGCTCATGGGGCAGCACCACTACGACAAGGAGATCGACGTGGAGGTAACCACTCTCGACCACATCACTTTTTAAATTACGAATTGCCTTTTCATTAACTATTATGACTGCTCGAACGTCCTAGTCGTTTAAGCGGTCGCCACGCCCCTTCTTACTTCGCCTAGTGTTGTGAGTAAACCTCAAATCATCACATCATACTCAGCGCAGTATCAATCATCGTTGATTGATTGTTTCTGCAAAGAATAAACCGAAAATGTTCTAGAACTTTCTCTATAATATCGGGCAGCGACCCTGTCGCTTCGGTATGGCACATTGTAAATTGATGACAAATGAAGAGTAAAAATGACACAAAAATAAATAAAAACAATCTTTAAAAAAGATTATCAAAACTCACTTTAAATGTAGATACAAACCAATTTAACAATTATACTCGTATATTAGAAAATATAATTTTAACCTTATTAACTTATATGAAAAAATATTGAAAACAATAAATTCCGTACAGGCGGACGGTCTACCGCAGTACCGCCACCAGTCCGTCCTGCTGGACCTGTCGAACCGTGCGTACGTGTTCCAATACATGCACGTGAACGTGACCGAATCGCCCATCATCACGTACGAGGTGGACCGCTACTACGTGTACGGGTCCAACAAGGCGCGGATATCTATAGTGGGCGATGTTGTCGGCCCGCTGTTCCCCACCATGCCTGTCAACGCTACCAGCTTGTTGGATTTACCTATGGTGAGAATATTTTAAGTTAATCATTTCTTTCAATCTACACAAGTAAAGATTACCATCGAAAACATAACTTGTAAAAAAACAAGTACCAGGGTCTCAGCTAGTACATACTCATAACAGGCAGCGACCTAAAGTTTTCGAACTGAATTTTAATACCTTTTAAAACTTTGTAGGTAAAAAATAAGTTTAAAAACTATTTAGTTTGACTAGTGTAACCTAATTAAATTGTGTTGTGTGGTTTTAATCTTAACCTAGTATAAAATAAAGTCGATACCGCTGTTTGTTCGCCTAGACCTATAAAACTACTTAACGAATTTTGATGCGGTTTTCAACAATACGTGGATAATGATTCAAGAGAAAGATTTATATACGTAAAAAATGCATATTATAGTAGAGGGAATCCGAGAATTTCAAAGACTTCCGAGCGAAGCCAGGCTGGGTCGTTAGTATTAATATAATTATTTAATGCTCCTCTAGGACTCCGCTGAACAGAACATGTTCAGTTTCGCTGCGAACATGTACCTCACGCTATACATGCGCCTGATCAACCAACGCAACCGCACGCTGGAGAGAGATGCCTTCTATCACATGAACATTCTGTACCAACGGCAGCTGTCGTTCATGAAGCCTGATGGCTCATTCAGCTTGTTTAGAAGCGACTGGTAAGTACTCGTATATACACTTTTTTTTATACTGTGTGCACTACTGTTGTATAAAATAAGCAGAGGAAGCTATGTTTATGAGCCATGCGTAATAATTAAAAAACATATTCGTTCATATAAATTATCAAATCTATGCTAAAATGGACTTGTGCATACTAATATTTACAATGAACAAAATTGAACCTTTGATATGAACGATATTCAAATAAAGTAGTCAAAGTTATCTTAACATACATTAATAATTTGGTTGTGATTCTTATTTTTTGTTCTTTTGTCATCAGGAATCAGTCCGCGTCCAGTGTGTGGCTGACGTCCTTCTGCGCGAAGATCTTCCAAGATGCGTCCTTCAACGAGTGGGAGAACTTTATATATATCGATCCGGAGGTATGTGTTCATCTTAGTCATGATAAATATAACTCCTTATATTTAAAGCTTAAAATAATAAAATAAAACAATAATTTCCAACTGATGGAATTTGAAACAAGAAAGTCACTCCCGTACTTCAAGAATTTTATTGTAGATATTATTATTTCAAGACCAAAATTAACCAAATTCGCCCATTCCTGAGTAGTAAGGAGCCGTCTCCACGGGCGAGAGTACTGTTGCGATATTATCGTCATGCCACGCAGCAATTCTATTACGGATCGCGACAATACGTTGAAGGAATATTCGCTCGTTCGTGGCGATTACCCGACGATAGAAGCGCGTATTCGTCGCGGTTCTCTCGCTCGTGGAAACGGCCTCGATGACTAACGAATAGCAATGCATTTTTGGATACATTTAGGATTAAGATTATCTTTATGTACATAAATAATCTATACCAATATTATAAAGCTGAAGTGTTTGTTTGTTTCAACCTTCTAATCTCAGGAACCGCAGATCCGATTTGAAATATATATCATCACGCTAAGACCAATAGAAGCTGAGCCCCAATGAAGAGGGAAATCGGAGCCCAAGTTTAAGAAACGGGGGGAAATTATTAAGCTACGGGCAATAGTACATTTTAACCGTGGGAGAGCCGCGCTTCGGCATGAATGGGCCGGCTCGACCGGAGTGATACCACGGCCTCACAGAAAACCGGTGTGAAATAGCGCTTGCGCTGTGTTTCACCGAGTGAGTGAGGATACCGGAGGCCCATACCCCAACCCCTCCCTCATTCCCCCTCCCCATCCCCCAAAGGTCGGCAACGCACTTGTGACACCTCTGGTGCTGCGGGTGTCCATGGGCGGCGGTAATTGCTTACCATCAGGTGATACGCCTGCTCGTTTGCAATCTATTACATAAAAAAAAAAAAAAAAAAATAGTAGACGTAAACAAGGTTACGAGGGTCAGCCGGTCTATTTCTAAAAAGAATTTTCATAACAACTTTTCTACCTTCTAACCTAAAAGGTTACTACCTAAATGTATGGTCTGCTTAAAATATATTGAAATAATTTTTAGTCTATTAATAATTAAATTTAATGGTATACAGGTAATATCAATGGCGGTATCATGGGTGCTGGAACACCAGACTCCGGAAGGTGCATTCTACGAGGTGACCTGGTTGCCAAACAGGAATGATAACGCTACTATCGTGGTGCCCAAGAACAGCTCCTTGTATAGGGAGGCGTTTGGGCATGCCGGCTGGCACGACCCCAGTGCTGTGGAAGTGAGTAATGTGTACTAAAATAATTACAACATATGTTACATACATATTATAAAACAAAGTCTGTTTGTTCGCTATAAACTCAAAAGCTACTGCATGGATTTTGACGCGTTTTTACCAATAGATAGAGTGATACCTGTAGAAAGGTTTTCGTGTATATTTTGTTAACTTTTTGAATATATTGGCTAAAATACAACGATATTTGTTGAAGACGTTGGAAAAAAATAATCCGTACATCTCGAGATATCATAGGCTATATATTTTCCGTAAAGAATCCGTGCGAAGCTGGGGCGGATTGCTAGTGTCATATAAAATATGGGTTACCAGCACAAGCTGCTGATGCTTGAAATAAATAAGGAAAAATAGATCAGTCTCAAAATCTGGAAAACGACCATTAACATTGTATTGTGAATTGTTATTAGATAAACGACACAATAGTAATGCAACGCAACATCACGCTCACTGCTCAAGTGGTCATCACTCTGGAGACTGTCAAGAATCTCAAAGATGTTGGAGTTAGAGAGGTAAGTGCAATAATGTACTAATAATCAATTTCTTCGAGTTTACATTTTGCAAAGAATATATCTGTCGAGAATGAGTAGATGTATAATAATGTTACGAATGAAGATTATTCCAGAAAACACTACATGCACACACTCCTAATATTCGAAAGTTCTCGTTAATTTCTTGCGGCACAGAGTTTTTCTGTGCACCTTACATCGATATACATAGCGTTAAATATAGAATGATTGTCTCGCGTTTTCTAGCACATTCGTCTTCGCAATTCTTGGAACCGGCAACGACTTTGTATGTACCTACTCGAATGTATTAGTAATAACGGTATGTTGTATAAAAGGACTCGAGGGCCGCAGTTCAGTTCAGTTTGAGGTACAGTGCTATAAATATCTGAGTGATATCGGTGGCGTATTGGTAGCGTATGCGACTGCTAAGCTTGAGGTTTCGGGTTCGATTCCTGGGTCGGCCCAAATGTTTGTATGATTTGCAAATATTTGTTTCGGAGTTTCGGTGTTTCGATGCATAATATATATTTATTTACAAAAAAAGTATTTAAGTATTTATATCAGTTGTCTAGTACCCATAACACAAGCTCTGCTTAGTTTGGGACTAGAAGGCGTTGTGTGTTAGATGTCCGGAATATTTATTATATTTATTTAATTAATCGAGCGACTTCGGTGACAAACACTGTTATTCTAAGTAATATTTGTGATTTAAAGAGTGCTTATAATACTACACTACATTATACGAACTCTAACATGTAACAATACGTAGTAAAATGAAACGTGCCTCACATGTTAGAGTTCGAATATGCGCCTTAGTGAATGTTTACAAAAGTGCTACCAAAACTACATGTATGTATTTTTATACCCCGAAGTGATAAATGTATCCCAAGTGTATCCGAAGTGATAAATACACTTCATTTATATGTTGAATAATATTTATTAGATTTAAAAAGTTTATAAGGGTCCCGTCACTTTCATAAGATTCGGTATTAGATAATGTATAGATATAACCGTAAATGTTCACTCTTGTTTTTATCATATGGTGATATAATAATATAACGTTGGCGTGTTCGTACAGGGGCTAAGCGCGCGCGTGTCGTCTGCCCAGCAGCGCGGCATCCGCTGGCTGGAGCGGCACCTGCGCCTGCTCAGCGAGGTGCGCGAGCCCTACGCGCTGGCGCTGGTGGCGCACGCGCTCACCTTCTGCAAGGCGCCCTCCTCCGAGCACGCCTACCGCCTGCTGCTGCGCCTGGCGCGCTACGAGGGTGCGCACACACACACACACACTCCCTCGCTGGAGTACCACCCAACCCTAATATGGTTTTATATCACCATTTCACTCATCATCAACCTTTAAGAGACCATTACTGACCATTAGAAAATAAGGTTTGGCATAGCTAAACGAATTAGTATATGGTTTGTTCCAAGTTTTTCTTATCTTTGGAGTGCTGCTTGAATGAGTACTTTGTCGTCTCAGACGGCTTTTGCAACACTCACGGGATGAACTATTTTAAATATTTATTAGAAAATATAGAATTAAAGTTAACAACTTTTATTTTGTTTTGTACTTAAGGTGGTCTAGTCTACTGGGGCAGAGAACCGGTTCCCCAACCTCCCTACAAAATGGAGAATCAAAAACCGTTCTTGCTACCTCGTCTGCCGTATAAGTACGACTCTAACAATATAGCGGCCACGGCATACGCGTTACTCGCGTGCATGGATCATCAGGACAACAACGAGCCTATCGTTATGTGGCTCAATGCGCAGAGACTGAAGGACGGTGGCTGGGCTTCCACACAGGTATGGATTTCCAGCACTTCTTAAGCAAAGTACAAATATATTATTCCCATATTACACACCTGGTTCAATTATCTTATGTATTCATATAGACTTTATGAGCAATTATATCGCAGAGTATGGCAGTTGTGTAACGCGGTGTATTGCGTTCTCAGGACACGTACGTGGCTCTGCGCGCGCTGCTGGACTACACGAACCGCAAGCGGCTCCGCGACGTGTCGTCGCTCAGCATCAGCGTGGACGCCGTGGCGCTGCCCGGCGCCACGCGCACGCTGCACGTGCGCAACGACAACCTGGCGCACATGCAGTTCATCGACGTGAGTACACACATACACACACACTTCTTCCCATAGCGCTGGGTCTTGGCCTCTTCCACAATTTGTCTCCAGCGATCTCTATTCAGAGCGATACGTTTCCAGTTGGTCTCTTTTCTTAGAGTAGCCAGGCAGGACTTACCGCGTGGTTTGTTTTTGCTCGAGTCAGGCATTCTCTCGATGTGCCTTGCCCACTGTAGTCTGTGTCATGATTCATACGGATTCGGTTCACTCCATCGTTTTCCCTAACTGGTCCTGAGATATTTCGCTCGTAGACTGCGAGCTGGCTTTCTTTCAGAATTCGCACTCGTATGTAACGACAGGCTTTATTATAAAATACCCCCCCCCCCCCCCTATCCGCGCGCAGATCCCGGAGGCGTGGGGCACGGTGAAGGTGACGGCGCGCGGCGCGGGCTACGCCATCCTGCAGATGTCGGTGCAGTACAACGTGGACATCGCGCGCTTCGTCACGCCGCCGCCGCAGCGCTGCTTCAGCCTCGTCTCCACGCACCACTTCTACGGCCGGAACCAGTCGCACATCGAGTTCCAGGGCTGCGCCAGGTACTCTCGCTCCCTCTCCTTTACGATATACTGTAACAGGCAGTCTCCGCCTCAAGGATGCATTTACTAACCGATATAAATCGTTTGTTCCCTTGTTAAGAAAGAGAGAGAGTTCTTAACATTATGGCTTACTACTTAGAATAATTTAGTAATAAACTTGAATATAGAAAAAAAAAATAAGTTTACACAGTCACTTGGACAGTACAGTCATTTGGACTCAAACAACTTTCTAACCCGAGGAGGTGATCATGCCAAAATATTTGCAAAATACCTGACGGGCCAAAGTCCTACGGTTAATGTTGGGCAGTTGTATGTTTACTAATCAACGCGAGAACTTCAATATCGCAATTAAGGATTAGAAGTTACTCTGTAGGTCAATGTATCTTCGCTTGATGGCGCTTTAGTATATTTTGCTGTACGACACCTCAACTATTCTAGATAAACTAGAAAACAGTAGCAAACATTAAATTTGTACTGACGTCATACCCTACATGTTCTGAACGTTTGATTTATGTGTGGCCAGTTGGACATTAGTGGAGGAGTCTCCCCGGTCGGGCATGTCGGTGCTAGAGGTGGGCGTGCCGACGGGCTACCTGATCCAGCAGCAGAAGCTCGACGCCTACGTGCTGTCGCGCCGCGTGCCCACGCTGCAGCGCGCCAAGTACACGCCCGCCAAGATACTCTTCTACTTCGAATATGTGAGTACACGCCCACCAAGATACTCTTCTACTTCGAATATGTGAGTACACGCCCACCAAGATACTCTTCTACTTCGAATATGTGAGTACACGCCCGCCAAGATACTCTTCTACTTCGAATATGTGAGTACACGCCCACCAAGATACTCTTCTACTTCGAATATGTGAGTACACGCCCGCCAAGATACTCTTCTACTTCGAATATGTGAGTACACGCCCGCCAAGATACTCTTCTACTTCGAATATGTGAGTACACGCCCGCCAAGATACTCTTCTACTTCAAATATGTGAGTACACGCCCGCCAAGATACTCTTCTACTTCGAATATGTGAGTACACGCCCGCCAAGATACTCTTCTACTTCAAATATGTGTATACACGCCCGCCAAGATACTCTTCTACTTCAAATATGTGAGTACACGCCCGCCAAGATACTCTTCTACTTCGAATATGTGAGTACACGCCCGCCAAGATACTCTTCTACTTCAAATATGTGAGTACACGCCCGCCAAGATACTCTTCTACTTCAAATATGTGAGTACACGCCCGCCAAGATACTCTTCTACTTCGAATATGTGAGTACACGCCCGCCAAGATACTCTTCTACTTCAAATATGTGAGTACACGCCCGCCAAGATACTCTTCTACTTCAAATATGTGAGTACACGCCCGCCAAGATACTCTTCTACTTCGAATATGTGAGTACACGCCCGCCAAGATACTCTTCTACTTGGAATATGTGAGTACACGCCCACCAAGATACTCTTCTACTTGGAATATGTGAGTACACGCCCACCAAGATACTCTTCTACTTCGAATATGTGAGTACACGCCCACCAAGATACTCTTCTACTTAGAATATGTGAGTACGCTGTCTTCATGGTCCGTTGGTAGATGCAAATGCATCAGACAGACGTCACAGAACAGAACAGGCTCATATATAAAACAGCAATCCCAGTGTTACATTCTCTCAGGCTGCAGTGATATGCTGAGATAGGTGCCTATTTTGCCATTGCACAGGATATTATGTCTCCATCTCTTAAGTTATTATCTGACTAGAGTTTCACCATGTCATTATAGCTATAGACGGACTTGTTACATAAGTTAATGACGCTAACTTCTCAGTCAGAAATCGTGGGGTTCGCTTCCCGGCCAGGACAAATATTTGTATAAGAAGATAAGTACGATTGTTTTTTATATATCTTGAACGTAATTCACCTACAAAATATATGTATTTAAAAATATGCAAGTATGTTTCTCAATAGTTTGATTATCATGGTACAGACTCCTTCAATTCATTACATACACACACACACAAAGAAACACATACATTAGCGAAATATAAACTCAATAAAAGTAACAATCTGTCTTAATATTAAAAATATAAAACAAAATATTGCAACTCTTTTAGATTTAGTAACAAATTAAATTTACAACACATTTTGCAAGTACACTCAATTGACACGAAAAAATATCTTAAGTTTTTGTGAACTTCGTTAATTAGATGGATAATTCGCGTTAGGGGTGCTTTCTCAAGTAGATTAGTCCTGGCTACTGGTAAAGCCAATAGAGGCAGGCCTCTACACATCCATGTGTGATATCATTATTATTGTTTAAATTTAAAATATATAAATGTGTAACACAGTTATCGCAAGAGCCGACGTGCGTGAACTTCACCATAGAGCGTTGGTTCCCAGTGGCCAACATGTCCAGATATTTGCCGATACGAGTCTACGATTACTACGCGCCAGGTAATATCATTTTATTTGTAAGGTTTCTTATATTACAATATCTTTCCACTTCAGCATCAAAAGCATTTTTCCTCTAGCGTCTCTACAATCTGTAGCAGTGATTTCGTAAAAAAGGGACCGAAATGTTAGAATTACATTTTTGTTGTTGATTGACATAGAGTATAGAAGTTTTTTTATTCAATATTATAATTTAAAATAAGATTGATTTCCAGTTTTATATGAATGGGATGATAAAAATTTCAGGTGATGTTAGATAATATTTTTAAGTTGATAAGAAAAAACCATAACTGTAGTATCGTTTTCAGTCTGGTGATTTTGAGCCATATACCTACTGGTCTGGAAATCGAACCAATCGGTCGACAACAAAATCTCATCCCCGTGACTACATATTTGAGACGTTGTGATAATTTTAACAAAGGTGTAACATTCGTACCTACCACGTATGTATGTAACATAGTGATGCTATGTTATAGAGCGTTTCAACGAGAGCATCTTCGACGCGTTGCCGACCTACCTGCTGAACATCTGCGAGGTGTGCGGCTCGTCGCAGTGCCCCTACTGCGCCGTGTACAACGCCGCCCCCCCCTCCCACACCGGGCCTCTCCACCCCCTCCTGCGCCTGCTGCTGCTGGCCGCGCTGCTACTGTTGCGGCGGTAACCGCTGCTCTCTCAGGTCAGTCCGATGATTTCCACCAAAGGTCTTCCATCGGATCGGAAAAGGATTAATCGGATACGATGACAAGCGAACGAAGGCAATCGCGATCGCTAAAAACGCGGTCAAGCTGCTTACAAATATACACTTTAAATACTGTATACACGGTTTAATATCATTTAAGATTGTAGAATCTTCTCCGATACGATCTGTTTGTTGAAAATCAACCTGGATGTCTCCCCATTTAGTCGTTTAGTATCATTTGTTTTACAAACAACATACTGAAACATTGAGAGAATTGCGTAAAAGTTATATCGTTATGATTAGTGTATAACACTTGTATATACGATCAACACTTTAATATACTTTTATTTTTTTTATTGAAATATCTAATGAGTGGCTACCTATTGTAATCACAAATAATATTATTCGAATATTTACAAAAATGTTATTTCTGAGCCATACATTAACGTATTTTAACCACCGTCTAGGTACTAATTTTATATTTCTCTTTATGCACATCTATATACATGAATATTTATATAAAAATATATATCACGATTTGACATACAATCACTATATAACGTTAATTAGATTTATTTAGCCTTTCCTCAAATAAAAGACAATTCAGAAAGTAAAATATTATCAAAACCCTTGAACTGAATCTCATTTTAATGTTACAAAAGTTAAAAAGTATTTAATCTGCTCAGTGTTACCATTACGGCCAATTTGTCACTAATGTGAATCTCATCCCATTCCACGTAGAATAAGTAGAAATTCCGATTTTCTTTCTCCATTCCAGTTTTAATTTCTTAATGTGTTCACGTAGTTTAAGTGTAATGAAACCGTTATCCCGTTGCATTTAATCAGGTTTTCCGAAAATTCGAAAATTCTGTTCTGTGCGAATCATTCGTTCATTCGAGAGTACTTGGCCTATCAATAGCTAGAATTATTAAAAAAATATCGGATCTTATGATTAATTGTTTTGATACCCGGTTCTGCTTAAAGTGATAAAAAGTAACTCCTCTTGATTAAAATTCTAAACGTTTCATCTTCTAGAAGGAAGTTAATATGATATAATATTACGTCATACCTAGATATTGTCAAAATTAATTTTTAATTATAGAGTTAACAATTATTAAATATCTTCAAAACTGTAAGAAGTAATATAATGTCTTATGTCGTTCTTAGTTTTAAGAGAAATGTTAAACATTACAATATCACAGTTTCCTTTGTCCGGTAATACGTGTTTTCGTGTCATTCCTGCCTAAGATTAATAGTGAAGAATTTCAATGTATTTCTTTCACCCTCGGTGCTGTCAGCTTTTTTATTTTATATCCACTAATTTTTCAGTCAGTAATATTTAATTTCAAAATATATCAATAAACATAACATATCAAAATAACAGTAAATTTTAAACAATTCGAGAAAAACATGTGATCTGTAATAGCATGAAATGCGTCCTTGCCTGAGTTGTAATGTATTTACCAAGGCAATGTGCAGCTATTCTATGTATATATAGTTAAGTGTGTCTTTGTATAACGTAAAGTGTACCCTTATATATATTAAATGAGCCATTGGTCGAACATGACATGTGTCAGACACAACAAGGGTCAGTTTTATGGAGGGTAGAGATAAGGAGTATCATCTGTGTACATGAAAAGTGTCCGTTGAAATGCATTAAATTAGGGTGGCGCCACATTAGAATCAGAGTAAACTTCTTAAAATCAATACACACACTTTTTTATAAAATTGAATGATAAAAAATCAATAAACGTACTATTCACAGTTCAGAAAATAAAATATATTTACTACATTATTTTGTAATACGCAAGTAGTGACAATAATGTTAAATTTTTTACCTCGGCGTACTTCAATTCGTTCACAATTGCTACATTCATACCATAACCTGTGTCTACACCAGCGCCATTCTGGAAGGTTTTTGAACTGTTATTTACAGCTTATGCTGGACACTTTTTTCAATTTTCTTCCATATAAGATAACACTCCTTGTCTCTACCCTCCATAGTCAGTTTTATCACTACCAATAAACTATATGGAAGTTATCTGCCAAATAACAACAGGTACGAGTTTCACTAGTTACTGATATATACATATATATATCAGCAACTTGTATCTGTTAAATAGCATTATACGACAAGAAACTGACCCTTAAAATTGTAATGTCATTAGATAAAACCCTTAATTGGCAGTTAAATCTTTAAAAGGAAATATCTAAATACCCACGCAATAAAATAAATATATATTTTTATAACCTTAAAAACACATTTCACATTAAAAATGATTCTTGATGAGATAAATATCTTGTGATTTAAAAATTAAATGACTTATTTTAAGGAATTGATTAAAAAGTTTGACTTAGGGTAGAACAATGTAGTTTTAATTGTAAACTGTCATGATTTAAACATAAGTGTCAATCATAATTGCCTTATTAGTGGAGGACAATACCATGAGAAGATATTTTATTGAAAGTTTACATTGATTTGTAAGTATATAAGTAGTAGCATAAGTTTTTGTATACCTGGCAAATAAAAGTATTTATTTCTTATCGTCATGAATAACTGAGTGAAAAAATTTATGTATTCGGTACAAAATGTCCCGTCCAAATTATCAACAGATAAATAGATATATTATATAAAAAGTATAAGAAGAATCTCATATCTATAGTGCAACGTGTGCATGTTTACTTAAATAGTTTCCGTCCAAATTACCAATGACTGATTTTTACTTTTATGTATTTGTGTGTAATATTATCCTAAGTTGTTACAAAGCTTTTATGTAAAGTAGGAGAGTGGTTTAATGTCATAGATTTTTTTTCTAAATAAACTTGTCAATAAATATAGCTCGTTTTATTTGTGTAATACTTTTATAGTCTCCCAACCGGTTCCCAGTTTTTTGAGATAGACTGTCAGCTTGTGACCCTCACCACACTATGTAAATACGTGACTTGACTTTTGTCTTTACGGTTGGCATAGTGGTTTAAACAGTCGCCACGCTGCGTGTAGTGGGTACAAATCCCACCTGGGAAAACACTGATCCTCAAATTTTTGTTCCGAGTCCGAGTGTTCTTTGTGTCCGTTTTATATGTCTTTGTAAAGTCTGCAACACAGGATGTATATTATACTCCTAATGCAAGAGTTGTCTTTAAAAAATATAATTTATTCAATGCAGTGTGGCGATGAATCGAGTTAGATAAGTGGCAGCTTTACTTACAATAAAAACAATGTTTCAATGTTTTCCCAGATGGTTCATTTCTTTTAGAAAGCAACGTACGTTGCGGGCGTTATTACCTAGTTAGTAAATAAAACCACAAAATTTTCATATACAAACTTTATTTGCATAACACGATGCAATACTACCTACTTATCGACAATGCGCAGTCAGTAGGTACAATAAATATTAGTGAACGAAAAAAAAAATACTGTCTTTAATCAACAATTAATTTTATTGTAACTTAAGAGCTCCCGGGTGTGCATATTTATTCTGATATGATTTTTCCTTCAGTTGTTAACCAAATAAACAACTGGTAACAGGCGTAGCAAATTAATTTATTGAATTTACAAAGGAAACTATCATGAGGTATTTACAGCAGACATAATACAAATTTTCCCAAAAAGTTGTCCTAACCTTTATAAAAACCTACATGATTTGAAAACAATTGATAAATACAAAAAACCATTACAAGAGCTCCTGCAATGAATAAACCGAAACATAATGCCTTCCAAAATCCCAAAACATAAAATGGTAACAAATCGTGATAAAGATTTAGGGACAAAAAATATTATATCATGACGTCATGAATTATTTTCCCAAAGACTATAACAAAAATTATAATACAGAATACAGCTTACAATAAAAATAAACAAACGCTTTGGAACTTACATCGATATTACAAAATTACTTTTACGTTGCCAACTTGTAATACCGAATAAATTTGGTAAAATTTATAATCGCACCAATAATGTGATTAGATTAGCGACGAACCTGCTTCTTAGCTGTATTGTTAGGTATAAACTCAATTTTAGTTAAAACAAGACAGTTTCACTACCATACATTTAATATACCCTCCTTAGCTTATGTGAAGTACAACACAAATCAAAAGTTTTATGGAACAAGTAATCCGATTTTAGATTTACATGTTTTATCGATATATCATTTAATATTAGTGCAATGTCACCGCAAGAGTTGGGTTGGTTCATTTTTATTCATAAGCATAAAGTTAAGTACCTACACTACAAGATACAAAATTGGTCAGTGCGTGAATATGAACGCGACCTACTAAACTAAATGGCGGGCCCACAATATAAGAGTATATTTTCCTATTTAATTCTATCAGTTCGAACACCAGGCCTAGTTAGTTGGGGTAGAAGACTTTCAGTCTTATGCCGTTTAGTTAACATCTACTACCACCGCGTTAGAGATCATGTTAAAAATTCTTATTAAACTCTTAAGAGAAAGTTAATAATAACAGTTATTTATATTCCACGCTCAGATATTATTCGTTCACATTACGTACTTTCTCGTTGAATAGAATATGACCTAACAACAATCTACACTCATTTGATATTTTGTTAAAATTGAATGATAAACACTGCAGTGCTGGTTAAGGAAACGCATACATACACAATTATTAAAACGAAAAGCAGATTTTATTTATTGCATATTATTTTGAGCAGATAATACCAAATATTTCTTAATATTTAAAGAACGTGTAGATTGTTCTTACGTAGGACGCTAGACTAGCACTTTACACACTTTATGGACACGTGGGCGCCGCCAATGAAATAAGCTATACAAATATAAGCTAAATATTAATAAGATCAGCTGAATACTGCTTTTTGACTAAACACACAAATATTTGACAAAACATTGGCGCTGTGCATCAAACATTTGGTGACAACGCATACATAGAAATAGTATAACCAACAGAAGCCTTTAAGCTTATAGAAACATTTTAACAACTTATTTAGTTGTTATATAATATCACAACACATAGCAAATTAAGCCGTATACATATAGAAGCAAGGTGCATGTTCCACTGTACTCCCGGTATACAATATTAACTATTTTTGACATAAATAAACGCTACCAGTTTTTGAGCTGCCAACACCGGACGGAATGCGTTCTGTCTTTAAAAGTAATCTATTATAACTAAATACGTACAATGGGTTACCAGTAAGTGTTATGGAACATGACCTTAACACATTAAATTACTAAATTAATGCAGAATAAGCTCGCTTTGCATCTTTTGTAGAATAAAAACTCTATTGAAAAGATTCATTCGTAGCTTGAAGAACGGTGAAAGTTATAAACATGAAAATAAAATCAGACTTAATAGAAAAAAATACTAGTTTTCATTAAATTTATTTTAGTTTATCAATCGGCTGCTAGTATGTTTTGCCACCAAATAACCAACCAAAAATATACATCAGTACAGTTCCCATAATTAAAATCAACAGGGAATAGAAAACGTTAGTGAAGTAATGAATTAGACAAGTTTACAAGGTCGAAACCTAAGGAAGTTGGAATTTCCTTAAATAGACCATTTATTTTAAAGAAATATATCAGAATTTGAAATTCTTGAGTTGGTGAAAGGTTTAAAGTTCTAGTAATCTCCTGATATTTTTTTATGGGATAGGGGGGCAAACGATCGTTTTTGAAAGTTTGGTATGTAGTATTTATATTAAATTAAATTTCTGTGTCCTCGACAAAGTATGAATGGACCCTTTCAATAGACATTACAGCACAAAGGGCTACGCCAACGTCAACACTCGTTGTCCGATACACGATACTATAACTATATCCAAATTCGTTTGTCCCTCAGTCTTTCTTTGATGACCGAATCATACTATTCACCTACTTAATTCTTGCGGCTTGAGTACTAGGAAACTACCTACCTAGCTAACATTACAACCCTACAGTTTTACTTGAGATATTAAAAAAAGAATAACGTTTTTGAAGTGAAACTTCTTTATCGGGGTTGTCAAAAAATTTAGTGTAACATTTTTTCGTTACGCGTAACATTTATCCGTTACGTTACGCGTAACATTTATCCGTTGCGTTACGCGTAACTTTTATACGTTACGTTACGCGTCACATTTATCCGTTACGCTATCTTTTTCTTATCACAGGGATTGGTAAATGTCTCCAATGTATTTTGCGGCCCGTTTTGAGTAGTTACGTTTTTTTTGATGTAAATATCGAATATGCTAAAGTATTTTTTTAGTAAAAATTTTAGAAAAAACGAAAAATCTTACGAGTGTACGCTAGTACACGCAACTTTTTTTTATCTACTTTTTTATTCCTAGTCTTGGGCTTCCTGATTATTTATTCAAACATTAAAATCCTATATTATGAACATACCCTTCTCCGTGGAGAGAAGGTTTAATCAAATGTTCAATATTACCGAATTGAGCTCGAAAACTATCGCGACAAGCCTAATTGGTTATAAACAAAGGACTCCTCCAAAGGAAACAAAGGAATATAAACCTTGTCTTTTTCTAAATACGGCAGTGAGTTACTATTACTGAATATCACTTATGACAATTATTATTATTCTAAGATTATCATATATACCTATTTATTTATATATTTTCATTTTATCTTATTTTATCCACATATTAGTTGCGTCTTTCAACAACATATAGTCAGATCTCAGATTGATATTAAACTTCTTTAGTCCCCCACGCTTCCAGAGCAGCCTAGAATATTCCTTTTAGTCCTCCAGCCGCAAGAATACAATATTAGTCTAACATTTGGCAGTGATCTAAACAACATATACATACAAACACTTCCTACTGTACCGTCCAAAACCCTCAGTAAACACATCGTCTTAACCTAACGAGGTCCTTTCGTAACCTAAGTCTCAACTTTCCTCCAAGGGGAGAGGGTCTAAAGATACAATTTATCTTACTTTTATTTTCAAAGAGAATACGTTTGTAAAGTTTATCAGGGTAACTTGGATAAACACTGTGTGGTCCGACAAGTCATATATAGAATGTTGAATATATGCTAGCAGTTCTTAGAAAGTTTAGTATTGGCAATATTTATTTATGGAAAAAAGAACCTTCTCTTAAATTTGACTCAAATGTCTGACTGTACCTTTAAACTCTTTATCGGATAACTCTAGGATCTTAATGTGTAATTCAATTTCAACTGGAAATCGGTCAAATTTAAAGTGCTCATAACAGGATTTTATAACTTTGGGTCCGCTCTAAGTCGTTATTAGTAGAGCAAGTATGAACAACTTACTGTTTACAATTTATTAACTTATAAATTGCAGTCATTGTGAAAAATCTTTATCAAAAATATTTTAGTCAGGCCATACTTATTTGGAAGATGTGTATTGAGGTACGAAGGGACTTTGAAGAACTTTAGGTAGGTTTTGTCATGGAAAACATATACTTAAAATAATGCTGCCGACTGTACTCTTAGTTAAATATGTGAGAGAGATTTGAGGGTACACTTTGTACAATACATATGTGGAACCTAGTATCTGAATCTGTGAAAGAAGCCTCCAGAATTTACTAACGCTATCATATTATTTACATAAAAAGGTATAGAATGTTTTTCTCTATGTATTTTTTAGTTAAATTTAAAATGGAAATAATATTTACTTGGCAGTAGAAATGCTAGTTTAGATAAGTAAAACATTTTTTGAGCATTCTTAATTCAAAATAACAAACAGCGATTGGTTCTTGGTACATTAGAGATACTCATAACTCTACTTTCGAAATATACTCGTAACTTATAATTATTCAGATCAATAAACAGTCTATGTAGTTGTCAAAAATAAAGTTATAAAATTGTATCGATATGTCTCACATATCACATCGATTAACATTTACACCCATTTATCGATACTTAATCGATTAGTATAATAAATGAAGAAGATTGTCTCGTGTCTATCAATCTTAGAAGCTTTGACATGTTAAGGTCTGAGCACACATTTAGCCGAACGGATCCTAAAGATTTTATAAAGTTTAAAATATTCAAATAGCGACAATAACCGCCCTTTATACCAACAACTTAGGCTCATTTGCCCAAATGTGTGTTATGACCACACTAATGAACATTAATACAGTAATACATACACAACGTGTAGTTATTCATAGTAAATAAATGTGATATTGATAAAATTATATACTATAGTAACCGTCCCATTTACGCGAGAAATCGAGAAGAAATACAGTCGAATTGATGACGGTCACGTCACTAATAATCGACTAAACGCAAGGTGCAAGTAAATTCTTTTATAGAATACCAATATATGACGTCACGTCTTTATTTTGTCAAATCGTACACTTTTAAACTTGTAAATTGAATTATGAACTATGATTTTTGCAGTCAACTGTAATACTATAGACAAGTTAATGTGTGTGGTGAGTATGTTCTATACTCAACACACTAAAAAAAATATATTGTGATTACGGCTGAGGGAGTAGTAGTTAGACACTATATATTATTATGAAATACTTTGGCAGTAAATCAAGTCATCAATATACACGCAAGTCTTGATTTTGTCATTGTGATAATTAAATACATAGTATTATGTTTAGTCAATATTATGCTCATTGTAATCGTTATATTACAGTTACTGCCAAGCGTTACAAACAGAAAATCTCTACATAATTCAATTTTCTTTTTCTTTTTAGTTTAAGAACTAGGTATTTATATCTGTGATTAAAAATAGGCCCTATTTTAATAGGATTACTGTACATATTTGCAGGTGTACACTCGCAATTGTGATATTTGCCGAGATGTTTTATGTGACGAGCCATGACTGTCTGTTTAAACATAAAAAAAAGATTATATTGACAGCTTGAAATTATTTCAATCTCTTCGGACGGTTATAACAGTATATAAAATAACTCTATCAATGAAGAAAGCCAAATTTTAGTAACTAAATACAATTTCTTTACTTTTCGATTTTATAAACACTGAAACCATTAAGTTGAAATAACGCCTACATATTAAACGCGCTTGTCAAAATATATTGACATGGTATGCTTGAAAGCTAACCACACGCAAACGATAATATTATCAATAAACTACATATTGATAATATATATGCGTGTGAGCTGTATGTATTGCAGGAGACCATATATTGATGTAAGTTAAGATCATACCAGTAATAAACCCATATTTAATCACAAAAATGGCTTCTTAATACGAATATTACTGCAATAATATAATAGCAAATAGACGTTTCACTTTTTTATTTATTATACCAATCGTCAATTTTAATGTAATGACGACTCAACAGACCACAATAACAAATATGGTCGTTGGTCACAAACATAGCTGCTAATGACGGTTAGCGACTGATAAACGCTCGAGTGATAAAGGTCGTATATGCGACTGCAGCAATGTTCTACATTGCACCTTAACGTCTCCCTGCATACCGATCCTTATCAGTAAGGATCGGTATGCAGGGATACGTTAAGAATCATAAGGATCGTGGACTGGCAACTTCACTAGTTACAGCTTTCGATGCGACTTTCATAAATATATTACAAACTTTTAGAGTTAAAGTTTTATACTATATTAAAAAACTTTTTTAACCGTTTCAGAATGACAATGACGAAATGAAATGGTGTAAGGAACGCAGAGATTTGTCAGATAAAGACACTGTAAAAACCTTCGGTTTTTTGTCATTTGTGTACGTATTATTTAGCCTGTGTTTATTTCCAAGCCAGTGCGAGTGTGTGGGCGAGTGCGCTTGCGCTAGGCGAGGCGGGCGCGCGGCGACATGGCGATGTAGTGGTGCTCGGGCGGGGCCACGATGGGCGACATGGGCATGTACTCGCTCTCCGCCCCGCCCCGCCCGCCGCCCGGCGCCAGGCGCAGCTGCGGGTGGCCCAGGAGCAGCTCCACGATCTGCTGCGGCAGGCACAGGGCCGCTATGCTCTCCTCCGTGAACTCCATCGACAGGTCCGCCTCGAACTTGTACTCGTTCTCCAAACACTCCACGGATTTGGAGCAACGGTTCGACGGAACCGGCTCCGCCTCGTCGAGAAACTCGCAGCTCTTCGTCTCCCCTTTGGCGAGAGCGCCGGCGGTGATCTTGAGGTTCTTCATCTTGCGACTCACCTTGAAGCTCTTGAAGATGTCCCTGGTGGGCGTGAAGTCGAACTTCTTCTTTTTGGTCTCGACGTCCTTGTTCTCTTTTGACGTTTCAGATTTTTGTGAGGCTGTGATGCGTGAATCGCTTTTGAGGCGTTTTCTGAAGAAAAAAAGAACATCACCTTACCGCGTATTTCTCATATTGCATCACAAGAACACTTTGCGTAATTAATCTTCTTAAAATAACGAACACGGACTTACGTTTCACGTACATACAGGGTGTAAAAAGACAACTACCGAAAACGAAAAGGGCTGATCCAGCATCCCAAAATTTATTAAAAAAAAACAAACAGTTGTCTTTAAAAAAATTGTAGCTTGAAAAAACAATGTGTCAAGATTTTTATTAATTTCAGAAACCAGCAATGTACAACTTAACACGCCCGCGCGCTCTGTCACGGTCATTGCACTCACCCGGCCAGCTGTTTTGATATTAAAATACATTACTGTTTTATTGATTTTATTTGTTTTTTGGTTTTCTAAATGAGATAATTATGCTATGTGTATGTAAACAGAAAAAAACATAAAAGGACTTAGATAAATTATCATTTTTTTTGCGTTTTCTTTTCGCAAAATCTATTCAGTATCATGGTCTGATTGCAACCCCCAAGTTTTCGGTAGTAGTCTTTTTACACCCTGTATATACTAATTTAATGCCAAAATTTTAAGTGGCACTTTCGAAATTCTGTTTTGCATGAAATGTTCTAAATAGAAGATTCTCTATGATGCTTAGTACATTTACAAATTATTTATAGCACATCTTCCTAGCCTTTATTATTCCCAATATTATATAATATGTTCAATTCCCGGATCGGACTGCTGTTGGGTTTTTCCTACAAAAAAATCCTAATAGCAGCCCGGAGTATGGAAGATGGCGGTGTTTCCTGCCCGTGCTTCGGAGAGCACGTTAAGCCGTCGGTCCCGGTTTTCATGAACATCTATGGCAATCTTTATTGGGAAGTCAGTGCCCTCAAATATACTGACAACCAGTTCAACCTTCGAATTCAGTTCGCCCTCAGGGTTGCGGAGGTCAGATGCCAGTCGCTCTGTGTAAAAACTGATATTCAGGTAAAACCGGTTGAACTGGTAGCCGACCCCAAATAATATTGGGAATAATAAAGGCTAGGAAGATGATGAAGTACTCTAAAATTTGCATGATTAAAAAAGTATCGAATTTAATTGTTTTTGGCTCATTATTTATGATAAATTGGCTACAATTAAAATCGTACTATACTAGTTTCAATAATGTTGCTCACATTCATTCATTTAATGTTCCACACGAAGTTCCTTATCGTTCGTTGCGGAAGGGGGCTATACGGAATTGTAACGACACTTTCGACATATGTCATCGACACATTTTGTCAAAACGAATTTATTGGAACAAAGTCCTTATCGCGCGTTGCGAAATGGGGCTAGACGGAATTGTAACGACACTTTCGACATATGTCAACGACACATTTTGTCAGTACGAATTAGTTTTTTAAAGATTGGTGAAAAACATTTTTCAATTTTATATAAACAGCGCCATCTTTTGAATAGAAACTGAACTTACATTTACGTGTTATAGGTGTCGTTGCCAGTAGTTTAATATTAATAATATAGACGTCGCTGTAAATTAATGATGTTTAAAATTCTGTATATCAAATATAAATACAAAATATATCAATAAATAAGTTTAGTAGTAAACTGCGATAGGCTGGTGATGATAGTGTAACGACACTTTTTGCTATAGTAAGCTATTGTAAGCCGTGCGGCGTGCGCATGTTTCTCTGTCTGTCTCTCTCTCTCTCTTATAGAAAGCAAGCCAGATATTTTCGTTTCGTCTTTCTATTTCGAACTTCGTTCCATCCGGGTGTCCCTTGACACCTCTCAAGTTTTTTATTTATTTAATCATGGACAAAGCATAATAGCACATGTTCAATAAAATAATCTTCACATTTGATTTATCTTAAAAACTCGTTGTTTTCCTTTTATTGTTGTTGGAAAGCGATGGGTATATTCAGGTCATAAAAGATCGTCTACAATCATATATTGCGTTATACACAATGCGTTATTCGATTAAATTTATAACCTAGTTCTGTTGAAGTCAGCAATGAGAAAGTCCGTGTGTACTACCTAAAATTTACTGACTATGCCCTGATCGAAAATAAAATCGCTCAACATTAATATCCACACTATAGAATTACGTGATCAAATAGAACATATTTAAATTACGATGATTCATTGAAATTATTTGTTTATTTACTTTTCGTAAGACAATCAACTATTTGACATTTCAAAGTCCGACGTAATTATAACCGCTAGTTGGAGCTGTTATTGCGCATCCAGCGAATTTAATATTTTGTATGTAATATCAATAATTTACAAATGTGACATCTAGCGAAGTTAGCTAATTATTTCCAGTTTCTTTAAATCGATTGCAACGACATCTCTTAAACATTAGAAAGCAACATTTATATTTGGAGAATTGAACTGTTAAACTTTGTTAAACTGTTTCTTGTACCTTATTTTTGACCGCCATGTAGATTTAGTTGACTTATTCAGCCGTACAGTTTAGACCAGGGGAGGGAAGGTCTAATTAGTATAGTGTCATTGGTGTCACTTAAGTTACCAGCTACAACACATATGTGCTGCGCATGTTTGTTGCCCTGTATGCGGAATATATTGGGGGGTAATCTGTGTTCTTCCCTTATACACACACGTAATAACCACAATCTGTTTTGTTAAATATTTAGTAAAATAAATATAAGAGGCGTGTGAGTGATAGTTACCTGAAAACACTGAAGGGTTGTCTTTTGTCAAGCTTGGGTAGAGTCTGCGTGGTACAGCGCGGTAAGGAACCCAGGGACGAGTGGCGCGTCACGTTGGAGTCGTGAGCTGATCCACAGCGGGACCACGACGAGCCAGGCTTTAGTGTGCTGGCGCTATATACAACACACATATAAATATCTTGTTATTATCGTATCAATCTTTTAAATTGATTATTACAAAAAAAGAAAAGTTGATGGATTTTTTGATTCAGAATAACTTATAAAGATTCGACAAGTATTTTTTAAACAAACTTTTAGTTTCTTGGTCAGCTAGTACTATATAAAAATATATATACATTGTTTTTTTTTGTATTGTATTTTACAAAAAAAACAATGTGATATTTTTATATAGTACTAGCTGACCCACGCAACCTCGTTTACGTCTTATATTGCCCATAGCGTGAAAATTTTCCCCAGTTTTTGAAACATTCTTCATTAGTGCTCCGCTCCTATTAGTAGTAGCGTGATGATATACATGATGTATATACCCTTCCTCGATAAATGGACTATCCAACACCGAAATATTTTTTCAAATCGGACCACCGGTTCCTGAGATTAGCGCATTGAAATAAACAAACTCTTCAGCTTTATAATATTAGTATAGATAAAAGAAAGTGGGTTTCGCTGTCTTTTCGCTTTAAGATCCTTTAAACTACATATATGACGGATTTTAATGCAGTTTTGGGCAATAGATAGTGATTCAAAAGGAAGGTTTGTGCATATTATAGAGTAATAAAATGGAAAGCTGCAAACACTTCCGTGGAAACGCGGGTTGAATCACAATTGCTAGTAATAAATAAATTGAATGCACATGAAAAAAATTTTTAAAAGTCATAAGTTTTGTTGCTCGTCATTTCGATCAAGTCAGTCACAGGTTCCATCACCAACCTTTAATAGTTTACTACTGGACAATTTATGACAATTTAAACAGTGGTCGTCGTTAAGCGCTGGTAGAGGTTTCAACGCTATTTCACTGAGGCGATACTAACCCTCCCATGTATACGAGAGTGCGAGCCTGAAGAGTGTGGGTCACCATGTTGCATGGATATGGTGACCACTGCTGTTACATCAGGCAGAGTATTTTTTGTTACCCTACCAAAATGGTTCTACTCAGCCTGATTGACAGCATAAGCAGAACCTAAAAGTGGCAGTCACCGTACTCATTGCGTATGCAGACAATGCAACAATACAGCATGGTGACCCACACTCATCATCATCTTCCTAGCCTTTATTATTCCCAATATTTGGGGTCGGCTACCAGTTCAACCGGTTTTACCTGAATATCAGTTTTTACACAGAGCGACTGGCATCTGACCTCCGCAACCCTGAGGGCGAACTGAATTCGAAGGTTGAACTAGTTGTCAGTATATTTGAGGGCACTGACTTCCCAATAACGATTGCCATAGATGTTCATGACAACCGGGACCGACGGCTTAACGTGCTCTCCGAAGCACGGGCAGGAAACACCGCCATCTTCCATACTCCGGGCTGCTATTAGGAATTTCTTGTAGGAAAAACCCAACAGCAGTCCGAGCCGGGAATTGAACCCGAGACCTCTTGATTTGCAGTCGCTTACGCTAACCACTAAACCAACGAGGCAGTCACACTATGGTGACCTATTAATGCCCGGTTCCTATATTTAACGAATCGTCATCGTGTAAAAATTTTCTACAACCCACTACGAGTCGTAAATACTGTTCCTCAATTTATTTTTTATAGGAACGTTTTTAGCTTACGCCCCGTATAATATACTACAATTCGTACCTAGAACGGATCGTTTTTCAAATATAAGAACCGGGCATAAGATGCTTCTGCACCATTGGGCCTCGGGTCTGGCGCGAACGCTGTCACTTTGACAGACTTATACACAGAAAATGATGTAATATAAAAGTGTATATATGTACCCGGTGGGGTGGATGGGGTGGGGGGTGCGGGGCGGCAGGGGCGGGGGCGGGCGGCGCCGGCGCATGGTGGCGTACACGCACTCCGCCACGCTCTCGTACGTCGGCTCCTCCAACACCTGCACACACAACACAGCGACATACAAACTACTTCAAAACAAAGTGTATACAAAATTTCAGATTAATTGGTTGACAGGAAGAGGGTGAAATTTGAATTACTAAATTTGACCCAAGAAAGAAAAAAACAAACGGGGTGAGCTAAATAAAACCGTTTAAAAAGAGGTTATCAATTAGATTTTTGTAGTTTGTTACCACAGAACTTTCGACAAGGCGAACCGATTTTGATGATTATTTTTCTTCTTTTTCCCGTTTGGTACCATTTTAATTTGGTCCAGTTATTGAAGTCGTTTTTTTTAACTTTTGTTTTTTAAGACAAAATGTATTAGGAACATCGCAGTGGACTTTACAAAAACACATGAAACGGACACAAAAAACACCTAGACTGTGAAAAACCATTTCTGCGTCACACAAAGTATCGGCCCATGTTGGGATTTGAACACTCAACACCCTACAGTAGATAGCGGATAGGTCAGACGGGTTTAGAATTTGTTTTAGTTTTTCTTCCCTTTTTAAGTGCTGATATTATCCTGCAGAGTTTGTAACCTCAGTCGACTCTCATGAAAGCCATAACATAAATAGGAATAGTGACACTCTGTATTCTTAAACAGTCACCACAAAGATATTATTTAACCGATTATCATAAAATATAATATAAACATAACCAAAAAACACAGACCAAATTAATAAATCATTTGCCTACCCTTATACTAATTTTACATGGAACCGGCACAGTATGTACATATTTCTTACCGTGAGATTGCAAAATCTGTTAGATTATAATCTACCTAGCGAGTAAAATATCGAAAAATTGTTCACATGTCGCGAAATATATTACAATCAAACTGTTTTGACATACTGTCGGCAATATATTCATTACATTCTACTCAATCATTTGTCATTTCACCGTTTGATTCTTTCATCACAATATCCTCTCTCAACCAGTCTAATGACCTCATACCCAATATTTTTCTTACTACATTTAGATCATCGCTTCACATACATATCCATATCAAAGAAAAAAAGTTACCTTTAGAAGCCCATCAGGTACATCACAGCCAAGACTAGAAGAGGTGGCAGGGGCGGCACCCTCGGGCAGGTCGGGGATCTCCTCGTAGATGCCCGACGCCACCGACACCAGCGACCGCCGGTCCGACACACTGCACACACACATTATATATTATATTACGACTAACGATAATAGCAACGACATTGTACATAACTATCCAATAATAACAGCGACATTGTGCATAACTATCCGATAATAACAACGACATTGTGCATAACTATCCAATAATAACGGAGACATTGTGCATAACTATCCGATAATAACAGCGACATTGTGCATAACTATCTGATAATAGCAAAGACATTGTGCATAACTATCCGATAATAACAACGACATTGTGCATAACTATCCAATAATAACAGAGACATTGTGCATAACTATCCGATAATAGCAACGACATTGTGCATAACTATCCAATAATAACAGCGACATTGTGCATAACTATCCGATAATAGCAACGACATTGTGCATTACTATCCAATAATAACAGCGACATTGTGCATAGCTATCCAATAATAACAGAGACATTGTGCATAACTATCCGATAATAGCAACGACATTGTGCATCACTATCCAATAATAACAGCGACATTGTGCCTAACTATCCAATAATAAGAGACATTGTGCATAACTATCCGATAATAGCAACGACATTGTGCATTACTATCCAATAATAACAGCGACATTGTGCATAACTATCCGATAATAGCAACGACATTGTGCATTACTATCCAATAATAACAGCGACATTGTGCATAACTATCCGATAATAACAGCGACATTGTGCATAACTATCCGATAATAGCAACGACATTGTGCATTACTATCCAATAATAACAGCGACATTGTGCATAACTATCCGATAATAGCAACGACATTGTGCATTACTATCCAATAATAACAGCGACATTGTGCATAACTATCCAATAATAACAGAGACATTGTGCATAACTAACCGATAATAGCAATGACACTGTGCATTACTATCCAATAATAAGAGACATTGTGCATAACTATCCGATAATAGCAACGACATTGTTCATTACTATCCAATAATAACAGCGACATTGTGCATAACTATCCGATAATAGCAACGACATTGTGCATTACTATCCAATAATAACAGCGACATTGTGCATAACTATCCGATAATAACAGCGACATTGTGCATAACTATCCGATAATAACAACGACATTGTGCATAACTTACCAATAATAGCAACGACATTGTGCATTACTATCCAATAATAACAGCGACATTGTGCATAACTATCCGATAATAATTAATTTTTTTTTAATTTTTTAAAAGACAACTCCCACATTAGGAATAAACATCCTGTGTCGTGGGGGACTTTACAAACATACATGAAACGGACACAAAGAACATCCAGACTCGGGACAACAATTCGTGGATCACACAAAGTGTTGTAGGTACCGCGTGGGATTTGAACCCACGACACTTGGCGCAGTAGCAAGCGGCATGGCGACCGCTTACACCACTCGGCCAACCGTGCAGTCAATATAGATATCGATAATAGCAACGACATTGTGCATTACTATCCAATAATAACAGCGACATTGTGCATAACTATCCGATAATAGCAACGACATTGTGCATTACTATCCAATAATAACAGCGACATTGTACATAACTATCCAATAATAACAGCGACATTGTGCATAACTATCCGATAATAACAACGACATTGTGCATAACTTACCAATAATAGCAACGACATTGTGCATTACTATCCAATAATAACAGCGACATTGTGCATAACTATCCGATAATAGCAACGACATTGTGCATTACTATCCAATAATAACAGCGACATTGTACATAACTATCCAATAATAACAGCGACATTGTGCATAACTATCCGATAATAACAACGACATTGTGCATAACTTACCAATAATAGCAACGACATTGTGCATTACTATCCAATAATAACAGCGACATTGTGCATAACTATCCGATAATAGCAACGACATTGTGCATTACTATCCAATAATAACAGCGACATTGTGCATAACTATCCGATAATAACAGCGACATTGTGCATTACTATCCGATAATAACAACGACATTGTGCATAACTTACCAATAATAACAGCGATATTGTGCATAACTATCCGATAATAGCAACGACATTGTGCATAACTATCCAATCATAGCAACGACATTGTGCATAACCATACAATAATAACAGCGACATTATGCATAACTATCCGATAATAACAACGACATTGTGCATAACTATCAGATAATAACAACGACATTGTGCATAACTATCCAATAATAACAGAGACATTGTGCATAACTATCCGATAATAGCAACGACATTGTGCATCACTATCCAATAATAACAGCGACATTGTGCCTAACTATCCAATAATAAGAGACATTGTGCATAACTATCCGATAATAGCAACGACATTGTGCATTACTATCCAATAATAACAGCGACATTGTGCATAACTATCCGATAATAGCAACGACATTGTGCATTACTATCCAATAATAACAGCGACATTGTGCATAACTATCCGATAATAACAGCGACATTGTGCATAACTATCCGATAATAACAACGACATTGTGCATAACTTACCAATAATAGCAACGACATTGTGCATTACTATCCAATAATAACAGCGACATTGTGCATAACTATCCGATAATAGCAACGACATAGTGCATTACTATCCAATAATAACAGCGACATTGTGCATAACTATCCGATAATAACAGCGACATTGTGCATAACTATCCGATAATAACAACGACATTGTGCATAACTTACCAATAATAACAGCGACATTGTGCATAACTATCCAATAATAACAGTGACATTGTGCTTAACTATTTTATAGGGTGCCGAAAATAACTAAATCCAGTAGAAGGAATTTAAGTCTTCTGAGTGGTTAACAAAAAACTCAAATTAGCTGCATTTAAGACACACTTTCATATAGAAAAAAGAACTCATAGTGAAAACCGGCCAAGCTATGTAGTAATAAAAAAAAGTTAAGTGACTTTACATATTTTTATTTTATTTTAAAATCATTTTATTGCACCTAGATATTACTATTTTGTGTAAGTAGGAAGCAAAACTGGCACTGATATATCTCAACATTCTGATATGTATAATATTACAATGTGTAGGCAAATGTATCAAGTTTTATTTATAATGTGTTAATGAATTACCTGTCATCGAATGAAGAGGCAGACTGCATGCTGAATGGTTGAGTAAATGCCGTGAGCTGCCCGGTGAGTTGACCCGCGCCGGTACAGCGGGATAGCTGCCCTGTGGGTATGTGCTTCGATTCCTGGCATCATAAAATTATATTATAGCTTTTATTTACTGTCATACCCTCAATACTTTAACATAAAAGGTAAATTAAATTAGTTTGTTTTTTATTATATTTGTTATATAATATTTTCATTTGGTTCCAAATCTTTATAATGCTGATGTACTGGAGAAGTTACTATGGTGTTATATGAGGTCTAACTAGTCTCAATATGACAGTTTGCAAAGACTGACGAATGTGTCAAGGACATTCATCCATCCTTCCTAGATTCCATATATCTAGCTAGAGATTGAAAGTGGATGAATATCTCGAATAATACACAATAGATGGATGCAAGGACACGTGGATCGGTGAATTATTGTTGGTCCAAAATATACCTAAAGCATTATTATTATTATTATTAACTCGTATAACGCTCTTACCTTGGACATGACGAGGTCGATATCGTCTAGCGACACCTCCGAGGGACCGCTGTACCAACTGCTGCGACGCACCTCACCTGCAATGTAACACGTTATTAACATTGATTTCTACTGTAAAGTGACTTTTTGAACAGAAAGAGTAACAATACAAATATGCTGTTTTTTTTAATTAAGTTGGGTTGATAATTTCGTAGAATTTGAGGATTCCTCTCACCCCAAAGGTAGTATGAGTGTGTTCTATAAAATAAAACGTTCTAGTCTTTTGCGGCTTTAAGTCTACCTCGATACGATTTTTTATATGAGCGACTACCATCAGACCGCCACAACCCAAATACTAGGCGATATCGGAATATTATCTTTAAAATAATTTAACAATATAAAAAAAGCACTAAATATCTATCTTATCACAAGATAATAGAGTTGAAAGTCGTACCCATATCAGCGTCACTGCACTTAGTAGTCCGCAGGTCGCCATCGCTCTTGCTGAGTTTCTGAGTGGTGCGGGAAGCGAGCGAGCGGCGCGAGTCCAGCGCGATCTGCAGAGCTCGCGCCAGCTGAACCGCCACTGGTGATGTAAACTTCAACTCACCTCCACCCTTTTGGAACTCACTGTAAACAATTTGGAACACTGTACTCACACCTCAACTTATTTTCTTTTTTTGACAAGTTTAAGTTGTCCAGTTGACAACGAAAACTTTACAAAAAAAGATCAAATACTCTATATAAGACTATATAAGGTAAATTCAAACCGTTTTCAGTAACCTATATCTAGTTAAAACTGAATATAGCTTATTGAAACGGCCGTAAGTCAAAAATTGAATATCAATATTTTCACTAGCTATCCCTGCTATTGTAGCCCGTCTAATATATTAATTTATCTTACTCTCTATTGTACACCAATAAAAACAAATACACAGGAAATGTATACGACAAGGTCGCCAGCCTTAACATGATAGTTGATGTCTACCAGACCTCTTTCTGAAAGACGAGATTTTTTTTGTAAAGTGATACATTATATGTTAACGGATATAACTTGACTCAATTTCCTTTATTTATTTCTAGCCGAACCCCGAGGTGCTACCTGCGGTACGACAATAACCTCCGCGTGGCGAAGCTAGCATCTTTATAAATTGTAGCCTATGTGTTATTCTGTTGTATAAGCTATATTATTGTAAAGTTTCATCAAAATCCATTCAGTAGTTTTTGCGTGAAAGAGCAACAAACATACTCACAAACTTTCGCGTTTATAATATTAGAAGGATTTAGATTAGCTCCTAGTTCAAGCCGTGTTACCTAATTATCAGATTTGTACGGAGCGACTTGCAACGGACCTTCGCAATCCTGAAGGTGAACTGAATTCGAAGGTTGAAATCTATTATTTATAGTCATAATAATACACGTATGACGTAAAAACGCAGATGGCCTATGATACATGGCCACTCCACTCGAAATCAATATAAGTTCAAAGTTTGATTATATTTCTGAGTCAGAATAAAGCATATGGTCAATTCACCGCATGGTAGTTCCTCCTGACTCACACATCAAGTTTGTATGTAAATATTTATATATGAAAAATATATGCTCAAAATATCCAAAAATATCACTCAATCTCATTCTAAACTTTATTCATCTTTTAACGAGCATATGGATCATTTAATAATGATGTAATAAGGATACATGAAACTGAAAATCCTCTAGATTTAAAAGAGCTGGAAGACCTGTCTTTCAATCCGGGGGATCGAATCTACCATTAATCTCACTCACTCAGTGAAATGGATACAACGACAGAACTGTATATTTCCTTTCTGGCCTTTATTGCTCCCAAGATTATTTGGGGTAGGCCAGTTCAACTAGTTCAACCGGTTTCTTTGAGGGCAAACTAATTTCTAAGGTTGAACTTTGTGTTAATAATAACAGCAGTTCCCAGACCGGGAGGGGTTCTCAGTCGCGATTCCGACACACCGCCCCGCCGCAAACCCCGGGGGGTGACGGCCCGAGGGGGATTTCGCACGTAAAAAAAAAAACTATCAATACATTTGAGGTTATTGACTTCCCAATAAAGAGTTACGTGTCTTCCGAGGCACGGGTGTGAAACACCGGGAAATTAATTCTCCAGGCTGTCTATTAAGAATATATGCTTTTATGAAAACGAGAAATCTTTAACTCCAGTTGTCAGAGCTCTCATATACAGGGTCTGTCGTAAATAATGGATAAGTCGTAAACTGGAGTTGGTCCGGCTATGAGACTATTAGAAAATCGTATCTTTTTGCCAGGGTTTCTAACCGTATGGAAATGGCGTAGACTTTTATGTTTTTTTATAAATTTCGCTACTCTTTGCATTCATTCCGTTGCCATTTCGTTAAATTTAGGTATTTCTGTGTCATTTTTTTTGTATTATAGTCTTGAAGATGTGTATTATTTAGTTTTAGTACTGTTTTAGGCGTTTTTAACGTTGGTCATTTTCAAAATTGTCATTTTAAGATTTTTTATGTTTTTGTTTTACTTAGGGTCAACTTTTGATCATTTACTGTGTAAAAAAAAAGTACGGCGCTATAGCTGCCCATGATCTTAATAAATTATCTAGTATGTGTAGATTCTAAAAAGGTATAACAATGCATACTTCACAAGTAATATTAAGCTACATGAGCGAGATCAATATCAAGGTGAGAAAATATTTTTTTCATGTAATGTTGTAAATGGTTATAAAACTTCGTCATAATGATTTATTTCTGCCAAGATTCTTTACACAAACACTATGGGGTCACTATTAAGGATATTCAAAAGAAAACTACATAGTTTGTTTTAGTACGTAAAAATATTTATTCAACAACTTAAACTAAATGTTCGAAGTGTCCTCCGCCGGCAGCTATGCACGCTCTACATCGCCTAATAAACGATCGCTTAATCCGGCGCTGCTACTTGAATGCGCGCACGCAACTCTTCTACAGAACTTATTGTTTCACTGTATACTTTTTCTTTTATACAGCCCCAGTAAAAGAAGTCCAAGGGGTTCAGGTCTGGCGAACGTGGAGGCCATAAAATTGGCCCCAATCGCCCTATCCATCTATCTGGATAAGTATTATTTAAATGTTCCCTGACACGAACAGCGTAATGTGCTGGACACCCATCATTTTGTAGCCACATCTCATTTCTTATCTCTTGTGGGACGTCTTGCAGTAAACTAGGTAAAGTATTTGCTAAAAAATTCAAATACATATCCGCATTTAATATTGCCGGCAATTCGAATGGACCAATGATTTTGCCATTAATAATGCCAGTCCATAAATTAATTTTAAATTGATATTGCGATCGGTCTTCTCGGATAAGTCTTGGGTTTTCGAGTTGCCAGCTGTGTATGTTGTGAAGATTCAAAAAACCATCTTTTCGACACGTTGACTCGTCACTCCATAAAATTTTATTAAAAAAACTTTGGTCTTCCCTCATCTTTCGCAGCATTATGCGACAAAATGTTATTCTCGCAGCAGCGTCCCTTGGCATTAATGTTTGGACCCTTTGATAATGATAGGGATATAATTCATGCCTTTTTAAAATCCTGTGTACAGATTTTTGAGGTATACCGGTGCGCCTTGAAATTACACTTATGGACGTACCAGGGTCTTCTGCAACTATTTCCAGTACTTCGGCTGCACTGTGGCGTTGTGGTCGTCCTTCACTCGCCCCGCCTACGCCGGTCCCAGGAAATCGTCCTTCCAAAAATGTGTTGTGCACTCTTATGAAGACACGATAGTCAGGATGCCGGGCATTTGGATATTTTTCCCGATAAACTCTAGCAGCTCTATTGGCGTTTGCCATTTTTTACCTGATGATCCTTTTTACGAATAAACTTGTAACATGTTTGTCGCATATAACTATTAGAGCACATCAATTTTAAAATTAAACACCTTTATGAAATGAGGAGGCATGAAATTTTTTTGACAAAAAACTACCTAGTTTTCTTTGAATATCCTTAATAGTGGCCCCATAGTGTTTGTGTAAAGAATCTTGGCAGAAATAAATCATTATGACGAAGTTTTATAACCATTTACAACATTACATGAAAAAAATATTTTCTCACCTTGATATTGATCTCGCTCATGTAGCTTAATATTACTTGTGAAGTATGCATTGTTATACCTTTTTAGAATCTACACATACTAGATAATTTATTAAGATCATGGGCAGCTATAGCGCCGTACTTTTTTTTTACACAGTAAATGATCAAAAGTTGACCCTAAGTAAAACAAAAACATAAAAAATCTTAAAATGACAATTTTGAAAATGACCAACGTTAAAAACGCCTAAAACAGTACTAAAACTAAATAATACACATCTTCAAGACTATAATACAAAAAAAATGACACAGAAATACCTAAATTTAACGAAATGGCAACGGAATGAATGCAAAGAGTAGCGAAATTTATAAAAAAACATAAAAGTCTACGCCATTTCCATACGGTTAGAAACCCTGGCAAAAAGATACGATTTTCTAATAGTCTCATAGCCGGACCAACTCCAGTTTACGACTTATCCATTATTTACGACAGACCCTGTATGCTCATGATTTGAAAGTTTTACCAGTTCTTCTCCATAGGAATGACATAGTATCAGTAATGTAACGTTTCGAAAGTGCCTACTTGAAATAACAGAATAATAATAAATAAATATTCCGGACATCTAACACACAACGCCATCTATGGGTACTAGACAATTGATATAAATACATTTATACTGTTTTTTTTTTGTAAATACATATTAATTATACATAGAAACACCCAAACTATGAAACAAATATTTGTAGATCACACAAACATTTGGTCCGACCCAGGATTTGAACCCGAGACCTCAAGCACATCTGTCAGCTGTCGCATTCACTACCAGTGCGCCTACCGAGGCAGTAGTTTGATTCTAACTCTAGTCCTAATTTTTAACTAGTACATTCATTTCCCTTTTCAATATGCAACAACAAACAATAGATACATACAATTAAATTCAGCCCACAATATAATCTCCGTGCGTAATACTCATTGTTGCCTATCTGTTGTAAAGTTGTCCAACGTACGTTACGTATTGTTTATTTGTGTGTGCAAACAAGTTGGTCACACTCTTATATAAGAAAGCGAACCAGCTGCAGAGACGTAACAATATAAGGTTATACACGTTATGTAGATTATAATGCTACTAGATCACAACTTATTATCCTACTAACTGTTGATCCAGTTATAATGAAGAAACGAGATTAATTAGTGTTATATTATGCATGAGATTTTACAGAAAAAAGTTCGCGAATTTTTTAAGATATGTCGCAGAGTACTTTATAACCATTCATGAAACGAATACAATGAACACCTAGAGAAGAACAACAATCAGCGGATCGCACAAAGTGCTATCCCATGTGGGGGTTAGAACCCACAGCACCTTGATAGAGTAGAAAGCGGCGTGGGGACCGCTTAAGCCATTACGCCATCCGTGCGTGCAGTCACAGGTACTCACAGACCCACAAAAGAACCTTTTTTTTTCGCGTTTCCCATTTCGTGAGAGGCAGGCTTCGACAAAAATAGAACGACTCGACAAGAGGCCCCGTGCCTTATGTAATCCCAATGTTAAGTAATTCTTCGCTACTTTTCACCGAGTGAATGAGGTCATCAGAGGCCAAACCTAGTCCCTTGCGACTACTGGGAAAGGGACTTAGAGGAAGGAAACCCATTTGAGACTCATAGTAATATTTGCAAGTGTATATGGATGGTAGTTACTATTAACTGACCCGTGGACTTGCCCCCTTTTATTATAAAAAAACGTTACAACTATATTTATAAAAAAATACCTATTCAGGTACTAGTCCACGATTCGCGCAATCTGGTTAAACCGCCCGACAAATCGAAATTTTGTAATAACTATTACGTGATGGCATTAATTTCCGTACGTGCATAATCACGTTATATTCTCTTAATGTTTTTCTAAATCCTTAATCTAAATATAAATAAATAAAATTGAACTGTCTGATTTTAATTTCAAATTAACAAAGTTGCACTTTTATATGAAAGTATACGGTACTTACATCAAACATTTTTGTCTGTTTGTTCCGGATAATCTTTGGAATGACTGTACCGATTTTGACGGGACTTGCACTGGCAAATAGCTGATAATATAAGGAGTGACTGACACTACAATTTTTTTTTAATTGCTTCGCTACCTTTTTGTTATTGAAAAGGTACAACACCAACCGCGGGGCTCAGCTAGTATGAAAATAAAAGTTTTATTTCTCGTCGAAGCAATCACAATATGATACAGCGAAGCGTGCTAGGCACAGCTAATATCTTTAGTAGCTATTTAATGATTATACCTAACCGTAATTTTTAAGATCAACAATTTTGAAGCCTTTGTTGATAGGAACTTTCTTGTTTTTTCATAAATGATAGTCGATGGTGATAATGATAGTCAAATGGTGATAGTAAGGAATTAGATATTAAGGAATTTCATCATCATCACCATCATATCAGCAGTAAGAAGTCCACTGCTGAATGTAGGCCTCTCCTATTCATTTCCATTTCAACCGGTCAGTAGCGGCCTGCATCCAACGAGTCCCTGCGATCTTAACTAGGTCGTCCGTCCACCTATTTGAAAAACGATCCGTTCTAGGTACGAATAGTAGTATATTCTACGGGGCGTAAGCTAAAAACGTTCCTATAAAAATTAATTGAGGAACGGTATTTACGATTCGTAGACGGTTGTAGAAAAATTTTTCACGATGACGATTCGTTAAATATAGGAACCGGGCATAATTCTATATACCAACTATTACAATCTTTAACAGTTGCTAATTCTGTCGTTTGAAAACTCTATATTAAACTAAAAATGACAAGATATAACTTGTCAATTCACGTCCTAAATGACAAATATAAACAGAAAATAAGAGAATAGAAAATAATTTTCGAGAAATTCTAGTTTAGTGAAACAACAATAAAATTAGCATACCTATTTGTCTTTTCATTTGAGTTAAAAATAAACAAGTAGGCAGTACGAAGAGAGCTAATAAAATATGTAAATACATACAAACAACAAGATAGTTCGTCTTCAACGCAATAAGAAACAATTTAATTAGATTTTAATAGTCACGAGTTCTTTGGACTTTTGAGAAATAATGACGAAATAATACGGGTATTTCTAGTTCAACAAACATATCGAAGTGAGGGAAGTACAAAAATAGCAATTAGATATATACCTATATTTAGTTCTATTGTGTCTCTTAAAACTTAGTACATATATCTAAATAAATAAATATTTCGGACAATTTAACACACAATGCCGTCTAGTCCCAAGCTAAGCAGAGCTTGTGTTATGGGTACAAGACAACTGATATAAATACATAGATACTTTTTTTTGTAAATACATACATATTATACATAGAATCTAATACCCATAAAAGAGCAATTCTCGTCTATAATTTGAATCTCGGAAACGTCTACGAGTTTTATGAAATTTAGTATGCACGGGCTTTCGGGGGCGAAATATCGATCTTGCTAGGATTCATTTTTAGAAAATTTACCAAAAAAAATATCGAGCAAAGCAAAGGTCATCCAAGTACCTGCTGTATGTTTATAAGCAGTGTGTACTGTACTGTTAACATTGTACAGGCTATGTCTGGTTTGCAATCAAAAGGAAGTGTGTGGGATGTGTGAAAATATGCAATGATTTTTTAGAAAATAGTTTCACATTTTGATGATTTTAAACATAATTTTTAAGAACAACTGTCACGAGATATTCACAATGTTAAGGATTAATGTTGGATTCTTTCAACGACTGCTTACTTAGAAGCCTATATAGGAACTTTATTGTTTTTAAATATATGAGAATATATGTAAATATATGTAGAGAATAATAAGAATGAGGGTTGGAAAAGCTGAGGTCGCGTACCTGATATATATGTTACTAGCTGACCCACGCAACCTCGTTTGCGTCTTATATTGCCCGTAGCGTGCTTCACTCCTATTAGTATCAGCGTGATGATAAATAACCTATAGCCTTCCTCAATAAATGGACTATCCAACCCGCGGGACTCGCGGTTCCTGAGATTAGCGCGTTCAAACAAACAAACTCTTCAGCTTTATTATATTAGTATAGATGTGAATGGAAAAAATGATAAAAGTGAAATATCCTACTAAACCAATAATGCAATCCGGCAAATACAATATCAGAAAAAAGACAATATCCTGAATACAAACAGTCTATAATAGGTAGTAATGTTGTTTTTCTTTATTTCATTCACAAATAAATTGATAGCTATTTAAATTCCATTAGCGAAGCTGAGATTAAACTCAAAATACTCAAATAATTTAACTAATTATATGTATAAACAAATTTCCCAATTACATATTTATAGAAATACGAGTACAAATAATGGAACATAAATAGTTGTATCAATTAAAAATCGTTCGAAAGTTCTCCTAATTGTATTGGGCAAGTATTCGTGGCGCGTCATTGTCCATTGTAGTTTCGATATTGTCCCATAAACGAACCACTTTTCGTCATACCAAGTTCTTTAAAAGCATTCTCATACTTTGGATGTTGGCTGTTATAACACGACTAGCTGACCCACGCAACCTCGTTTGCGTATTCTATTGCCGGTAGCGTGAAAATTCCCCTCCATTTTTGAAACATTTTTCATTGTTGCTCCGCTCCTATTAGTATTAGCGTGATGATATATAGCCTATAGCCTTCCTCGATAAATTGACTATCCAACACTGAAAGAATTTTTCAAATCGGACCAGCGGTGCCTGAGATTAGCGCGTTCAAACAAACAAACAAACTCTTCAGCTTTATAATATTAGGATATGACAAAAAATGTTTTGAGCAATTGTTATTGCATGCAAGAGTGTTCGTGGGAAGATCTGATATGTATATTACGTTCTAACAAAGAGTATTGCGTTTCAAACATTACAGATATAACGTATGTTGACACCCAGAAATGCTCAGGTTTAATGACATTGGCGTGGGTCAGATAATTTTAGAATCTTTTAAAAGAGAACGACATTTCAATTACAGGCGAATACAGCTTGGTATATAATTATCTAACCTACATGAATGTATTCCGGGTATAAAATCAGACATTACAATAATACCTACATCTTAGAGATTAACGATCTACTGGAATTTAAAACGAAAAATATAAATTTCCTTACGATACGAGTATATCGAGATAAAATAATGAGCTGGTTAGTTGGTGAGTAAGATTGACAAATATGGGTCAGTTGGTCAATATATTAGGTTCTCAAGTGTTAGAGGGTGTCTTTTAAGGAGAAGAATCTACCATGATGACAGATGAGATAGATGGACTCGAACCACGACTAGGCTTCATGACCAGGTTAAGACTGTTTACAAATAAACTAGTTATCTTAATTACAATAATTTTTAATATTTTCGTGATAACACACATTCCTAACCGTTATTGACACGCACTAATTACAGTTTAAACAGTTATTACGACGTAAAAGAGATGATTAAATAAATAAATGACAAATTAATGAGTGATGATACCAACCTGTCGATGTGTACCACACACGTTCTGTACTTATCATCGTCGGTGAGGCGCACATCGTTGATGTACTTCCATTCGAGGAAGGCGGCTAGATGCGCACGCGCCACTATGACGCCGCCAGTGGACAATGTAACTACCGTGTCACTGGACAGGCCGCACTTGCGTGACAGCTCCGTCGAGACCACACTCACCGAGTACGAGTCTTTGATCAATGGCTCTGAGTCTGCAATGAGTGATAAGCATGATCGTTGAGGGTTGTTTTGCAGGTAGAAACACATTTTATGAAAATATACAAGACTTATTGGTTATTGAGGAATATTATAAGATTCCTTCAACTCCATCATTGAGTTATACATTATGGTTCCTTCAAGTTCAGATTAATTTTACGTCTAGTATACATGTGTAAATAAGCAAATGTCTGAAATTAGACTAGAACAAAGGAATATACTTATAAATGATTTGTGCAATTGAATCAAAAATATTTGTATAAAGATTAATATTTAGTTGCATTTGTACTATACACATTATCAAATGAAAATTTCCATTGGATTGTTGCAGTAGCATCTAAACGAAAACCGATTTTTTCATCATCGACTAGTTTTAAGCTGCAAAACGACCCTCAAATTTAAACATGAAACAAACAGCCATGGATTAGAAATAGTATTAGTAAGCACGTATTCAGATGATATGAAAACACACGAAATGCTATATGATATAGACATTTATTAGATAGAGCAGTTAATGAAAGCATCTATAAGAAGTCAGATTATCTCTATCTCTGGTTATCTTTATGTGTAATGGTTCTTTCCTAATCTGTAAGAAACGAAACGAGAGTAACTAACAAGAATTCCAGGATACCGCGCGATTTTTGATTGCTAATGAGAATGTGCAGTGCTAGTATTAAGTCAAATGATTAAGGTAAAATGTTAGTCAACGCGACTTCTATAGGAGAACCGTAAATTAGTATTTGTCCATACTTAACTAAAAGTTTGTTTGGAACCGTCGGTGCGCGAGTTCGATTTTTACTTGGCCGGTTTTTTTTTTTAATAAGTGTGGGCTGAAATACCGATTTAGGCATTTTAAGAACTACAGATTGTACTAAGAATAATTTTCGTTACAAAACCCAGAAGACTACCAAAGCCGATTTAAAAACTAATAAGGTTGTAGGAGGATAATGAAAGTCCATTACCAAGGAGAAGTGGTGTCCTTGTTTGGACATGTATGCAGGACGCCATAGGGAACTATACATAATTATGTAAATAATAATACATTAATTAATTAGTGGCAACACTTAGTTTTAAGCAATCATTGTTATCAAGAGCTAATGTTGTATTTTAAGCATACTAATATTATACTCGAACTCGAAAGTAACACTGTAAGTCTGTTACGATTTCACGGCTAAATCACTTAACCGATTTTTCAGAAATTAACAATCGGAGATCGCTCTTTATTCGCCAAATTAAAGCCCTCAAATTACTTTTCTTAATATTTCTATTTTGTTGAATGTTGCTATTCTAAGACGTATTTTTCGTGAAGGATTACATTTATTGTTTGTATAATAGAGGAAATAGTAATTTAAATTATTTATTGTTATTAATTAAGTATTATTTTGAACTTAAAATGTAACTACAAAAACGAATAAATGTCAATTTAATATAGTAATTTGGATGAGTAGTACATATCATAATTTTAAATAGCGTAAGTGTGTATTTACATTCAATGTTATGACGTCAGCGTAAACGATGCAAATTTGAGGTCATGAGCAGTGTTGTGATGTGAATTTGTAAAAAAGAATATTAAATTAATTTTTATTGTAAAAAGCTGTTGGACGGGAACGGGGTTTTTTTAGAACGACTTCCGCACTACTATATTACCGCACGCATATTTACAAACGAACACAAAGAACGCCTAGACACGGATTAATTTGAGTGTCACACAAAACGTTCCTTCATATAAGGATCGAACCTACAACATTCAAGCAGTAGAATGCGCTTGAACCGTGCAGTATTTACCCTACCCTATGCATTTCAAGATTCATTATTAGTACATATAGTATGCTATTTTAATTTCGGTATTTCGTTTCCAAGAACAGGATATGCAATGTTAAACATATGCCTCTGCAATGAGCATCTCATGAGACTGATGAGATCATATGCTGTTTCAGTCCAGGCATTTCCTGTCATTTAAAACTAGTTCTCAGTCCAATTTTAGAGTGCAGGAATGGGTTCATTCTAGGCAAGATAATCTTGCAACCACTGGGTCTCTTATTAGGTCTTATTTTACGCCCCAATGGTTCACATGATATATAAATGCTTAATTAAGAATTTAAGTACACTTTTTCGCACTAGTCAATTCATGTTACATTTATGTGACCCTGACCTGCTCTAGTTGTTGCTTGCATTGCCCAATCTTTACACATAAGTAATATCCCTTTCCTAATATTTCCTTAACTTTTTATTGGAATTTACCCAAAATTACCTCATCCAAGTGCAGTATTGATGGTTATATATTATACTACTATTAGTGTTTATAGGCTTATATTTAAGCCTTAAGCGCAAAAAAATGTGTTTATTTACGACATCACATTAGAAACCTCTAAATTTAGCAGTGTTTCTCTACAATATTATGCATGTATCATACATATAAACTTTCCCCGTAATTACTCTATCTATTAAAAAAAACTGCTTCAAAATCCGTTGCGTAGTTTTAAAGATTTAAGCATACATAGGGACAGATAGACAGCAAAAGCGACTTTGTTTTAAACTATACCTACATTAATTAAAAAGTCATTGCACCGTCAACTACCCCTGTCTATCCATCCTAAGGTTGCCTGGAAGATATTGTTAATGGCAATGAGGCCACCCTTTGTACACTATATCTTACATTTTATGTACTCTTGGACCTATGTTATATTATTATTTTACCGTGGGAGAGCTATGCTTCGGCATGAATGGGTCGGCTCGACCAGAGTGATACCACGGCCTCACAGAAAACCGGTGTGAAATAGCGTTTGCGCTGTGTTTCACCGAGTGAGTGAGGATACCGGAGGCCCATACCCCAACCCCTTCCCCCATCCCCTTTCCCATCCCCCAAAGGTCGGCAACGCACTTGTGACGCCTTTGGTGTTGCGGGTGTTCATGGGCGGCGGTAATCGCTTACCATCAGGTGATACGTCTGCTCGTTTGCCCACCATTCAATAAAAAAAAAAAAAAAAAATTATGGTGTACAAAGAGAGTTAAGAGTTTTCTATCTATCTATTGACATGACTCTAACACCCCTGACCCACTAATCATGGAACAGCGTATCACATTCATAGTAACATTACTAGCTATTATTCGAGTTTCCACTCATGTGTATATCTGTTATCGCAATAAAAAGTGGCCTATGTCCTTACTCGGGAATCAAAGTATCTTTGGTGCAATGCTGATACTAAATACACGTTGTATATAAAACATAGCTGACCCACGCAACCTCGTTTGCGTCTTATATAGCCCGTAGCATGAAAATTTTCGCAAAATAAGTAACTTTTCTGGTTGATTTTTACACCTTGTGTCCGAAAAACCCAAATATCTTACGGAACCCTATTTTTTTCTAAAATAAAATATAGCCTATGTTACTCGTGGATAATGTAGCTTTCGAATGGTGAAAGAATTTTTAAAATCGGTCCAGTACTTTTTGAGCCTATTCATTACAAACATACAAAAATAGGTACAAATCTTTCCTCTTTATAATATTAGTATAGATTTCATTGAAATCATTGCAGTGGTTTAGTTGTGAAGACAGACTGACAACTCATTGTCATTACAATTTACATTTTAAAAGTAAAAATGTTATTTATACCGTGTGTGGAGTTTATATAACTAACATACTGTTCATAACATTGAAACAATGCAATACAATCTTGTAACAGTTGCATAAATAGTGTTACTATACTCCTAGAGTAAATAACACTGCTCAGTTGATTATGTCATACTAGTCTATCCTCATGACTTCTCTTGTATCAATGTATATTTTTTTCAATAATTATTCCAATAAAAGACATGTGTGAGGTCAAGGATTCGATTCCGGGTCGGACCAAAAGTTTTCATAGTACAAGCTCTGCTCAGTTATAAGCTAAATGGTGTTGTGTATCAGTTGTCTGGTTTTTGTTAGTAATATATTTCTTCATAAAAAACTTTTATGTCTCTGTATCTCTATATCGGCTTAAGGTGTTAAAACAAAAGAACAATTGACAGAAGATTCCCTTCTTTTTCCAAGGCTTTGCTATGATTTATTTGTCATTTTCTGTTTCTAACTTTGAAAATAATTAACTTCAATACCACAGATCATCTTGCAGTTTTCCAATTCCTTCCTTAATAGGTGTTAATAACATAAAAGGCTTCAACTTTTAAAACATAAAGTTTATATCTCTAGTGGTTCAGGCTTTGTGTTCATGAAGTAGTCAGTCAGTTACGACATGTACTGCTTTGTACATATAGTTTCAATATTCAATATCAAATACTAGTAAAAAAAACTTTAATTTAGGTGCCAATAATTATGTTTAAATTATAATAAATACATAATTAATTTTTTTTCTGAAAAGAGTCCTTTTTTAAAAAACACAATTTCTTATTAGATGGATTGAAAAGTTATATGCAAGCAGACCCATATAATTCTTTTACTGCTTGTTCAAAATAAAGGTAAAATATATTCAAAATATCAAAAGAAGATCTTTAAATTCTCAATGAATAACCTACTTTAGTTTTCTAACAACAGCCCTTTAATACTGCAAAACCACTATGGAGACAGTAAATGTGTATAGAAAACCTGTTTAAAATTGGTAAGAAGTTGCATTTCAAAATAGAATCAATTAAAAACCTTTTTTAAGTCAGTTAAGTTATAACATTTTTAAACTTATTTTTAAATGATTTTAAATTAAGTCATTTTAATAAACTTACAGGATTAACTTCTTTCTTTTCGTTTTATCACAATTATTCCCAATTTGTTATTAAATATTCCCTATGCAGTTATTACCAGTAAAAAGTAAAATAAGTACTAAAACTTAGCTTGATAAAATTCAAATTTAAACTATTTGACATCTTAGACATACACAATATTTACAAACAATATTTTTTATTGACACATTGACTTAAAAAAAAAGTGTATAAATGACTGACATATTTATGAAGAATTTTGTCACGAACTGTTCTCACTCCCAAGTATTTTTTTACAAAAGTAGTTTTGATTCCTACTGCACTGACAATCGCATGTTGAACTTTGACCGCTTAAACAAAATAAAACAAGACACTGGAGGTAGTCACTCACCTAATATTTTGCTGTCATTTATCAAAGCGCGGATTTTTTCCATCCAAACTTGAGTATCATTGAGAGATTGAGCTGCAAGCAGTATGCGTGGTTTTCTTGGATCATCAACAGAAAACACCGCGAAAGCAAACGGCCGCGTGCGAGACTTCGCCCTTTTCACCACGCTGCCTATTGATAACTCGATAGATCCAACAGAAGCACCTGCTTCGCTGCAATAAACAGCTAACGATCCTCCTGCGTTCGTCGGACTTGGCCTCAAAATACACCATTGTCTTTTCCAGGACTGACAATAACAAAAATAATCAATGCCACAATGTTGTGATGCACCCAATAAATAAATAATCAAATTCGAAGAGAGCTCACCTTAAATGGATTTAGGCCTAGATTAGATCTGAAAGGATACTTTATTTCTAAGTATCCGGACATCCTTATTACTCTTTTATTTCACTACATAAAAATCATGTTTAATTATATATTATTGGACTTTATGTATAAACACGAGATGCACATGTTCTATCAAACAATATTGTTTACAAAAAGTCATAGACTAGATGCAGAAGTAGTGCTTGGTCGTTTATTTAAAATCGATAAGTAAAACCGGTTTTTCCAATGATCAACTAGTGAATGTCCATGGTTGAATTTTAATTGTTTCTTTTTAATATTCAAAAAATGCATTGACATTATAGGTAGACCTATAATTTGCCAACCAACGTTGTTTTAATGGTTTCCTATTTATTTATTTGTTTTATTCTATTTGGGGCAAACGAGCAGACGTATCGCCTGATGGTAAGTGATCACCGCCGCCCATGTACACTCGCAATACTAGAGGCGTTACAAGTGCGTTGCCGGTCTTTGGGGGAAAAGAGAGAGGGATGGGAGGGTGATCTTAGGGTTATGGTCCTCCAGTATCCTCACTCACTAGGTGAAACACAACGCAGGCGCTATTTCACACCGGTTTTCTGTGAGGCCGTGGTATCAACTTGGCCGGGCCGGCCCATTCATGCCGAAGCGTGGCTCTCCCACGGTAAATACATACATTACATTATTATACATTTATAATAAAAAACATAAAAGAACCAATTGATTTAGTCGACTAATTATATTTTGTCTTATGACTTAGTTACTACACCACTCGTGCTCGTTGTCACAACACTCTTGGCCACAGAACACTTTTACTCAGAGACTCATGTATATACTATTAGAGGTAAAAAATTTAACATTATTGTCACTACTTGCGTATTACAAAATAATGTAGTAAATATATTTTATTTTCTGAACTGTGAATAGTACGTTTATTGATTTTTTATCATTCAATTTTATGAAAAAGTGTGTGTATTGATTTTAAGAAGTTTACTCTGATGCTAATGTGGCGCCACCCTAATTTAATGCATTTCAACGGACACTTTTCATGTACACAGATGATACTCCTTATCTCTACCCTCCATAATACTCCATGGTATTATGGAGGGTAGAGATAAGGAGTGTTATCTCATATGGTAGAAAATTGAAAAAAGTGTCCAGCATAAGCTGTAAATAACAGTTCAAAAACCTTCCAGAATGGCGCTGGTGTAGACACAGGGTATGGTATGAATGTAGCAATTGTGAATGAATTGAAGTACGCCGAGTTAAAAAAATTAACATTATTGTCACTACTTGCGTATTACAAAATAATGTAGTAAATATATTTTATTTTCTGAACTGTGAATAGTACGTTTATTGATTTTTTATTATTCAATTTTATGAAAAAGTGTGTGTATTGATATTAAGAAGTTTACTCTGATGCTAATGTGGCGCCACCCTAATTTAATGCATTTCATCGGACACTTTTCATGTACACAGATGATACTCCTTACCTCTACCCTCCATAATACTTCTTAAAATCACTTTTTCATAAAATTTAATGATAAAAAATCAATAAACGTACTATTCACAGTTCAGAAAATAAAATATATTTACTACATTATTTTGTAATACGCAAGTAGTAACAATAATGTTAAATTTTTTAACTCAGCGTACTTCAATTCGTTCACAATTGCTACATTCATACCATACCCTGTGTCTACACCAGCGCCATTCTGGAAGGTTTTTGAACTGTTATTTACAGCTTATGCTGGACACTTTTTTCAATTTTCTACCATATGAGATAACACTCCTTATCTCTACCCTCCATACTCTTGTCACATTTTCATATTGGTCTAGTCATCTGGTAATCTAGTTTTCTTACCGAATGTTGTAAACAAAATTCGGATATAAAATTGTATATTGCTGATATTTTGTATAACTCATTTGAAGGAAAAAAGTAAGAACGGAGTATTTCTACATTTAGGAGGTGATTCCTTTAAAATGAAGCGACTTATATCAATTTTCTTCGCACTTAGTACATTCTGTAATGTACTTTGTGCCGTTAATACTCCCGAGGAAGAAGTTGGCAATGGCAGACATGTTATCGAGGGGAAGGTGTTCCCTCCAGAGGAGCAAGATTTAGGACCGTGGCAAGTAGATACACGTATTCATATCAATGGCGGAGAGTACGTAGGTTTTATACGAGAAGACGGCACCTTCGTCATTCACAACGTACCTTCAGGCTCATATGTGGTAGAAATATTACATCCTGACTATGTGTATGAGCCTATCAGGGTAGAGATCAACTCCAAAGGTAAGTATAGAGCCAGGAAAGTGAATTATATCCAGACATCACAAGTTATTCAGGTGCCGTACCCGTTAAGATTGAAGGCTCTGGCGAAGTATAGATATTTCCAAATGAGGGAGCAATGGCGACTGACAGACTTTTTGTTCAACCCGATGGTGATTATGATGGTCCTGCCACTTCTGTTTATAATGATTCTACCAAAGATGATGAATGACCCAGAGACTAAAGAAGACTTTAAGCAAATTAGCAACTTAGCTAAAATGTCTGAAATGCCAGAAATGTCTGAGATGTTTACTTCACTGTTCAATAGAGGAACTGCACCAAAGCCATCTACATCTAAAACCAAACAAATCAAAAAAAGGCAATAGAAAAGTATTGTCTCTTTTCTAGTTGAATATTTATAGGTATTTATAATAAGGTTATACGTAATATAAACATGAAATAAATTGTTTATAAACCTATTTTTGTTTTATTCTTAACTGAAATTGTAAGTTAGCCAAATCAGTCAAATGTTTTTAAATGTTAATAACCTTGTAAAGTACATAGTAGGTGCATTTATAGCACCATTTTTAACCTAATTAAAGACAGTAGAAGAATAAATATAAATAATTAAAATGAATATTTCAGACATCTAACACGCAACGCCATCTAGTCCCAAGCTAAGCAGAGCTTGTGCTAGAGTAGACAACTGATATAAATACATTTATACTTCTTTTTTGTAAATACATACATATTATACAAAGAAAACACCCATTCTGAAACAAATATTTGCAGATCATACAAACATTTGATCCGACCCGGGAATGAAACCCGAGTCCTCAAGTACAGCAGTCGCATACGCTACCACTGCGCCACAGAGTCGTCAGGATCTCAATTCATGGGAATTTTTTAGTTACAGCCTCATGTTAGGCACTTTAAATAAGTCCACAGAATATTTAATGCATATAATAAAATCAAAGAAGTCAATAAGGAAAATATTTCTGTTCTCGATGCTATTTGTAGTTCTAGCTACACAACACTATTATATTGTGTGTCTTTCATTTTATTTAACTACTAGCTGACCCACACAACCTCGTTTGCGTCTTATATTGCCCATGGCGTGAAAATTTTCCCCCGTTTTTGAAACATTCTTCATTGGTGCTCCGCTCCTATTAGTAGTAGCGTGATGATATATAGCCTATAGCCTTCCTCGACAAATGGACTATCCAACACCGAATGAATTTTTCAAATCGGACCAGAACAAACAGTTCCGGTAATCTCAGGAACCACTGATCCAGACAGACAAAAATTTTAAAAATATATATTTTGGTATGTGTACCGTATATAAATTCATATGCATGTAGTAGAAAGCGGTTATTTTAATATTACAAGCAGACACTCCAATTTTATTTGTTTTTATAGATAAATAGGCAAGTTCTTATATTTCATACTAAGTGATAAAATAAATGGAGCAAAATTGTTACACACTGGTACCCCAGAGATGGAAAACGCAACAGAGGACGCAAACAGATGCGAGGGGAGAATGACTTAAAACTCACAGCAGGACACAACTGGAGAAGAGTGGCACTAGACAGAACACAGTGGAAAATGTTAGAGGAGGCCTATGCCAACAGGCACTCTGAACTGCGAGTTATTTTATAGAAGAAACCAAAACTGTTTTGTAATTTTTTATCAAGTTTATAATAAAAGGCTATTTCATTCATTCATTCATTCAAGTGATAACAGAATTGGAATGATTTTATCTGGAAATAAGTGTCGCCTCGGTGGCGCAGTGATAGCGTAGGCGACGTTGATCGTCGATGTTTGTATGACCTGCAAATATTTGTTTCGGAGTTTGGGTGTTTACTGTGTTTAATATGTATGTATTCAGAAAAAAAGAAAATATATTTATATTAGTTGCTTAGTACCCATAATACAAGCTCTGCTGGGGACTAGATGGCGTTGTGTGTTCAATGTCTGAAATATTTATTATTATTATTATTATTGTTTGCTGTAATGCTAACCAATATTTTTGTTACCAAAATAATAAAATTCATAGAGATTTCGTTAATGCTTTATTCTTTGCCATAAACAAAATAATATCACAATGGTTGTAATAAATCTAACAGTGTCAACTACAGTTATTAATTGATAGCAGGTATTTATAATCCCCTTGTAAAAAAGTACCTACTGGAGTGCTTTTAATCGAGCTTAAAAATACTACAATCCTAATAATACAATTATCATCCAATATTATGATGGTGGACCATGTTTACATCCATAGAATAGAAACCATAATGCCATGTTTAACTGCATTGGTTAACTGTAAATTATAAATACTGTTTTTTCGTCTTAAATTGATCTTCGACAATTTTTTCCGTAATATTATTCAAAATGTAAACTAATATGAAAATCAAATAACAATTAAAAAATAACTACTTAATACATAACATAAATTCAAAATCAATCACCAAAAAATGTTTTTAAAACCAATAAAATATAATTTGTGTACATTTTAACAATGGCTGCTTATTCTAAATAAAAATATCACACGCTTATTTGTAGAGGACAGCACATGAAGGGCATCAAATAAATCAGTAGAGAGCATAAGGTCTATCCCTCTACGTATAGGAGTGGTGCCTGGAGTGCTACTGTTATTATGCTACAGTATAAGTATGGAGAACCCTTGTGCATGAACAAATTATACGTGAAATAGTTTACGGCCGATGGGATTCTGGTAGACGGAGCGTGGGTCTCTACAAGGTGCCTCGATAACCTGTTGAAAGATGTGGGCAACATATGACCAGATGTTGTGGAGAGCTTTTGTGGTAGCCCAAGCCAACAGCCTATGTTCAGCACTAGAGTTTTTCGGGTGAGATGATAATGAAATAGTTTGCATAAGACACAATTTACCGCGCATTTTTTATAAATTTTCGCGGAATCAAATCATCTAGTTCCGAGTTACACATTTCAATTTAGGTTGGGTGGATGCCTTGAGTAGAAAAAAAAATTGATGCCATTTTTCAGTTCTGTGGTAATATTACTATTATAAAATAGCACAGAAAATAATATGGAATGAAAATAGTCTAACATTGAAGAAAATTGTATTTTGTGTATAAATTTATTGAAAATGAACAACAAATAAACTTTTCATTCGCATCAACTTTACACAGTAGGGTCTGTAGCTTCTAGGTATTTACTGATTTTAGCCAGACACATACACTATTTGAGCCCATTATAAGAAGATCCTGTGTACAACTGTACTACACACATAATGTATATTTATTGATTGATAATATTTTTTATGAATGTATCTAGTAAGAGTGTAGTACAAATTACGCAACAATCGCTTGGAAATTTCCTAGTGGAATGTACGAGTATTTCATACTTGGTGTTACATGTAATTGGTATTATTACAAATATTACATAAAATAGGAATCCATATAAAATACAACGAAAGGGTCAAAAAAAGGGTCAACTACGTGATCCATAAACAAAGTAAACTTTTGATTCAAAACTAATATAGAATTAAAAAAAAAAAACAAATCTTGTATTAAATAAAAAACAAATATCTGGCCTGCACACCGGTTAAGTTAAACTTACAGATTTAAACTGGTGTACAAATAACTTGTGTAAAAAAAACGTTACACATCATAAATTATAGGCGCGAAAATTTATATTGTCAGAAAGGTTTAACCTGTCATACTATAGTTAATGTCAAATTAAAACCATTAAATAATATCAATTTTGTACACATTAATGCCATATACAAGAAAATAGTTTAAGTATCGACTAGAACATGGCTACATTTTTGTGTATTTACGTAAAACAAATTATGTTTATTACTAACTTTAACTGTAAATTAAATAATTTCAATAATTTTGAGACAACTGTTCTGATGTTCAAATACCTAAGATAGGTATCAATATCTTTTTTTTTTAATTTCCTTTTTACTGTTACTTCTTGACATAATGAAATAGCAAGTATTTACGAATATTTTCTGAACACAAATTGCGATATTTCGAATTATTAAAAAACTATAACTATCTGTAAATTTTGATCAAATCACCATTTAATATGTTTGCTAACTTAAAATGCAGTTACATAATTTAACGTAATACACGTAATTATGAAATTGTGATTCACAATTTAAAGTTAAGTTATTTTTTTTTTTTTTTTTTATTGAATAGTTGGCAAACGAGCAGACGTATCACCTAATGGTAAGCGATTACCGCCGCCCATGGACACTCGCAACATCAAAGGCGTCACAAGTGCGTTGCCGACCTTTGGAGGATGGGAAAGGGAATGGGGGAGGGGTTGGGGTATGGGCCTCCGGTATCCTCACTCACTCGGTGAAACACAGCGCAAACGCTATTTCACACCGGTTTTCTGTGAGGCCGTGGTATCACTCCGGTCGAGCTGACCCATTCATGCCGAAGCATAGCTCTTCCACTACTCCTACCACTACAATAATAATTAATCATTTTCAAATTCTAGGGATGCTGGGTGACATTTGTTTTGATATAATATTTTAGTAAGTAAGCAAAAAACCGAACAAAACATAAAGAATGTGTTTTAACATAATTTTTCAGATCCATCATTCAGACCGTAAAATCTAGAAAAGTGAAAGTATTCATATTTCGATTAATCATAAGTCGTTTTTTACAGATGAAATATACTTCAAACCTAAACAAATCTTAAAACATAGTCTTAAACCTACAATGCAAGCATTTTAATGTTGATATAGTCTAGTATACTTAACCTAATAGGCTGCAGTAATTATATATGGCAGCAGTTGCTTTATCATTTATAAATAATTGTTCTTAGATATAACCAAAGCTGCTTAAAAAAACTAAATGCAACGTAATTACGTAAATGTGTTTCCAACTTATTATCGCATTGAGGCGAAAGTCGGAACTACTAAAACAGCGCCATCTAAGAAATCCAGACGAACTGCATAGTGATTACGGATCCTGAATCGCACTATGAAAGTTCATCAGTTTATTTACAATAGTGGCGCGATAATAATTATTTTAGAATCTCGCCTCGCAAGATTTTACCGTTAATCATCACCCTATGTTAAAATTCTATCCATATAGCTTAAACTAAATCAATAGACGGACAAAAAATCGTTTACATTTGATCTGAATATAACAATAAACTTTACAAAGTTTATATTTTTCATTATAGTCTTGTTGTCTTGAAATTATCAGTCAGAGCATTAACTCAAGTCGTGTTTTTTTACTATAAATATAACTCAAGTTTCTAGAATTCAAATAATTAAATACTGTCAAAATAATCATTTCGCTTTGTCGTTTATTTATACCAATTGCAGCGTAAACACAATTTAGCTTAACTTCTTCTATTATTTTGTACTAAAGATCAAAACGTGCAATATTTACAAAATTGTGGTAATATTCGAACCGGTTTTTACAAGTATTATATTATATGCATTTCACGTGCATTAGTAAAAATTTACAGTAATAATAAAAATACACCTGTCAAAGATAATCGATGATGTTTTTTTTATTATATAGAGGGTACCTAAACTTTGGAAGGGGTCACATGATCACTACTAGCAAAGGACACCGGCAACATGAGTTGCATTGCATTGTTGTTCTCTTTAAGGTGGAAGAATTTTTTTTTTGTAAAGTATGAAAGTATTGAAGACCCCAAATTTGACCCCAATTTATCGATACAGTTACAATAGCGAAATAATTGCTTACGTTAGTTGATTTTATATTGAACGTTATATTCGAATATTAAATTGTAAATGGATAGGTAAGATTGGATGGCGTTCTCGATATTAAAGTTACTGTTCAACACTGATTTCTTCTTATATCTTCAGTCCCGTACCGAAGACTTGTCAATATAGGTTGTTAAAGTATTTTGAAGAAGAAAAGTGGTGAACGACCATTGACTGACTTGTTAATAGTCCACAGCTATTAACCGAAAATCAATAAAACAACGTTAATAAGAAAAAAATAGCATTTTGCCATTAACCAATATGTCGAGGCTAACTAATCAAGGCAAAACTAGCAGTATCTATGATTATACGTAAATTTTTCGGTGCCCTAAACAGATTGGGAGCAAAATTAATAATACAGTGATATATTTAAAGCCTAAGTCAAAGGAAATAATATTTTAGATCTAGTTCCCTTACATCAGATTATCTCCCACTCACTGTCTAAATTGTCGTCAGGAGAAATCAAAGATCTATCTTTAAAACCGTTTTGTTTTATGTCTAATTTCAGTTCTATATTCTCTAAATTCCAATTGTTAGGTAGCTGAACAAGTTTGGGAACTAAGTCTATAGGATTTGGGTTCTTTTTAGGGATATTTGTGACTTTCGGAGCATGGTTTATTACCTCCGGCTGTGGTTGTATGTTAACTTGTTTGAATTTCGGTGGTGGTGTTGATTCGGGCATTGTTTCGGTTTCAGGCTTTGTTCTGTCAATGCTCAGGTATTCTAGGTTTAACATCTTGGCTAAAATCTTCTCTTTTTCTTCTATTTGCTTCTCGAGAAGCTCATCGTTAATTTGGTCTACGGCACTGCAAATGTGTTAAATAAACATAAGTAATTGTCTGTTAGAATGCTACATCGAAATTATGCAACTTACATATTTTATATTGATGGGACACTAATAGGTATATACTTAATTTTAAATATACAATTTAAGTATTTCACCGGTTTGACGATGACGTCACCAATGTATTACAGGATACAATATTCGGACATGAATGGGCCAGCTCGACCGGAGTGATACCACGGCCTCACAGAAAATCAGTGTGAAATAGCGCTTGCGCTGTGTTTCACCGAGTGAGTAAGGATACCGGAGGCCCATAAATTCTTATAATTTATTTCATTCTCTTACACTATTATCGAACGACATGATAATGCGTCGAAGTATCGAACTAACGCACAATTAGATGTCTACGCCGCATCGTACCTAAGTACTTGTAGTTTGTTCCCTATAGCGCAGAGTGGGTCTGAATTAATACTACTTTTAGAACTATTGTAAAATTGAATAGCTTACCTGTATACGCTCATATTCATAACGCAAGGACTGGTGTAGCTCACATTGTCTAAAGGTTTTCTCACAGGAGTTGACAACCGCGGTGTGCTGCTACCAGAACTGCCATCTCTTCTGCTACTCCTACTTCTTCGACTGCTATGGATCAATTCGTCATCATATTTCTTTTCCATTATACTATTGTAAAGCTTCAGTTTTCTTTGAAGTTCTTCAGTTTTCACTCGCCTTATCTCTTCAGCGTCGCTAGATACGTCTCGGAATTCGTTGATAATAGATTCCAAAACGTTATTCGAGATATCAAGTGGCAGATGCTTGATAGGGGGTAGTTCGAAGCACTCTTCAGCGCTAGCAATCGTTCCCGTCTCGATAACTTCATTCTTAGTAAACATCGATATAGGCTGTTCGAGAACACTAGTGATGTACGGTACAGTTTGGTCAATGTGCGTGAAGTCTCTAACAGTGTTCACGGCTTGTTGGAGGGAAGTAGTTAGAGATTTCGTCATTCCGTTCAGCGATTCCTCTGTTAAAAATTTTACATTTTGTTAGAGAAAGGTATTTCTTAAAAATTTGACTATTTCTATTTGGAATAAAAGCTTTCTGTTGCATAAGATAGTGTAATCAGCTGAATGTAGCATAACATAAACATACAGAGAAATTATTTTTTTTAAATCTGAATATGTCACTACGCATTATGTTGCATCGTGTTAAGCCCACACTATAGATTGTACTCTAGTATTAATTACATTAGATGTGGTATCAATGTGTATGCTAATTTTCTGATTACTATAAGTACTATGAGTAAAAAACCTTCTGTAGTGTGCCTGTTGCTGATATTTTCTTACTTGCGTTCTAGCGGTAAACGAATTGTGTTATTAATATTACACACAAGAACAAACTGCTTAAGTGTATGCTCTTGTTACTTAGTGAAAAAAATCATAAATATAAAATATTAAGTATTTTTAAATAAATAATTTTGTAAAAGGATAGTATAGTTATTAGTTACAAAATGCGATACTTATAGCATGCTATTAGCAATGAATATTATTTTTTTTGCAATACATAATATTAGCAACAAGCGACAAGCAGAGCCATTGCTCGTATACATAAATATACAAACAAAGCAAGGTGGATATTAAATAAAAATGCATATACGTGTGTGCAAATGTATATTTACATATAAGTACAATGGCCATGCTCATAATAAAACAGTACGACTTGCTTGCGAAAAATGTGCAAAAATAAATAAAAGGAAACTAAGCTTTATATCTCATTACACAAAATACAAATTTAAAAAGAACAAAGGTAAAATATCCAAATTTTAGGTACTCTGTCAAACAGCACTAACGTAAGTTGTCTAAGAAATTACAAGTAAAAACATTTGTAAATATCTATCTACACAAAATCAATCTTACACCATACACTATAATTAAGTAATTAAAAACAAATAACAATTAATTAAAATCAACGCACTCTCAGACAGTTTAACATAAATTAAACTAAATATAATAAAATTAACTGTGTAATGTTTCCCTTTATTAAATGCGATTAGGACGGTTCGATTCATTGTATCTATTTTAATCCATATTTTTAGCAAGCAAATATTGACAGAACAAAAGAGAAAAGGCTAGCTAAAGTTTACACATAGTAGATAGGCCAGTTAAAAGCTGTACATTATAAAAAATTAGAAACGTTTCTAATTTTCTACATATATGAAAATCGACGTATTACTACATAGGGCATCTCACTACATAGGGTAACTAATTTTTATATACAAACGTCTATTAGAGTTTCTTAACCTTATTTTAAAATCTGATAACCCAAAGAGACCGATCAGAGACTGTAGCTTGACCCCTCACGGGGTCTAATGATCAAAGGTTGGGAAACTCTGACATACACTGTTCATAAGCGCTAACCTTACACCATTTACATACAAAAGCTTACAGCTAATCTAAATTTATTATGTTCATAATAGTTATTGGCATTTTCTGATTTAGCACCATGTGATTATATAGAAGAAGTCTTAGTTGAACCGCAGTAAACTTGGGAGTCCATGAAACATTCCCTCTCAATGAAAATGTTAGTACTGAGGGTCTACTGTTTTTTTTTTATAGGGGGCTAACGAGCAGACTTATCGCCTGTTGTGTGTGTTATTTCACATGAACTCGATCGTACAGCGTTTAGTGTTGAGTTTGAGCGGCACCGCAATCTTCAACAATTAGGACGTCGAACGCCCTTGCAGTCGACAGTAAATTTAAAAGAAATTCACAAAAGGTTCTCTTTTATCATATTCAACAAGGCTTCGTCTATAAATTCTAAAGTTATTTATAATACTATAAGTTATTTAATCGTTTAAGTAGTAAATTGAAAATAGCACCACAAACAATTTGTTACAAATCTTATACAAATGATATGTCAACAATTTAAGTATTGAACATTAGGGTACATACATATATCTATATTAAGTACAAATAGGTCATTAATTGTGTGTCGATCTATATTAAGTAACCTTCAACAGTATTAGTAATATTCTTAAAAAAAAATTGAAAATACATTAAGCAGATGTTTCTATATACTTTGTTAAAGCAACCTTTTTTTAATATGCCGTTAGCCAATTTACAAATATATGTCATGTATATGTGTATTATCATGTTGGTAAATAAATGTCGTTTAATAAACACCAAAAGATATACAATAATATTGAAAAACATGTTATTGGACGTTTAAAACGTCAAATATCATATGTAAAATAATTTAAAAATATACAGAAAAACATCACTTAGTGTATGAATAAGGTCACAATACAATATCATGAAAATAAAAAACAATAAAACAACCATATTACTATCCAACCACATAATCAGAGCACTAAAATTGCAACAAAATCTATCTACATTAGAAGTACATAACGAAAAATACTTTTGACATTTTTAAATGTATTTGGTTGGTCTAAGGCCTCGTACACACCATGTCGACTAAAAGGTTCCTTTGCGGTCTTTAGCGGCATGAGCAGGTGGCCTAATGCCGCTAGTGGCATAACCCGCCGGCATGCTGTATACGAAATCCAATGTCTACTGATCCTGACTGTTGTATTTTTCTTAGTCGTGGAATGAATTCTCATAGAATCCAAAAATTATACGCAAACAACAAGCTTAAATTTTAATTCTTATGATTTTGATGTGTTACTGTAACAATAAACGCAAATTTCAGCGGACACCCCTCGAGCCAAAATTCAGCAAACTGCTTGGCTAAACAGGATACTAATTATACATAACCCGCGTAGTCAGGTAGATAATACTTACATATATACAAAGCAATGTTACTTGAACTATCGAAAGAAAATTAAAACTTTAATCGTTTGGTCTTTCGAACCTTTTCAGTCTAAAAATACGTTTAGTCTATCCTTTACTTAGAACTATATTATTTTTGTTATACACAAAAATACATTAAAAAAATATATGAAACACATTGGTTACATTTTGGTAATAAGAAGGCACTTCAAACATACTCACTAAGTAGAAACTAACTTAAATTATCATAATCTCTGAATAAAGTCGTTGTTAATGTAACTATTTTTCTAACAAGAAATTTTTAACTTGCTTTATACGAACCAAATGATTTTTATGAATAGAGAGGAAATAATAATGGACACACCTTCATATTAACTCATTTAATGAGTATGGTGACGACTGCTCTTGGATTCCACTAATGCTTTCCATCAGGAAGGGTAGAGTCACTTAAAGTTGCTTAATTCCAGACTTAGTATATTATTTATTATACCTCGTAACTATATTTTAGTCGATTAGTACTTGTTTCCTTGAAAATATACACTAACATACACACACACACACACCCACACACACATAGCAAGAATATACTGTGCTGTTCTGTACTGTGTAATTTAAGGTTTTAGTTTCTTTTAATTATAATCTATAAGTTAGTAAAAATACTAAATTAATAAAAACAAAAGAATAGTGTGGGGTGTTGTTCAAACTAAGGTACTAGGCTGTGTATATTTACTTTTAGAAAGGTTTTTGAACCATTTTATTTCTATTATTTGATTTGATGAAATGTCAATACCATATTCGGAATTTTGCAAATAAAATATTTCATTTTGTGCATGTCAAATCGTTTGGTCATAGTATCAAAGTCTATCAGTTAAAGCATTTCAATACTTATTCCTAAATATATTCAACATTAAAAAGTAACTACAAAAATAAATGTTCGAATAAGGTACAGAATAGTTATACTTTCTTGGTAAACACAACCAACAGATTTATAATAACGTCCTTTCTAAGGAGAAACCTATGTCCAGAGTGGACTAGTAAAGACCACACACAAAGGTGTTGATTCATCATTTCAGGATGGGAAGGTCACAAGTTGTGCCTGGATATACAAACAAATTTTAGCCTAATGGTATGTATATAGAGTTCTAATTTGTTTTGAAAAAAAATATAGAATATATAAAAATCAAATGGCACTAGAAAAAGTTATCTACAACATATTTTTTGACCTATGTCCTCCAATATGTAAATTATAATTTAATAAAAGTAGTTAGTATTATAAAAGTGTTAAAAATTACATAACTTAGAGCGTTAGAATTTTATAACCCAGTTATTATGTTTTACTACATACTTCCCTAAAATGTAAAAAGATCAAAATGGTAACATTTTGAGTACTTTGAAATAAGGTTGTTTTAAATCTCATAAGTGACATGTAAAACAAAAACCACTGTAAGTGGATAGATACATTATATAGCGTCCAGAGCATTAGGGTCTTTTTTTAACTTAAAACAAAAAAAAAACTTTAAACTCATGACGCTCATATGCTATAACTAACATCAACGTGAAACAAGCATTGATAGCTACAGGTTTTAACTAAATAAATAATAATTTTCAAATAGTGATCTAAAGGTAATAGTCCCATAAATGCGTCACTATTTTCTTGATGCGAATGGACTATAGTATCATGATACATATCGCTGTAAAACTTCCTAATTTGGCAGAGTATTTAATTCTAAAATAAATCGTTTCTAAAGTCAGTCAAGAGAAAGAAAACATGAAATTTTAACATTAACAAGGAATGTCAATTTTTAAATTATCCGTCAAATATTACTACAAATAATAATAGATATAAATGCACGATCACAATTCATCTGTACAGATAATATTTGAAAATAGTTTTTATACCATAGACAACCATTTGAATGTGTCGTTCTTATTTCAATATATGTGTGTATAAGTGATATGTGTTTCTTTTACAAATTTTACATATTGAAAGTACATGATAAACACAAAACAACCATAGTTTACATATTAACAAAATAATATATCTTTCCAGAATATCCAAAAAACAGGTACCAAACAATTAATAACATGATAATAAAAAAATATATTTTTTTTACCATATTTTCAAATATATAAAAAATGGATAAGATTATTACTTTAATATATAATGCATTGGACCTTCTAGAACTTGTTTAATTGGACATTCATTCAAAACAATAAAAAAAGGTAATGTCAGACTAAGTATTTTTTTAAATCGCTGTAGACATTTTCTGATATGAAATATTACAAAATATAAATATGTCTGCTTTCTTAAATGCTCAGTAAAATATAAACATCATGGAATCATGCATATGCATGCAAAACACAGGGGTTCTTTCCTTTTGTTAAACTTACATGCATAATAATAGTTTTTATATTAAACTCATACATGACAAAAGTCAGTTAAACGCAAATGATGTCAATTAATTTAATAAAATAATTTGAGTGTATCCAATAAAAAAAATTAATACCATTTTTTGATAGACTTTTTATTATTATGGATACATTCAAATTATAAACAAAACAGTTACAAATACAATTTTTAGGTGAGTCATAGAGCAATACGGTAGCGAGTCTCCTCTGTCAAAGTGTAGGCTCAAATGGGCCTACGCGTTACACTGGTATACTAAGGTGAAATTGTGAATGTTTCGTTTTAATTTTTATGTGTGAATTCGTAGTGACAGGTGATTGTTTGTACGTGTGAAAGAATGTTTTGTATCGGGCAAAACGATATAGCTACTCCTCTATGGGTGCGTACACAAACAATTACATTATCACTGCGTACACAACATGACAATAAGTACAAATACTTTTAGAGGCGGAAATTGTACTATTAAGTACTAGTATATAATATTTCGTACATACAATTTATAACCTTCTAGCCAAGATGCAACAATACTTAGTGGCAGTTTCATTAATTTCTGATAAAGTATCTGGTAAACTGATCCTATCTGTCAGATAAATAACATAACTCGGTTTCTGTATTCTCGGATAGATATTGTGTCGCATCACATTACACATGTATAAAATAGTGTTCCAACTATCTGAAACTTTATCCGAACTGGCGAAACTAGCACTTAGCATTGTATTACAACACTTTACTGGTACAAAAGCAATTGTATGTTAAAATTCTATAAGATGCTTACCGTAGCTAAGGATTTATTGTGGAGCTTTGAGAACAGAAAAACAAGTATCGTAATTTAAATAAGTAGGTAAATTTGATAATAAGTGGTATTTTTATTTTTAAGTGGGGCAAACTAAATATGTTGCTGGCAATACTGAGTATAACTGACATTGTTCAATTAAAATGCGATGACGTATTAATACTGATTATATTTTCTAATACAATCTCTTTGAGTAATTTTAATTTGAATGTATGAACGTTGTTTCCATCCAACAATTTTATAACTTTGAAAGTAGCTCTGTTTGTCTGTTACGTTTTTACGGGTAAACTGCTGCACCGATCTCAATGAAATTTAGAATGGAAATACTTTGATTTTATTGGAAGGACATAGGCCACTCTTTACCGCGATAGCCATCATACACGCGGGCATAAATATAGCTTTTTTATAAATTTACAATTACGATAATTGTCTTTCCGTTATCAAGTATATAATCAATAGTCGATATATAAGTGTTGGTAGTGTAGTACTGCATACATAGTGCTAAGGAGTGTTAGATTTGGCGAACAGACCTGTGGCGAGGGCGGCCGGCTCCGGCGCATGGGCCAGTCGCACTAGCGACCGAGGGCCTTCCAGCACGAAGATCTCGTCCCTGTTCACTGATACTGATAATATCCTGGAATATTCATGACGTCATTGTACTTAGATAAAAAATATTCACTTAACAATTATGAGTAATCTAGTCCAAAGAATAAGAAGATATATGCTGAACATTTATTTTATTTAGTTCTTTAGTAGTACGTTATTTAAGAGAAATTAAAAGCCCAGCCCAGCCCAGATATTTGTAAACCAAACTTTCTAATGCTGGCTGGTTTCTTAAAAAAACATGAAAAGTCACGCAAAAATGACGTATCAATATATCGTATTTTCATTTTAGTTGATAATATTTAAGTGATTTTTTAATTTATCGTTAAGCTATAGATGTTAATGTATGTTCCGTTAAAAACAATAAGTTAACATGGTCCTTCGAGCCTTCTAATCATTAACGCAAGAAGTTTACCTAATATATGATTGCCTAAAAAATAGTTATCAGAAATATTGGATGTGTGGCGACTTCCACACATAACACAACTATAACCTACTACAGCGCCATCTACCAAAGATACATTGAACTACGAAGTAACACACTACACGGAGTAACTACAAATCCTAAATTGCGAAATAGATAGTTCTCGCGCCGATTATCATATATACAACATCCCAACATCAACTGTTGGGCAGTAGCCCGCCACGCATGATCACCTGGCCTGGTCGGAGGATCCTCCCTTTGTGTTGGGTGGAACATGATACCCGTTCCCCCACAGATGTAATAATAACGATTAGATAGTTACCTTCTAAGTTCATCGACCACAGCTACAGCAGTAAGTGACCGCGGGTCCAGGATGTAAAGAACATGTTCGTTGTGAGATACGAGGAAGTGCTCGCGAAACACATACAGCGGTCCCAGGTTGTATTCCCGCTGCGTCTGTAAATGCTTCTGTTGCGAGGGGTTCAAGAGTTCAGCTATCGTCAAAGGGTTGGATATCGCTTCCTGTTAAACGAAAAATGAAATGGATAAGTTTTTCATCTATACCACTACCTGACAAAATGACTCTACTCTGCCTGATGGAAAGCTTGAGCATAATCAAAGAGTGGTAGTCACCATACTCATTGCGAATGCAGATAATACAACAATGCAGCACGGTGACCCACACTATGGCGACCTATTAAGAACACGCTGCATCATTGGGCATCTGGTGTGCTACACGGATGCTCTCGTTTTAGTTTGGTCTTTTATGAGAGGGTAGTACCGCCCCGGCCGAACCGGCCCATTTACGCTGAAATAAACTTGGCTCTTTTTTTTTATCTACACTAATATTATAAAGAGGAAAGATTTGTATTTTGGTATGTAACGAATAAACTCAAAAACTACTGGACCGATTTTAAAAATTCTTTCACCATTCGAAAGCTACATTATCCACGAGTAACATAGGCTATGTTTTATTTTGGAAAAATAGGGTTCCGTAAGATATTTGCGTTTTTCGGACACGGTTTCTCTTTCACGCAAAACCTACTAAATGGCTTTTGATGAAACTTTACAATAATATAGCTTATACATCAGAATAACACATAGTCTACAATTTATAAAGATACTAGCTTCGCCTCGCGGCGTTGCACGCGGTTATTGTCGTACCGCGGGTAGCACCGCGGGGTTCAGCTAGTTTATTATATAGGTGGCAAACGAGCAGACGTATCGCCTGATGGTAAGCGATTACCGCCGCCCATGGACACCCGCAACACCAGAGGCTCTCTTTATCGCTCTATCTTTAAAAAAAAATGAGTTAAATATTATTGCAAGCTATGTTGTTGTCAAATCACACTTTTTAAATGTGCAGTTCAGTTCAGAATAACTAGCTAATTAAGTACTTAGTTCCACCTATTAACCGTAAAATAATTGTTAGTATGATAAGATATGTGTGTGTCGTCATGATTTTGTAGTTAATATCGCACAACTTGCAACGTTGATTATGTTTTTATGGGGCAGTGAAAACCGGGAGTCTTAAAGTAATGTTTAATAATAATAAAAAAGTTTATCCCGCAGTATTTTTTTGCCCTTAAGTAGGTTGGGGTCGGCTTTACTAAGATACGGTTGAACTTCAATTTTTTCGGATTTCGACAGAAAATATCGAAGTTTTGTAGAAACATTGTTATAAAAATTTATAAGGCTCCAAGAACCCGTAACGATGTTCGAATGACAACCCCGGGCCGACGATTTTTTTTAGAACTAGGGAAACTAGCAGACCTATCGCCTAATCACCCGCAACACTAAAGGTGTCACAAGTGCGTTGCCGGCCTTTGGGGGATGTACATTTACCTTAAATAGCAATGTTTGTAGTACGTTCCCTTGCGTGTCCGCGCGCCACAGCCTCAGGCCGGGCCGCGCGCAGTAGGCGGCGGGCGGCCCGCCGCGGGCGTACGAGTACTGGAACACTGCGCCCAAGGCACACAGGCTGTGAAAACATATTACCGTTTTAAAACATTTCAAATTTGAGCATTGTCGACCAAAACCTAACTTGTGCAGAAACTATTTTATAATGCCAATTAACTTTATTTTAATAGAATAGTGGGAAAACGAGTAAACGTATCCCCTGATGGTAAGTGATTACCGCCACCCAAGAACACCCGCAACACCAGAGGCGTCACAAGTGATTTGTCGGCGTTTCAAGAAGGACGCACTTTTCTTGAAGGACTACCCGAAACTAACCATATTCACAATGATGATCAAAAAGCATTTGTAATCATTGTGAAAAAAGTTATAAAAATATTTTTTAAAGAGAATTTAAATGCAGACTAATTTAGTAGTTTACAATTATTAATTCAATTTGTGGCCGTTTGTGGTTTTCATAAATTTTGCCCAACGAGATATTTTCGGTAATAATAATTCATTATTCTTCATTCAATGAGTGATGTAAAACCATCAATTAAATTTAATAGTTCACGGTTTAGTCTGTAGTCTACTGTTCGCGGTTGTGCAAAGTTTCTAAAGTAACACACACTAATAAAATATGTATTAAATAGCCTTGAGCCAAACAACTACCGGAATACTTTATTACTACTGTAGTACACTGCATAATGAGCAAACTAGATTTCAATAAAGTTCCTAAATCTGTCAGGAATTATTATTTACAGTAACACTGTTTCAAGTTTTCTGGAAATTTCAGCAATTACCCTAATTATAATACATATCAGTATGCAATTGATAAGCAAAAAAACCCTAATGTCTTTTGAATTTAACTTACATAACAACCTGAGCTGGATTTTTTTATAAGTATCATAATTCAAATTTGTCGATAATACCTACTAGAAAATATCGAAGTTTTATAGAAATGTGGAGAGCTCCAAATACAACATAACATACTGCAGCGCCATCTACCGATTTGACACTGAACTACGAAGTAACGCACTACACGGAGTAACTACCAATCCTGAATCGCGCAATAGAAGTTCTCGCGCCGATTATCATATATACAACATCCCAACATAGACTGTTGGGCAATAGCCCGCCAGGCATGATCACCTCGCCTGGTCGGAGGATCCTCCCTTTGTGTTAGAGGCACATGATACCCGTTCCCCTACAGAAACATTGTTATAAAAAATTATAGGGCTCCAAGAACCCGTAACTATGTTCGAATGGCAACCCGAGCCGACGACTTAATTTGCTATAGGTATGTTAAGAACGGTGACCCATCCATAGACAGATTTGTGTGGAATTGATTAACTTTGTAATGTGTTAACCTACACGGCTATTTAATTACCCTAATTATAATACATAATAGTATACAATTGATAAACAAAAAAACCCCTATGATGATTAAGCACGAGTTATAATGTCTTTTGAATTTAACTAATCTAACAACCTGATCTCTTGTTTTTTATAATAGTGGGGCCAACGTGTAGAAGGGTCTAACCCGATGGCAAGTGACTACCGTCGCATATAGCAAAAAGTTTAATATGCCAGATGCACATTTTGGAACTCGGTGAAAAACTACACTCACCAACGAAGCAGGACAGCAGGACTGCTGCCATTTTAGGTTGGCCTTCTGTGAATGTGTGTGATAAAAATGTCATGCTAAATGGTCGATTGTTTTAAGTGTAATAGGTAGAAGTCAGAAGGTTAGGTGGTACCTTTTCCGTTCCTTCTTGCCGAGCTGGCTGACTTGCCAGCGCGCTTCACGCCGCTCGCATATAATACTGCGGTACACCGAGGACACCAGCAGACAGTTCTGGTAGTAACTCATCTGGACTATCTCGTGCTCCTCGTTCACTATCTCCATGGACTTGCACAGGTGCTGGAACAATGTAAACATCTACTAAGGCCAGCCCTACAGTTTTTTTGACGAAAATTCTCGTATTTGGACACATAATATCCTGAGTTTCAAAAATGCTCGTATATAAAACGGACTCAAAGGTTACTCAGACTCAGGTCGCCCAGCGGACGAAATTCGACCATAATTCATTTTTAATTTTTTTAGCTCTATGCACTTCTACTCCTTATAAACCTTAACTATGACAAATTTCATACTCATCCATGCGCATAATTTTCCTAAAAAGGGGTATTAAGTTTTTGCTTTACGTATTTTTTTTTATTATATAGGGGGCAAACGAGCAGACGTATCGCCTGATGGTAAGCGATTACCGCCGCCCATGGACACCCGCAACACCAGAGGCGTCACAAGTGCGTTGCCGGCCTTTTAGGAAGGAGTACGCTCTTTTCTTGAAGGTTTGAAGGTCGTATTGGTCCGGGAACACCGCAGGCGACAGCTCATTCCACAGTTTCGCTGTGCGTGGCAGAAAATTTCGGAAAATCGCACAGTTGTGGACTGCCAACCATCTAGAATCTAGATGATAGGGATGAAATTTTTGTCGCGTAGGACGATGGCGGAAAGATGAGGCAGGGATCAATCCGAACAATCCTCGGAGCACTCCCCATGGTAAATGCGGTAGAAGATGCACAGCGAAGCCACATCTCTACGCAGCGCCAGAGAGTCTAGCCGTATTGAAAGATCCTGGCAATCGACGATACGAGTCGCCCTTTTATATAATAATAATAATTAATAAATAAATAAATATTTCGGACATCTTACACACAACGCCATCTAGTCCCAAGCTAAGCAGAGCTTGTGTTATGGGTACTAGAAAACTGATATAAATACTTATATACTTTTTTGTAAATACATACATATTATACATAGAAAACATCCAAACTTCGAAACAAATATTTGCAGATCATACAAACATTTGGTCCGACCCGGGCATCGAACCGAGACCTCAAGCCACCGAGGCAATCATCTATTAGATAAGTATTACACATCACCTCTAAACTATTTAAGAAGTTTCTGTAGACAGTAATACAAGCTATCCTGTAATTGAATGTGACAGACAAACTACAAAATTAGTCACAACAACAAAAGTATTTTTACATTAAGTCGATAAAAATACAACTAAACGGGTCTTAACCGTAGACTCATCGCAGTGCGTTGACCGCACTTGTTATCATTTTTACCCGTTATGTTAATTTTATATGTAATTTCTGTTAAACGCACGTTTTGTCATATATTATTGAAGAATTATTGTTTTATTCTCAGAATATATATCTAAAACTGTAGTCTTAATTACACATTGGTTTTGAATCATCACAAACTGCAACAGTCCAGGTAAGATGTTCTCCTAGCCGATTACGGCCACGGCGGCCAGTCTCAACAGAGACGAGCCAACTATGCAGGAGATATTATAGTGCACAAGAGTGTGCGCAAACACATGTGCATTCTCTATTCCCTCTCTCCGACACGACCGGGGAGAGATCAGACGCAGGACAGCGACAGCTTTACATGCTCTCTGAGACACCCCAACTTCAAAACTTCGAGTTGTTATTAAGTATTTCTATAATCAGAAAAACTCAATAACACTTGTGGCTCAACCCGGGTTTCGAACCCGATACCTCTTGATTGTCAGTCGCATACGTCAACCGTACGTAACGTTGGCTAATAAAGGAATACTGGGGAATACAATGGGGGTAACCGGACTCGGACTGAGTCTACATATGACCAATGATGCAGTAAATTTTTAAGGTGTTGGGAGAAAAGAGCAACCAGATCAGCTGATAAAATTTTAAACTTAATAGACCTGTAATATAGACTACTCCTTAGAAAGGAAATTTTAATGTACTATACACATCGCTGGTTAGACAGGTTGGCATAAAGTTTGTTTCAATTTTTCCTTCTCTTTGAAGTGAACACCCTGTATTCTTAATCTGTCACCACACGTAGAACAAAATAACCAAAATAAACATTATCCAATGTCGAAAATAAAGTTATCATTAAGTAAGCAATGACGCACGTTTGTAATTTAGTTGCTCTTGACATATATTAATACTTGATAATTTTTAAACGAACATGTGTCAAAAGTGGTATTTTATAAACGATTGTAAGCCCACGTGTGTGAATACGTCTTTAAAACTTAACATTAACCGCATTTCGGCCAGATTTTATGGAGTCCAAATACTGGAAAAAATAATTCTCAATAAGAAATCCTTATTTTATTTTACTTACTCATTTATTATTTCGTATGGAACCCACATCACCCAGAGCAGTATTTAGCGGCGAGATGACCAAATTTCTCTACACAATGATACTAAGGACATTGATTTTAAAAATCTATATAAAATTTTACTTACCATATAAAAGTCGATTTCAGTCATAATAATAACGCCATTTTTGTCACCAGAAAACAGTCGCATGCCATTCTTGGACCACTCTATAGCTGTTATTTTGCTCTTGTGCAAGTCCCCTATTGTGTACCTAAAATTTGAACCACAATTTGATGAAGATCGTCAAAGAGGAGATAGTATAACTGCACTAATAATTATTTTAACCCTTATAATTACAAATAATTGGCAATTACCACCAGACAGAGACAAGGCGAAATAGATATTTGATTTTTATATTAACACAAAACTACGACCGGATCAAAAATAATTCATGTATAGCAGTATATTTCAGCAGCAGTCGGCGAATCTAAAGTTGAAGATGCTGCATACTACAAAATTTACTGATAAGTCGCTCTCGGTGCAAGCCGTTAGATTGTGGAATAATCTACCTGAGACAATAAGAAAATCTAAATCTCTGCATACCTTTAAGAAAAATGTAACTATTTATTGTAAAGTATTCCAGTACAGGAATACTGTGGTAAATGTGTGGTACGTCATGAATTTTAAGGTGTGGTAATTATGGTAATATTTGTGTATGGATTTATAAATGTTAGTATGTATGTAGTATATATTTAGTATATATTAGTGTAAATAGGTATATATGTAAGTAGCTTTATGTGTATTATAACTTAGATCTATTGAAGTTCACCGCCGACTACTCAAAGGATCATTTTATAATATCCGTACAAAGGTTGTCTGGAAGAGATCACCGTGAGCGATAAGACTGCCTATTGTGATACCTGATGTCGATGTCCGTATATGTATCTCTGTACAAATGTTTACTGTAGTGGTGTGCAATAAATTTTATAAATAAATAAAAAAATAAATAAAATATTTTCAAAGACAATAAAACGATGTTAACGGAGTACAGAAAAACACTCTTATGTTCGATTCTACTCGTTTATAACGTTTATTTGTCCCACCTGGTATTCAAATTCCAACAACAACAATGACATATTGCTGTTGTATTCATTGCTGCGGTCAATAAAGTCTTTATTGCAAGTTGTATGTATTCAAGAAACTTGCATTAAAAATGATACAATTCAGCTTTTGTTAAATCATGTATCAAGTAATACAATTAAATTACAATATTTAACAAAAAACAGTAACGAACTATAATTTGTTTTACCATAGAACACAAACCCATTCATTATACTTTGCTTGTGTTACCAATGAGCCTTCATTTACAATACGTATGACCAACATCACGAATACGTTTTATCTTCTTAACCTTTATTATTCCCAAGATTGTTTGGGTCGGTTAGTTCAACCGGTTTTTCCACGGAGCGACTGGCATCGGACCTCCGTTACCCTGAGGGCGAACTGAATTTAAAGAGTGAACCAATTGAATACTGCATGAATGCGATTCGTGTATACTTATTGAGCGGCTATAAGTTATAACTATTCTGTAACTCAGTTCGTCCGTGTAATTGCCAAGGAAAAATGATTGGACACAGGCATGCTTGATTTTACGTTCAACAATGTAAAACAAAAACGAATATTTCTTACTACTTTCTTATGACTAGTTTTAATCTAATGAGAGGATAATTGACTCTTGGGTGCGACGCGACACCACGGCATGTGTCGTCACGTTTTGCGATAGTGTATGTAACATGTAACGCTGTGTGGCGACATGGTTTTTGTAAAGAAATATCTCAACGTTTTACATCTGCCGACCTCGACTGAGGTCTCAACTTTTCTCTTCTATCTGACTGAAATTGGCAAACTAAAATTCTAAGTCGTTTGATTCGAAACTTACTTAAAACTTTTTAAGAATTTCCTAATAAAGTTATTAAACAATCCAGTAGAAGAAAACTACATCCAAATCAGTTAATAGTAAGTTCTCTAACAGAATAAGAGAAAGGAATAATCGTCACGCATTGTATTGTATTACCTGATCTGTACTTACCTTTGTGAAAGAGTAAAAAATAAATAAATAAAGACTATAAATAATAAGTAGTGTTTTTAGACTTCACCTTTCAACTTTGGGTTCTACTTTTGGTTTAAAAGCGTCCGGAACATTTTCAGGGTGCTCCTTAGGTATTTGGAAAACCGTTACTTGGCCTGCTGCATTCCCTGCACCCACCATGTAATCCACAGTGTTTACAATCTTCACGTAAGTTATTGAGGACGTTGAAGCCTGGAAGTTTATTGGTATAAATAGAATGGTGATTTGGTATTATGCCACAGTACTATAATAATATAGTGCAGTGCACAGAACTAGTTGAGGTGTAGACCCTTGACGGATTTCTATGTCCAGCAGTTTTTTAGATGAGATGACGAACATTATCAGATATCAGAAATGTATTAGTATCTGATTTATCAGTTCTGCATGTTATGTGGTATTTAATGGTTTAATGACGTCTATTTCTTTTCTATAGTATGGGGGCCAACAAGCAAATAAGTCATCTGATGGTAAGTGCTATCCACCATCCACACCTGCAACTCTAGAATCACAATTGTCGAAGAGTTTGAGTGCCCACTCTCAGTCTCACTCTCTCATACGGTAGATGACACCTTAGTCAAATTATGTAGTTACTTTTCGTCTGTCCAAACGATAACTTTGTATGAAAAATTTACTAAATACAAACTTGGAAAGAAAAGAGCGCGAGCACTTTCTAGAGCTCGCGTCGCAACCCCGGCCTGCTTTTGTTAGGGCTAGTGGCTGCACCTGTCACCCTCAGGCCTGCGCTAATGGAGGACGAAGATCGTTTTGCGATCTCCGACGCCAGAAGTCGTTTGCGGTTCCTGGCCCGTTCCCGGGCCTGGTCGACAAGAAGAGTTCTAAACCTCTCCCGGTCACGCTCCGCAATCTCTTTCGCAAGCATAACTTGCTAGCAAAAAGAGACGGCAGAATCCCACGCACTCTCGCACCGCAACATGGCCACAATCATGTTACCGAGCGAGAGAACCCCCACTCCGATGACCGCAATGGGATCACGCCTCGGCTCGTCCCACGACGGACAATCTGCCACCGTGTGGAGCGCTGTGTCCACGGTCTGGCCATCGTAAAGGTGGCACTCAGGCATTGGCTCTTTGCGGATCAGACACAGGTAATCTCCGAAACATCGTTTTCCAGTGATCACCTGCGTCAGCCGGTATTAGAGGATCCCGTGGTGCCTCCTCCATAACGGCTCTTACCGCCGCAATAACAGCCTGCACAGCGCTTGGTTGCCCAGGTCGTTCCTTCCATTCCTCCACGAAGACCTGGCAGAGTTGGGATTTATGATCTTCGATTTCTCGAGTCTCAGGACTCCTACCCAACTCCCCTAGCGAAAAGTGAGCAAAGGTTTACTTAATACTGTTGTTCAGTAAGATTTTATTTGCCTAAACATGAAGCCATATTGTTCTAAACATTCATTTCTTTAGTTTTTCTGTTTGGAAGACCTTGAAGTTACAGAAAAAAAATTATGATAATAATTAAAATTGAATAAACAGTTAATGCTAATTACTTTTTTGTGGTTATTTTACATATGATTTAAAAGTTAAATAATATTTCTTTGTTTACAGAGCTATAAATAATGCATGTTCTAATTAATCCTATCTATAATCCCTCTATTAAGTTCAAGTACCTTACCTTACACTTAAACGAAACCACAAATACCTAATAATTATAGTAAAGATGCTTCATTGTTGATACTATCTACTTATATTGTTGAGAAATGATGAAAAATAGATAACAACCATCTTTGAAATGTATTGTATTGTATATAATGACTAATATAATTTTGAGTTTTGAAAATGTACACAAACTAAGTTAACATTTTTTAAAACTATATATTTTTAAATATTGTCAGCATGGTCAGCGTGGTATAGTACCAAACCTTCAGTCTAAGGAGATACCTATGTCCAGCAGTATACATAAACCTATGTAAGAGGCTGTTGATAATTATGATGAATGTCAAAGTAGTGACATTACCCAAAATTAAAGTTTTTTGTTTTGTTTGTTGAGAAACACATTGACTAATTATTTGTTGCCACACAGTTTTGAGCATATCTAGTTTTTCTAGAACTGGTTTATCTATCTGAGTTGCTAACATTGAAATTATTAACTCTTATACAGTAATCATAGCATTCAAGTGACCTCCAAAAATATGCATTTAGAAATTATTACAAAATTCAAGAGTGCAATATTTTATAGTATAGTTGACTAGCTGAACCTCGCAGTGTTACCTGCAGTTATTAGTTTACATATTGTTATTTTTATTTTTGTTTTTTTTCTTACAATTATAATAGCCTATATTAATCAGTGATAATGTAGCATTCAAATGGTGAAAGAATTTTTAAAATCCGTCCAGTACTTTTTGAGCCAATTCGTTACAAACATACTTACATACAAACCTTTTCTCATTATAATATTAGTATAGATTTCCTCAGTAGCTTCACCACTGGTACTGGCACTTGCAGGTATTTAGCATGAAACTTTTTCTGAATTGTTCTTAGCTAACCTAGTTTTTGTTTGTGGTTCAGACTGTTTAACATACAAACAATCTGAACCATAAACAAACAACAACAGGTTATCCTCAAGATTTTTTTTTTTTTTTTTTTTAATTCATTTGTTATAAGATAAAGAAAGGTGTCATAGCATAGGTCAGCACACTGCATTGTTGCATTTTCTGCATTGCAATGAGTATAGTGACCAGTACTCTTAGATTCAGTTCATGCTTTCTATCAAGCAGAGTCAAGTCAGTTCGGCAGGCTCATATAAATAAAAAAACTTCCTTGCATAATGCAGTAAAGTGATATAATAAATTGAAAGCTTATTCAGTCATTTCCTCTTTGTTTAATTTGTTTACACTACATTATCTTACATTTCAAATTACAAATTTAATTATTTGGGTAAATAAAGATGTTATCTTTATATGACATTGTGATAATTATACTAAAATGTTTTAACTGTATATCCTGAAGCTGGTTTGGTATGTGGTAAATAGCGTATAGTTCTACAACAGGTATTAAAATTACAAACATAAATTTGACTCCAGGATGCCTAATTGTGGGTAATTGTTTCTGCAAAATTACTATATACTGCATCTTATAGAATATATACGTGGCCAAATGGTTTAATTTTATTGTAGAAATCTTTGGCTTATCGATAGATCTTACCTCGCATCTTAATCTCTGTATATTTCCTTTTTTGCGATCGTACCAATACACAAGTCCAACATTAGTTCCCAACGCTATATACTCGCTCACAGCGTCAACACAAGTTAGATACAGTTCGTTAGAAAATATGCCTGTCTGTATTCGAGGTGGAATTAAATTTAATATGTGTGAACAGGGGGCCCATTCTCTTACAAACCCTTCTTCTGCACCACCAGACACTTCCATTTTGTTTTATAAATATCACTTTTTCGGTAAAACACTACAAACTTTGTTTATTAAACGATTCAGCATGACTTACTAGATAATAGCTACGTTAAGGCAGATTAATAAATAATAGGTTCAAGAAAAATTAGAAACGAAAGTTGTATCCGACTGTCTTGTTACAACTTATTTTGACATACTGTTTTTTTCTAATGATACTAGTGGATGGATCATGGAGTTGACACTTCGACCTTTTGTTATGATCTTCAAAAATAAATCACAACAGAATCAAGGTGCACAAATAATTTCAACATTTATTACGTTTATATTACATTTTCAAAGCAACTTTTCAGCCATAAATGTGACTATTCATATTTGAAATTTTATCATCAATTTGTTTGTGACAAAGTTCGGTTTTTGCACACGGGCCACACAACCTTAGCTATCGTAAACTGTACACTTGTCAGTTTCTTGTCAAAGTAAGTCCAGAGCCCGTAGTGTGAAACCCATCTCGCCACGCATTTCAATAAAAATATCGTACGAAATGGCTGAATCAGCTACAGAGATTCCTATAATTATTGAAAATACAGTCAAAGAAGCTGTTAAAAATGTTACAGACAAACCACCGACGAGTATTGAAGGCGTCGCGATTGCATATTTGAGTTTAGTGATTATGGCTATTTTACCCATATTTTTCGGGTCTTTTAGATCAGTGAAATACTTAAAAGAGCAAAAGGTAAGTCGTATCTCAGTTCTATACTGTTTAGGTACAAGTTTATCACATGTTTGGCTTACGTTCATAGGTCCAATAAGAAACATACACGTTTTATCATCGTGGCATATGTTGACTTGTCAAACGCTGAAGGCTCTTCTATAGAAATGCAAAACATTGACATTAATAAAAATAAAAAACAATACATCATATTATAATCAATAAAAAATAAAGTAAATCTATAATAATTCGATCGAGAATAATTAGAAGATTCCTGAAATAAAAAAAATATTGCGAAACGGACTTATTAGTGTAAAGAACTTATTTCCGTAATAAATGTGATGTACAGATAGATTAACAATGAATGCTGAATAACTTTATGTGTATACTAAGTTTAATCCTTACCAAAGTCACTCGAAATTATTTCAATTAATCTATTCTAAATTTAAGTACCTATCTATGTTTTAACACTGTAGGAAGAGTCAAAGGGAAGAATCACAGGTCACTTGTTGTATGATTTTAAATATTAAATATATATATAGTTTAAGAAAACTAAAAAATCTGGCTTATAAAAGTCTGTAACAAACAAACAAATATACAGGTGAAACTAATGTGTGTTAAAAAATGTAGAAAAGTAGAGAGAATCCATGTTTTGCTCAACGGCACAGTTTGGCTGTAATTCATATATAAAAAGTCATCGTTACCTACCTAAAACAAAAGAATCTTAAAACTAAGAACTAAATTTTTTTTAAATATGATCCCATTTTCTACAAATTCATAGAAAACTCATACAAAAAATATAAGGCAAGACTCCAAGAACAAAGGAATCAATTAGCTAGCTTAGACTAAAAAGAAAGCTGCTAGCGTCAGTATAAGCCTGACAAACAAAGAGATACCACCAGAGGGTGTGAATCTCAAACTGTTCACGATAGGCTGATTACAGATGAAAAAAATAAAAAATATGATCCCATAATTACTATTACATGACTATTTAACTATTAAGCGATTGTGTATTTCTTAATTTAAGAATAATATAAATACTTTTTGATTGCATAGTTGGCCTAGTGGTTTAAGCGGTTGCTAAGCTGCTTCCTAATTCGCCAAGTGTTGTGGGTTCAAATCCTACATGGGACAACACTTTTCGTGATTCACAAATTGTTGTTTAATCTCTGGGTATTCTTTGGGTCCGTTACATGAATGTTTGTAAAGTCCCCTGTGAAAGGATTTATTCCTAGTATGGGAGTTGTCTTATTAAAGAATAGAATAGTTTAAAAAAAGCATGTTTAAATAACACATACATAGTCTAGAATAGTAGTGGGTATAATAAAAATTTCAAGATAGATTACTTATTCTAGTTAGAGCAGTATCAAAATTACTACACTATGGCATCAGTAGATAATAGTTGAACCATCATCATCTCACCTCCAACCAACAGACATCCTCTCGTGGAACTATGTCTCCCCCAAGGTTCTCGGCTAGTATAGTGTCTAATATAAACTATAAATATATTCTTAATATAGTTGAATTCTTACTCTTCAATGTCAAAATTATAATAGGGATCTTATTGAAACTGTTTAGTAATCCAATTTATATACAAAACATCATTAATACATGTAAACAACTGCTATTTCAATGTGCAATATCTTTAACAATACAACATGTACAGTTTGTAAGTATGGATGGATGGATGTTTGTTACTCTTTCACATAAAAACTACTGAAAGGATTTTAATGAAACTTTACAATAATATAGCTTATACATCAGAATAACACATAGGCTACAATTTATAAACGGGGTTCAGTTAGTCTGCTCTAAATCTTCTAAGTCCTTATGTTTTTGATAAAGTCCTTATTGCTGTATCCCTATTTGTCTCATGGGTGTAAATAAAGGAGCAAACTGTGCTACAACAACAGTGCAAAGAGAAGGTAAACTAGACACAAATCCTATACCAACTTATCTCGCTAGTGTGGTACAGTATGTCAAAACCTCCTAGCTAAGTAGAGGCCTAAGTCCAGTAGTGGACTGTTAAAGGTTGTTGATGGTGATGATTATTGCTGTAGGAGTTTAATTGGCCTGTATTTATTTATTTACAAAAAGGGTAATTTTAAATTATGATGTTCTTTTTTATCTTTTTAAGATAATTCTTAAATTGAAATAATTCTTATCTAAGAATCTTTATGGACTTTGCTACTTAGTAGAAAAATTTTGCACTTTGAACCAACCAATTTGTACAAAGTACAAAATTTATCAATGTAAACACATGGACAAGCTGCCAAAATTTTGGCGAAGTTTTAAAATCTGTTGCGGAACGCTTTTTCAAACACATTTTTTTAACCCCATCCATTTTGGCCTCTGCCCTTCTAAAATGTATATTATAGTATCTTGCTATGCTGTATTTATTTTTCGAATTAACTTTAGTGCCTTTAACACTCACAAATAATGTGACTTTTAATTTTAAAGGATTTTTTTTAATTGGTTTATTCCATCCAGGCACCAGTTACAATCTCACAAAATTACAAAATTTACCTCTTTATTATGTAACTAGTAGAGAAGGTATATATAAGCTTATGACAATAAGTCTGCCTTTGCAATGTCTGTGTAATAAATTTTAAACAAAATAGACATACAAAACTTTAACATCCAAGTGACCCATGTGATAGTTTGCCACCTTACCTTACCTACCATAAAAAAGAAAATAAAGCATCAGTTCATAACCATAAAAATATTAGTTTGTAATTCAAACAAGGATAAAACATATTTTATTTATGTTTGGACAGTATGTGATACTAAGGTAATATATAAATATATCCTTAAAGTATCACAAACTATTGGTACATGCAGACAAAACAATGCTATTTCTCATTACATACTAGCTGACCCTCGCAACCTCGTTTACGTCTACTATTGCCCGTAGCGTAATAATTTTCCCCGTTTTTTAAACATTCTTCATTCAGGCACCGCTCCTATTGGTCTTAGTGCGATGATATATTGCCATAGCCTTCCTCGATAAATGGACTATCCAACGCTGAAACAATTTTTCAAATCCAGGACCAGCGGTTTTTGAGATTAGTGCATTCAAACAAACAAGCTCTTCAGCTTGATAATATTAGTATAGATAATATGATGTGTTCTAATTATAAATCGGATATAGTAAAATTTTAACAATTTATATACTCAGCAAAATTAGCTAATCATATTAATATGCTAATTTAATTAAAAGTATGATTCAAGAGACTCTCAGACAATATAAAAGTGAAAGTTTAGTTTGTAACTCTACATCTAAATTGTCTAAAAAGAACTGGTTTTTATATTATCAATGGTTGAAGAATGTTTGAAGATTTTGTTGCTCCTGGTTTCAGTGCATGTCGCTGGATACCAGTTTTGTTTTTAAAACAAATACCTATGCATAATTTGAAAGTCAAAAACAATTAAATCACTAAGTCAAACATAAAAAAAAATTACAAAACTTAATTTGTGTACATAAAAAGTTGATATCAATTAACTTCCTATGTTAACGGTATAGGATTTTTGGAACGAAGTTCCTTATGGCGCGTTGTGTAAGGGGGCTAGACGGAAAGATTGTCACGACACAATTTGTTGTCACGACACGATGACGACACACACAGATATTTTCGTTTCGTCTTTCTATTTCGAACTTCGTTCCATCCGGGTGTCCCTTGACACCTCTCAAGTTTTTTTTTAAACTGGTGTCCGTAATGGTCTGCACTATAAATAAATATTCCGGACATCTAACACACAACACCATCTAGTCCCAAGCTAAGCAGAGCTTGTGTTATGGGTACTAGACAACTGATATAAATACTTACTTGTGTATTTTTTAAGTATAAGTATTAATATCGAGACTGGTAAAAGTTGGAGTGGATCTATAAGCAGATAACTAAATCTTTTAACTTCTATAGATGGCACATAATCTGATTATTATTTTACTAGTTGTACCCACTAATTAGTATGAATATAATTTTGCATTTTGCACACTGTTTAAATATTTCCTCTATTCCTATGAATATTTTCTGCGTTTTAGTAAGACTAACGAACATGAATACATTTATATATAAGACTAGCTGACCCACGCAACCTCGTTTGCGCCTTACATTGCCCGTAATGTGAAAATTTTCCCCCGTTTTTGAAACATTCTTCATTGGTGCTCCGCTCCTATTAGTAGTAGCGTGATGATATATAGCCTATAGCCTTCCTTGATAAATGGACTATCCAACACTGAAAGAATTTTTTAAATCGGACAAGCGGTTCATGAGATTAGCGCGTTCAAACAAGTAAACAAACTCTTCAGCTTTATTATTAGTATAGATTATAATTTTACTTTCAACAAAGCAACCTTGCAATGGCATTGTGTTCATTTATAATTTTTTAAGACCGTTCGAAGCAATTGTGGTAGAATTTTATCAAACACAAAAAGTAATTGATGTGTCTGACATGAACAAAGTCGAAAGATTTGGTAATGCTGAATCATCTTAGTGTAGATAAACTATATTTAAATGCATTATTCATTTAATTTTCAAGATTAGATACCAATATAATGTATTGATTTTGAACACATATTTATCTATTGATTGTACATCAAGTTGTGTATCTATATATTAATACTAGTTGACCCGCGCAACCTCGTTTGCGTCTTCTATTACCCGTAGCGTGAAAATTTTCCCCCGTTTTTTAAACATTATTCATTGGTGCTCCGGTCCTATTAGTAGTAGCATGATGATATATAGCCTATAGCCTTCCTCGATAAATTGACTATCCAACACTGAAAGAATTTTTCAAATTCGACCAGCGGTTCCTGAGATTAGCGCGTTCAAACAAACAAACTCTTCAGCTTTATTATTAGTATAGATATTATAATTTTCCTAGCCCGTAGGCGTTGTAAAAGTGTTTGTGAAAACCAATTTACAGAAATAAATGACTTTGACATAGAAGATTATACAGTCCGCGGCATTTTAATCGACATAACAAATATCGAAAAGTTTACTTTAAATGCACAAAAATACGACAGTCTATAATAAAATAAGCAAAAAATAACAACTAAGTACATTATAAACATAAAAATTCACACCTAAAATGCAGCGCGTAAGGTCTAAAATTACACTAGCGAGTTGCAACAACTGTCACTGAGACCAAGCTGTATTTTAAGAACTATAATGCATAGAAGGGAAACGAGCCAACGGTTCACCCGATAGCAAGTCACTACCACATGTTGACACCTACAAACGTAAGTCGCAAGTACGTTGACACCTCTGCGTTGAATGCCCCCCCCCCCTCCCCTTGCAAGGGGAAGGTTGATAAGCTATACATATCAACCAATCGCCGTCCAATGTTGACCGAATGTCTCATAAGTACATACTATATACATAGAAATGGGTAAATGGATAAAATAAAAAACCGAACCAAACTGAAGGCTACTTTGAAATTTTTTTTGAAAGCGAAAATTAAATAATAAATTTAAAATGTATCCAAGACCGAAACCGAATTTGGTATAAAACGTTTACGGTCTTGAATTACTTACTTCCGGAGTCTAGATAAGACGCATTACAACAGGTTTTTGTTATTTCTATGAGGCTATAGTTATGTAAGGTTGAAACTAATTTGCGTATTCGAAACAAGTATAGTATTATTCATATACTCGTATCATAAAACTTGACTTTAAGCCTTCGTAATGCGTCTGACAAATGTGGAACATTAGAAAATAATGATTATAAAATTACTTTGATATTGATGATTACTTTGACTGCACGGTTGGCCTAGTGGTTTAAGCGGTTGGGTTCCAGTCGTGTTAATAACAGCAGTTCCCGGACCTTTCCCTTATCAGGCGCAGAATGGAACACACAGTCGGTTCGATTCCGACACACCACCCCGCCTCCAACCCCGGCGGGGTGACGGTTCGAGGGAGTTTCCACACGTAAAAAAAACAAAAAAGTGGTTTATGCTTGCTACTGCGCCAAGTGCCGTGGATTCAAATCCCACGTGGGACATCACTTTGTGTGATCCACAAAATGTTGTCCTGAGTCTGAGTATTCTTTGTGTCCGTTACATGTATGTTTGTAAAGTCCCCCGCGACACAGGATGTATATTCCTAATGCGGGAGTTGTCTTTTTAAGAAACAAAACAAATCAGCGTAAGCTACTTGGAAAGTTACTTGCACATAACAACGCGTCGCCACACTTCCCAGTACGTGTCACATTATCACTACTATGGCGACGCAGATCTTGGACACGCGTGGCCACAGTTACAGCCGACCTGATCATCTTCCGTATTAGATGTTTTACATAAAAAAATGCCGGGCAAACGTACCTATATGTTTCCGTCCGAAATTGCCAGAAACATTTATCTTTAAACATGCCTATAAGAAAGTGTGTAATTATACGAGTAACAATTCATATCCTTATAATAGTATTTATAGATGGAACTTAGAGCTCTTTTATCCACAATTTCTTACCAATCTGATCTGGTTGTCCTGGCTGATGGAAATAAACGTCATGATGATAAAAGCTTTTTATTTGTTTGCAGGATGCAGGTGGCAGAGCGGAGACAATGTCAAATAAAGATGCACTGATGTTCCCTATTATCGCCTCGTGTGCGCTATTCGCTCTCTACGTATTCTTCCAATTCTTCTCTAAAGAGTATATTAATCTACTATTAACTGGGTACTTCTTCTTCCTCGGAGTACTTGCGCTGAGTCATCTTCTCAGGTAAGGAAAATTTACATCGTATGATGATTGCCCTTGTTTTTTTTATTGAAATATGGTGGCAAACGAGCAGACGTATCGCCTGATGGTAAGCGATTACCGCCGCCCATGGTCACCCGCAACACAAGAGGCGTCACAAGTGCGTTGCCGGTCTTTAGGGGAAGGGGATGGGGTAGGGTTTAGGGTGTGGGCCTCTGGTATCCTCACTCACTCGGTGAAACACAGCGCAAGCGCTATTTCACACCGGTTTTCTGTTTCAATGCAATTTTTTTTTCCGGGAAAAAAATAATTAATATGCACCTTGTAACGGGTGTTTTTTTAAGCTAGATAGAACTTTAAATTGTAAAAAGTAACACAAAAAATTAAATTTTGATGAAACTTTTTTTTTATTTGTTTCAGTATACTCTGACAAATCATCATGAATAGACTCACGCTTGAACAACGCTACGAAATTATCCAAATTTACTTTGAAAATCAGTCGTCGATTCGCGCAACTTATAGACGACTGTTTTATCGCAAAATTGTGTTCAGCGATGAGGCGCATTTTTGGCTTAACGGGTTTGTTAATAAGCAAAATTGCCGCATATGGAGTGAGACCAATCCACAACAGACCCTACAGACTCCATTACATCCAGAAAAATGCACCGTATGGTGCGGTTTTCACGCTGGTGGCATCATCGGACCTTATTTCTTCAAAAATGAGGCCGGAGCTCGCGTTACGGTCAATGGAGATCGTTACCGCACTATGATCAATGATTTTTTGTTTGAAAATATGGATGACATTGATCCGGAGGAGATGTGGTTTCAACAGGATGGCGCTACGTGCCATACGGCGAACGCAACCATCGAATTATTGAAATCAAAATTTGGCGATAAGTTGATTTCGAGAAATGGACCTGTCAATTGGCCTCCAAGGTCGTGCGATTTGACACCTCTCGATTATTTCCTGTGGGGCTACGTGAAGTCACTGGTTTATGCTGATAAACCAGCAACAATTGACGCCTTGGAGGCCAGCATTGTTCGTGTTATACGCCATACAAATGACGAAGTCGTCTATAAGTTGCGCGAATCGACGACTGATTTTCAAAGTAAATTTGGATAATTTCGTAGCGTTGTTCAAGCGTGAGTCTATTCATGATGATTTGTCAGAGTGTACTGAAACAAATAAAAAAAAAAGTTTCATCAAAATTTAATTTTTTGTGTTACTTTTTACAATTTAAAGTTCTATCTAGCTTAAAAAAACACCCTATATATACCTTGTATATACTGTTTTATAATTATACCTTCAGTTAATTATTCTTTATTTCGTGTTACCAACTTCGAAAATGAACCACTTAGAGGCAAAAAAAATTATTTTTTTTACACCTTATGTTGTGTTACACAGCCCCATTATATCGTTCATGGTGCCAGCATCGATCCCGAACGTGTCGTACCATATCCACTTCACACGGGGCGAGCGGGACACTCGCTCTGACATCATCAACTACAAATTCACCTCGTATGACGTTATCTGCGTGCTCATCTCCCTCTGCCTGGGCGCCTGGTACTTATTTAAGAAGGTAAGTTATCTATGTAGTATAATTATCTATCTATTATATTTTTTAATTTGAAATCTGGTGATTCCTGTTTGGTTCCATTTTAATTTGGTTCAGTTCTTGAAGTCGTTTTTTTTTATTTATGATTATTTTCTTACTTTTCTGACAAGTCAAAAAAGTAAGAAAATAGTAAATTGTCATAAAAACAAATATTCTTTTTAAGGTAAATTCAGACCGTTTTCAATGACTCATCTCTAGTTGACACTGAAGATAGGTTATTGAAAACGGATATAAGACGACAGTCAATTTAATGGTCTAGTTTTCTTTTATATATAATACTAACTGACCCACGCAACCTCGTTTGCATGTTCTATTGTCTGTAGCGTGAACATTTTCCCCCGTTTTTGAAACATTCTTCATTGGTGCTCCGCTCCTATTAGTATTAGCTTGATGATATATAGCCTTCCTCGATAAATGGACTATCCAACACGGAAACAATTTTTCAAATCGGACCAGCGGTTCCTGAGATTAGCGCGTTCAAACAAACAAACAAACTAGATTAGTATGGATACTGAGCAAACAGCACTGCAAAGGGAAGGAAAACTGGAAACAAACCCCATAAATAAATCAATATTTCGGACATCTAACTCACAACACCATCTAGTCCCAAGCTAAGCAGAGCTCGTGTTATGGGTACTAGACAATTGATATTAATATCTACATATATACTTTTTTGTATATACATACATTGTATACATAGAAAACACCTAAACTCCGAAACAAATATTTACAGATCATTCTAACATTAGGTCCGACCCGGGAATCGAACCCGAGACCTTAAGCTTAGCAGTCGCATACGCTACCACTGCGCCACTGAGGCAGTCAAAAGTGGGCTATTAAAGGTTATTAGGATGAGTGTGTATGTATGTATAATATGTATATATGATACCATTTTTTTTTCTGTCAGCACTGGATCGCGAACAATCTCTTCGGCATAGCTTTCGCCATCAACGGCGTGGAGCTCCTACACCTGAACAACGTGGTCACCGGCTGCATCCTGCTCTGCGGACTGTTCCTCTACGACATATTCTGGGTGTTCGGCACCAATGTCATGGTCACCGTCGCTAAGAGCTTTGAGGCGCCTATTAAACGTGAGTTAACATTTATTTAGAAATTATTTTTATCTTATTGTTAGTGACCGTCATTACTAAGCCAGAGGTTATGGGTTCGAATCTCACTCAGGACGAATAACTGTGATAAGCATGTAATTTATCTACAATATAAAAAATACGACAACTTCGTTTACATCTTTTTCCAATCAGGCTTTGCTCCTATTGGTCTAAGCGTGATGTTAACTATTTAATCTTAAGCACTCCATGCAAACACATATTAAAAAAAAACATGAAGTTCAGTTAGATAGTTCTGGAGTTCATCGTGAGCAACAACATGACACGAGAATTCTTATATACAATAGATGTTTATCAGCACTCCGGTTACCTTAGGACAGGCTAGTTTGAGACCAGATAGACGTTACCTATTTTTGAAGTGAAACTTCTTTAGAATCGTTGTGATTTCAAACCGGATGCAACGGAAAAAACGACAGGTAAGAGACACAAATACAAAAAGCGTCGCCTGTAATTAGTGAGCCAGAGCGAGAGAGTAAATGTCGGTCTTATTCTTTTGTCGATTTATTGAAGTTTCACTTCTATCGTGTGTGAATCGCACACACACCTTTATTTTTATTATAGAACGTAATAGAAAGAAAGTTATATGTTGACGCGCTATCAACCATTTTTTTTAATAATTTCATGTTTATTCCAGTGGTTTTCCCCCAAGACTTATTAGTGAACGGGTTGGACGCGAGTAACTTTGCCATGTTGGGTCTGGGAGACATCGTGGTGCCCGGTATCTTCATCGCGTTGTTGTTGCGGTTCGACAAGAGCTTGCAGCGGAACTCTGAGTTCTACTTCAGGTGAGCAACTTCTTCAGTAAACGAAGGAGTGGGAGAGCCGCGCTTCGGCATGAATGGGCCGGCTCGACCGGAATGATACCACGGCCTCACAGAAAACCGGTGTGAAACAGCGCTTTAGCTGTGTTTCACCGAGTGAGTGAGGATACCGGAGGCCCAACCCCTCCCTCCATCCCCCTTCCCATCCCTCAAAGGTCGGCAACGCACTTGCGACGCCTCTATTGTTGCGGGTGTTCATGGGCGGCGGTAATCGCTTAACATCAGGTGATTCGTCTGCTCGTTTGCCCACTATTCAATAAAAAAATAAATTAAAAAATCATACGTTTAATATAAAAGATTTGGAATGAATAAAATATTACATTTTGTTTTGTAATGTTTTTTTAATATAAACATCGACAAAGTGACTCTACTCTGACTGCTGTAAAGCGTGAGCAGAACCCAAGAGTGGTGGTCACCATACTCATTATAACCCCCGCGCGTTGACATTGGGATTTAACCTTGTCATAATAAGAGCCGCGTGACGTCATCCATCGCAAAATAGTAACGCTAGTAACACAATCTAAAAGTTTATTTTTAAGAAATTTAATTTAATAGTTTGATTGATTGATTTCAGTTGATAATTCTTGTAAATTTCACATGTACTGACGGTTCACTGACGTCACCGCTCTTAGCTGTCAATCCTAATATCAACGCGCGGAGATAATACGAATGCAGACAATGCAACAATGCAGCATGGTGACCCACACCATCGCTGCGTAAAGAGATGTTTCTATATCATAGCCCAGTTGCACTCGGTGATTAGTAACAATTACCGAGGTGAGTAACGACAGCGCGGTCAGTATCTGGATGGGTGACCGCTGGTGGCACGTTACCATGAGCGTCTCCGTGATTCGGAGGTCGGAGGGTCACGTTAAGCAGTCGATCCCGGTTGTTATCATAAAATAACAGTCGTGAAGCTTAGTTGGAGGCTCTTGGGTGGCTTAAAAACATCCAACAGCAAGATTATGTAGCCACAACGTTGTGTTGCGAGTCTCCAGCACTTATCCAGCGTAGGGATGTATGGCCTTAACCCTCTCCTGAGAGGAGACCCGAGCCCAGCAGTGGGACGTTATGGGTTGTTGATGACTCCTACAGTGTCGAACTTGGGATACGAAAGAGTCTAACGAATAGTGAAAGAGGTTTACTTCTTTCGTTTGCTTGTGTACAGGAAATTATTTTTAATACGCAACTGTTCGTATAGTTTTAGAATCGATGTTTATCAACTTTAATCAACGGATGAAGTTTCCTTTCGCATTAGTTCTTTCTAGTTGTATCATTATGTAACCGCGAGTGTTCGTACCCAGGGCGACATTCTTGGCGTACATCCTGGGGCTGCTGGCCACGATCCTGGTGATGCACGTGTTCAAGCACGCGCAGCCCGCGCTGCTGTACCTGGTGCCGGCCTGCCTCGGCACGCCGCTCGCGCTCGCGCTGCTGCGCGGGGACATCAACGCGCTCTTCAGGTGCGCACACCACGCCACACCACGCCACGCACACCACGCCACGCCACGCCACGCCACGCCACACCACACCACACCACACCACACCACACCACACCACTCTCAAATACCAAAACATTTTTTACAATAAGAGAAACTACCAAGACGTGACGTCACGACATAGTGTTTGAAAATTATTCTCTTATTAGATACTAGCTGACCGACGCAACCTCGTTTGCGTCTTTTATTGCCCGTAGCGAAAAATTTTCCCCCGTATAGGGTTGATTTTTTACACCTTGTGTCCGAAAAACCCCAATATCTTACGGAACCCTATTTTTTTCCAAAATAAAATATAGCCTATGTTACTCGTGGATAATGTAGCCTTCGAATGGTGAAAGAATTTTTAAAATCGGTCCAGTAGTTTTAGAGCCTATTCATTACAAACAAACATACAAACAAAGTTTTCCTCTTTATAATAATAGGTCTTTACCTATGAAATTGCGTTTCTTCAGTACTGGTCATTTCAAATAAAAAAAAGTTTGTAATGGCTCTGTATTCTAAATTCAAATTAATTTTGTTTTAAAACCATGACATTCTATTTACAAACTCAGTCTTTTGTTTTTTGATTAGCGTTGTATTTTCATTACACTTGAACATTTTTCGTCATAATGGATACTTTAAAAATTCGTGTAATTATGGAATATGAGTTCCGTCGTGGCACCAACGCGACACAAACGGCACGTAACATCAATAACGTTTACGGAGAGAACTGTACAAACGAACGCACAACCCTTTATTGGATTTCCCGGTTCCGTTCTGGAAATTTTGACTTGAAAAATGAAGCTCGTGGTCGTCCGGAGACTTTGGTTAACAATAATGAATTAAAGGCGATTGTGGAAGCTGACGAAACTCAATCTACAGCTGAGCTAGCAGCAGCTTTTAATGTAAGCATCAAAACAATATTGATCCATTTGCGACAAATTGGCAAGGTAAAAAAGCTTGATAGATGGGTGCCCCACGACCTTAACGATCGCCAGCGCAACGTACGCGTCGAGACCTGCCTTTCGCTGCTCAACAGGCAAAGAAATGAAGGAATTTTGAAACAAATAGTTATGTGCGACGAAAAATGGATTCTGTTCGACAATTGAAAGCGCTCAGCAAGTTGGTTAGACCCTGGTTCAGCACCAAAGCAATGCCCTAAACCAAAAATGACCCCTAAAAAGGTGATGGTCACTGTTTGGTGGTCTAGTGCGGGTGTGATTCACCACAGCTTTTTACAAAACGGCATGAGCATTAATGCAGATGTGTACTGTGAAGAACTGGAGAGAATGATGGAGAAGCTTGCACATCTGCAACCAGCTTTGGTCAATCGGTCGTCCCCACTGCTCCTTCACGACAACGCGCGACCCCATACTGCGCAACAGACAGTCTCCAAGCTGCAAGAGCTGGGGTTGGAAGCTCTCCCTCATCCGCCATACTCACCAGACCTTGCACCTACCGACTATTACTTTTTCCAAAATTTAGACAACTGTTTAGTGGGTAAAAAATTCCCGAGAGGCAGTACGAAATGCCTTTGAAGAGTTTGTTGCCTCCCGTCCAGCTGATTTTTACAAGAAGGGCATCAATAAACCGCCAATGCGTTGGCAAAGATGCGTCGATTGCATGGGTGATTACTTCGAATAACAGAAATAAAGTTTGAAAAAATAAGTACTTTCACTTATTGCATACAAAACGGCAATTTCATAGGTAAAGACCTAATATTAGTATAGATAGTACCTGGATGGATAGCTTTGCTCGATATGTTATTTGATACATTTTCTAAAAAAATATTATGTATATATAACATCACCTTCACTATCATTACAGGCTGCCCTAATGCGATAGAGGCTAATTTACATTTTTATTATTACATACACACACACACAAAGAAACACAATGTATATTAACGAAATATAAACTCAATAAAAGTAACAATCTGTCTTAATATTAAAAATATAAAACTAAATATTGCAACTCTTAGATCTTGTAACAAATTAAATTTACAAGACATTTTAGAAAAAATATCGATAGATCGATCTATCATCCTCGAAACACCCTGCGTAGGTATTTAATTTCATAAAAATCGTAGGAATTCTCCAAGAATTACATGAATTGCTCGTTTAAGGGAATTGAAGTACTATTTGTTAAATTTATTTACAAATTTCTGTTGCTTATAGTACAGACATTATTTTATTGTTAAACTTGAAGTAAAGTTTCGTAAGTAAAAAAACCGTAACTGCACTGCACTGACATTATAGTGTGTTACTTCTGAAATTATTTTAAACTTTTGAGAATATTCGCCTTAGGAAGTTTTGATCGATATAATATAAGGTTATATATGATATTTAATTTATTTCCCAGTTACGAGGACCAGCCCGCGATAGTGGAAACCACAAGCACCACAAGCAAGTCGAAAAAGTCTGAATAAGTCAACAACGATGATCATAGAGCACAAACGATGGCACACCGGTTTTAGTACATCTCTATTTCACCTAGTGGTGGGACCATGGCATGGTGATGTCTAACTTTTTGTAACTGTATGTTTGTTACGCCGATTATGAGATGTGTGATGTTTTTAATTAGGCATAAAGTGGCCAAAATTGTATTTGTAAAAATCTTTTTTTTTTTTTTAAATTCAAACTATTTTGGTTTGGCTCGAAACAATATTACAAAGGTCCAAAAGATGTATGATACATGAAACATGGCATGTAACCCACTATTAACTACTGTATAGTGTTAGGAAAACACTCCCGAAAACGAACAGAACGCTTCCTCATTTAATGAAAGAACAATTCTCTAAAAATACATTGTTTATGAAACCGATATCAAAACAGCTGATCGCAGAGTTAATAGAGTGTAATGCTTTGTTTGTTTATGTTTCTTACCTCAGAACTTTCGACTGGGTGAACTGATTTTGATGATTATTTTTTATTTGAAGGCTGGTACTTCCCGTGTTATGAGGTCCTATTTGAATTTGGTCTATTTCTTACCGTGGGAGAGCTATGCTTCGGCATGAATGGGTCGGCTCGACCGGAGTGATACCACGGCCTCACAGAAAACCGGTGTGAAATAGCGTTTGCGCTGTGTGTGAGGTGGTGAGCTAGTGAGTGAGGATACCGGAGGCCCATACCCCAACCCCCCCCCATCCCCTTTCCCATCCCCCAAAGATCGGGAACGCACTTGTGACGCCTTTGGTGTTGCGGGTGTCCATGGGCGGCAGTAATCGCTTACCATCAGATGATACGTCCACTCGTTTGCCCACTATTCAATAAAAAAAAAAAAAAAGTCGGTTTCTTTTGTTAAAATTTTACTTGTTTCGGGAGCGTTTCTCTAACAACCTGTAAAGCTTTATAACTGTAAAAATGTATATAAAAAAGCATAATATTATCATGTATATTTTTGTCTGAAGTAGCTCATGTTAATTTATTTTTCGATCGACTACTCGTTAAAAATTCGAAGAAAAAAAAATTGTACATTTAAATTTATAATAAACCTATTTCAACACCTCATTTAGAAATAGAACACACATGTTTTGTAATCGAGCCTACGTGCAATGCGTTTCATTGCTGCTTTTTTTTTTTTAAATAGTTAACACATTAGACTTCCGTGTTGAAGCTTCCATTGGTATTCGTCGTGTTTGTAAATTCTTAGGTCCGTGGGGATGGATTTGACACAAATAGTGTAATTATTGTTTAGTGTTTTTAAAATATATTTTATATGCGGATGCTATGACAAGAAAAAGCCGTGTTATTTTTTTAAGATTCGAGGGATACACTACTACTTAATTTTTATATACTTACGTAAATTTAATATTGGTACCCTCGTAAATGAACAATTATTCGGACATTCCAACAATTTGTAAACGATGCCCTATAGACTAATTGTCTATGTCTTATTATTATATGGTTGTATATTTTTAAATTATATATATTAAAGATAATTTCTATAGTTTTATGTTGAATTTTTATACTATGTTTCGTTGAGGTATTGTTTTTTTTTCATCGAAAAAAATCAATTTATATGTTTGTTTTCATGTGGAATTTAAAAGTAAGTTTATATTTTTGTTATAACATCTCATCGCAAGTTTCAACCGTTACCGGCACAAAATATTATTTGGAAATTTCGTTTTTCTACACATAGATAAGTTAAGTACAATAAATATGTAATATAAATATGGTAACACACTATTATTTCTTTACACGCCTTGATGAGGAGACAAAATTTTATTAACGAGTTTAAATTGAATTTGGAACCTAAACGACTTTGTTCTGAGTTAGCGTTCGCTTACATCGACATTTCATAGAAGTTTCGTGACATACCTACTACATTTTGGATCTGAACATCCCCATGCATATATTCCTGAACTCAGATCCGATCACACACTAGTTTAGTTTTAATACGAACATGAATCAGCACGCAGTACTAGGGGCGTATTTACACGAAACTTTGAAGTCTACAATCAGAAATCTTCTTTATTGAAGAGAAAAAAAAACGAAATAATTTATCTGTAGTATTGTTTCTCAGAATCAGTAGTGCTTAGTAAATCAATAATGTTATCCTACTTTTATTTCTAATAAACGTAAATTATTTTAGTCGCGCAAACCCTAATAGAATTATGGTGTATTTTATAGACGATCGAACAAGCCTCATAGAGTAGGTATTGTGCTCTTAGTGGGAATGAACCATGATATAATAATAAGTACTTATATGTACCTTAAAAAGGTTTCCGGCCAGATAGGGGTAGCAGGTGATTGTTATTTTAAAGGTACGTGTACACACAAGACGTACGTGCGAGACGCGGTGCTTGCTTACTTGAGGGCTCCCACACATAAGTGCGATGCGATGCTATACGAAGCCGCATCGCAGGAACTTGCGAATTGCTGCGATACGAATTAGTGAGGCAAAGCATTGGTTCAGGTGAACATACTTTCGATCTACTGTAACCCGTATTGGAGGTGTTTTTAAGAATAGTGACATGATCGCAACAATATTGTTTCACTGCTGTTATTGTTAAAGAGATATACTTAGAAAAAGTAGAATTTGGGTTCATTCATTTAATACGATTATGAACGCTGATGGGGAACTATTTTACACAAAAGTATATAGATACTATGCTTTGAGACTAGAAGATATTTTTTGTTATTATTTTATAATTCATTCATCTACATCATTCATCTTCATTTATCTACAAAAATCGTACAAGGGAAGAATTCATGTTCTGCCTTTGGAAATGCTGGAACTGTATTGGAAATGCCGTTGTCCAACAGTTGTATTAATAAAATGGATCCGATAAATGGATAAATGAAGCTCTGAGCTACTTTAATGATGGAACTGATATAAAACAGTGTTTTACATGTGCAGCTTATGCTATTATAAGACTTTGTATACCTATGTGATACAATAAAGTATTGAGTAAAATATTTTGAAACATCTACGACTGAAGTGACGTTGGTATTCGCGCACCCGTGGGATTTATGGTAGGGCGTCATGGACAGTATTTTTGCTATAATAAAACAGATTGATTGATATATTATATTTTAATGCAGAATAATTTAAGTAAATCTGGCTACATTTCATATCACATACCCACAAAACGTAAATCACAGTCGGATCTATTAGACTTCTTCAGCTATTGCTCATTGCCCAGAGTTCCGTATATACAAGACACTGGGATAATATTATTACACTGTAGCCCGACGAAACAAGACACTTGACAATAAATAAATAAATATTTTGGACATCTAACACAACGCCATCTAGTCCCAAGCTAAGCAGAGCTTGTGTAATGGGTACTAGGCAACTGATATGAATACGTATATACTTTTTTTTTCGTAAATACATACATATTATACAAAGAAAACACCCAAACTCCGAAACAAATATTTGTAGATTACACAAACATTTGGTCCGACCCAGGATTTGAACCCAAGACCTCAAGCACAGCAATCGCATTCACAACACTACGCCACTGAGGCAGTTACAATATATTATAATATCATGTATTTCTGCTAGAGGAACTCCAAATTGGGTAACTTTGAACCCAAAACCATAGTCCGCTTTTGGCAATAATCATGAGCTACTTGTGTCAGTTTTATTACAATTAATAAGTATTATATTATAGAAATCACAATGAAACCTTAAATGTATAAGTCTTTAAAATGACTATTAAGAAATAGTTGAACACACAAAAATCATACAACTATTGAAGATGAGAACAGATTCTTATTACACATTTGTTGATACAACCCGTCGGAAATATCTGTGAACCTGGCTCAATGACGTCATGCTTACTAGAGAGTAATATTTCACTGAACAGAGAAACAATAAACAAGTATCAGATTAAGAAAGCAAGGATAATACACGTGTGTCGGCGCTTGCGTTGGTAACGGTGCTAGATAGGCGAAAGCGAGGTAAAGCGCATTCCAGCCGGGTGCGCAGATATTTCTGACGGGTAATACACATAAACATTATTAAAGTATACACCAGTTGTCCATGGTAGGTGGTTTGTAACAGCCACAATTTTGTTCCGGTAAAATAAGTCTTCACTCATGTTGATAAGACACAATTCTCGAATTATTCTAGTCTTAATATCGATGATATTGTATTATTTTTAAAGTTCAATCTTAAATATGCACCTAAAGGCATTACAATAATTTGATACTATTTTTGTTTTTATACTATTTAGAACATTGATTTCGTGCCCTATTCACGAATAACAAATGTATTACAGGTAGCTAAGTCCAAGAAATAATTGGACCTGTTACTTATAACCCAGGAAAACCTAGTTAAAAGGACAGTGTTTATGTTAGCAATTGATTGATTCAATAAACATTATTATTATAATATTTATCTAAAAGTAAGTACAAACTTGAATATCTACTAGGTGATTCTCCACTAAGTGTGATGTTATGTTCATCGAAGTTTGCAAATAAGATTAACATAGCCCGAGAGTTCGTTGATAAGAAGATTAACAACATTCGAAGTATAACCGACTAGACCAGCTTTAATAAACCAGTGTCAGCTGGTCTAGTTAGGACCAGTTACCAATCCTGATGAATCAGTAAAGAAATCCATGTAGTAACTTGATGGAAGTAGTCACCACTCCAGTACAGTTAGATTTCCAAAGAATATTTTATACTGGCAACATCCATCCAAAATTATTGTCAATGGGAGTGCTTAATTTAAATTTAGAACTATTTCTTTTTTTGTTCATTTTTAACAAACATATATATATATATATATATATATATTAGGTAATTACAGCATCTATGAGATATTAATAGTTATTATCTAATAATGACATAATACAAGGTTTCAGCACGTAATGTCAGAGGTCCTATTTGTCCTGTAATTCTGTTGGGATTAGAAGGTTGTATAAGATATTGAAAACAGTACAGATTTTTTTATATGATGAGCCTGCCACAGTGACTTCTCTGCCTGATGGAAAGCATGAGCAGAATCCAGGAGTGGTGGTCACCATACTCATTGCGAAAGCATACAATGCAATAATGCAGCATGGTGACCCACACCTTGGCGGCCTAGTGATGTTCCTGCATCATTGGGCCTCCGGTCTCGAAAAATGAAACACGACAGTACGAATGCTGTCATGTTAGGTTAGTCTAATATGGTAGGTAAGGGCTGAGTTCGACTCGATCTTTCTACAAATAAATTATTTGACAGGGAACTCCTCCCCTAATATTTAAATAAGCAGTCTTAGTTAGATTTTCATAAATCTTAAATTATTTGATTTATTTTATACTACAATATAATGTCTACCTGTATCAGGGAACACAGCTCATAGAAGGCATTCAAAATCTTATCAAGATCAGAAATTACATAACAGTTATATCTGCAACTGTTGTATGCCTTCTGTATAAACATGTAGTAATTACAAACTGACGCGATATGATGATGATGGTCTCCTAGCCGATAACGGCCACGGCGGCCAGCCGACTACGCAGGAGATACGCACAAGTGTGTGCGCAAACACAGGTGTACTCTCTGTTCCCTCTCTCTCATAATCCGATGGGACGGTTAACCGACACGACCGGGGAGAGATCAGGTGCAGGAACGACAGCTTTACGTGCTCTCCGAGGCACGGGAAATGACGGGATATAACGAGTAAATGAGCGGACAGGTCACTTAGTGGCAAGTGTTTCGCGTTTATTCGCTTTTTACAATCGTTAACGCCTCTATTCTGTTGTATTACTGGCTAATATTTTGTTATGACAACATCACTTAGCTTTGAAAGATGTCATTCCCATATATTTGCAAGTTATTACAACAATCACAAAATGCAATCTTTTTTAAGGGGCTGAAACTCTCTTTTCGAATCCATTTCATGCCGCGTTTTCCGTAAAGCACGCGGTTCATAGCAATATTTACCCTTTTATGAAATAAAAAAATATAGGAAGTAAATTATGGCGTTTTGAGCCTCTTCCTACCCCTTGGGGGATATCAAGCGTGAGCATATGCATATTACTAGTAATCTTTTAGTATTCTTAATATCACGATTTTAGAATTTTTCTGTTAGAAAAAATAAAATAATTATGATCTCAACGGAGACCAGTCAACTACGCAAGAGATATTATAGATATATATATACATAGTGCACAAGTGTGTGTGCGAACATAGGTGCACTCTTTGTTCCCTCACTCTCACAATCCGATGGGACGGCTTATCTGGCCCGACCGGGTAGAGAGCGCAGGACCCGTACTTACTCTTCCAGGCACGGAGGTTTTAACCCCTGTGGAGGTACGAAGGTCAAGTCCCTCCAATACCAAGGGAGGATCCTCCGACCAGGCGAGGGGATCATAATGTTTGTAATAATACATGTAATGAGTAACATCAAACAATATAGATCATAAATATAGTACGTCAGGACAGCGGCAGCAGTTTCGTCTCCATCTATTATTCGCTCGGCAAATGCTTGTTGACGTGCCCAATGCCAACACACTTTATTATGTTCTGTTCGCCTTCCCAATTTTTATTTGTGACCTCGTTCGTCTCGAACTTCGCCTGCGAAATAAAATTAAGTATTATAAATATCACACTAATATTTTGAACGCGAAAGTTTGTGAGTATATATGTAGGATGTGGTGGACTGCCTCGGTGGCGCGAGTGGTAGCGTAAGCGACTGCTGTGCTTGAGGTCTCGGGTTCGATTCCCGGGTCGGACCAAATGTTTGAATGATCTGCAAATATTTGTTTCGAAGTTTGGGTGTTTTTTATGTATAATATGTATGTATTTACAAAAAAAAGTATATAAGTATTTATATCAGTTGTCTAGTACCCATAACACAAGCTCTGCTTAGCTTGGGACTAGATGACGTTGTGTGTTAAATTGTCCGAAATATTTAAATATTTATGTTTCTTGCTCTTTCACGCTAAAACTACTGAATAGATTTTGATGAAACTTAACAATAATATAGCTTATATATAGAATAACACATAAGCTACAATTTATACACATAGATACTAGTTTCGCCTCCGGCGTTGCTCGCGGTTATTGTCGTGCCGCGGGGTTCAGCTAGTAAAAAATAAATAAATATGTAGGACCCTTGACACACAACGCCATCTAGCTCCAAACTGAGTAAAACTAATACTATGAAAGCTGGTTTGACTGACTGGATGGCTATATAAAATGTATGTAAATAAACATGAAACATCCAAACCCGCAGTACAACAACAAGCGCGAGTAAGGTCCCGAGGCGAAGCTAGTATTTTGTTTTATGTATGGGCCTGCCGAAATTACTAGTCCATTTGATAGAAAGTATGAGCAGAATCCAAGACTAGTAGTCACCATACAGACGTATCACCTGATGATAAGCGATTACCGCCGCCCATGGACACCCGCAACACCAAAGGCGTCACAAGTGTGTTGCCGACCTTTAGGGGATGGGAAAGGGGATGGGGGGAGGGGTTGGGGTATGGGCCTCCGGTATCCTCACTCACTCGGTGAAACACAGCGCAAACGCTATTTCACACCGGTTTTCTGTGAGGCCGTGGTATCACTCCGGTCGAGCCGACCCATTCATACCGAAGCATAGCTCTCCCACGGTAGAATGCAGTTAATACAACACTGCAGCATGGTGACCCACACTGTGGTGACCTTTTGAGATGTCTCTGCATCATGTATAGTTGTGTACGTTACCTTAGCGAAAATTTGTGTGACGTGCATAGCGGTCTGGGTGTGGAGGGTGATGTTACCACATTTGACGGTAGACACGCCGTCCGCTAGGGCCATGTATATTATCATTTGGTCCTGTAATAATAATAAGGGATTAAACGAACCATCTAATGAATGACAGTCCAAATATGGGGAATTAAACACACATAATAATATTTAAGACACCTGACATACAACGCCATCTAGTTTTAAACTGCGCAGCGTTCGTACTACGAAAGCTAGATCGAACGATACTACGAAATACTAATATAATTTTGCTTCTAAATATGTAAAGATACACAAAGAAATATTGAACCTCAGTGATATTATTGCGCCACCTAGTCAGTCGAAAATTTGAGTTGGTAAAAATGTCGTATGAATAGTTAGAAGTAAGGAATTAGAAGAAAAACTTGACACAAACCCGCTGGTGTAGAGTTTGTGTCGAGTTTGGCCAGAGGATATAGACTTCTCCTTAACAAGAAGGTACGGTATAGGGTTCTTTTTTTTTTTATTATATACTAGCTGACCCGTGCCCACTTCGTTGGGCATAATGTTAAAAATCCTTTTTTTAGTATAGAGTGTTATGTTTTAATTTGTAACTGTCAAGAATAAGATAGAAAGTAGTTCTGATAAGAAAATTTTATTTAAACAATGTCGAAAGTGTACTAATTACGTTTCGAAAAATTCAATTTCGGAGACGTCCGCTGCGTAAGGAGCCGACGACGCGACTGAGCCGCGCGGGTACCTACCTCTCAGATGTAAAAGGCCACGCCTCCTTCTCCCGAAGCGAGCACGAACGCGAACCGAATTAAACCCGAAGCAATCGCGCGCCGTCCGCTGCTTTGGCCTTCCGTTGAAATTTCTCCGATTCACTTTGCAAAACCGACTACCACGTAAAAGCCTTTTTATTGGTCGGTTTTTTATATAACCTATGAAACTCAGCAATAATGTGGCTTTCTATTGGTGAAAGAATTTTTAAAATCGGTTAGTGGATCCCGGGATTACCCCTTACAATTTAACAAATATACAAACACACAAACTTTACTTCTTTATAATATTAGTATACATGAGGCAAACGAGCAGACGTATCGCCTGATGGTAAGCGATTACCGCCGCCCATGGACACCCGCAACACCAGAGGCGTTACAAGTGCGTTGCCGGGATCGGGATCGGGACGTCTCGCCCACCACACTGACACACATCACATACCTGCGTGTGCTGGTCGACGCAGGCGCCGTTGCGGAGCAGGCGACGCAGCTCGAGGCCGGCGCCCAGCCCCACGGCGCGGGGCGCTTCGCCGCGCCGGCCCAGCCCGTCCACGCCCAGCGCGCACCCGCCCGACGTCTCGCACGCCCCACTGACACTTCACATACCTGCGTGTGCTGGTCGACGCAGGCGCCGTTGCGGAGCAGGCGGCGCAGCTCGAGGCCGGCGCCCAGCCCCACGGCGCCCAGCCCCACGGCGCGGGGCGCTTCGCCGCGCCGGCCCAGCCCGTCCACGCCCAGCGCGCACCCGCCCGACGTCTCGCACGCCACACTGACACACATCACATACCAATACTTCAGCCATACTAATATTATCTATTTGATACCAGTGTTGGGCATTAATCAATTAATTGCAATTCAATTAATCGCAATTAAACATTTAATCGGGTTTTCCAATTAAATTATTTAAATTAATGTACATCAATTGTAAAAAACAATTAATATAATTGCAATCAACTTTTTTAATTGATTAATGAAGCAATTAAAACTAACAATTAACTTTTTGGGGAAATTTATTTCTTTCGTACTGTTGACTAAGTTTATTTCTAAACATATTCACTTACTACAAAAATAAATATAAGTTAAAATAATAAGGCAATCAGGTGTATGAATACGACGCCGAAAATAAAACAAATTATATTTTTTTTAATTAAAGTTTTTATAATATGTATTTACTACCGTAAATGTAGTAAATATATTTGAATTGGTGAAATCCGCACACGCACGTGCACAAAATTAAAAAAGTGAAACTTAGTAAAAAAAATATTGATAATTTTAATTTTTTCGTAAAATAACTAAAATTGATCAATTATTAACTGTATAAAACCACGATTAACAACTAATTAATTGTTAGTTTTACTTTTTCACAATTACAATTGATCAATTGTTGGTTCTATGGTGCCGTTTCACAATTAATTGTTATTGCAATTAAAATTTGCCCAACACTGTTTGAAACTAACTCTGTTTGTTAAGCTTTCACGGCTAAACCGCTGCAACGGTTTCAATGTTTGGCATGGAGACACTTTGATCCTTGAAGAAAGACATACATAGAAAGGCTACTCCCCTATAACCACTTTTTACGTTTGTTTCCAAAATGGGACAAAAGCTCTCGCCTTAGTAGTACTACTCTAATCGCATATTTTTATATATGTTTTATATATTTCGTTCACTTTTTGCAATTTGTACGAATGACTTCGTGGAAAGGGGACGGAAGCGTGTAGCAGGAAGCTGATAAATCAAACATTTGAGTTCACAGATGAACTCGTGCAATGTTACAGTTAGCCGTTAGCCGTTCTAGTGCTACTGCTTTTTCAGCTAAATCGCTGTACCGATTTCAATGAAATAACTGTGGTTATTGAGGAAGATGGGGCGATAACCTACAAACAGTAGGCTAATGCTAGTACTCCTTAAATATAACTTTATTGAACACCACCATTACCATTCATTCCATTATTAGATATATAACCATTCAGGTTATTTTCTAAAAACCTTTACGTTTAGTTTCAACTCACATAATGCCGCTGCAGTTATCTGGTGCAATTTTGAGACACTCCTTGTACACTTGGATATCAATAGGATCGTGTACCGACGAGATTTCCTCCTTCACCGCATCCGCCATTTGGTGCGCCATCTGAGGACCATACCAACAATCTCTCATCTCATTTTTCAATCACGACGGTTTCTGTTAGTCTAATCGTGATAACTTTCTTATATAAGACAAAATATTAACGTAAAAATCGGTTTGATAATAGTAGTTTCGGAATTCATCGTGACACGAGAATTACATATACAGTTATTACATTCACACATATTATAATATACTTCATAACAAATTTGACAAAACATTTTGGAACAAAATTTGTGATATTTGTTTCTAAATTCTAGTTTATAGTACCTATTACAATAGGTAATATACACTTGAAGAATATTCTTCAATTGAGTACCTCGTCCACAATAGTGACGTCACAAGTTGCTATTTAATACGTTATTATACAAAACTGACGTTTTGACAGACGATAAAAATTTAAGTTTATATAGTTCAAAGTTAGATGGGTCACATTGAAGTTCATTAAGCCTGCGTCGTGAGATCTAGAGTCTAGTAGCGTTTCAAGGAGAATGGAGGCTCTATGCCTGTAGAAAAGTAGTTTATCAATAGGGATGACCCTTGCTTTTAATTACATTAGGCGGGTCCACACCAGACCATCCAAAACGGATCGGTGATCCTGCGATCTGCGATCCAAGCGATCCAAAGGCGATCCGTGTTTCAGTCCAACTGTGTGTCTTACTGGATGGAGTCACACGTACAACGGCGACGTCGAATTACCGAGGCAGCAGCAACCCTAATTTGCACCTTTGAGGCTGGCATAACCCGACAACGAACGGATCGTCCACAGCAGGGAGCACACGCTCCATTACGTGCACGTCCACACTGCCGCGCGTGATATGAGCACCCGCACTAACCTACTTGATACTCAGTGCGGCTCAAATATATGGAGTAGATAACCTACCTTAAAATAGCTATTTTAAATGTGTAACTTTTTGACTACACATATGGTGTAAGAGGTTACCCCGTCACTTTCTACTATGATTATTGTGGGTCAGCTCTACACATTGTTGTTCAGGGTGTACTTTGAATCCTTTTAATGAATGTTTTAAGGTAATAAATAAATGTTTATTAAAACAAAAATGAACATGTGATTTACATGATCGTGATACATGATATAGAACCGAGTCAGACTTGAGCCTGTATTTTTTTGAGGCAGTCGTAAGGATTGCATTAGACTGAAAATAGGTAGCAGCTTTAAGGGTTTTTTTTTTTATTATATTGGGGGGCAAACGAGCAGACGTATCGCCTGGTGGTAAGCGATTACCGCCGCCCATGGACACCCGCAACACCGGAGGCGTTACAAGTGCGTTACCTGCCTTTTAGGAAGGAGTACGCTCTTTTCTTGAAGGTTTGAAGGTCGTATTGGTCCGGGAACACCGCAGGCGACAGCTCATTCCACAGTTTTGCTGTGCGCGGCAGAAAGTCAACGCGACGGACGGAGTGGCGGCGAAGAGAAGTTTCAGAGGTGGCAAAACGCGACTCTGAGCGTTGCCGCCTTGCGTCATTTTACTTTATTGTATCAAATAATTAAATATATAATACAATAATTCAATGTGCTTCAGAGTACAACTGTAAATTAGTCTCTTCGCCGCCACTCCGGCCGTCGGCGCTAACCGGTATTGTGCCACATTCTTATAAGTATACTAGCTGTCCCGGCAAACGTTGCTTTGCCATAAAAGGGAATATATGTTGTAGAGGTGGGTCAATAAAAATCGCGATGGAAAAATAGGGGTTGATCGTAGAGGGTTGAAAATCTAGGGTTGTATGTATTTTCTAATGCTGCATCATAAAAAAATAGAAATTAAAAATTTTGTCAAAAAAAAAAAAAAAAAATTTAGGGGTGGACTACCCCTAACATTTAGGGCGATGAAAAATAGATTACAACCGATTCTAATAGATACCGGATAATCACAAAAAATTTCATCAAAATCGGTCGAGCCGTTTCGGAGGAGTTCGATTACGCACCCCGTGACACGAGAATTTTATATATAAGAAGTAAGTATTGATTATACACTATTTTTACTTTATTTATTAAATGTGAAAGTATTTACCCTTAAAGGCAGAGTTCCAGACACAAAGCTCCAGCCATACACCCTGTCAATATTTCCTCGTTCTATTAGCGTGATGGCATTGAGCCTCTGGACAGGCTCCACTTGGACGGAGACGTGACCACCGCCTTTTGGAAAATATCTAAACAAACAATCAACACGCTCAGAAGGCAGCTCTATATAAATTCTAAACAATTGTCACGTCAAATCAATAACTTCATTCACTTACTTCATTTTACACAGATCTTAGCTTACCTAGATCAGGCAGATCACTTATTTGAAATATTGACTTTATTAACAATGAGTTTTAGGAGTAGAAGTAGAATAACAAATAACTCACCCGCGTCTAAGGACCTTCACGTCCACATCGATACCAAATTTGGTGAGAGTTGTAACAAACACTCCAGTGAAAAAGTCAATCTGGGGAGCCATCTCAGCATTAGTGCCTCCCTTCAGGTCCAGGGTGACTTGTCCATCAGCAAACAGCGCGCATGGAAGAGCCACTTGGAGGACCAGGCTGATTGAACTAGTAATAAATAAGGATTTTTATTATCTAATAATATATTCTCAGAGTGAAATTTGGTTAGGTTTTTAATTTTTAACCTGTGCATTTACTTTTCTTCTAAATTTTCAATACTTTTCCCTCTAACGGTTCATTTAAAGTTCCATAATAGAAGCTATTACTTCTTGTAAGAAACCTAACAACACTTTCGACCATACCCACGAATCGATCCCAAGACCTCTTCTTCTTCGGCAGTCGTATACACTAACTGGTGGATTAATGAGGCAGTTACAACACAGATTTGTTTTCTTTTTTATTCTTACAAGAAGTAACACCTCATAGTATGGAAGTTTGGCGGTGTTTCACGCCCTTGCTTCGGAGAGCACGTTAAGCTGTCGGTCCCGGTTGTCATGTACATATATGGCAATCGTTATTAGAAAGTCAGTGCTCTCATAAATAATTTATGTGGGAGGCTCGACCGGAGTGATACCACGGCCTTACAGAAAAACGGTGTGAAACAGCGCCTGCGCTGTGTTTCACCGAGTGAGTGAGGAAATCGGAGGTCCTAACCCAACCCCTTCCCCTAAACCCTTCCTCATCCCCCAAAGGCCGGCAACGCACTTTTAACGCCTCTGGTGTTGCGGGTGTCCATGGGCGGCGGTAATCGCTTACCATCAGGCGATACGTCTGCTCGTTTGACCCATATTCCATAAAAAAAAAAAAAAAAGTACTGACAAGTTCAACAATCCCGAGGCCAGCCGCTCTGTGGAAAAACGAATAATTTTGGAAATAAATAAGGCTAGGAAGATCATAATGAATAAAGGCTAGGAAGATGATATGCTTAGCCTTGCCTTTTAGTGGGTCTTCAGGGTCATTTGATTTATGCTATTTTAGTGTAGCTTTTATTAAGACCTTTAATATTTCCTTGTAAGTTTTTTTAATAATAATAGTTTATTTACTTACAACTGTTAGATAGGGAAATTATCAAAAAAAATTTTTTTCATTGAGCAGACGTATCGCCTGATGGTAAGCGATTACCGCCGGCCATGGTAGGCGTAAGTATCTGATAATGTTAAGGTGGGTTTAATAGCGTGTCTCACCCTGCAGTGCGAGTATCTGCCACATAGTGTCCTTGGCGGATCCTGTGTCCCGGAATAAAGGTTACTTCCATAGAGCCCATGTGTGCACCCTTCAACTTAGCTCCACACATATGAGCAACAAGTTTCATACCTTTAACAAACAATATTCAATAAGTTTTTTCAACTTTCCTATCATGCAGTATTTGTTGGCTGCAAAAACATGAGAATTATGAAAAAACAAAAACAAATTGTTAAAACATGCAATGTACAAGATACATACTAGATTTTACGAATTATAGAATTACGAAATGCGAATGCCCAGATGGTTCGCAGGCATCTCACTTATAGATAAAGAGCTGAATGTGTATATCAGAGGCAGCTTCAAAGTGAGACTAATACCGGAGAAGCTAAAAGAGATACGTTTGAGGAGGTACGGTCACGTCATGCGTCGACCTGACGAACACATGACCAAGAAGGTGCTGCAACTGGAGTCGGACCAACCTACATGGATGTTGATCATTAGGAAAGACCTCGAAGAAGATAAGGTGGACGACCCAGAACAGATGTCTCTGGAGAAGAAGGATAAGGAGAGCCAACCCCGATTAGAAACAGGAAAAGGCCAGACAAAGAATAAGACATTTTTATAGTAATTTTTCTTTACCATTTTTTTTTAAATTAACTATTGTTAATATAAATATTTCCAACTTGTTACTCCCCACAGTGTTACTCACAGTTATGTGTGCATCAACAACTGTGGATTACACTGCATGGCGCAGTTAGTCTAAAATAAAAGTAGCCTAAATTATTCCTAACATAACTAGCTATCTGCCAGTAAGTCCAAAATCAGTTTAGCCTTTCTAGAGATTAGCCAGAACAATCACACAGAGTGACACAGGCAAAAAATTAAAAAAAAATGATTTTTTTTCATATAAGTACCACATAAACTTCTGTATGCATTTAGAGAAAAATTGTTTATTTGAAATTTCAAAGTCAAACAGACACTTCAAATATATTTATTTCAGTAACATCTACATAGATATTTGAATTTCAATTTACTTTTATCTTTTTATATATCCTGACTTGCTTTCATATTGATTTCATTGTTTAAAAATAATTATTTACCGCTAAAGTTTAGTGTGTAGACTGCAATAGCACACAAAAGTATATTGTGTGAAGTTATTTGAATAAAAATATTGAAATCACCATCGCAGCTGAAAAAATTCACATATTGTGATGTCGTAATATACATAAAAGCTTGCACAATAATTACCAACAAGATGCTGTGCCGCTAGTCCAGGTTTAGTTCGACTTGCCCGTATATTGATTATTCGAATTGGCACTCGCAATATAGCACTTAAAGCGATAGAGATACGTAATATTTGACCACCCTGCAAATGAAAACATTAATTTTATTGCTAATTCTAACTGATACACAAATTAATAATAGAATAATTAATATCTTCATGCTCACCCCTTCTAAGACACTTCCGTCTATTTCTAGAAATTCAGACATTTTGACTTTCTTAATAAAATATTTTTTTAAATTATTTCTTAGCGTAAGCTGTGAGAAAACAATTCCCAGTGAACACTGAACACCGGACCAACGACGGACGAAATTTCAGGAAACGTGAGTTGAATTGAATAAAAACGTCAGTTGTGTATTTTTACTTGTGCACACAACAGCTGTCTAATCGCAGTCAACTAAAGTTTAACCGATATCGATTAATAGATTGCATTTAACGTAACTTTTGCTTTTTATTGCTTTAAAAATAATAGTAAACTCAACAAGAAGTATTACGACCTAGTAGCTGTTTATGAAAATACTGTACTTAAATAAAATGCTCTTCTTTTAATTTTAGGCCAAATACAAAAGTTTGAAACAATTTTACCCAACCCTAATATTTTTTTTATTTTTAACTTTTAAATTAATAAAAACATCTAGATATTAATCAATCAATACTTAACGTACTTTAATAACATAATATAGTGAGCACAATTTTTGAAATTACTACGTTTTAAGAAATTTTCAAAGACCGTACTTTGTTCAAATGACCTTGAATAACCGTAGTTTATCGAGTGAGGAGTAAAGAACGGAACGGAAATGAGAACTTCCGCGCAAAATGTCAATACTTGTTTTGTTGGGGAGACACTGGTGATTTACTATTAAACATAGCTTGGAAAGTTGATCTTTTAATGTGTACTTATTATTATGCTTAAAAAATATTTGCAAACACGAAGCTTGAAGAGAATTATTTGATATTTTGATGAGTTAACACAGCCGGAAAGCGTACTTTTATGAGGATGCAGAGAAAACCTGGATTCCCTGTGGCGAATTGCGGCATCAAAATGGTAAATACTTGTTATATTTCTGTATTTAACGATAGTACCAAGTTACAAGTCATGTAATAGGGTAAAACTAATGCAATGAAATATATCTTGAGTAGTAACGATAACAATATGGTGTTCAGGTTAGAGAAAGTAACCAATTAATTACCAGTTAACTAACGTAATGTGAGATTATTCTTTAAAAATGCTTATAAAGAGTAATTTATTATTCTCTATGTATTTATTAAATTGAAAGTGATTTGAGGACCTGATATTGTTATAAGTTTAGTGTTAATTAGGACAGGTTTCTTACCATTCTACTTTCTTTACTAAGTTTAATGTCCTATTATCCCTTATTATGGACATAGGGCTCTCAGAAGGGACCTCAATTTCTCCCGGTCCTGTGCAGCAAACTCAAGGTCAGTCCAGCTGTAGCCAATAGTTGCAGCCTCTCTATCAACACAAGTATTTCAAGGGTGATAAACTTTCTTTACTTAATTTATAATTTTCTTTTGTACTGTATTTTCAGCCTGAATTTTCAACAGCGACAGAAACAGTGTCAACCAATCATGAGGATGATGCTGAGCATCGAAGGTTGCAGCTTATCAATTTTGGTCACTCACAATGGGGATTTAATAATTGGAGCTGGTCTGTTACCAAGCAAGAAGTTGGTAAGAGAAAGTTAATTATAGTTTGTATAATTTTATAAACATAACAGTATTTTAAATTTTTAAAATGTAACTCATCATCATATATATCAACAACTAGCTGTCCCGGCAAACGTTGTTTTGCCATAAAAGGGAATATAAAAAAATAGGGGTTGATCGTAGAGGGTTGAAAATCTAGGGTTGTATGTATTTTCTAATGCTGCATCATAAAAAAATAGAAATTAAAAATTTTGTCAAAAAAATAAAAAAAAAATGGATGGGGGGATGAAAAATAGATAAGAACCGATTCTCATAGATACCGGATAATCACAAAAAATTTCATCAAAATCGGTCGAGCCGTTTCGGAGGAGTTCGATTACGCACCAACACGACACGAGAATTTTATATAATAGATATAGCTTTTGCCTGCACGACAGCTCATATATACATCAGTTATTGCAGTAATTCTTTAAAGTGATATAACTTTTTTTAAAGTAGTAAACAATTGAAATAAAATAAAAACCAAATGTTAAGTGAAGGTTGCCCCTATATATTGACAAGCTGACCCACACAACCTCGTTTACTTCTTCGTTATTGCCCATAGTGTAATATTTTTCCCCAGTTTTTGTAATATTCTTCGTTAGTGCTCCGCTCTTATTGGTCTTAGCGTGATGATATATAGCCTATACCATTACTTTATAAATAGACTATCCAACACTGAAATAATTTTTCAAATCGGACCAGCGGTTCCTGAGATTAGCGCGTTCAACCAAACAAACAAACTCTTCAGCTTTATAATATTAGTATAGATACGGGAAATTTCAATTTTAGTAAAGGACATACTTCATTTGACATCGTAAATACCAAGAGTTGCCTGTTATTTAATGGGAACAACACAATTGTACTAGAGGGGAGTCGAGTCGTCGTCGTGTCGTGACAACAAATTTATTTATTTATTTTTATTTATTTAAACTTATTGCACATGTTGTACAGAGGCGGACTTAATGCCTTGAGGCATTCTCTCCCAGTCGACCTTCAGGTGATGTAGAAATTAGAGCTGGTAGGTGCAAAGAGATTGAGTTTAGTTACTAAGAAATAAACCTACATTAAATATAATTTAAATACATAAATTTACCGCTAAATATACTATATAAATAAACACACAATACAGAAGAATGTTACATACATACACACATATAATACTATACATAGATATGATACACAGTCAGGTGTTAAGGAGGTGATTGTGCTGTGTCGTGACAACAAATTGTGTCGTGTCAACAAATTGTGTCGTGACAATTTTTCCGTCTAGCCCCCTTACACAACGCGCCATAAGGAAATAAAACCACAACTTGTCACTTGTTCTAAAATATTGTATTGTTTCCCTGAGCTGGTTACTTAAAAAATAATACACAAGCTTCTTATAACACTGGTATAATGATAACGATAACGCGATTCAGACAGAGTGCACAACACCCTCTGTCGACATTTAAAGTAAAGTATGATGTACAGTAATCTGCTCATCTTGCGGTTCAACACACAACTTTTCAGTGGAGCTAAAAAACAAAAACAAGAAATAGGTATTTTTGTCTAATACCTTTGTCAGACAAAGTGCTATACTAATGACGTCTAAAGAGACTACAACTAATTTATTGAGGTCTATCCTTATAATGTCACCAAATAAACCAAACTTAATTATTGAAATAAATGAGCATCTTTTACAGCCCATAAAACATTTGACTAAAGTACTTAACAACCACAAAAAAATAGTTTTTAAAATCAGATGTGTCTTTATGGACTATTGACTTGATCATCAAGGGGTAATACAAGCCAATTAAATAAGAGACCAAAGGGGTAAAATGAACAATTTAACTCTTATACTACTATTACTATTTAAGAAATATAGAGACAAACTTCTTAGCACTCCATGGATTCACCGTGCGGGTGCCGGGTCCATCGTGTGGCAGAGGGAGAAACTCAAAGCAGTTCCCAGGTTTAATTAATTCTCAATGCCGTACAAAGGGGTGACATAACTGTTAAAACCACTACTCAATTTGTACAGTAAAAAAAATTCAAAAGTGTTTTCTGTCCAAGATTAGCACAAAAGTTTTCAAGATGTAGTCATATAATAATAAGAGAGACGAGACAAACTTCTTAGCACTCCACGAATTCACTGTGCGGGTGCAGTGTATATCGTGTGGCAGAGGGAGAAACTCAAAGCAGTTCCCAGGACTTGCGACGCGAACGCTCATAATAATAATAATAAATAAATATTCCGGACATCTACACACAACGCCATCTAGTCCCAAGCTAACCAGAGCTTGTGTTATGGGTACTAGACAACTGATATAAATACATGTATACATATTTTTTTTCTAAATGTGTATGTAATGTACATATTATGCATAGAAAACATCCAAACTCCGAAACAATTATTTGTAGATCACACAAATATTTGGTCCGCCCCATGAACCCGAGACCTCAAGCACAGCAGTCGCATTCACTACCACTGTGCCACCGAGGCAGTCCCGTACTATATCTAGTAATTATTCTAAAAATCCTTTTCTTTTTGTCACACTTGTCGATTGAGCTTCCAATTTGTTTAGAGGTCATATTGCTCTTTCACACATCTTCACGGTGCCTTGATGTAATAAAAATAATGCAAACTAGGAACTTTTTTTGAAGTGAAAACTTCTTTAGAGGCGCTGTGTACTTTTTTGGAATGGGTAAAAATGTATAAACTCGCGTCAGGTCACGTGACCTGATTGAAAATTCGTAAGACGGATGGTGAGAGGACGAATAAACTCGCGTCAGGTCACGTGACCTGATCGAAAATTCGTAAGACGGATGGAGAGAGGACAGGCGGCGCAGGGCGCTTGCGCGAATGTTCGTGTGTGTATGTAATATAAATTGTCATGTTTGTGTACGATAGCGCAATAAATGAATATTGTATTCCACCACATAAATAATAGTACTTTTATACTGATAATGAAAGCAATTCGTACAAAATTATTCTCTAACCATTCCAAAATATCAAAAATGCGTTAATATTCAAGTTTTCACTTCTGCCGGCACTACCGGAGTGCAACCCGTCCTTTTTTTTTATTTTTTTATTATTATGAAGAAAATTCTTAAAAATAATTTAGATTTTTTACTACTTTCAATCTAGTGCACTGGTTTCAATGGCTACCCCATTGTTTTCTTAATTGTAGATTCTAGATCTGGTAATATTATTTTTTTAAACAGACTTCGTGGATTTCAACAACGGCAAGTACTGCGCAGGAGTCGCCACTTTCGTTAACATCACTGTGAAAAAGTTCGACATTTACCGGGAAAATGTTGGATATGCCACTTCAGTCGCTAATTCTAAAGGATTTGCTGTCTACAAGTCTAGAAAGGTACAGTTAATATTAAAAATAAAAGCTCTGAAATACTTTACTGTACGAAATTTCTTTTCCTACCGTACATACCTTTAATGGTTAGTCAGGAGGGGTCCAAATGCTTCAGCTGTTCTCCAATCCCTCTTAGCGCACACTATGTAACAACTTTGGAGAAAATTCCTTCTAAAAAAAAATCAGTCAGCTAAATTTATACTTTCTATCCCACACCTATACTGTATAAAAATATAATAATGCCTAGAAAGGGATATTCATTCTCAAAGACATAGGTTGACATCTTCCTTATGTGCCAATAGGTTAACTTTGCTTAGTTTTCAATAAAGTTGTTTATAATACTCTGTTCATCATTCCTAGTATATTTCTTGCACACCCAAATTGTCATTTCCATAAAATTATTTTAAGATATAAAATTTCTACATAATTATAAATTCTACACATATTCCCTTTTATATTTACAGTGCGCTGTAACAAATGCACTTCGCGAGACATTATTAAGCTTCGGAGGCAGCGTGGCCGCTGAACTCTTGGAGCTGCTGGAGTCCCATCGCGCAGAGGTCGGAGCGCCCGCTAACCAACCGGAGCTCCTCGCAGAGAACAATCAGAACGTAGCTAACAGGCCCGCCGAGCCAAAGAACGCACCGCACAGTCGTCCGCCGAGGAAGGAGCCGGTGGAAGTGCCGCCTCCCGCGGCGCTGAGGTCTCCCCTGGGGCCCCCGCAGCCGCCGCCCGCCGTGAAGAACGCTCCCGCCGCTAAGCCGCTGCCCCTCGGCCCGCCGCCCCCCTGCCCGCCCTGCCCACCCGCCAACCGGCAGCCCATGGTGGGGGCGGCCCGGCCCGTGCCCGTGCGCCCTAATTCCAACGTAAGTTTCGTGCTGCAGCCCGTAGTGGGCGGAGTGGTGCCGCCGCTGTACGGCGCCGCCCCGCGCCTGAGCGCCCCGCCACTGTCTCACATGCTCCCGCCCGCCTACTACGAGTACCCGGGCCCCTGGCACTTCGCCTACGAGAGCTACGAGCGTCCGCCCGGGAACGTCAACCTCAACTTCAATCTGCCGCCGAAGAACTTGGTGGTGAACGGTCGCGGGGGCGTGGAGTGCCGCAACGCGTGCCGCCCGCCCGACGACCAGCCGCCTCCGGCCCAGCCGTGCTGGATCAAACCCACCATCTTCTACGACGGGTTTTGGACCGAGCAGAAGGTGAAGAAGTGGGTGGCGGAGCAGGTGGAGAAGCAGTTTCCGGAGGAGCCGCCGGCCTCTCCAGCCTCCGCTCCCGCCCCGCACCAATCCGCGCAAGACAACAAGGCTTGAGCTCCACACTTCTTGCGTGGAGATAAACGTTTTAACACTCGTTTCATGGCATCACTATAACGTCTCATAAGAGATTGTAGTGGTAGTGACATATAAATATTTGTGTTGTAGATATTTGATGATTTAATGCAACTATAATGTCATTAGGATCAGGAACCAACTTTTATAGACAGACGAGTAACGTTTATGAACACGAGTGTTAATGAACGAAAAGCGAGCGATATACATCTATTTAAATTGACTAAGTGAGCCGGCAGGCTAAACAGACCAAATTCTCACACATTGACTTCAACCTGTACATGTGACATTGTCTGTGAGTATTTAGGCTCATCGCTAACACAATTCGAGTCAAGGCACTAAACTTGAAAAAAAAGTATATATTTTCCTGAATCCGCCTTTTCTCCAGGTTCTTTCTCCTCTAAGTTTGTCTAAAATGTAACTCCGCCTCTACTGTTAACTCCGCCTCGACGTATCAGTTAGCGAGTGCCTGACCAGCTGTGACAAGTCGCACTACATATGTATTTCATTTTTATCACCAATTTATTCTTATACACTTGTGGAATTTTTTCGCCACGTCGTAGTATTACGTCGATAGTTATTAGGAGGTAGTGAATGTACTATAGATATATTAGGCTAATTAATGTTGGTAAGTTGGAAATCTCAAAAATGGTAAACTATTTTTTATCAAATTTTTCGATGTTGTACTATCTTATAAGCGTTAAAGGTTTTGCCGTCAGAGACACTCAATTTGGTGTCGTAGTTTTATAGCGGTGAAGTTTTTTATTAATATTTATATACTCTAGAGGCACTATCGTTCATTGAGCAATGTGGACAACGTTTTAAGACCTTCAAGAAAAGGGACCTTGGATTTATTTATTTATGCGTACCACAGACTAAATGCGGTATTTTAAACATTATATCAGTAATGAGGTAATATATTCCTGAATTACTATATTTACACATTCTAAATTTATTTTAAATGATATTGCTTAGGTGCGCTAAGGCCTAACTCCTGATTTTCCTAAGGTTTTTCTTAACTTTCATTTTTTATAACGTATGATTTTTTTCAAAGAAATTTAGTGACAATGGTGGTATTATAGTTTAGCCTAAGGAACGTACCCATACTACGTGATGCATAGCTTCTAATGTTTTACTACATTCTCGGTGAGGAGAGCCCGTAGTGATTAAACCCTTTTTTTATAAAACCAAAATAAAATAAAATAATTTTTCAGCTGTATTGCCAAATATGATAGTACTGATAATGTCACGAAGCTTCCACTCCATTTACCTCTAGGTATGAGTATATGGCAATCACGAAGTTAGGTATGTTCCCCAAGGAACTAGAAATGAATCTATGTTGGTAGTGTGCTGGATAGGATTTGAACCTGCAACCAATCGATTGCAAGTCCGGTATCTATACCACTATGCCGTCGGGTCGATATGTTAGTTTTATATGAAAGTTAAAACAGTGTGGGAATAGATTTAATCGAACATATAGATGTTTAAGTAAACGGATTTGTGTGTGTTTATATTTGTCGATTATTTGTCAATGGTTTGAAATAATTGAGGGTGGTTTGAAATATTATATTCTTATGATTACGGTAGGAATGTGTGATGTAGCGATCATTGCGCCTTTATATTTAATAATAAACTTTTTTCCTCTGCCTTCCACTTGTGACGTCAGTAATTCAGTGAATTATGACGTCACTATTTTCTTAATTCAAATGAGGTACGAGTTAAAAATGGAATTGCAAATGTACATAGATATATGTATGTCTTAGTGTTTGTCGGACAAATGCGAGGTTTGAACGTAAAGATGATTTACCTGTTTTTTATGGAAATAAAATTGTTTGACATTGTTTCATGTTTGATTAATATTAATAATTAGTTTGACCTTTATTTTGTTTTTATTCGCTTTTTTATGGCATAGTTGGGTAAACGAGTGAATGGTTCACCTGATGGAAAGTGACTACCGTCGCACATGGAAACCTATAAAACAACAGGCACTAGTACATTGAATCCCCCCCTCCCTCCCCGAAAAAGGGAACTGTAAGTTACTTATTCACTTGGTTAAATGTAGGAGAATCAAGCTCCACTTAAATTTCTATGATTGATTTCTCGATGACTGAATATAATTCAGAGAAATGAATAGAACATTCTTAAACAGGAGGTGGCAAAGAGTGCAGCTGAGGTGAGCGAGGAAGAGGCGAGAGCTGAACGCAAACGGAGACAAAGACTAGCACAGGAAGAGTTCAGACAAAAACAACTTACGAAACAAAACCCCGGTTAGAACTCAATACTACATTTATCATATTTACAACTAGCTGAGCCCCGCGGTACAACAGCAACCGCGGGTAACGCCGCTGGGCAAAGCTAGTCTAAAGAAATAGCCTTAGTTCCTCCTTATATCATCAGCTATCTACCAGTGAAAGTCCCATTAAAATTGGTCCAGCCGTTCCAGAGATTAGCCGGAACAAACAGACAAAAAATTAAAAAAAAATGTTATGGCACATGTACCGTGTATACATACATATATTATGCATTTAGTAAAAAGCGGTTATTTTAATATTACAAACATACAGATACAAAATAGTTTGTCATTTTTTGCGGGGGAAATCTTCACACATACATATTCTAGACTCATACACACAAACAATCGCTTATCTCACGAAACAGTGTAAAGCGTAGGCCCATATGGGCTTACAAATTGACAGAGTGGAACGCCTGCACATGGCTACTCGCTAGTGTGTTGCTCTATGCTCCAAACGGTCAAAATAGGCTTTAATGAACAAGATTGACTAACAAACTCACTAAGAAAACGATTTTATGATTATTATGAATTTCTATAAGGACAATTAATTTTTATAACTATTAATATATATTGTATTCTACTCACATATTATATACCTACACTACACCTATTTGTTCATTAAATATATTTTTATTAATTTTTAAATATTTTATTTTTTCTTCTTCCTGTTATTATTTTCATCACATCCGTTTTCAAACTAAATATATGTTTTTTTACTTTAAAACTCCTCTAAAATATCCAGTGATCTAACAGATATTTAATATATACTAATATTATAAAGCTGCAAAGTATGTTTGGTTCAAAAAAAGGGCTTATCTCAAGAACTAAGTAATAGTTATTTCGGTAGAAACATCCTCTTGAGAGCTTCCGCTATGTAAACGGACATAGTCTGGTAATCTTTAAACATGAAAAAAAGCTACTTTTCATGTTAAACACGTTAGTTCACACTATAACATAACGCTACAGGTTATAGGGTACGTAGACGAGGTTGTGTGGGTCAGCTAGTGTAAAGATAAGGTGAATATAGATAGGTACTTATTTTCTTTTAGGCTAATCAACTATTTTTGTAGGTATCATAAATTTAATGCTAACGAGGAGCGTAAAGCTATGTTACATTCGTAGCGGCTAAGCACCGCTAGCAGTTAAGTGTTGCTTAGTTTCCAATTATGGAATTAAGAACGACTGTAGTCTATGAGACTTAACACCTACGAAATACAATTATCTATGTCGGTTTTGGAACTTAATATATATAGTAGAGTTGCGAGCTTGTTGTAATATCCTCACACATAGCCTTCTCATGATTCTAAATTTGACAAAGCATGTGAGACTGCTTGAATAAACATACATATATACCTATTTCTAAATAGGAACATTTTACACACGTATCATACACTAGCTGACCCACGCAACCTTGCTTGCGTCTTCTATTGCCCGTTGCATGAAAATTTGCCCCGTTTTTTCAAACTTTCTTCATTTGTGCTCCGCTCCTATTAGTATTAGCGTGATGATTTAAGTCTAAACCCTTTTTCGATAAATGGACTATACAACACTGAAATAATTTTTCAAATCGGACCAGCGGTTTCTGAAATTAGCGCGTTCAAATAAACTCTTCAGCTTATATTGATTAATTATACCAGACACAACAAATGATCGTGTTAATCACACAAAGGTTTGTCATTGGTGGGAATCGAACCCACGACCTCTAGCTTAGAAGTCAGTATCACTAACCAGTAGACTAACCATCCGTACCGTCAACAGGTCTCGATTAAAGCGTTACACATTTAGAATTTCTCGGGACCGGGATCTTAAAATTGAATAAACTATTTCAAAAAGATCTAGGAATAATCCACGTTTAGTGATCTTAACAGGTAAACCATGGCGTACCCAGGTTGGTCACGTCCTATTTAATGGGGCAAGGTTGGGCAAGCGCCCCAACCTACCCCATAAAAGTTGGCCATTTAAAAAAAAACTTGATTTTATCTAATCAAAACTGACTACGATGGCCAATGACAGAAGACGGACTTGTCGGCGTCAGCATGATTAGTCCATAAGACGAAGAAGGTTTTAGAAGCTCACAAATAAATTATTATGGGTACTAGACAACTGATAAAAATACGTATATACTTTTTTTGTAAATACATACATATTATACACAGAAAACACCTAAACTTCGAAACAAATATTTGCAAAACATACAAACATTTGGTCCTGGGAATCGAACACTACCACTGCGCTACCGAGGCAGTCGGCTTCGTATATTGTACGGTACATTAAATTTCAATCTTTTATATGTAGTTCTCTTAATTTCGCCCCACCCCTCAGTAAATGCTGGGCACCCATGAACTAAAGGCAGCTAAACGACGGACTTATCTATGTCGTTTTATTTTTTGTAGCCATAATACTGTAGAAAAACCCGCTTGTTCCTCTATTTCTTTTTTAAAATACAACTTCCGAATTAGAAATATACATCCAGTGTCGCGGGGGACTTTACAAATATACATGAAACGGACACAAAGTATACCCAGACTTAGAATAACGATTTTCGAATCACACGAATTGTCCTATGTGGGATTTGAAGCCACAACACTTGGCGCAGTTGGAAGAGACGTGGCGACTACTTAAACCACTGGGCCAACCGCTTTATTAACCCAGATAAGCTACTACACGTGCATATTTATACTACGAACGTCTAGTCATTAATAAAATGTGCTTTATTTGGTCACAGGTAATGTCAAAAAATTCTGAACGAAATATCCATAGAAATAAAAATATCGAACAGCAGTAAAACTTGGAAGCGAAACGGAAACGTCCTACATATGGGACAGTAAGCTTATCTCGGTTAAAATCTTGTGATAGAGACCCATTACTGATAGGTATATCAAGCACTGAAACGGTACAATCAGTGTACCTTACAACATTATGAAATATGCCGATTTCATGTCATAGTCGAACTCAACACATTCTAAGATATGGCACGACATAACTGTATTCATTCGTTTGAATTGAAGAGAAAACTTAATTAGGCGTTGAGCAATACTCGCGTCATCGTCACCGAACGCTTTCCATGAGCTATATATTATGTACACTGTGTTTTTCTGTGTTAACTGCCTCATTGGTGTAGCGGTTGACGTATTCGACTGCCAATCAAGAGGTTTCGGGTTCGAATCCCGGGTTGGGCCAAAAGTATTGTTTTTCTGATTATAGAAATACTTAATAACAGTTCGGAGTTTGGAAGTTAGGTCTGAACCCCTGTGCCTCGGAGAGCACGTAAAGCTGTCGTTCCTGCACCTGATTTCTCCCCGGTCGTGTCGGTTACAGTCAAATCGGATTATGAGAGAGAGGGAACAGAGAGTGCACCTGTTTGCGCACACCCTTGTGCACTATAATGTCTTCTGCGTAGTTAGTTGGTCTCCGTTGAGACTGGCCGCCGTGGCCGTTATCGGCTAGAACATCATATATGTGTACTCTTTGGGTGAACAAAAAGCGTAAAACTCTCGTCATCATCACCGCGCGCTTCCACGCGCGCTTCTATCGACAGTCCCCATAGACTGCTCATTTTTCTACCAGCTTTTCCGTTATCCTCAGTTGATTTTGTAACCGCTATTGTCTCCAGAAGAGCACCATGAGCTGAGTAGAAACAGCAGCAGCTTCGACAAGTTACTGATGGACATCCCGACCCAGGATATAGTGATCGAAGCGACAGGCGAAGACTCCACGAAACGAAAGTCGCCGGGAGGAGAAGGTACTATCGCAAAACGCCGCACGGGTTCCGTCAGTAAACTAGACATTATGAAGAATGAGTGAAATATTTGTACTGTTTTTTTTAAATTCTATTAATTTTTGTATTTAATAAGTAATTGTAAGCATGCAGGTCATTTATTACTTGAAACTTGAAATCAACTCATTGATGTGGATTGTGAATGTTGCGCAGCAATCGATAAAATCGAAAATAGAACTTAATTGGAGTCGAATAGTAGATTAGTTCTACTAATAACTCACGCTGTGTAACTTTGCTAAACACATTTTTCTTGTATATTTCCTTCTTTTTTTATTCCCTTTATCCATCTGGATGATATTAATAGACTTTTGGGTTTGCTCATTTCATAGAAGTGAGATAACCCAGGAGAAATAATTCTACTTAAATGGATTTGTTGGATGCATTTGTTCACCTTGGAATTGATTCACCTAAGTGATCGTTTTATCGTCCACACGTCGATTGGATGTATGTAAGATACGTACAATAAACAATCGCATGCAAGATATACAGTTGAAGGCTCATCACATGTTTGCCATATACCACGGCTTGCGAATATAATTATAATTAAATATGGATTAATTCCGATCACCGATTCACTACCACTATGAGTATGAATACATTAACGAAATTAGCAAAAAAGTGATATTTCAAGGTAAATTGTATAATCATCGTCAATAGCCTTATATAGTCCAGTACTGTACATTGGCCACAGACTTGTATAGAAGTTGATAATTAATAAAACCAACATTATTTTATGAATTTTTATTTTATTCACTAACAGATTACGCTCTTACACAGGAGTATTTACACGAACGAAAAATACTAAGTTGTAAGTTATTGTACTCAGGTAAATTAAGAAACGAAAATGACACCCTACTTATAATTAAGAGTTAAACAAAAAGTCACCTTAAAACAAACATCTTAAATCTAATTTTATATTGACTGCTTAGCAAAGAACATTCTAGTAGCCGAGCGACGAACAAACATGCACAAATGCAGTCAACCTAAAATGGTACTCTGAAGATTATATTTCTATAAATAATATAATCATAGTGTTCCATTTTAAAGTAAACATAATATACACATACGAACTCAGTTGCCTTGAAATAATTTGTTGGATATTCATCGCTAGCCTAAAAACGTTCATTTGTATTAGTTTAATAGACATATATAATCATTATTTATAACAATACATATTTATGATCAAGTATGTCTATTAAAAAAAGATACATAAAGAAAATGCCTAAAAAAGATAATCCGTTCACACAGCAACACCTTGTATTCACAACCAATAAATAGAAAACAAAACAGGTATTTATTGTGTAGAACTTCGTTACATTAGTATATGGATATTATAAAATGTAGTTATATATAATAATATAAATATAATTTTAAAAATATGTAGTGTCCAATCACAGAATTGATCTCACATATTATGGGGTCTAGGCATATAAATGAACAGACGTAATTTGACGATATGATCAATTAAACGCACACGATATGGTAAATTATTTCCGTTTTATAATCATGTTAGTAGAAACTACGGTTTCGTGCGAAAGTATGAAACTTCCATTTTCTTGATGCGAATAGATTTTATCATATCTGGAAATAGTTTTCGCCATTTCAACCATATTATGGAGAAATCAGTTCTATTATGTGGCCAACACATATATACATAATAGTACATTAAGGTATTCAAGTCCTTCTATTAAATAATCTTTCTAATATTGCGCCATCCTAAAAGGTTATTTTTGAAACAAGGAGAAAGTTTGTGGTGTTCTAAATACCACAGGCCAGTCTATGCTAGACCATTATTAGTCCTATCACCATCCGTCAGTCGGTAAGCTCAAAAGCTCGCCAGAAACGACAGTGTTTCACAGTTCTATAACATAAAATTGTTACAACAAAACTAACATTGGTGGTGATTCTGTTGTTGTCAGCACTAAATTAAAATTCACTAAAGTTTGTTGTTGGATTATAAACTTTAACATCATCTACTTACAGTTTATTTTTCGATATCTCACATCTCACTTTCAACTATATTTATGTCAGTACCAAATAAAATCAAATTGATCAAAGGTAAACGCTTGTTTATTAGTAAAAAAAAACTAAACTAAACTCTAAATGTAAAAATTATGAGTAATAATTACGTGAAGCATGTATTTAGACGACATCTAAATTTAGTGCGACATGTCAAGTTTTACATCACTCACTTCAAACGTTCAACACAGGAATAGCAAAAGATAAATGGCCTAAGTTGAGTAATTTAAATTTAACTAATTTTAGTTATATGAAAATAAATTTAACTTTTTCAAGTAATAAACAAGCTTGTGTATTTGCTTAACGTTTATTTGCTACTATACTAAACACAGTGACAGCTGAAATGTGAGATATCCGAAAATGGACTGTAAGCAGATGAGCTTAAAGTCTATAACCTAAAAAATACAAATTATAATGAATTTTACAACAGAATCTCCACCATTATTTAAATCATATTGTTTCCGCATTTTTGAACGGTATCGCTATCGCTATGAACGAAAACCTACTCTACTTCAATATTATAATAAGTAATATTATACAAAGTTTACCAATAGAATGCTTCTAATTAGGTAATAGATAACTCCTGTCAAAAGTTACCAACTCGCTTGGAGGGAGACCTCAACTTACTGCAACTATAACAAAATAAATACTGGGTAGAATAAGTTGCAATGATTAGTTTGGTGTTTTTAGATGTTCCAGATGACGTAAAGCTACCTATAGGCCGACCGTTTATCTGAGTCCTCGCCTGCGCGGTAACAGGCAGGCAGGCAGGTATGACGTCACATATCTTAGGAACTATCTTGGCGCATTTCATCTCGTGTGTATCTCACTAAGCGCCCCCGCTGCCCGCACCTGTCTCAGTCCCCTTTGTCGTCATACCCCCGCGCCCCTGTTACCGCGCAGGCGAGGACTCAGATAAACGGTCGGCCTATACCTACGGTCATGAATTACAACTCAAAAGCCACATACGCAGTAAGGTAGTATGTTAAATAAAGATTGCCACTACACTAGAAAGAGTTCAACCCAAAATTGACATCTCGTCTACGAAATAGAAATACTAGAAGCTTTTCCTTTTTATTTATAGAAAAAAATAAGTAGCTATGTTATGCTAATTATAGATGTAATTACTATAACAGGATCGCAAATATACTGGAGTTACAGTCTACATATTTTATATTTACGTTAATTTATTTAATTATAATATTCTCAGTTATAGTGACGTCATTAATATAATATGATGACGTAGATGTTACAAATAAACGTACAGTCCTTAAAATATAGGTTGACCTCTGTGACAGATGACTTCGAAGCTTAAGTAACTTTGAGAAAGCCATTTTATTTCGTATCACCTATGTTTTCATTCCCGTGCCAGTTTTATTACAACCTAGCTGAGTCCCGCGGTGCTTCCCGGGTTTTTGTGTTATCTTTACAACCGCGAGGCAAAGCTAGTCTAAAAAAGTAGCCAAGTTACTCCTTATTACATCAGGTATTTGGTATCAGGCCAGTGAAGGTCCCGTCAAAATCAGTCCAGCCGTTCCAGAGATTAATCGGAACAAACAAACAGACAGACAGGCAAAAATTTAAAAACAAATGTTTTGTTATATGTACCGTGTATACATACATATGTATTAAGTAAAAAGCAGTTATTTTTATATTACAAACAGACACTCCCATTTTATTTATTTGTATAGAGTATAGATGAAATGCACTCCTACTAATGTGTGAGTATGTAAGTATGTTTGTTGCTCTTTCACGCACAAACTACTGAATGGATCAGAATAACACATAGGCTACAATATATAAAGATAATAGCTTCGCCTCGCGGAGTTGCTCCCGGTTATTGTCGTACCGCGGGTTCAGCTACCTCGGGGTACCTCGTAAGTTCTAAAATGACACTAATGACAGCTATTACAGAGATCAAGACATATCTTGAGGACTATAAGTATTACTAAATGGTACAAATTTTAAAGCTTTGCATAGTTATCATATTCATAGAAAAATTATGTCAGATAATAATTCTAACCTTTAATTTTTCATTTACTTTGAAATAGTATTTCAAATCTATTATATATTGCTCATGTAATATGGTTTTATAGTCTTAATGATAAATAGATAGAAGGTAATATACCCAAAAGCTTCATAGAAAATGCCAAGTGAAAGACTTGTCACCATTAAGTAGACACAAAAGTGATTGGATAAATAGTAGCTGTATCACTCGCCAATGAGAAAAAAGTATAGGTGAGTGTAGCAATACTCTCTCATTTTTCTCCGCAAAAATAAGAGTTCCTACCAATATTATAAACGCCAAAGTAGCTATGTCTTTCTAATTGTTACGCTTTTAAACCACTAACCAAATTTATTTTAAATTTGGTATGGTATTTCTGATTCTCGAGAAAAGTCCCAGGCTACTTTTTACTGTTGCAGGCGAATCCATGAACAAAAGCTAGTATATCCATATTTCTTTCCATTTTCTTTGGGAGTTCATGGCAACTAATCTATTTATCATAATTCTATAGATACCACTCTTAAAAATTATCAAGATTTAATCTATGGGATAAACTTGCCTCAAACACTTGTAAACATTTTACATCTAAAAGCTAAAAAAGTTATAATTTAAAAATACAGAATGTATATAAATCATATATATACAAAGACACATGTTATTAGTATGTTAATATAATATATATAGATACTCTATTGTACATCAGTTGCGCATCTGTATAAATGATATTTTTTTATGTGTTTGTTATTGACAGGATAAGTTTTGTACAGAAGAAATTTAAAAGAAAACTGGAAGTGTTATATTTTCTTAGTCCGCCACTATGCTCTACCAGCAAGATCTGAGGCGGTCATAAATACAAAAAGTTTTTTGGTGAGTTAGAAAATATTCACGCAAACGAAATGCATCGCTACGAAGCTCGCCGGTCTGCTAGTATCTAAACCCACACGTTAAATAAACCGTACATAATGTTTTTGCTTACTATTTAATTTAATTGGCCAAAGGATTTGTAAACCACTGTAGCTACACGTACAGTGAAACAAAAACATACTACAGAGCCATCTAACGAATGAACACAAAACTACGTCGTAACTAATCAGCCCTGTATCGCGATATGATTGATTCTCAACCAACGGAATGAACAAGACTAAGGCCCGTATTATAGAAGGCGTCTCAAGTATCGTTTGAACTCCGATCAGCTGAATCGAGTTTTAAGTTATGATCAAATCTCAAGCGTCGCTCTTATTATAGAAGGCGTTTTAAGTTCTACTCAGTTGAAACTAGTTTCAATATCTAATCTTAACTCACAAGTCTGTTCTCAGTTATTGTTCCGTATTACGCAGCTAATTATATCTGCTGTTAGCAGAGCAGTGTTATGCAATTTGTTCGATGTTTTTCGACTCTGGGAGATTCAACGAACGTTATGGCGTTTATGACTCTTAGGTTCCACTTATCCATTGACGGAGGTGAACATAAGGTCAAATAACACTTTGATAAAGGTCCCCCCTAGTCTCCCTATTTTTTTTAATAAATGGCAACCTGTGTCGATATCCATCGATGAGAGATATAATCGTAAATAAATACCGATGTCTCCTTCATTAAAACGCATATTGCAAAATATTTCGGAAAATATAATTTTATTATTACAGCTTTTTACTTTTTTAAACTATTTTACATTGAAATATATTTTTCATTTGAGTAGGTTAAAACAGTGACGTCACAAGTTTGTATTAGTACATTTTTCGTACAAAGTTGTCGTTTTGACAGATGGTAAAAAGTTACTAATTTTCTGCTGTTCAACTAATGTCAAGTGTGTTTTATACGTGGGTTTTATAATAACTTTTATTTAACTTTTAGAGGACCTAAACTATCATCCCTAAAATACAGATGCGAGTAAAACCATTGAGCCTTTATAAACAAGAATCATTCCCGAGTTTTTATTCTTTCAAATCAATTACAAAGTAAGGTTTTCTTTGACTATTTTTGGTGATAAAAATACGTAGATATTCACACTTTTACAAGACTAAACGTAGCTAGGAACGGTATATGATTATAATATCAAATATGTATATATTTGTTAGGTAGAGGTTATCCAGTCTTTCTAATATAAGTTAGATTAAAATTCTATTAGTTACTGATATACACGAGATATATTTTTAATAAAAATGTCAAATTTCTAAAGTACTTTTAGGAAACTGCTAAAAATACTTTAGAAATATGTATAAACGTTTTTTTCTTTATTTAAAGGACAACTCCTGCACATGAAACAGACACAAAGAACACCCAGACTTATGACAACAATTTTAAGATCACTGACGGTGTTTTCAGGTTTATAAATTTGAGATTTTATTTCAGACAATATGACCCTAGCTATGTCCACCAGTAAACTGCGAAACTGATCGTGATGACCCTAGCTGTTCTTCTTTTATGATTTTCACGAGATCACGATCACCAATACAGGTGTCAGGACATAAGATTGCGATTATAATTGTTTTTTTTTTTTTTTATTTGAGTAAAAATAATTATTTAGGCTCATTAAATCATTACTACGTCTAAAACTACCAAGTATATAATATACATTATTTATTGTTTTTTTTTATTCATTCCTTTCACACAAATAGTTTTTTTAGCTTTCGCTAGTTTACTCAACGTTATCGAACGAGACGTTTATTCAGAAATGATAAGGAGATTTCTAACTAGTGTAATCCCTCTGAACTAATCTCTTATTAGACAAAACGTCTTAACAATATGTTTTATTAACGCTTGTGTGTACTAATACACGAACTAATTTTATTGTAACAATTGATTCATTATCGAAATTATATATTTTTAAGCAGGATTAAACTTAATAATAAAAAAAAAACTGTAAATTGAACACAAAGTAAAAATATGCTATATTCTACTCGAACGAATCAAAATAACACTGTATTCAAAATGCACGCTTAGCTCGCTCGCTTGTCGCGATTTGCAAACAAAGCGTTTTAAAAATTACTGAGCTCATATATAATCGCAGGGGTATTAATGTTATAACCTGTTTACCATAGTGAATAAATAAGCCCTTGTACAATCAAAAAACAGCAACCCCAACCAAAGTAATTCAATTCTTCATTTATGTTAAATTCAATTTTATCTTTATTTGTGCATCGAAAAGGTTCACATTCGATTAACCTTCGGATTCTGTTCTGGTTTTCACCCCTTCAATATTTTTTTTTATGTTTTTTGAGCAATCTGTATGCATAGCAGATGGCTAGAGTCACGAGACAATGGTATAAGGGAATTACACTCAGTAAATCAACCCTTTATACATTTTTTACATTCTATAATAAAGAACGTGCTATGTGCACTACTTAATACAATCACTAAAGACGTTTTACTTCTGAGAGATGCAACAATGCGTCTGGATCAATATATGTATAACGAATCTTCACACTGGCCAATGTTATGTCCAATTCCAGTTCTATGCTGAATTATGACTTTTTAGAAACATTCAAAAATGAACTTTACTGTTTTGTAGTTTAAACTTATATTTATTTTATCAACGATTGTGAAGTAACCTCACGGATGGTGGAAAGTGATTCGAGACCTTATTGTCGAGTTCTACATTCATAGAATTTATTTGGGACCAGCCCAAATCTTATCTTCAATAGTCCAGTATATACGCTAAGTTAATGAAACGTTGTTTACATCTGAATAAAGATACATTGCGGACTTATTGCAACCACAGAACCTAAAGCGGTCTCTACACTCATAGTAAAGAGACAATGTATTCATATTTCCTAATTATAATCAAAATAGTATTCTGCTTATTATAATAGGAAATTAATTCAAGACAAAGCAATAAAATCAAGAGCCTGCTACTTATACAATATAAATAGCTCATAAAACAGTTTTATGGAGGTACCGGTGTGCGAAGAACTCTATCAGACTTAATATTACAAGTGTCTCTATGTCGATAGGAGAGTATTAATAGAGGCCCTATGTTGCGCACAGTACGACGATACGGGACAGAATACCTACGCGATACACGGAGTGGCTAACTCTACCGCTAGTGGAAGGACGCAAGGGCCGTGTGATGGATATCTGGAAACAAACAAAACTACATTAAATATAGGTTTCTTACCTGTAAAAATAGATCTTTTAAAATAAATACCGTGGGCGAGCCACGCTTCGGCATGAATGGGCCGGCTCGACTGTAAAAGTACCGTCAAAATCGGTTCAGCCGTTCCAGAGATTAGCCGGAACAAACAGACAGACAGACAAAAAATGATATATTGGTAAATGTACCATGTACAAATTTGTGTCTAATATTGGTGTTAAAAATAAATAAAGAAAGGAATTGACTTCATTTTGATAAAAGTACATAAAAAAAACATGACGCAACTGTTGTAATTTAACTTATTTTTTTCACTAAGTATAGTAAGTTTTCACAGTAAGTCAGTCTATAGCCGTGGGAGAGCTATGCTTCGGCATGAATGAGTCGGCTCGACCGGAGTGATACCACGGCCTCACAGAAAACCGGTGTGAAATAGCGTTTGCGCTGTTTCACCGAGTGAGGATACCGGAGGCCCATACTCCAACCCCTCCCCCCATCCCCCAAAGGTCGACAACGCACTTGTGACGCCTTTGGTGTTGCGGGTGTCCATGGGCGGCAGTAATCGCTTACCATCAGGTGATACGTCTGCTCGTTTGCCCACTATTCAATAAAAAAAAAGTAAATTGTCGATATAGATTTGACGCATGATTCGATGAGTATTTATAATAGTTTTAATTGATTGCAAATCTGAAGAGAGTTTAGAGACGGTAGGATGAGGTAGAAGGGTGTGGTATACCTGTCACTAGACGGGCACTTCCTCGGCCTCCTTCTCGCGCTGGCGCACGGCCACGGCCGTCTCCACGAGCAGGTACAGGCACTTGAACTTGTCGCGCTCGCCCTCCGCCCCCCCGCCCGCGCCCCCAGCGTGCGGCACCACCTGCGCAGGCTCTCTCTGTTACCATCCTCATCATTCATACATAACTGTCGTTAATGGTCCACTCCTGATAACATCTCTCTTGAATGACTGCACGGTTGGCCTAGTGGTTTAAGCAGTCACTACGCCGCTTGCTATACGCCAAGTGCCGTGGATTCAAATCCCACACAAAGTGGGGACATCACTTTGTGTGGTCCACAAAGTGTTGTCCCGAGTCTGGGTGTTCATTGTGTGCGTTACATGTATATTTGTAAAGTCCCCCGTGACACAGGATGTATAATCTTAATGCGTAATGAGTTGTCTTTTTAAATTAATAAAAAAAATGACAAAGTACTCCGAACAAACTATAGTGTTTCTTATGAAATAACATTGAGCATTGAATTACTTAAACAACAATACCGCTACAATCTATATATATAACAACGAAATATCACTAACTGATTAATCACGAAATCTCAGAAACTAGCGTCGCGGAGCAAAGCTAGTATAATATATGTAACAGCTTTCATCAGATTTTTTATATCTTATTTTAAATGTTATTATGAGGTGTCCAAAAGATAATCATTGAAGATTAAGGTATTTAACCAGTGTTTCTCTGTTCAACAGAAAACTAGAGTAATCAACATCGCACGGAGAATGAGTAAATGGGCCGGTCATGTCTTCAGACGAACCGATGGTTCGCTCGGCACGGTGGACTTATGATTTGGAGACAATGGCTGGCAGTGGATAGATGAGAATCAAGACCAGGAAAGTTGGTGCTCCTTGGGGGAGACCTTCATTCAACAGTCGACAGGTTGGTACGTAAAAGTTCTGTTGGTGGCTCACCTGCAGCCTGCGACGCAGCGGGTGCGGCAGTTGCGGCAGGTGCGCCAGCTGCGGGTGCCAGCCCCCCGCGCCGCTCCCCCCACTCCCCCCGCCGCCCCCGCCCGCGCCCTCCGCAGCCCCACTCGCCCCCGCCCCACCTTCCTCCGACTCCGATGTGCGGACAGTCACCACGTTAGCTGTTCTGCTGTTCATGTGAGAGAAAACAATAATTAATTATACAGTACCATTATCAATCCTAATACGCTGTGAGAACGTTAAAGTTTGGAACAGTTCACTGCCGCAACCACCTTCTTTGAAATCAGACGGCCTAGTGTGAGTTTACTTCGCATTAACTCGATCGTCACCGTGGCTATCGAGAAAAAATGTAATAAACTCGCACTATGCGCTCAGTCCAAACATTCTGGTTGGGAGTTACTTACCCCCGAGCCGCAGGATGCAGCTCCCTATCCTCGGGCCCGTACCTAATGACAGACTGCCACACGGTGGGGTCGTACTTCACTTCCTCCTCCGAGACTGCGCTGGACGAGTAGCCCTCCTCGCCGTCGCCGATGTCGTCACCGTCGCTCCGATACACTAACAGACCGTCGCTGTAGTCTTGTTCCCCGGTGCGGTCAGCATCGTTCTAGTAATGACCAATATTTTATAAGATTTTTACAGAAACAGACATAGCTCGATTTATTTTAGTATCGTTATATCCCGAGGCGACAAAGAAGCAGACGTAAGCAAAATTCCGCTACACAAGTTATCTAAGTGTAGTAAGTACACAAGTAATCTAGTACCTATCTCTTAAACATCAAGAATAGAGTGTCCCAACTTAAAAATGACTGCACAATAAAAATAAAATAACAAGACAATTGACATTATGGTTGTAATGAATTTACTTTTACACCCGGCAAGAAATTTAAATAAAACATTTACCTAAATTTTTTGCACATTTTAAATGTAGATTATATAACAGATAAATAGTTAGCAAGTGCGGTCGTACCTCCACCTCGACTCCGTCCCAAGAAGCGACGACGACGCCAGCATTGGCACCAGAAGAGGTCCCGGGCTGCTTGCGGCCGCGTCGTGAGATAGTGTAGTGGAGTGGGTCGTGGCCCTCTCGCCGGATCATCTCTGGTAAGATGCGCCGGCGGGCGTTGATGAACCAGTTGCATACCTGACACAGGATACATTTTCTTTTTTTAATACATCATTTTCTGGTGTACCTTAGAATCAGTCGCAACAACAGCGCGCGAACATACTCGTATATTTATGTGACATGCAATTCTGGCGTAATGTTTACCAATACTAATAAAATAGTATCTTTATATATATAAAAATCTTATTCACCCCGGTGAATTGTAAATCTAAACCATTCTCGACTCCTCAGGAAGACACATTGTTTTTACTAATATAGGTTCAGCCGTTTACGAGGAGTTTAGTCACATACACAGGCAAAGAAGATTTATATATTTGAAGATAGTCATATAAAACCGGTTAAACTAGTAGTCGACCCTAAATAATCAGTCAGTTTTTCCACGAAGCGACTAGTATCGGACCTCCGCAACCCAAAATGAACTGAATTCGAAGGTTGAACTAGTTGTCAGTATATTTGAGGGCCCTGACTGCCCAAATAACGATAGGATGTTCATGACAACCGGGATCGACAGCTTAACGTGCTCTTTGAGGCACGGACGGGCAACACCGCCATTTTCCATACTAAGGGCTGCTGCTATTAAGAATTTCTTATAAGAAAATCCCAACAGCAGCCCGACCCGGGCATCGAACCCGAGACCTATTGATCGGCAGTCGCTTACGCTCACCAACGAGGCAGTCAACAATGATTAAAGTATACAGCATATAATAGACGCAATTAGCATGTTTCCACTTAAATCTTACTTAAATCTGAAAAAATGCAAACAAACAAATGTTCAGAGGTGTTCAGTGCGCCAGTCATCTGTATTTTTATAAATCCTTGACACAAATGATGCAGGATAAACATTATAAATCTCACCTGTAGTACAGTCAAATTTGCTTCTTGACTCAAAGTAATCTTTTCAGCGTCACTTGGATAAGCGTTATATCTGTGATCGTAAAGCCATCTCTTGAGAATTTTCACTGAGGGTTTTGGTAGGTTCCCTCTTCGCTTGCGAATTGACACCATACCGCCGGGCGGCGGGGTAGGCTGCCCGCCGTGTACGAGGCTGGCGCGGCGAGATCGGTCGGCCTCGCCATCTGTGCCGCTCTCGTTGTCATCTGTCGACGAAGTTGATGGGAATCGTTCGCGGCCTGAAAAACAATTATTATTTAAGAAACTAATAATTTTCCCATAATATTTTATTTCTTAAGCAAAACGTTCTTCTAACTTTTTTTTTAAAAGAACCCACCGTCTCTGTGCTTTGAGTTGTTACCTCTAACACGTAGTCAGAACCCTTTATTGCTTTTATTTATTATTCATAACTTATATTTTAAAACAATGGTTCTTCTAACATCATTACTAGGAGTGAATGGAGCTAAATCTACATAAACCCTCTACTTCTACTCAACCTCTACTTAATGAACGGGTAAGCAAAGGCGTTTTACATGCCTACATATTTTGTTAGTAGGAGTTATATTATTTGTACGAGAACTACACCGCAGCAATATCACTCCGATGGGAGTTATATTATTTCTGAAACACTTCTTACTTTGCTTTTGAACGAACGAGTAAAGTTACCGAGCTCGATCGTAATGTTCCTAAACGAATACAAGATTCAGTTTATATCTAAAAAATATTTTAAAGTTACAAAATGAACATGAGTTCCTTAATGTAAATAATGTTATTGTAAAAAAATTAAACAGCAGTGCCTGAAACATTTCCGTACCTTTAAGAAAATAGTCAAAGGCCGGTAACGTGCTTATGAATTAAGAATACCATGAAAAACTAAATTTTAAAACTTTATGTATTTAATTTACTCCCAGACTAATTTAATTGCAAATATTGCTGCCTAAATATAAGCTAATAATAATTGTAATTAACTGTTTTAATATTAATCAAATTGTTATTTTTTAACTATAAGTTTTTATATTTCGCAATAATTCATTATGAGATATGTATACGCAGCCGTAAAATAAATAAATAACGGGTCGATGGTCGCAAATGCTCGCGTCATTAACAACACAAACACCAAAATAACTGACCTATAGTCGTTCCAATACTTTATTTAACTTTTGACAGATCACGCACATAAAGTTTTGTAATAATTTTTGATACAATGTACTACAGATAATACTGTACTTTATGGGCGGGCTCCGCCTACTTAGGGATGTGTCATTCGTAATTAATGACCACAGACTATAAAAACGGTTTTGAAATAAATCGATTATCGATTATATTAATAAAACATACAATAAAATTATTGTGATTATATTTTATATCAAATCACGTAAAAAGCTTTATTATTTTGCATTAAAATGCCCTAAATGTCTCTGTTTCAATGCATAAATATTTTGCGTAATGAAAACAGTTCCATCGTACTCGTACCTAGTAATGGGATCGAATGTATTCGCCGCAAATTAATGAATCTAAAATAATTGTTTAGACTTACTATAGTTGGTTCAAATAAAAACTACCTGCGGTACCTACTTGTAATGAACAGGTACAAAATGTTGAAATTCGTAGTAATTTACGGATTAAAAATAAAACAACCAAAAGAGGTACTGTAATACTAATTTTAATTATAAAGAATCGTCTTCTTCGTATGACCAGGAATCATCATCACTTGACAGTTGTTTGTCCTTTGAGTACTTTCTTTTTTGGCATTTTGACAGTAACGAAGGCAGGAACGATACGCTCAACTCAACCAAACGTGAGAATTCACAAATAAATCAATACGGAGGAATATAAATACTCAACTATATTGAAGGTTACTCATTGAAATACTGTAGATTATTTTAAAATAGACATAGAGAGATTTAATAAAGATCATCAATAGTTTAACAAATACAATATTAACCACTGAATTACAACACAATACAATAATACATTTTGAAAATTCAGTTCCTTTTATTATATATTTTTTCATGACATAGAACCGTCATATTTGAACAACATTCTTTTAATCCATTTCTTCTTTATTTTGACAAAGGAGGTCGCACATTGAAACACATAGAAATATGAAGTACGAAATTATCTATAAAATAATGAGTTTGTTAAATCGATTAAAACTTCTTAATGCATAAAATCGATCGATGAAAGAAATCGAATAGGTAACGGGTCAGGGTATCACTATTTGATTAAGTATTAGAGCTGTCAAAAGTTAAATAAACTATTGGAACGACTATAGTGCCAATTTACTCAGTTCCGTTAAGTTGAACTTCTTTAGGATATGTTAAACAAACGCACTTTCGAATGTTTTTAGTCAATTAAGTAAAAAAACAGCCTGTCACGTTGTTTACATTGCGGATCAACTCTATAGCCGACTCATGCATTTATGAATTTTTAATGTTAAGAGGTTGTTCACACCGGCCGTGTTACAACGGAAATAAGGATTATTATAATAAGTATCAAAGATATAACTAGATTGTAGTTATATGTATATTTACTGTTACCATCGGTTCATTTACTTAAATAAGCGGTATATATAAAGGAGTATTTTAACTTATAATGCTCATATACCGCTCATTGAATTATTTTACAGTGGGAGAGCCACGCTTTCGCATGCATTTGCCGGCTCGACCAGAGTCATGGCCTCACAAAAAAACCGATGTGAAACGGCGGCTGGGCTACGCTTCACCGAGTGAGTGAGTGAGGATACCGGAGGCCCGACCCCAAAGGCCGGCAACGCACTTATGAAGTTGCGTCTGGTGTTACGGGTGTCCATGACCGGCGGTAATTGCTTACCATCAGGCGATAAGTCTGCTCGTTTGCGCCCTACAATTTACAGAAAAAAAAACTTATAATTGATAAGTACCTAATAGATGACAAATGCGTCACGTGTTACTTGATGGAAAGCATGAGTAAAATTCATGTGTGGTGGCCACATGATCATTGCGAAACAGGACAATACAGCATGGTGATTCACACTACAGCCGGTTAGTGAGATGATTTTTCACGGCCCACTTAAAGGGCCGGGGATCATAGTGGGAATAATTCCCAAACACCGATTTCCTATGAAAGCGTGGTATCCTAAGTCCGGTCAAAACGGCCCATAATTGCTGAAACATGGCTCTTTTAGAGTAACGAGTTTGGGCCAAAAGGCGGTTTGTCCTTAATATTTTAGGTAAATAATTCTGGTATGTGAACTGTACACAGTGTGACTTCGTTTGTGTTTGTACTTGAGGATCTGACGTACCTATTGTCGATATGTTGACATGTTATTGTGTAATTCACATTTTAAATGAAAAGTCGCTTATCTACGTCATCAAAGATACATAATACGATAGATACTTGAGAAGTTTATTCAGCTATTCTAATGCCGTTGTAGTGTGATTTTTTTAAGGCAATAGGTATTAATTTACCTGATTTTCCAACATTTTATACGTGAATTGGCCATTTGATTAGGACCGGAGATAGTATCTTAACAGCTTTCTTTCTTTTTTGATGTCTAGGAATGTACTGCGATAGGCTTATAATGATGCTGAGGTTTTTGCCTTGTGTGTGTGTGCGTGTGTGTGAGCTGTGGACGCGGCTCACGACTGAGATAGTTATGATTTATATAAACTTCTTAATAATATTACCACCCTTCCACCGCACCATCATTTTTATTGTGTACTAACTTTTGCACGCGGCACCGCCCGCTTATATGTCGGTTCAAGGACTGAAATTTATTCTAATCAGATCAACAGTTACTTTCGAATTTTTAATATAAAAGTATTTAACTATGGATTATATTCTGTATTAAATATTCGATGTCTACTTAATATATGTAGACCGCCTATAGCATTTTAGAAATATGTATGAGTTACGTGACATCGTTCTTGGTACAAAACAAGCATATTAATGGCTATTATCCGTCGTTTTATTATTCACTCTGTTAGACTGTTATTATATTTACCATAAAGAATTATTAATAAGAGCGGGCAAAGTAAGCCTTTGTTCAAATAATCGCTACATTTCGTTTGCAAGCAATTTGTCGCTATTATCGATATCCTTGAAGCAAGCTACTAACTTTACTAACAGTAATTGAACTCGGCGAGGATTGTGGATTGGATTCTAGAGATTATTTAGGTAGTTGCAATTTGTATGCTAGGTACTTATGCTTTTACTTGTGAAGTAATATGTACGATATTTTTTAAATTACAAATAACTAATTTTTGTCCATGTCGAGTAGCTTATATTCTTACTAAAGAATCAAAATACCGATCTATCTCAATGCCAAATTTTATTGAAATCGGTGCAGCGGTTTAATTCATGAAAGTGTAATAGACAGTTACTTTTGAATTAATAATATTATTATTGATTACTAGTACTTTTAGAAATTATCACCAAAATCGATGCATTACTTTTGAAAATTTTTTTTTTTATTAAACACTACATAAAACAGAATTCCAAATACATGAAGAGATATTTCTGAGATAGAGATATTTTTTCAACTATATCAACTCAAACATTCAGATTTAATATTGTTTGTGAAGAAAGAAACTGGGCCTCACAACACAGGGGATCCTAGTGTGGGGTTCCAGGGCTTGTTAAATCAATACATTGTAAACTTTTTTGTAACTGAATAAATAATTGTTATTAAAAAAACAACCAAAATAAGAACAAATACCTTTGATTGACTGCCTCGGTGGCGCGAGTGGTAGCGTAAGCGACTGCTATACTTGAGGTCTCGGGTTCGATCCCGGGTCGGACCAAATGTTTGTATGATCTACAAATATTTGTTTCGAAGTTTGGGTGTTTTCTATGTATAATATGTATGTATTTACAAAAAAAAAAGTATTTAAGTATTTATATCAGTTGTCTAGTACCCATAACACAAGCTCTGCTTAGCTTGGGACTAGATGGCGTTGTGTGTTAAATTGTCTGGAATATTTATTTATTATTTATTGAGATTGTTTAAAAATATATTGTTATCTTATAGTACCCTCATGTTAGTTCATATCGCCAAGATTCGCAGTCGCAAACAACGCGTGCACTTGCCAGCATAGTGACGCGGAAATGTTAGGGTGCGATCGATGCGGTGAATGCCCCCGGAGGGTGTAAGGGGCCGACACAACGCTCAAGGACAATCGTATTTGCCCGACCTAAGTCACAATAACTGTAGGTGACGCCGTCTTATAGATTCAACGCAACACAACTGCCGTATTCTTGTTGTGGATACATTTTGCTAAACTGTACTCGAATAGCCCCCAATTTTATAAGTGTTTAGCTCTTTGAGTAAAAGGGAAGTTGACTTTTTATGTGCCCTGCGTGATTTTCAATATTTGTTAAGTGATTTAAACAATTTCTTTGTTGTTGAAGTTACTGTAGCATTTTGGCTGTGTTACTCTTGGTTAGGATCTCCACGTAACCCTATTGTTTTTGCAAAATAAAAGTACCGTATGTTACTTCTTAAATATCAGCTATCTGCCAGTGAAAGTCTCGTCAAAATCAGTCTAGCTCTTTCGGATTACTCGGAAAAAGTAGACAATTTTTTTTAATGACAATCTTTTACGTTTTACGAAATTTTATTTACTTGCTTACGAAAGGGTCATGAAAAAGTAAGAATAAATTTTGAGAGCCCATCACGACTAGCAGAAAAGTAGTGTCAGTCAACGAATTAGCTAGCAATTTCAATGCAATTTGCGATGCTGACCTCAATACAAGGGGGAATCTACGTTGAAATATCGGTCTTGAGTCTCGGACTCGCAACTGAACTGTTATAACCGTCTTGCTTCAATTGACTACAGATTCAATCGCGACAACAACGACCGAGAGCTCTTCGAAGAATATATTCTACTAGCTGAGCCCCGCGGTACAACAACAACCGCGGAGAACGCCGCGGGGCAAAGTTACTCCTTATATCATCAGCTATCTGCCACTGAAAGTCCCGTCAAAATTGTTCCACCCGTTCCAGAGATTAGTCTGAGCAAAAAATTTTTGATATATAATATGTATGTACGTGTATACATGTGTATGTGTATGAATTAAGTAAAAAGCAATTATTTTAATATTACAGACACTCTAATTTTATTTATTTGTATAGATGTAATATGACTGACCTATTTTGTTGTTTGTATAGAAAAAACCGGCCGACAGGAAACTTAGTTTATTTAGTTGTAACTGCACTGTTTTAAGCACTTTAAGTAGTCGCTTTTTATTGTGAGTTCGATGTCCAAGTGAGACAATACAGTATGATCTACAAATTGTTGTCTAGTTTTTTCTCTTAGCCGGCTCTTATGACATCTACTACGGGATGAATAGGGTCGTATTGTATTCTTATTCTTAACACGTCTTCACACGAATAAGTTATATTAATAGAACTATACATCAATACAATAAACACGTATTCAAGAACAGTTTAGTGGTTATGTTTGCGCAAACAGTAGAACACCAATTTGCAATATGTACATGAAGTCATAACAGAGAACTAGTACGTACCATGTTACTTGTTTAGTGTTGTGACTTATGATTTCAATCTATACTAATATTATAAAGCTGAAGAGTTTGTTTGTTTGAACGCGCTAATCTCAGGAACCGCTGGTCCGATTTGAAAAATTCTTTCAGTGTTAGATAGCCCATTTATTGAGGAAGGCCATAGGCTATATATTGTCACTCTAAGAACAATAGGAGCGGAACAGCAATGAAGAATTTTAAAAAAACGGGGGAAAATAGGAGACATAAACGAGGTTGCGTGGGTCAGTTAGTAAATAATATACTGTAGCTATTTTCGGTAGTCTAGTGGTTAGTAATGCTGACTGCTAAGCAAGAGGTAGTAGGTTCGTTTCCTACCCAGGGCAAATATGTGTCATCACACACAGCATATGTTTAGTGTATGTGTGTGTAATTTAACTATGATATGGACATTATGTAACTATGTTTACCAGCATTGTGGTAACGTGGGTTCCTATCTGCAAGTTTAGGATCATACCGCCATGTATGAGATTGTTTTTATTTAAATACTAGCGACCCGGTCCGGCTTCGCACAAAAATACATTTGTACATAATAAGTAGTCATTATTCCTGATTTAAAAACAAAAACAAAATATGTACTTATATATTTTTCCTGTAATCATCTTTAGAAATGGTACCAAATACATTAAAACTTGTTACTCAATTTAATTCGTCAACGCTGTACTAAGCAGATTAAATTCAAATTTTCCGACTTAGTTGAGAGCTGACCGCTCTGAAATATGTTGGGATGAAGTTAAACACTTTGAATTACAAAACGTTTGTCAATCGTGAATGTTTAATGTTGTTAACCCGATACATTCTCGGGTGGACGTTACGCAAATGCAACGTAAGCCGTGGACTTTGCGCACTCGCACATAAGTCGATCGCTCGCTTTTATTCAATTTCACAATCACGTTCAGTACTTTTGCTATTAACGTGTCATCAAAAAGGTTTTATGTGAATTTCATAATTTGCCACACTTAATAGGAATGCTGATCGGCTTATATTAACTAGCTCAATTTGCAATTTCGTCTGCGTCTCCTTAGCGTAAGGTTATCTTATGCATGCAAGCAACTTAATGCCTATTCATATGTCTACTGTTGGACATAGGCTTCTCTTTAGACTTTTTTAAGGAGCCTTGTAGTAGTATAAAGGTTAAGGAATTTCTAAAAGGCTTGGACTACTTGAATTTCCGTGGGAGAGTTACGCTTCGGCATGAATGAGCCGGCTCGACGGAGTGATACCACGGCCTCACAGAAAACCGGTGTGAAATAGCGCTTGCGCTGTGTTTCACCGAGTGAGTGAGGATACCGGAGGCCCATACCCCAACCCCTGACCCCATTCCCTCTCCCCATCCCCCAAAGGTCGGCTACGCACTTGTCACGCTTTTTGTGTTGCGGGTGTCCATGGGTGGCGGTAATTGCTTACCATCAGGTGATGCGTCTGCTCGTTTGCCCCTTATTCAATAAAAAAAGAAAAAAACTCTCCTTCGGCGCTACTCAAACGCGTTGGTATTGGGTCTGTATCAAGTTTTTCATTTCTTTGCAGTGTCTTGGTAGTTTGCTCCCTTTTTTTACGACGTTTTTACGACACCTTATCCGTCACCACGCGGATAATACATATTAATCGCAGTAATCCTGTTTGTTATATTGAGATTAAAGAGGAAAACAATTAGTATTGTTTCTAGTTACACCGTTTGAACGGGAATTAGGTCTGAGACTCAACGGGTTTGTAGATAATCCGGTTTTGTCAAACGTTCAGTACCAACTTAAAGTGTTTTAAACTAGTTCTTATCGTAGGTCTATATGCATTTTGAGCGAAAACAATAGGCTACAATGTATTGAGATTTTGTTTCCTTTCATTCTAGTAAGATCTCTTGTTACTTACAACAAAAGTATAAAAGTAACAAAATCAATCAATCACTACCAGCCTACGTGTTTTCGTCCCACTATGATCCCGGGTCCTTTAGCGGACCATGAAAAGCATCTCCCTTGGCCGCCATAGTGCTGGTCACCACAACAAAGTCACAATGCTGCATTGTCCTTTTTTGCATCGAGGACGGTGACCACCACTCTTGGATTCTGCTTCTGCTTTCCATCAGGCAGAGCAGTCATTTAAGAATCTAAATTTAAAAAATTAGAAATGAAAGCTGTTAGACAGAGTTTTGGCACGGACCAGGACAATATTATTCTATTATTTTCTGACTGTTTGACGAATATTAAGACGAACTGGGTTCACCATTTTTCTCAGATTATCAGGCCACGCCTCTCCTTAGAAATGAAAGTTCGGTCTACTATACCACGGCAGCCAGACCGGTTGGTTTAGATTTTGTTTCAAGTTTTCATTCTCTTTACAGAGATGCAATCCTGCTGAGGTACGAGTATTAAGAACAAATGTAGACACTTCAAAAATGTTAGAAATAAAATATCTGTCAAATGTTCGTCACATAGCATTACATACATCAGCTATTACAAAAGCATTATGTAACTATAATATATTGGTCTAGTCGAACTATATCGAGATCTTTAACTAGAAAGTTAATAACATAACAAATATATTTATGGTGCTTCGCTCTAATGAACTAGGTTATTGGACTAGAAACTATAACGCGACTTGATAGAGGACAATTAAGTGCATACACGACTTGCACACTAAACTACTGCTAACATGTAATGCTAAGAAATATAGCATCTTCTTTACATGGTATAAAATGAAGTAGCTTCCGCTGTCTGTTCGATATTTTAAACTACTCAACAGATTACAATGCAATTTACAGCAACAAATAAAATTTATATGTTTTTTTTTTTTTTTAAAAAAGACAACTCCCACATCAGGAATAAACATCCTGTGTCGTGGGGGACTTTACAAACATACATGAAACGGACACAAAGAACATCCAGACTCGGGACAACAATTCGTGGATCACACAAAGTGTTGTAGGTACCGCGTGGGATTTGAACCCACGACACTTGGCGCAGTAGCAAGCGGCATGGCGACCGCTGACACCACTCGGCCAACCGTGCAGTCAGTCAAAATGAACCCATATTACGAGTATAACTGGCATTAGGTGTCTTAAAACATGCGTATCTTATAATATGTTAGTAACTTTGTCTGTTATTTTAATTTAATTAGGTATGAAAACATTTTGACTGTCGAGGAAAGACGTACGCTATTTTTTACCTCGACAATCGACTAACACGGGCGGAACCGCGGGCAAAATTGAGTAAATAAAACAATGTCTTTATATTAGTCATCACATTACAAAATTGAGGCTCAAAATTACCGTTTTTTAAATTATTTGACGCACTAATATATATTTGTATAAAGAAATAGACAAAAACGAGGGTTTGATACCATAACCGGACCTGGTCTGGTGGTTAGTGATATTCATTTCCTCATTTATTGTCTACTTTCTATATAACTATTGGCAAGACGTTATAAAAAAAGGTACATTTTTCGTTGGTGGGTGCGAGACGGGAGGCCCAATGATGCAAAAACATCTCCATAGGCCGCTATAGTGTGAGTCACCATGCTGTATTGTTGCGTAGTCTGTACTCGCAATGAATATGGTGACCACCACGCTTTGATATAAATATTTAATAAGTCCAAATAGTTTTATTATTTTAAATGATAGCGTATTTCAACTGACAACGACTGGTTCCTCACAACACAGTGTTCTACAACCTACAATAAACCAGACAGAGGTGAGGACAGATTTATGTACAAGTAATTATAAGATACAATAGAATACTATTTCTAAACCGAAGCCATTATAACGTCTTTGCCAAAACCAACTCGTATACAGCGTTAGTCGTTTAGTTCACGTTTAACGTACCTACATTTCAGGATTAAATTTATATTAAATACGAATTAGTATTTCATCATTATTTTTGAAGAACATGGATTAAATAACTAAACCCTAAAACTAAAACGTGAGTTGAATTCGAATCTACTATCGACTGCTGTGCATGAGTCCTTGGGTTCAATTCCCGGGCCGGTCTGTAAATATTTGTTTCGGCATTTGTGTTTTCTATGTAGGTTGTATTTAAAAAAAGAATATATTAGTATTCTATCAGTCAATCTAGCTTTCATAGTACAAGTTCTGCTTAGTTTGAAGCCAGATGGCGCTGTGTGTAAGATGTCTGAAATATTTATTTATTTACTTAATGGTAAGTCGTGACAGCATTAGCAGTTAATGTTACGTAAATCTTTCTCTCTCTCTAGACTCGTGGGAAACTATTACAAAATTGCAATACAAACATATCTAGTTCTAAAAATATCTTATGAATGGAGCAAAACACTTCGAGACACTGATATCTGCATCCGATAGTGGAATAGATAACACGACGTGAATAGAACTGTTCCTTCCTATGTAATAGGTTAAGAACTAGATCTGTTTAATGTCTTCTTTAGTAATCTATACTAATATTACAAATCTGAAGATTTTGTTTGTTTGTATGAACGCGTTAATCTCAGGAACCACTGGTCCGATTTGAAGGTAAACGAGGTTGCGAGGGTCAGCTAGTCTGGCCCGACTAGTAAAATATACAAATATACATATACTGCCAAAATGATTACCGGTCAACATTCGTGAAAAGTAGGATTTAAAAAGGTACAATGTATGCCATATATTATACATGAACATACGTTTATAAATGAATATTTTTAAGTAGTTTGTATTTTAGATACTTTTATTTAAGAAGATATATTAAATAAAACAAAAACTGCTTAGCTATTTGCGATCCCGTCTGTCTACAATAAATTACCCAATTAAATAAAAAACATCAAAAAAGCTCTTTATAATTAAGCTATGTGCATTTTTTTTATTGAATAAGCCCCTGCTCGTATGCCCCATACGAGCAGACGTATCGCCTGATGGTAAGCGATTACCGCCGCCCATAGACACCCGAAACACCAGATACACCGCAAGGCTACTAGATTATAGTTTTTATTGTATTAAGGTGTTTCTTTAGTAGATTACATAAAAAAAACATGCTAGTATAAACATATTAGCGAAATAATATGTGGCCTAAAAATTATATATTTTTTTACCATATTTAAAGTAAATAAATGTATTATTGTTATTTATGTTGTTAACACGAGCTAACAGATTGATAGGTTACGAACTAAGTTGACTTTTGACCCGAATGGCAGCCGATGCTATTACGATAGGTTGTAGAACTCCAGCTAGGCAACTGTCAATATGATGGATGGGACAAAATAATTGCTAACATTTATAGATTACTAGCAACTAAACCCGCCAACGCACGGAAGTCTTTGAAACTGTCCAATTTCCTCTACTAAAATATGCATGTATTACACATTTAAATCTTCCTCTTGAATCATTATATCTATTGCTAGAAGCTGCATTAAAATTCTTTGAGTAGTTTGAAAGATCTAAGCAAACAGACAGCGGGAGCGACTTCATTTTATACTATGTTAAGATACACACCATTACAACCCGTCGGAAATATCTGCACACCCGTCTGGAAAGCACTTCACCTCTCGCTTCCCTACGCATCGCCTCGCCTTGGCCTATCTTGGCAATGGTACTAATTGCCAAGCAAGCGCACCGACACACGTGTAATTATTCTTACTTTCCTAATCTCATTCTTATTTATTGTTTCTCTGTTCAGTGAAATATGAACTACAGTTTGCATGACGTCATTAAGTCAGTTACGCAGATATTACCGACGGGTTGTATGAAACTGTACTTTTCTGTCAAACTTAGGATGCTTGTACTTAGTTGCTTGTCAAAATAAGCAAAGCTTGCACTATGACAAATTGACTGATAAAATACTTACATTCTTCTTTTTTTTTTAAATACATACATGGTAAATACCTCACTCCACCTCAGAAACAAATATCTGGAGATCATACAAACGTATAGTCCGACTCGGTGATTGAACCCGAGGCCTCAAGCACAGTAATCGCGTACGCTACCACTGCGCCACAGGGGCAATTAACTTACTAACATAAAGTGCTTGCGACACGCTTTGTGATTCGCTTAATTAATAATAAGAAGTATTATTCAATGCTCATAATGAAAAAAAAAACCTAATTTTAAGTGAATATGGTTTTTTCTTGTAGTCGGTAAATTGTGTAATAACACAGTTGGGTCAACCCCTACTGTGGTGATCTCTTCCCACTCGTGTCGTTTCAGTATCTAATATTAAATTATTTCAGTGTTAGATATAGTGTGATGAGTGATAGTGTGACTGCCTCGGTGGCGTAGTGGTAGCGTATGCGACTGCTAAGCTTGAGGTCTTGGGTTCGATTCCCGGGTCGGACCAAATGTTTGTGTGATCTGCAAATATTTGTTTCGAAGTTTGGGTGTTTCTTATGTATAATATGTATTTACAAAAAGAAAAAGTATATAAGTATTTATATCAGTTGTCTAGAACCCATAACACAAGCTCCGCTTAGCTTGGGACTAGATGGGGTTGTGTGTTAGATATACGGAATATTTATTATTAATAAATTGGTACAGTAGTTCCTGCGATTAGGGTGTTCTTAAAAAAAATCTCTTCAGCTTTATATCAGTATAGATGTACTTTATACATTTATTTATATCAGGTAGGTAGTTATTTAATAATTATAGTTAATACAATATTTAAATTGCCTTGTTTATTTTTGTTATTCTCACATTTATAAGAAACATCTGAATCATTTATAAGAAGTATCTATCTGTCTGACTAGCTTTGTCCCGTGGCGGTACCCAAGGTTGTTGTTTTAAAAGTACAACAACAACCACTGTTAACGTCTCGGGGTTGAGCTAGTAACTGTAACTGTACATTTGTTATTAATTAAAATATGGTGATTTTGTATTTTACTTTAAGTACCTACATTTATGAGCCAAAAAATGCCAACCTGATATTCCTAAATATTCTTTGATGTTCAACGCAATTATATGCTGGAAACTACACCTAGAATGTTTATGTACTGATTTCAATCTAAAAATCAGTGTAAAAAAAATAGCAGTTACAATCTGAATCTTATCTGCCACCACTTCTGTATTCTGTTCGTGCTTTCGATCAGGCAGAGATTTTGGCAGCTAGAACTTAAAAAAAATCTATCAATATGCATACTGACATGGAAACAAAGATATGGCGTATAATGGAATATAAACTTTATTCCTTCAAAGACAGAGTTGTTTTTATTAAAATCTCTCGTTACAATAAGCTGCCTATTTATTCATTAATCTGTGGGTAATAAAATAAACATGATAATAAATTAAGTTGTGAAGATTAATTTGATAAATAAGTTATTCTTCATAACTTAATTTATTTTTATAACTTTATAATTAGTTTATATTAATAACTTGCTTTTGCTGTAAAGAGTATTCTATGTTCTTTGTCAAAAATCCAAAGTATTTCCAGCAATGACATAAATGGGTGCAGCATTTTAGTTGTGAACAAATAACAGACAAATGTAACTTTCGAATTAATAATATTAAAGTATTGATATACATCTTAATATATATAAATCTCGTGTCACAATGTTTGTCCTCAATGGACTCCTAAACCACTTACCCATTAAAATAAAATTCGCACAACATGTGCAGTTCGATACAACTTGAGAGATAGGATAGTTTAAATATCAAATTATAGTCGCAATTTTAATTTATTGCTAATTATTGGTCTGTTATTATTTAACAGTCACAATTATCTGTTAACTCCAAATGATTCTAACAGATGTCGATACCTTTCGACTGGGTTGAGTAAGTAATCAATAGATGGCGCTGCTATGGTAAATCTATAGGCTATATTTTATTTTGGAAAAAAATAGGGTTCCGTAAGATATTGGGGTTTTTTGGACACAAGGTGTAAAAAATCAACCCTATACGGGGGAAAATTTTTCGCTACGGGCAATAAAAGACGCAAACGAGGTTGCGTCGGTCAGCTAGTACATATATATATATAAGATCAGGTTTTATTATAAAGCACAACACAATGTGATTCATCTAAAACAGAGTTTTATTTATTAGTTTTATTTTAGTAAGCTTTGTGACGTTGCCAGTGACATTGACATTACATTGAGTTGGCATTAGTACAGCTATAAGGAAGATGGAGATTCTTTAATATTTATGTGTTGTGTTCTAGTTATAATTGTGAATTTGCTTAGATTTATTGTGCAAAAGAAGATTAAAAGTTTTGTAGTAAAACGAGTAAGGCATGAACATTTAATTGTCGATTTATAAGATCAGGTTTTCTTATAAAGCACAACACAATGTGATTCATCTAAAACAGAGTTTTATTTATTAAATACAAATCAGTTTTACATTAAATATGACAAATAAGAAGGTACTGAAAAAAATAACCAACCTAAAACAGAGAATCGACAATTAAATGTTCATGCCTTACTCTTTTTACTACAAAACTTTTAATCTTCTTTTGCACAATAAATCTAAGCAAATTCACAATTATAACTTGAACACAACACATAAATATTAAAGAATCTCCATCTTCCTTATAGCTGTACTAATGCCAACTCAATGTAATGTCAATGTCACTGTCAACGTCACAAAGCTTACATATATATATAGATATTTCATATCACTCATAAATTTGACTAAAGGGCAATGCTCTGTTATCTAGACAGTAGCAAACATTAAATCCGTAGAGGGTGTGGTGATGCCTAATCTGTCTAAATAAATATTCTAAAATGGTGACGATACAGTTTCTTTGGCTATTATTGTTAAACTTTAAATCTGAAACAATATTCTCTTATACATGGTACCTAAGCTTTTTATTAAGCCTACATAAAAATGAAGGTTTTCACGGTGAATCTTTACAGTGACAGACGTATGGATGGAGATGAAAAAGGCAATAGGTTGATTGATTGATGACAATTGTGTACATTTTAGAAGATTTTATTTTTCAATTGTGAAGTGAAATAAATTTTCTTTATTATTATCCATGTAGTGTATTTGATCCTCAATTAAAATAAGAATAATTTCTGTGTTTGAGTAGGGCCACAAGACTAGAGACTGAGTGTTTTGTATTGTCTAAAGACAGGTAGCAACTTCCATAGTAGCTTTTTTAACTTTCATACACAATAATTGTGGTATAAAACCTTTATAATTATCAAAACCTCTTAATAAATGATAATACAACCCTGAAATTGAAATTGATAATGAGACCCGAGCTGAAATTTTAGAATGATATATAATCTGCATCAAGGATAGTTTTTATCTAATTTTTGCATCAGTGACATCCGCGACCGCGAAAAGACCGACATAAACGCGGGCGGAGTCGCAGGCTACAGCTAGTATGTTTATAATAAATAAATATTCCGGACATCTTACACAACGCCATCTAGTCCCAAGCTTAGCAGAGCTTGTGTGATGGGTACTAGACAACTGATATAAATAATTATATACTTTTTTGTAAATACATACATATTATACATAGGAAACACCCAAACTCCGAAACAAATATTTGCAGATCATACAAACATTTGGTCCGACCCGGGAATCGAACCCGAGACCTCAAGCTTAGCAGTTGCATATGCTACCACTATAATAAGAAAACAGTATTAATAATCATTTAGATTTATAGTTATTTCTAATGTAATAGTTTTCCCTTTAATCTGCAGTTAACGGCACTATCAAGGCAGGTACATTTAGGATAAAAATACTAGAACCTATTTTTCCAATCAATTGATAGTATAGTTAATTAGTATACCTTTATCAAAGTTCTGTATGACGACTGTAGTACTAAATATCAACAAAGCGGCAGTAGCGCCACCTGGTGTGGCGCGTGATTGCACTAAAATTGACTAAATTAAGAGGTAGCTAGGCAGCCATCTTGTGAGCCTTGACTGCTGTCAATTTACTGTCACTGAGACATTTTCCTAAAGTCAAAAAGGATTCAATAACAACAACAAAGAATATGCTTAGCACTCATACATTTTTCAGTAACGGCGGCACAAAATATTCATGTGCATATGGAAATATGCACATATCGATCGGTCTGACGCAGTTCGACAATACGTACGACTGAAATGTATAAGCTAAAAATAACTCGAGCACGCCCTAATTCAGAAATAAGCACTTGGGCAAAGTTCACTTGAGTAACATAAATAGGCTTGAATAGTTCACTTTTGAAACAAAATCTAACAACGTAATTCAGACGCTATAAATACACAAGCAAACGATAACCAATGTGGCGCATTGGCGCCATTTTCCTTTCGAGAGATCGCGTTCCTAGGTGACGTAACAGGTCTGATTTCCTTCGCTAACTATTTGTATATGCATACAAGTAATAGAAGACCTAGTTTTTAATGTATTTTCATTAGAAAAATAAGTTGTTTTCATTTAAGTGTCACCTTGACGTATCACGTCAATTTGACAAGCATGGCGGAAACGTGGCGTCGTTTTGATTTTGGACCGGCTCACCTCCAGGGGATGTTGATTGTTGTCTGTGTGCTACGCGAGCGCTTCTTATTATTTCTCTGGTGAGGTCTCTCACGTTCTGACGTTGTTGGAACGCCATATCGGGCCGGTCGCGCTGTTCCTGTGATAGACCGGCCGTGGGAGGTAACATCGTTGCTCACTTAATCCATTCGAACACTTCTTCTCTCTCTTAGTCACTAGTACACACTATTAAGATTGTCCACTATTAAAAGATAATCGAGAATTGGCACTACTAACGTAGAAAACAAGTATAAAGCTGCATAACAACGCACAGCAAACCGAACAGAGCGCGACTGTCGAACGACGGACGGCGGGAAGCTAAAGCGCCGCCGCGCCTCTATCCCTGTCTATCTCACGTAAATTAATATTACTCTCTTGCTCCCTCGTACACTGTTTAGTGACAGATGCAAGTATATATGTCAAAACAAAGCGTGGGCTGTTTAAATGTCAAACATTCAACCGTTTTCGTAGTGACATCTATGAGAATTTTCACAAGTTAACTGAAAAATGGGCACAAAGATTATTTTCACCGTCTTCGGCGCTCATTGAGTAATAAGGTCGCTAGATTAACCACGAAACACTGAAAAATACAGTTGACTGATTAATTAAAGTTATGTGAATACATGTGATGTAATAAAAGTAAAGATTAATATTTTCTGTTAGAAATACTTAATTATGTTGTATTAAATAAAATAGATATTCGATACAATTCTAGGCTACCTGCTTATATTTCCATGTCAAGTATCAAGAAGAATGAACGACGTTGTAACGTCTACGAATGTTTTTTTTGTTTACCATTAAGGTAGCACACTAACAGCTGACATACTGTTTGTTGTTAACTGCCTCGGTGGCGCAGTGGTAGCGTATGCGACTGTGTGGTTGTCTCAGGTTCGATTCCCGGGTCGGACAATATTTATATGATCTGCAAATATTTGTTTCGGAGTTTGGGAGTTTTCTATGTATAATATATATGTATTATCAAAGAAAAAGTATATATGTATTAATATCAGTTGTCTAGTACCCATAGTACAAGCTCGGCTTAGTTTGGGACTAGATGGCGTTGTGTGTTAAATGTCTCAAAATATTTATTTATTCATACCTGATACCAGATAAGCATTTGCCTTGGAAGTATCTACTTCGTACGATATTTGCATTAATAGTTTTTATTATCAATAAAATTAATTAAATAGAACTAGTAACTGTAACTGTAGTCAGGTAATAGGTACCAACTCTACCCTATTATGAATGAATAAAAACATGATTAATTTTCGATACGGACGGATTTATTTTATATGATAAATGAAGTAAAAAAATAACTTAAATCAGCAAACAATACATCTATATAAATGATATTAATATTCACACAATGGTCGTTGACACATTTTAGTAATTCTTCTGCATCGATTCGATAAGACTCTTGTACACCATCTCCGGAGCTCTGGACGAAAACTGGAAGTCCATGTTTCCGAAATGTTCTTCAGATAACTTGATGCTTTCTCTTACATTGGGAAGCTCTTTCTCCAATCTCTCAACATCTTTGGGGTGTGCCAGCCAGTCCTCTTCGCTGTAATACAGTGATACAGGGGCCTTAACCTTTTCCATCTCGTACCTGGGGGGCTGTTCCTTTCCATACACATTCATGTTAACCTCGGGGCCATAGTCATATCGCCGGAACTCTTGCGAAGCGATAGCTTGACCGTAGTGCTTTATCAGCTTACTGGAAGTTCCAGCTGGCAAATGGTGCATGACAAGAGATATTATATGAGCATCCGAGGCACTAACATTAACACCAGCCATGACGAAGTTTATGTTTGAGGACACGTCCTTACAACCAATCTGCGCCTCCAACATGGCGCCTCCCACAGCCCGTATGAATTCCTTGTTAGGAGAGAAAGGACCATTTCCAAGTTGGTGTTGCAAGCGATTGTAGAAATTGCTTAAAGGAGATATCATTCGGAGCAATGGGCTCCGCGCATTTTTCATGTAGACAATTGGAGACAAAGCGTACATCATGATGATCTTTTCGCTATATTCTGGACGAGCGGCGTTGAGCGCAAAGAAAGCGGTGTTTCCCTGAGAGTGGCCGATGTAGAACAACTTCTTTTGTTTTGAAGTTTCAAGTGCGTAGTCTATCATAGCTGGCAAGTCGTGAAGGGCAATCTCATCAATACTGTATTGCCAGAAGTCGGAAATAGCAGGGTGCATGCTGACGTGTTTCTTGGAGTATTTGTTACCGCGTGCATTACCGAGCCATACATCGTAACCAGCATCAAAGAGTAAGTAGGCAAGAGATTTTTTGGGACCCATTAGAAGCCAATCATCAGCACTTCCGTCAATACCGTGCATCAAAAAGACTACTGGCTTCTTAAAGAAGACAAGGCGTGATTGGATCTTAGGGGTAATTCTGAACAGAGTAAGAATATAGCCGTCATCTGTTTTGACAATATGTTCCTCTATGTGGTACTGATGTTTCTGTGCCAGCTGGGTAGCGTTGGCCACAGCCCCTTGGTTGTGTTGATTGGCGTGTTCGAGTGCTTGGTGAAACTGCATTTGCTCCTTTTCACTAAGTTGATTCATTGCTTTCTGGGCATCACTAAAAATCTTTTCAAGTTCTTCTTTGTCTTGAACTGAAATTCTAGAACTAACATTCATATCAACTTTGCGTTCAATGACATCGTTGCTAGCAATGTTTTGGTCTTCCAGGCTCATAGCCGAGCCCTGGGGAATCCATCTATGGATCTCATCATTAAGATTTTTTTTGGCGTTATCGTTGTACTGGCTCCTTTCCTGTGATTCATGGGAGCTTTGAGAGCTTTCGCTGGAGTAAGAAATTAAATGTGGGTGAGTTGGTTGGTTCTGTTGCGGATGTTGTTGCTGTTTGTGGGCAGATAATTGCTTTCTCATTTGGTCTTCCAGGCTCATAGCCGAGCCATCGGGAATTCGCCTACGGATCTCATCATTAAGGTTTTTTTTGGCGTTATCGTTCTTCTGGCTCCTTTCCTGTGATTCATGGGAGCTTTGAGAGCTTTCGCTGGAGTGAGAATTTAAACGACGGTGAGTTGGTTGGTTCTGTTGCGGGTGTTGTTGCTGTGTTTGATCTTCCAGGCTCATAGCCGAGCCCTGGGGAATCCGCCTACGGATCTCATCATTAAGGTTTTTTTTGGCGTTATCGTTCTTCTGGCTCCTTTCCTGTGATTCATGGGAGCTTTGAGAGCTTTCGCTGGAGTGAGAATTTAAATTACGGTGAGTTGGTTGGTTCTGTTGCGGATGTTGTTGCTGTTTGTGGGCAGATAATTGCTTTCTCATTTGGTCTTCCAGGCTCATAGCCGAGCCATCGGGAATTCGCCTACGGATCTCATCATTAAGGTTTTTTTTGGCGTTATCGTTCTTCTGGCTCCTTTCCTGTGATTCATGGGAGCTTTGAGAGCTTTCGCTGGAGTGAGAATTTAAACGACGGTGAGTTGGTTGGTTCTGTTGCGGGTGTTGTTGCTGTGTTTGGTCTTCCAGGCTCATAGCCGAGCCCTGGGGAATCCGCCTACGTATCTCATCATTAAGGTTTTTTTTGGCGTTATCGTTCTTCTGGCTCCTTTCCTGTGATTCATGGGAGCTTTGAGAGCTTTCGCTGGAGTGAGAATTTAAATTACGGTGAGTTGGTTGGTTCTGTTGCGGGTGTTGTTGCTGTTTGATGGCAGGTAATTGCTTTCTCATTTGGTCTTCCAGGCTCATAGCCGAGCCATCGGGAATTCGCCTACGGATCTCATCATTAAGGTTTTTTTTGGCGTTATCGTTCTTCTGGCTCCTTTCCTGTGATTCATGGGAGCTTTGAGAGCTTTCGCTGGAGTGAGAATTTAAATGACGGTGAGTTGGTTGGTTCTGTTGCGGGTGTTGTTGCTGTGTTTGGTCTTCCAGGCTCATAGCCGAGCCCTGGGGAATCCGCCTACGGATCTCATCATTAAGGTTTTTTTTGGCGTTATCGTTCTTCTGGCTCCTTTCCTGTGATTCATGGGAGCTTTGAGAGCTTTCGCTGGAGTGAGAATTTAAATGACGGTGAGTTGGTTGGTTCTGTTGCGGATGTTGTTGCTGTTTGAGGGCAGGTAATTGCTTTCTCATTTGGTCTTCCAGGCCCATAGCCGAGCCCTCGGGAATCCACCTATGGATCTCATCATTAAGGTTTTTTTTGGCGTTATCGTTTTTCTGGCTCCTTTCCTGTGATTCATGGGAGCTTTGAGAGCTTTCGCTGGAGTAAGAAATTAAATGAGGGTGAGTTGGTTGTTTCTCTTGCGAGTTTTGTTGCTGTTTGTGGGAAGGATATTGCTTTCTCATTTGGTCTTCCAGCTGCTGACGGTGATTCATGTCATATGATGACTGTTCATAATACTGGTGCTCTTTGGAGTTTTGCGATTGTTCCTTAGATTGTGGCTCTCTAGTTTGATCAATTTCAAGATTTTGCCTTTGTGAAGATTGTGGTTGGTCATGCTCTTGGTCGTGTTTCTCTTCTTGCTGGTGGGTGTTGTGCTGCTCAGGGTGCTGGTGGAACAGGTGGGGAAGGTACCATTGGTTATCTAAAGGCTGGTTCCTATGTTGTCGTTGGAATATGTCGATGTGCTTCAGCTGCTGGAAGTCAACATTGTCTATTAGACGGTGCTTGAAGATGCTGGCTCCGATTCCTTGAGCAAGAGCAAGACACAGCAACACGGGAACAGCCTTCATGTTGCTGATTTTTGAGTGTCGATATTGAAGAATCTCGCACTATATATATATAATATATTGTAAAGTCAGCTGATGAGCTCTAGGTGGGGACAACGTTACGCGCCAATATGAACACGACGAAAATTCAGCGTAAGCATAATGTAAATCGTTTGTATAAGCGTTCGTGAATTAAACCTAAATTAAACAATTGCACATTTTTGCTGACTTGTTAAGTTATATTTTGTTTTAATGTTAGAATATTGTTTATTTATTAAATTTGTAGATAGCTAGCTGATCCACGCAACTTCTTCTTCTTTGCAATCATGATCGGCTCCTATTGGTTTAAGCGTGATGTTAACTATCCTATGTTCTTTTAAACCGACTTCAAAAAAGGAGGAGGTTATCAATTCGACTGTTTTTTTATGTTTGTTACCTCATAACTTTCGACTGGGTAAACCAATTTTGGTAATTATTCTTTTATTTGAAAGCTGGTGCTTCCAGTGTGGTCAATTTCTTAAAGTCGGTTGTTTTTATGTTAAAATTTGTGATTATATTAAGGGTTTTACTCTCGTACCTTCGAAAAAAGAAACGTGAAAATTGGTTAGATAATTTCGGAGTTCATCGTGAGCAACAACATGACATGACAATTATATACTCATAACATGTATCACATACAAGTTCCGTCCAATGGAGTTACCCGCGTTTATTCTTATATCTTGCTCAGGGCACTATACCACTATATTTTGTATAGGATAAAAACAGCCTACGAGCAATTCCAGACTATAATCTATCTCTGTGTTAAATTCCATGCAGTTCCGTTCATCCATACATCATAAACAAAATTATCTATACGAGTACATCCAACTTTCGCATTTTTAATATTAGTTAAAAGCATTTATTCACTACGATTTTGACTGCACAGTTGGCCTAGTGGTTTGAGCGGTAGCCGCGCCACATTCTACTGCGCAAGTGGGTTCAAATCCCACATGGGACAACACTTTGTGTAATCCATAAATTGTTGTTTTGAATCTGCGTTTTCTTTGTGTCCGTTTCATGTATGTTTGTAAAAGTCCATCGCGACACAGGATGTATATTCCTAATGCGGAAGTTGTATTTAAAAAAACATATACCTACTTATATGCTGTCATTTAAAGCACTGAGATAATTAAGAAACAGATAGATTTCATCTTAATCTATACTAATATTATAAAACTGAAAAGTTTGTTTGTTTGATCGCTCAAATCTCAGGAACCGCTGGTCAGATTTAAAAAAATATTTTGGTGTTGGATAGTCCATTTTATCGAAGAAGGCTATACATCATCACGCTAAGGCCAACAGGAGCGGAGCCCCGATGAAGAATGTTTAAAAACCGGGGGAAAATTATTACGCTACGGTCAATAGTACACGTAAACGAGGTTGCGAGAGTCAGCTGGTACTACTAATATAGTTCCTAGTAGTACAGGTCTAATATCTACATAGAATAGAATTCATCATTTTCAGCGACCCTCAGCAACCCAATGCTGGAAATAGGTCGCTCGCTGATTAGAAAGAAAGTTTTAGCTTACTGCGCTGCCCCAAAGGGTTTTTAGTTGTATTTGAATAGGATAGAATTTGATAATAAAACGTAACAGAAATATATAAAACTAGCTGACCCACGCAACTTCGTTTGCGTCTTATATTGCCCGTGGTGTGAAAATTGCCCCCCGTTTTTGAAACATTCTTCATTGGTGCTCCGCTCCTATTCGTAGTAGCGTGATGTATATAGCCTATAGCCTTCCTCAATAAATTGACTATACAACACACTAATATAAATTCTACTAATATTATAAACGCGAAAGTTTGTTTGTAAGTGAGTATGTTTTTTGCTCTTTCACGCAAAAATTACGGAATGGATTATCTGGAAACTTTACAATAATATAGCTTATACATCAGAATAACACGTAGCCTACAATTTGTAAAGATACTAGCTTCGCATCGCGGCGTTGCCCGCGGTTATTGTCGTATCGTGGGTAGCACTGCGGGGTTCAGCTATTATATATATAAATATATATAAGTCCGGTTTTCATAATACAAGATCTGCAGTCTGCTTCGTTGTGGATCAGACTGGCGTAAGTGAGATATAAAAAAAGCTTCTAGATTATGAAACCTTGAGCCTCAAGCTCAATACATCAGTCGAGAGACATCCATAGCTGGACAATCTATACAAATAAATAAAATTGAAGTGTCTGTTTGTAATTTCAAATTAACAACTTTTCACTTAATCATTAAAACCAATGTTTAAAATTTTTGTCTGCAACGGCTGAACTGATTTTGGCGGGACTTTCACTGGCAGACAGCTGATGTTATAAGGAGTAACTTAGGCTACTTTAATTTTTGACTAGCTGCGCCCCGCGGTGTTACCCGCGGTTGCTTTTCTACCTTCTCAACACACAACAGCCGCAGGTAACATCATTAGGTGCTAGCTGCTTAGTGCTTGATTTGTTTATTATACATACAAGTAAACAAAACCGAGGTCTAATTATTGTCTATAGAATTAACTACGTGTGTGATAAATATAAATATTTTGTGCTAATTTCACTATTTTTAATTATTGTTTTATTAATATTTGCTTTCAACTATTTCTAATTGTGAAACGTTTTGTTAAAATGCTGTTAAAGCAAATCATATGTAGGCATTGTGCAAAAATGATGATTTTGTATTTTAAAAATTAATCACGTATTAATGTGTGATATTATTCATGGGCCTATTTAGTGAAGCGGTCATATTTTAATGCTACGTAAGATTTTACGGGTTCGATTCCCGCTCATTATTATTAACAGCATTTATTAGACCACTTTTGGACTTACGGAGAGCCGTAAAAAGGAGATTTTGGGCTACTATACAATACTTCGTTCGTACAGGTTCGAGATCATACAGGATTTGTGTCAAGGTTTGCATCTCTTTCGTGCCGTAGTCTTTACAAAAGATACCCACGGTATAAACAGGGGTGGTACACTCCGTATTCTTTACCGTCACTAGATGGATTCTCGATCGATTCCCGCTTAATATAAATAAATATATTCAAATAAAATGGTGGGGTATAGCAAATTTCTGCGCGAAACAGTGCCGTCTCCCAAATAACTTCATAAACTATACAAAAGACGGTTACAACAACAATTCAAAAGTACCTAGTATTGTTCTCCTTCTAAAAAACGAGCAGAGACAGGTCATAGTAAGTAACAAGTTGCTAGCTAGGCCCCGCGGTGTTATTGTACCTTCACATATTCTCCGTGGGAGAGCCACGCTTCGGCATGAATGGGCCGGCTCGACCGGAGTGATACCACGGCCTCACAGAAAACCGGTGTGAAATAGCGCTTGCGCTGTGTTTCACCGATTGAGTGAGGATACCGGAGGCCCATACCCCAACCCCTTCCCCCCATTCCCTCTCCCCATCCCCCAAAGGTCGGCAACGCACTTGTGTCGCTTTTGGTGTTACGGGTGTCCATGGGCGGTGGTAATCGCTTATCATCAGGTGATGCGTCTGCTCGTTTGCCCACAATTCAATAAAAAAAAAGCAAAAACGTACGTATAAAGAAAAGCTACACGCAAATGTTGATAAGTTAGATTGGACAAGTGCGGTTGCTGCTACCAATGTTACCAAAGTCAGTATAAATATTTAATGCCATCATTAATCTGTATAACATGTACGCTCCTATTATAACGGTAAAATTGAAACCTGCCCGGCACCCTAAATGACTGAAGTCTTGGTCTAAGTGGCTATGAGACGCAGTGATCACGCCATTCGTCTTTTTAGAAGAGATCAGTATGAAGGACTCAAAATATAGAGTCTTCTTCTTCTTCTTCTTCCAGTAGGTATATGGTAAAATCTTGGTACATTAGATATTGCCAAACAACAACATCCCGAGTTTAAAAGCACTATTAATTTAAATGATATCAATTGTCATTTCTCATCCACAACTACGCCGGAACTTCAAACAAAGTGTCCCGCTATTAACTTATTAAAAAAAAAATCTAGTGCCCTCTGAGAGCATTAAAAAAATTAAAAAAAATATTTTATCTATCCGCTCGAGTGCAGTTGAGCATGATGGCAATGGCGCAAGGCCTTTTTTTTTTTTTTTTAACATTTGGAATCCCCCTCGGGCCGTCACCCCACCGGGGTTTGCGGCGGGGTAGTGTGTCGGAATCGAACCGACTAAAACCACACGGTGTGCCAACTCTGCGCCTAAGAAGGGAGGGGTCCGGGAACTGCAGTTATTAACACAAGCGGACCCGTCGCAGTGGTGGCAGGCGGGACTCAATTCCCTCCTAGCGACCGAGTGCAGGTACTTCCCGAAGCAACCATGCCCGGAAAGCACCTGCGTCAGCCGGAAGGAAAGGGTCCCGTGCTGCCGCCCTGCCCACTCGAGGATGACCGGCTGGAGCGCCTACACGGTGGCAAAGCCAGCGCGTGGAGCCTCCAGCCGGGAAGACCAACGAGCCATCGTGGCTCGGCGAGCGGCTTCACGCCATTCGCGTACCTCTTCGGGCGGAGGACGATAGCCGTTCTCCGCCCGGTATTCAGCCGCTCGCCGATAAACTTCGGCGAGCACTTCCGCCTCCAAATCCCACGGCCGTGTTCCGGCCAAGGCGCACGCCGCCTCGGTGGACACGGTGCGGTATCCGCGTATGGCTCTGACCGCCAATACCCTCTGAGGGCGCCATAGGTGCGCCTTATTCTAGGCGGTCAGAGCCGCCACCCACACCGGTGCACCATACAGTGCCATCGACCGGACCACCCCCGTGTAGAGGTGTCTCGTTGCAACCCTGGCTCCACCCAGATTGGGCAAAAGTCGCCCAAGGGCAGAGGCAGCGTCGACCAGCTTTGGGGCAAGCTGTCAGAAGTGCTCGTCGAAGAGCCACCTACCGTCGAGGATCAGGCCCAGATACCTCATCTGGGCCCGAACCGGTACGAGGACCAAGTTGACTTCGATGGAGGCGCCGGGGGGTGGACCACGACGAGGCCCATTAAATAACAGGGCCTCCGTCTTATCCAGGGCCACCCGCAAGCCCAGCGCCTCAATGCGCCCAACCACCAGAGAAAAACCCCTTGTGGCCAGGCGCGCCGCCTCTTGGAAATTCGCTCCCCGAGCTGTGACCAATGTGTCATCGGCGTAACAAATTACGCCCAAAACGGGGGGCAGACGACTTCGAAGGACCCAGTCGTACCCCACGTTCCACAGGAGTGGTTCAAGGACAGACCCCTGTGGAACGCCGCACGACATGGGTCGCCGTCTCAAGACGCCATCTCGGTCCTCGTATACGACGGTACGCTCCTCCAAATAGTCTGCCACTAGCCGCCTCAGGTACTCTGGCACCCCATGATACTGAAGTGCTTCCCTGATGCAGCTGAATGGCAGACTATTAAAGGCGTTGGCGATGTCCAAGGACACGGCCAACACCACGCCGCCACAGCTCACTGCCTCTTCGGTCACGGCCCTAAGGCGCATCACGGCATCGACCGTGGAACGCCCCTCTCGGAACCCGAATTGGGCGTCCGACAGATCGGGCCCCACCTCGTTGAGATGCCGGACGATGCGGGCAGAGAGAATCCTCTCAAACAATTTGCCCGCCTCGTCCAGAATAGCGCAAGGCCTACGTCATCCCTCTCCACAAAAAAAGTAGTCCCTCATTTCCTGAACATGCTCGCCCTATTTTCGGTTTAGCCGTGACATACAGTAAACTTTCTAATTTCCATTGTTAATATCGATACGTTATTATCGCCTGGGATATCGATACGTTGTTATCCCAATAAAGGAGAAAAACTATCTCACCTACCCTACTACCTCAAAAGCTCCTCAGAGGCGATCATGCTCGACGGTTCTCACCTACATACCTGAAAATCATAAGCATAACAGCAGACAGTAGACGCCTGTTTACTTGTATACTCTATACTTACTATATTATATACTATACTTGTATCTATACAAATAAATAAAATTGGAGTGTCAGTTTGTAATATTAAAATAACCGCTTTATATTGTCTGTCTGTCTGTCAGTTTGTTGCAGCTAATCTCCGGAACGGCTGGACCGATTTTGACGGGACTTTCACTGACATATAGCTGATGATATAAGGAGTAACTTAGACTACTTTCTTAGACTAGCTTTGCCCCGTGGAGTTACCCGCCGTACCACAATAACCGCGGATAAACCCGCGGTTTTCAGCTAATAAAAATAAGAAACCCTAAATAAGGCAAGCATTATTTTAATTATTTTCTTAAGACACATGTCACCAGGTACTTTACAGATATATATGACACGAATACAAGAAAAACCTAGACTAAGAACGAACTCACAACAGTCATCGCAGTAGGAAAAGGCAAGGTGGCCGGTTAAACCACTGTGCCACCCGTGCAATCTTTGCAGTGCAATTATTACTAAGTAGAATTAAATATTCTTTTAAAATGTATTTGTTGACATCGCATTTCTGTAATGGGGTCATTGTCTTCTAAGCTATGAACGGTAGCCTTGATTTAACTTCTTAAGGTTTCTGAGAAAAATGTATGTGTCATACATAAAATTTATAAATCTTTCTAATATTTGACCTACTTAAGGTAAGGGGTTTTGGTTTACATTGAAATACAGGGATTACAGTTTGAATTATACATTTACAATAAACTCAATCATTAATCATCATCTCAATCGGAAGACGTCCAATCACCAGTATCGCAAAGAAAATTTTCAGTAATATATACATCTATGCAAAGTCAAAGTCAAAGTCAAAGTCAAAGTCAAAGTCAAATCATTTATTTCCATAGGCCCCAAAAGGCACTTGAACACATCAAAAATACAAACATCAAACTGCCTCGGTGGCGTAGTGGTACGCGTATGCGACTGCTAAGCTTGAGGTCTCGGGTTCAAATCCTGGGTCCGACCAAATGTTTGTGGAATCTACAAATATTTGTTTCGGAGTTTGGGTGTTTTCTATGTATAATATGTATGAATTTACAAAAAAAAAAGTATATATAAGTATTTATATCAGTTGTCTAGTACCCATAACACCAGCACTGCTTAGCTTGGGACTAGATGGCGTTGTGTGTTAGATGTCCGAAATATTTATTATTATATTATTATTATTATCAAACATTATTAATACAAATATAAAAAAAAAACTCAAGTACTGAATTGATCAGTGATAAAAGGATGTAACTCAAGTAATCAATGATTTAAATTACCGGAGCTTAGATTGATTTCGATTCAACTCAAAGGTTTAAATTGAAATCAATCCAAGTACCAGCTCCGATGGGTATTGCATTCATGAGAAGAGCTGGTGAGAAACTCATGTGCACCATCTTTTCAAATAATTTATACAAAGTTTGTTTGTTTTTGACAACAGTACTTATATGTGCAAGTTAAGGCAAATGTAGGCAATGTACAAATAAATAACATAGTAGCGTCTGTTTGTAATATTAAAATAATCGCTTTTTACTAAATGCATATGCCAAAGTATGTACTGTACATATCTATACTAATATTATAAAGAGGAAAGATTTGTACCTATTTTTGTATGTTTGTTTGTTTGTAATGAATAGGTTCAAAAACTACTGGACCGATTTTAAAAATTCTTTCACCATTCGAAAGCTACATTATCCACGAGTAACATAGGCTATATTTTATTTTGGAAAAAAATAGGGTTCCGTAAGATATTTGGGTTTTTCGGACACAAGGTGTAAAAATCAACCAGAAAAGTTACTTATTTTGCGAAAATTTTCATGCTACGGGCTATATAAGACGCAAACGAGGTTGCGTATGTCAGCTATGTTTTATATACAACGTGTATTTAGTATCAGCATTGCACCCGTGCGAAGCCGGGGCGGGTCGCTAGTATCAAATATTTTGCTATAATAATAAAAAAAATAGTTAGAACATATTAAGAGATTACATGCGGTTTCTAGGTGTAACAAGGAATCGGTACATTTTTATAATAATAATTTCTTCTGTCGGTCCGTACTACATAGCTATAATCTATACAAATAAATAAAATTGGAGTGTCTGTTTGTAATATTAATGCATATGAATGTGTATACGGTACACATGCCAAAATATATATTTTTAAAATTTTTGTCTGTCTTTCTGTCTGTCTGTTTGTTCCGGCTAATCTCAGGAACCACTGGTCCGATTTGAAAAATTCTTTCGGTGTTTGATAGTCCATTTATCGAGGAAGGCTATAGGCTATATATCATCAGCTACTACTAATAGGAGCGGAGCACCAATGAAGAATGTTTCAAAAGCAAGGGAAAATTTTCACACTACGGGCAATTTAAGACGCAAACGAGGTTGCGTGGGTCAGCTAGTCTATACTAATATTATAAAGCTGAAGAGTTTGTTTGTTTATTTGAACGCGCTAATCTCAGGAACCGCTCGTCTGATTTGAAAAATTATTTTAGTGTTGGATAGTCCGTTTATAGAGAAAGGAGCGGAGCCCCTATGAAGAATGTTTAAAAAACGGGGTTAAATTATTAGGCTACATGCAATAAGTATACGTAAACGAGGTTGTGAGGGTCAGCTAGTCAGATTATAATAATCATATCTTTATAGAGACAATAGTTATTTTCATCCCCCCATCCCTGAAAAAGTATTGTTGCCCTTCGTTAACTGAGTGCAAAAGCCGTTTTATCCGCTAGAGGATAAAGTAAATTGAATTTAGAACATCGTGTGCCCTAATTTTGTGAATTCAAAACATCACTAAACCTATTTAGTTCTAACTCCATGGTGCCGAATTTAACATAACTACAACCTTTTAATTTTTTTTTTAACTCAGCCACGGAACTTTCTTGGTGTACTTACTTTTTTTTTATTTCTTTGCCCGCACCATTTTCTTTTCACATGACATTGTTAAAACTTGAGGTTAAAAACAAGAAACTTGAAACAAGTGAAAAACCTAAAATGAGTAATTTTAGCGACGAGGAAGTATATTTATAATAATTAAATAATATTATTAATAATAAATGATGTTTTGAATTCACAAACTTAGTGCACACGATGTTCTAAATTCAATGTACTTTACTTTACTAACGAATAAAAACGGTTTTTGTACTAAGTGGTTTTAGTCGGTTCTATTACACATAAGTAACATCCATCCTACTAAAAAGCTGGTGGGTGACGACCAGTGCAGGACAAAACAGAACTTGCCAATCCAGTTTTAGGTTCAGACGGCCGTGTGAAATGGAGATGTATTGCTTATTTTGAACTACGGGCATGTTTGGAAGGTTTCGATTCATATTTTGAAAAAATACACAAATACTTTCAATAAGGTAGATGAAACCTAAATCAAATTAGTGACTATCTGTCAAAACAATTACTTTAATGTAAAATGTACTTCTTCTTTTGATGAAATGACAACCAGCCGGATCTTTCGGATCACCTATTTCTGCCAATGTCAAGTATTTATAGTCTTCAATTATGAGTCTTCAAGTCTTCGTCGTGATGAAATTAATAATAACAAATATATATAATGTGAATGACGTGAAATGGGGACCGTCTTTCGAAGAAACAAAAACAAAAATCTCTTGTAAAATGTACAGATAACAAACATGCGACGTCACTATTTTGGACCAGTCAATTGAACAATATATTTAATTGTTTATTTGATTAAAATTTGTAATCGAAATGAAAAGCTGTAATAATGATATTTACCGAGATGTTTTGTAATATTCGTTTTAATGATGAATACATCGGTATTTATTTAGGTACGATACAGTATTAATGGCACTATAAATCTTTAGTAGTCGCCTCCTGGACATGTGCTTTTCTTTAGAAAGGAGATTTTGGCCTCCTAAACCTAGCCGGACAAACGAGTTTTTATAGGGGTTGTTCACTTACTCAGGCGGTTCTTACGACCCCCGTGGTATGAATAGGGTTGACATTACTTGTATTCCACATTCTTAATTATTTTGACTGTCTCGGTGGCGCAGTGGTAGTGAATACGACTGCTGTGCTTGAGGTCTCGGGTTCAAATCCTGGGTCCGACCAAATATTTGTGTGATCTACAAATATTTGTTTCGAAGTTTGGGTGTTTTCTATGTATGTATTTACAAAAAAAAGTATTTATGTATTTATATAAGTTGTCTAGTACCCATAACACAAGCTCTGATTGACTTGGGACTAGATGGTGTAGTGCGTTAGATGTCCGAAATATTTATTTATTTATTTATATATTATTTAATCAATCGCATCACGGGCAAACCCAGATTGCAGAGTATGATATATGTGATATAAATATACCTCATAATGAACTTTAATGTGTCATGCTTAGTCTAACTAAATTGTAATTAATTGCTACATGTTACAACACAGTTCTACCTACTACATGATTTTGCCGTCAACGCCTTCTTTTTCTGTTTACGTACCTAATAATTTTGTAATAAGATTTATACAAAAATTAAATACTAGCTTTGTCCTCGTATCCACTCGCATGCATGTTGGTTATCGCGGTTAAAAGAGGCCAGTTGATTTTCGCATATAATGTAACTTTCCAAAAATGTTTTAGTGGTTTAGGCGGGAAATTAACCTAATCTTTCGGATGCGCGACCGGGTACTTCCGGTTACATGCACCGTGCGGCGAAATTGCAAAATTTTGCAGCACGGTGCATGGTGTACGAAAATGATCAAATCTTTTCAAAAACAATGCTCGGTGGTTATAAAAGTGATTATTTTTCAAAAGATGGATAACAAGCGTACATGGTTATGCCATATTTTATTACTAAACTAATGTTATCGCATTATTATTTACTCACAATTGAGCCAAGTATTAATTTACGCACCTATTGTGTTAATAAACTTGATTTTAATATTTTATGTGGTTTATTATTCATTTTACTTATTATCCTAATAAAGTTCGATAACTAAGCTATCTACTGATATAAAAAACACTATAACTGCAGTAAAAATTCATTGAGAAACATATTTGTAAAAATCACATTTCGCTGTCGAGATATTCGCCATTATGTCACTTTACAATCAAACTATTATTTGCGCCGAACACCAAATTACGTAGTATTTATATGAAGAAATAGTGTTTTTTAGTTAAATAATTTATTTTTTTAGTTAACTAGTGCAAAGACAGGAACAATACATAAAAAAAACAACCTATTTATCAAGTTATTTAAAAAAAGGACTCGTTTGCTAGACCAGTTTTCATTTATTATTTTTAAGTTCTGAGAATTCTCTAAACTCTATGAAAATGACTGAATGCTAAAGAGAACAAACTGATCGTTCCATTATGTGACACACAAAGTCTATGGTCAATACAAAATAATTTAGTAAAACATAAACAAAGATCAGTTTACGTCTTGTTCATTGTCCGTCACTACTGTGTATGTGTGGGTGTTAATAGTTCCGGGACTTCCCGCTAGGCTGCGTGCAAACACGAATCAACGGCGATATACAATTTTAAGTGGCGTGCTATTGGAGAGGCCTATGTCCAGCAGTGGACTACGATACGCTGATGATGATGTAGAACAGTAATGGCGTGGGAGCCCTTTGTATGTGTGCGTCTAATTTCGCTCGTCAGGCAAAAAATTAGTGTTTATTTAAATATTTAGCTTTTCTAACACATTTTTGTTGCTATTCTATATTCTATATAAGATTCTCATCGCAATTATATCATTTTATCAATAAAAACATAAGAATAAATGCGTAAAAACCTTCAAATGAGTAAGCCCTTTTCAATAGGTAATAGACTCGGTAACTTTTTGAGTAACACTATTCAAAATTACGCATGATTTATGCCTCAATTCGTATTGATAGTGGTTCCTAAAATAAGTATTGTTACGAGCTGGGTATTAAATAAATTAAAGTACTCGATTAATTACCAAAAATAACACAATATTTATTAAGAACACTTTTTACAATAAGAAATCACTAAATCACTCGTTAGTCGCACTAAAGATCTCTTCGATGTTTATCCGCTGTATCGTGAAACAATACTGTCCCTACGGCCAACACGTTCCGCTTTTATATGGCCGTGGAAATTACTCGAAACTACGAAAATATTCGATCGATGTCTCTAGGCTAAATAGATTACTCTAGAGCTGCTTGTAGCGCCATCTAGCGTCGAGTAATCGTCATAATGCACACAGTTGCGCGCTTTCCGACACTAGATGGCGTTGTCCTCGACAGTTCTCGATTCTTCTAGTGGACACTAGATTCATCTGGTTATGGCGCAACACGGGCAGTGTATAGTGTAACATCATTGATTTTAGTGACTACCCGGTATGGCCCATCCCATTTTGCTTGTAGCTTCGGAGATCTCCCTTTACTGCGAACTGGATTATGTAGCCATACTAGCGAACACTCTTCGAAGCCCTTATTATTCGCTTTCCGGTCATAACGGGTTTTCATCTTTTCAGACATTTGTTGGCCCGATTGTCTGACATGCTCATAAATGTCATTCATCTTGTTCCGCAAGTCATTCGCGTACTCCGTTATACTTCGCGGGGTATCAGGGGGTATTCCAGTGATCAAGTCTGCGGGCAACCGTAGTTCTCTTCCGAAGTTTGCAAAAGCCGGTGTTACGGAAGTACATTCGTGGACTGCACTTCGATATGACAGAAGAAACGGTTGGATGTGTTTGTCCCAATCTTTTTGCTTACTTTCAACTACTTTTGCCAGATACCTCTCTAGTGTTTGGTTAAATCGTTCCACCATTCCGTCCGATTGTGGGTGGTAAGAGGTGGTTCTGGTTTTGTGAGCACCCATCACTCGACACATTTCTTGAAATATTTGAGACTCAAAATTTCTTCCTTGGTCACTGTGGATTTCTAAAGGCACTCCAAAACGACAGAAGACTTCGTGCACTAATTTATCTGCAACTGTTGATGCCTCTTGGTTGGGAATGGCAAAGACTTCTGGCCACTTGGTGAAGTAATCCATTACGACCATGAAGTACTTGTTTCCGCTTTCACTTTCAGGAAACGGTCCTGCCACGTCTATAGCAATTCTTTCCCAGGGTGCACCAACATTATACAATTTCAATGCGCCTCTGCTACGTGTATGAGGTCCCTTCACGGCCGCACAACTGGTACACTTGCGACACCAGTCCTCAACATCATCACGACAATGAATCCAGTAGAATCTTTCCCTTATCTTTAACAATGTCTTCTTAACTCCCATATGACCTCCTGAACATCCATTATGGTAGAGCTGCAGGACCACTGGTATCTTAGCTTTAGGAACAACCATTTGCAGGTGACAGCTGTCTCCTCGAACGTTTTCCCATTTACGGCACAAGACTCCATCCTGGATGACTAGACTATCCCATTGAGCCCAATAACTCTTCGTGGTCGAGCTCAGCGATGCAACTTCGCTCCAGTGTGGCTTAGGAGTCTCAGCTTTAATCCACTCGAGAATTGGTTTGATATCTGCATCCTCTTGCTGTGCTTGCTGCAGGCTTTCCTTCCATTCGTTGCTAAGGTCCGTCTTTATCGTCCTTATAGGAACAGCTTCCTTTACTTCTTGCTTGGCGCAGTGCTTGCAGTCTTCAGGGCAAGGTCTTCTTGATAGTGCGTCTGCGTTACCGTGAGACTTTCCACTGCGATGTTCAATCATGAAGTCATATTCCTGTAATAACTCAATCCATCTCGCGACTTGTCCTTCAGGATTTTTAAATTGTAAGAGCCACTTTAATGCAGCGTGGTCAGTTCGGAGGTGGAATTTACGCCCAAGCAAATATTTGCTGAAATGTTGCAGTGTCTTCACTACGGCCAGTAGTTCCCTTCTTGTGACGCAGTAATTCCTTTCCGGCTTCGACAAAGATTTACTGAAATATGCAATAACAACCTCTTGATCACCTTTCCGCTGGGATAACACACCGCCAAGCCCAGTATCACTCGCATCTGTGTCAACTATGAATTCATTTTCGGTATCTGGATACCCTAAGATAGGTGTGTTGCATAGACGTCTTTTTAGCTCTTGAAATGCAGTGTCACAACTTTCATCCCAGCAGAAATGTCTTTTCTCTTCAGTAAGTTTATGAAGGGGTTTAGCAATATCCGCAAAGTTTTTCACGAATCGCCGATAGTAGGAGCACAAGCCCAAAAATGCTCTTACTTGGGTCTTATCTCTTGGAACTGGCCAATCCTTGACGGCAGCGATCTTTTGCGGATCTGTTTGGACACCCTCTTCCGAAACCACATATCCTAAAAAGCTAACCTGCCGTTTGAAAAATGAACATTTCTTAGGACTTAACTTTAGGTTGGCACTTCGGATTTTCGATAATACGCGCTCCAGGTTTCGGATATGTTCTTCAAACGTACGGCCTACGATGACAATGTCATCCAAATAGACCAGGCAGGCATCTCCAGTTAATCCGGTGAGTACTGATTCCATCAGTCTTTCAAAAGTTGCTGGCGCGTTACATAATCCGAAGGGCATTACTTTGAACTGCCACAATCCTTTCCCTGTCGAAAATGCAGTCTTCTCTTTGTCCTTGGGATCAATCTCTACCTGCCAGTATCCACTTTTTAAATCCAAGGTGCTAAACCACTTAACCCCTGTTAGCATGTCCAGAGTGTCGTCTATTCTAGGTAGTGGATAGCTGTCCTTCTTCGTAATGTCGTTTAGACGGCGGTAGTCAACACAAAAACGCATACTGCCATCCTTTTTCTTTACAAGCACTACAGGTGAACACCATGGGCTGGATGAAGGCTCTATAACGCCATCCCTGACCATTCCATCAATCATGGTTTGTACTTCCTGTTCTCGTGCTACTGGTAGTCTTCTTGGTCGCTGACGAATAGGCATCTCACTCCCAGTGTTTATTTTGTGTTGAACCAAACCAGTCTTTCCAATATCAGCGTCATTAGTAGAGAAAATATCAGTGTTCTTAACTAACATTCTCTTAGCCTTGTCAATTTCTTCCCTAGACAAGACATCTCGACAGTCTTCTAAAAGTGTTGACACGTTGACTCGTGCATCCGTGCTAATTTTCGAAGTAGTCAAGTCTTGGCATCGACGCATCCAATCCACATCTTCGCAAGTGCCAATCAGTGTGCCCTTATGAATCACATGTTGCTTGTCACTAAGATTTAGCACACGTACTGTAGAGGTGTTAGTGGTATTTACTAGAGTTCGTGCGATCTTCCATGGAAGATCATTATCTACCCCTTCAATAAGGACACACCGATGCATTCGTCCAGAATTATGAGGGAGACTAACTGGCATAATTGTCTCTGATCTGGGAGGAAGAACAGCGTTCTTTAAGCTGTACACTTTGCCTGATGATGCTCCTTCCATGAACAGTTCTTCTTGACTACATCTCATTACACCTTGGTTGATGTCGATCTCACAACAATTGTTCTTCATGAAGTCTAGGCCAAGGATACAATCGTCAACTATATCGGCCACAATGACGTTATGCAGGTAAACTTGGTTGCCCAACTTCAACTCCACCTTCTGTTCGCCTCGGACGGGTATGCGCTGACCAGTGGCTGTTACTAAGTTTATTTGCTCACGGTTACATGCAATGTCCCTCAGGAACCGATTTGCAAGTTGGGAACTGATGACTGTGCGAGAAGCTCCCGTATCAATAGTCAGCTTACACGACGTTCCGTTGATTTCGCCTCTGATGACCAGGCTGTTCCCATCATGAGTTTGCGAGATCGAAATCCTTGGGGCTCTTTGAACACCAGCCAGCACCCGCCCCGCAGTCCTGGCGTTTACGTTTCCCTGCTGTTGTTGGGCAGTACTATCAACCGCCCTATTCTCCTGAGACCGCTCGTACTCACTTCCTATGCTTCGCTTAGGGCAGCTGGACCGAAGGTGACCTTTTTCACCACAGGCGTAGCATCTAGGGCTGTACCCCTTAAATCGGTCTCGCACAGGTGATGCCACAACCTCCCGGACCCGATGAGACCGATGGTCTTGTCTCACAGCTTCCACCTCTAAAGCATGGGCCAGAGCGTCCTTGAGAGTTTCATGGTGTCCAAGTCTCACAGCAGCTCTAACTTCGAGGTCACGAATGCCATCGATGAAAGCTTGCACCAGATTCCCGCCAATGAGCGCAGGTGCAGACTGGTATGCCTTACGGACCAGTTTCTCAACTTCTAGAGCCCATTGTTGCAAGTTTTCGCCGATGCGTTGGGCACGATCCTTCAGCTGTGCACGACACACGTGCTCCAGATGAGCGTCACCATATCTTGCCTCCAATGCCTCCAGCAGTTGCTTATAGGTAACCTCCTTATCGAGGGCTTCGAGGACGGTTAGAGCCTGGTCTCGAAGACCCAAGGTGAGCGCGGTCATAGCCTGATCCTTAGTCCAGCCGTTCACCTTCATAACAGCCTCAAACTGAATCTTGTAGGCTGACCACGAAGATGTTCCATCAAACGGCGGTACTTTGAACCCCCGTACCGAAGGAGCAGCAGTCACTGTAGTCGAGGCTCCCTCTCCAACTTTAAGGTTTCCTAAGGCCTTCTTCACGTCAGCAATCTGAGTTTCGGCCTCAGTGATACGGTTCTCGTGTTGAAGAACCTGATCCTTCACTACCTTGAGTTCTTTGCCGAAAGTCTCATGAATGCCTTTTAACAAGAGCATCTGTTCCTCCTGGCGGCGTGCCTGGTCTTCCTTATCCCGTTGCATCTGTTCTTCCAAACGGTGGGCCTGCTCCTCCTGGCGGCGGGCCTGCTCCTCCTTGTCCCGCTGCAGTTGCTCTTCCAAGCGGCGGGCCTGCTCCTCCTGGCGGCGGGCCTGCTCCTCCTGACGGCGGGCCTGCTCCTCCTTGTCCCGCTGCAGTTGCTCTTCCAAGCGGCGGGCCTGCTCCTCCTGGCGGCGGGCCTGCTCCTCCTGGCGGCGGGCCTGCTCTTGGAGCATTGCCATTAGGGCCGTGATATCTGGAGCTGCTGCCGATGTGGACGGCGTGGTTTCCATAGCTGGCTGCTGATCTTCCGATGTAGGCAGTTGTGCACTTCCAAATCGCCTCTGATCAGCCTCTTGCTGGCGCTGACTCCTAGTTCGGATACCTTCCGTGTCTTCCTTTGGTAAAACCGGCATACTTTAATCTCACTTCTGACACCAAATTGTTACGAGCTGGGTATTAAATAAAATAAAGTACTCGATTAATTACCAAAAATAACACAATATTTATTAAGAACACTTTTTACAATAAGAAATCACTAAATCACTCGTTAGTCGCACTAAAGATCTCTTCGATGTTTATCCGCTGTATCGTGAAACAATACTGTCCCTACGGCCAACACGTTCCGCTTTTATATGGCCGTGGAAATTACTCGAAACTACGAAAATATTCGATCGATGTCTCTAGGCTAAATAGATTACTCTAGAGCTGCTTGTAGCGCCATCTAGCGTCGAGTAATCGTCATAATGCACACAGTTGCGCGCTTTCCGACACTAGATGGCGTTGTCCATGGGCGTACCCAGGGTAGGGCAGGGGAGGGCAGCTGCCCCCCCCTAGGTGTTGACGTTCCTACTATCTTCTTCTCTCTATTATATATAAAGCACACTCAGACGTGTAAAAACGTGACTAAGATCGACTATGGACAAAGACAGATTTATTTTTTGTGTTGCTGTAAGATCGGCAATCGGCATCGGAATCAGTCCTAGGGCTTTGCGATGTACGAGCGCAGAGACTATCAGAGCGTGCTCTCAAGCGAGGAGAACTACTCATCATAGTCCTAAGATAGTAAATCTTCTGAGTCGTTTTATGTACCTAGTATTTTATGGTCAGCTGACACGCCCATTCATTTAGAATGTATTTTAGTCAGTACAAACAATTCTCGGAGGCATGTCGTATTTTCTTTCTCACTTTTTTCACTGAGAGCTGTTGATGCAGTTCCGCATTGGTAACAAACCACGATACATTTACTATCGACCTTAGGATATTGTTCTGAGCTCTCTGTATGAAATTTATATTGGATTCTTTTGCGGAGTCCCACAAGTGTATGCCGTACATCCAGGTATAATTATCGTCTGATATATCAGAAGTTTGTTGTCTAGTAATAATTTGTAGTTTCGTCCTAGCAACCAGTACAGGTTTTTGCGCCGCATATATATATCCTCTCATTTTGCTTTGATATGGTATTTAAACCGGTCTATATGTAAGCCCACATTGGGCTCGCACTCAAAGGCCGATGGGACACCATTTCCGAAGTCTGATTCCCAAGCTGGCGCAGCGCGTGCTTGGCTCGGTTACTGCAAATATGAGGGGGTCCGATGACTCCTGCAGGAGATCATACGCGGGAGTTGTGCGGTTCCCAGTATGGGCAGAGGTCCTGAAGGCCAGCAATATCGGGCTATTGAGACGTACGCAACAAGTGCTGACCTTCAGGTAGGAGTCTTAAGACTCGAAAAATCGAAGACCAGAAATTTCAATTCCACCAGGTCCTTGTGAAGGAATGGAAGGAACGACTTGGGCAGCCGAGTGCTGAGCACGCCGTTATTGCGGCGGTAAGACCCGTTAGGAGGATTGGCTCGAGAGGCATCACGGGACCCTCTCATACCGGCTGACACATTTGATCACTGGGAAAGGCGGCTTCGAAGAGCACCTGTGTCTGATCCGCAAGGAGCCAACGCCTGAGTGCCACCACTGGTATGACTACACACCTCACACACTGGCAAAATGTCCGGAGTAGGGCGAGTCGAGGCGGACATCGGAGTGGGGATTTCTCTCGCTTGGTAACATTATTGCGGCCATGTTGCGTAGCGAGAGCGCGTAAAACTCTGCCGTCTTTTTCTGCCAGCAAGTTATGTTTGCGAAGGAGATGGCGGAGCGGGACCGTGCGAGGTTTAGAACTCTTCCTGTCCGCCAGGCCCGGAAACGGGCCAGGTACCGCAGACGACTTGGGCGCCAAAGATCGCTAAACAATCTCCGTCCTCCATAAGCGCCAGCTTGGGGGTGACAGGTGAGGATCTCTCTAGCAGAAGCAAGCCGGGGTAGCGGCGCGAGATCTACAAAGTGCTCGCTCCCCTTTTTAAAATAGAAAAGGATCATCAGGGTTCCTATACAGGAGGGGACCATCTACAAACCATAGGTGGCCCGAGGTACGTCGGGGTTCCAGGGAGTTCCTTCCGAGGGTGCACCTGATCCCGGTTTCTAATATCCATCACGGTGTGCGGTTTTCAGTCGGTTCGAGTCCGACATAACCACCAGATGGTGACTTGATTGTTTTACCGGGCCATTTCCGCACTTAGCCTCTTGATTGGGCCATTGTACGTAAGTTTGTCATCTTCCTACTCCAGCCAACCTAGTTTGTCCCAGAAGCTCAGCAGAAATATATAATATAATTAATTTAATAATAATAAAATAATTTATTTAAAAAATGTCTTTTTCATATCCATTTATTTGACGAGGTGCTTTTAAAAAAAACCTGATTTGCCCTCCCCTGACCCAGAACCTGGGAACGCCCATGGCGTTGTCCTCGACAGTTCTCGATTCTTCTAGTGGACACTAGATTCATCTGGTTATGGCGCAACAGTATAATAAGTAAAATATAACAACAAACTACCTTCAAAATCACCTTATCGGCAAAAAATCAGTTTTAAGAGGCACTTGACACATCGCGTTGCGTCATCGTCAACTTTGAAATTGGAACTCGTTTTTTTTACGGCTCTTGAAGCGCACTTGACAAACGAATGTTTTAAAATGTTGTTCGTATAAAGCAAATGCATAACAAACCTTTCTAGACTTCGTTATAATAACTTTAATACCCAAAATTAATTAAAATGCAAGTTAACTGCGAAAAACATGGATCCGTGTGTGCCGCACCGACGGGACAAACATGGATCCGTGTTGCCGCACCCGAGAGGTTAACAAACATAGGTACGAGTATATACTCACATTTCCATTTAAAATATTAGTTAGAATGTCAGGATTAAGAGATTAGTTTTTAAAGTCTGAGATATTTTAGCTACCTATAGTTTTGACTATAGTTATATATCTACCTACTTATATCTTGTACCTATTGTTTGTTTTATGACGTATGTAATTGTTTTGGGCATTGCTTGTTTTATCATCACTCAACGACATCATCTTAGATAAGAGAATAAGCCTTAGAATATTTATTTTTTATACGTTTGTTCAATATGAATTTTATTCATAAAACAATTTACTACTAGAGCTCACATACGGCAGTAGACGAACCGATGATTACCAGATTACTGATAAACTTACTTACTTACTTTGAAGAAAATAAAATGTGTAATTATTATTATTATTTTATGTAAGCGGTGGGCAAACGAGCAGACGTATCGCCTGATGATAAACGATTACCGCCGCCCATGGACACCCGCAACACCAGAGGTGTCACAAGTGCGTTGCCAGCCTTTGGCGGATAGGGAGGGGGATGGAGGAAGGGGTTGGAGTATGGGCCACCAATATCTTCACTCACTCGGTAAAACACAGCGCAAGCGCTGTTTCGCACCTGTTTTCTGTGAGGCCGAGGTAACACTACAGTCGAACTGACCCATTAATGCCAAAGCGTGGCTCTCCCACGGTTAAATTTTTCTAACAATATTAAAACGAAGTTCGCTAATTTCAGCACGAACGGGCCTGCTCGACCAGGACGGTACTACCCTCTCATAGAAGAACAATATGAATGAGCATCTAAAATGACAGCATTGGTCTGCAGAAGCATCTCAATAAGCCTCAGTAGTGTGGCTCACCATGCTGCATTGTTTGCTTTCACAATAAGCATGGTGACCACTACTCTTGGATTCTGTCTTTCTGTCCATGCATACACTGCCAGAATTGTTACCCTTCCTTTTTACTACGTTGCAGTGGGTAAAAATATACTTTATACTAGCTGTGCCCGCGTGGAATAGTGGTTTTGGGTAGCATTCATACAACCTTTCATCCCCCCTTTTAACTTATTTTTGGCATTAAAAAGTAGCTTATGTCCTTTCTCAGCCTATCTGTGTACCAAATTTCATTTCAATCGGTTCAGTAGTTTTAGCGTGAAACCTTGACTAACAAACAGGCAGAGTTACTTTCGTATTTATAATATTAGCAAGAATTACTATTAAAAAACTTGGAAGAATGAATATTTAAAATGAAACATAAGATATTTTAAGTGCTCTACATAAAATATCTTGTTTCATTTTAAATACGCCACCTGTTGATCAAGTGTAATATTAGAAATCACGTTGAAATGGGTTTCAGTAACATGGTTACTAGATGGCTCTGACTGAACACAAAACTAATAGTTTTGGGCATTAGGCATTATTATAACACAATATACTTTATTACGATTTTTATAGGACACAGAAGCATATTTGTCGTCATATATATTATATCTACACTAATATTATAAAGAGGAAAGATTTGTATTTTTGTATGTAACGAATAAACTCAAAAAGTACTGGACCGATTTTAAAAATTCTTTCACCATTCGAAAGCTACATTATCCACGAGTACCATAGGCTATATTCTATTTTGGAAAAAATAGGGTTCCGTAAGATATTTGCGTTTTTCAAGAAACAAGGTGTAAAAAATCAACCAGAAAAGTTACTTATTTTACGATTTACAATAATATAGCTTATACATCAGAATAACACGTAGGCTATAATTGAACCACCAATTGGAAGAAGGGAATAAATCCAAAAAATAAGAACGGAGATAATCAAAAAAAACTTCATAACTTTTTACTTTCAACTTATAAGCTTATGGGACATGAATGATTATTAAGAAAATATAAATCCTGATTTATTCACCAACAGACCTGCCTTAAATATATAATACTTATCTATGTGTGTTCATCGAAATGTGTTGGATTTATTCCCTTTTTCCAATTTATCATATACCAGGTACAAAATAATTTGAAATAATAGACAATATAATGACAAAAACCATTTGTTTATTACAAACACGTAAGGACACTCTGTTATTCTTCTATTTCTTCACGTTCGGATCTTATAGATGGCCAGGTCAGAATTATATCGTAGAAATCTTTGAATTCGTCAGGAATATATTGGATTATTTTTTGTGTCATTCATTTTTTTCTCATTTATGGGTATTTTAGTAACATATGCCAGAGTTTCAGGTATTTTCGGGTTTGTAGAAAGTTTTTGGCGCAAAAATGTAGCTTTGACGAAACCATCAATAAATTCGGAACATGTCAAGTAACCTTTATGACTTGAACTAAGTATACTCAAAGCTTCTATATTGCGAAATCTTGAATGTCGTGGCCTTGTCTAATGACTTACAGGTTTTCTTAAAACATTACTGCCATGAGTTTTTAAAATCCAGTATGTCGTTTGAAGAAACAGGTTTAACTGAAAAACCCCTGATTTTTGCTGCTGAAATAAGATTATTGTATTCATTTGGAACGTAAATTCTGTCTTTCTCCTAATGAGTCTTTTAGCTATCCCAAAATTTCTGTCACACTGTAAAAATGAATGGCCACGCACAGGAAAGTATTGATATACAGTAGGGCCTCGGTAATCCGGACTCTCGCTTGTTCGGTGATCGCTGTAATCCGGCCGGGCAATGGGATTCGCGGGGGAGGCCCGGCGGGGTGTAGGTGCGGGCTGTTATGAGCCAATGCGCCGTCAGTCTTCGTGTAATACGGAGTGTCAATTAACCGCGCTCGCTAACATCATGGCGCCGCCACGTAAACATTCGACATTGACAATAAAAGACAAATTGCGGATTATAGAATTGTTAGATAAGGGTGACTGCTACCCTGTCATTGCTCAGAAGTTTGGTATAGGCAGGTCAACTGTAGGCGACATAAAGAAAAACAAAGACAAACTCTTGAAGTTTGTTAGCCTAACAGAACGTGGTCCCGGTGTACGAAAAACACTGAAGAAATCGGAAAATCCTGTTTTAGAAGATGCTTTGTTTACGTGGTTTTTGCAACAAAGGCGATTGCATGTTCCTGTAAGTGGTAATATGATGTGTGAGAAAGCTCGAATTTTTCATCACCAGATTACAAACTCCAATATCGGATTTAATGCAAGCCGGGGATGGTTAGACAAATTTAAAAAACGCCACGGAATAAGACGTTTAAAAATGGCCGGTGAAAAACTGTCAAATGATGAAGCCGCTATCGGACCATTCCAACTAGAGTTACAGAAAGTTATTAGAGAAAAAAAATTAACAGCGGAACGGGTTTACAATGCTGACACATCTGGTTTGTACTGGCGATTATTGCCAGATCATACATTAGCCTCTGGCAATGAGCAGTCGGCTTCCGGAAGGAAAATGATAAAGATGAGAGTGACATTCATGCCTTGTGCAAATGCGGCTGGAACTCATAAACTTCAATTGCTTGTTGTCGGAAAATCAAAAAACCCACGGGCATTTAAATCAACACGTCTTCCTGTTTGTTATCGTGCACAAATAAATGCTTGGGTTACGAAAGACTTGTTTCTTGAGTGGTTTAAAACGGAATTCGTTCCCGCGGTCCGCCGCCATCTTTTGTCTGTGAATTTGCCTCCTCAGGCACTGTTATTGTTGGATAATTGTCCTGGGCATCCATCAGCAGATGAACTTGTCTCTGAAGACGGCCACATTTTTGCAATGTTCCTGCCACCTAACACCACAGCGTGTATACAACCAATGGATCAGAACTTTATACAAAATATGAAGTTAAATTACCGCAAATCATTTTTGGTTAACTGTCTTGCATTATATTCTGAAAACCTCATGGACTCATTAAAATCGATAACTTTAAAGGACACAGTTTTTCTTGTGGCTAATTGCTGGGCCAATGTTAAGACATCGCTAATTAACAGATCATGGAAGAATTTGCACCCTGAATTTCTCACTGATAATGACGAACCAGAAGATGATGTTCCTTTAGCCCAGCTTTTTAACAGGTTGAGGGGACCCAATGATCCTCAAATAAGTGAGGCAGAAGCTCAAGAATGGGCTGCTGGTGGTGCCGAAAGCGAGTTACAAAGATATGAAGTGTTAACTGATGAAGAGATCGTGCGAGCGGCTATGTGTGAGGACGATGAGCAAGATGAGGACAATAGCGTTGAAATTCTAGAAATCACAAAAGTTGGTAATTCAAAGGCAGTAGGAGCTTTAAACACTGCTCTTAAATGGGCTGAAGATAACGAATTTGATAGCCACGAAGTTATGTTTCTCCGTCGACTTAGAGACCGGGCTTTCGAAATGAAGTGCGAAAATTATAAACAGAAGAGTATTACAGACTTTTTCAAGAAGAATTAACTAATGTTTTATTTTAATTTACTGATTTCCTTACATGGTTGTAATTTTGAACATGTACATTTTGTCGTTATGCTATAATTTAAAAATTGATTAAAGAAACTAAGGTTAAACATGTGTTTTATTAACATAATATGGCATACTATAATCCGGACGCCTCGATAATCCGAAAAGGGTCTTGTTTTTGTCACTCCGGATTAACGAGGTCCTACTTTTCTCAAAACGATTTTATGCAACAAGAGTGAGAAAGAATATTAATATTCCTATTTTGTCCCCCGCAAGCATCGCTAAAAACGTGTAGTTCTTTGACAGAGGGATCCATGTTCTGTATCGGTTTCCACAATAAGCTGCATACTTCATCTGGGCCCCTTTTAGCTTCACCCTCATGGTAAGTGTAGAAATCAGCTGAATTCGTCATTAAGTCATGAATACAAAACAGCCATAGTTTTCTTAAATAAAACATCTCTTGAACTGGGATCTTAGGAATGGGCAGATTTTGCATATAATCAAATACTATGGCTCCTACATCTTTTCTTTCCTTACACAAGGCCAAACTTCTTTCTGCTTATTTTAAAACTTTTTAGCACGTTTAAGATGTATGATTTTTAAGCTACTTTCACTGATCATATTTAAACAATAGTTTGATTTGAGGCTTCACCTATAAAATAATTTTTATAGGTGCAGCCTCAAATACAACTAAAATGGCGGGTATTAGATCGCTGGTATGACGCCCCCCACCACTATGTGATGCGATTTTGTTTATCGAATAAAAAACAGTCAAAAAGAAATATTATTTATATACTCGTAAAATTGATAGTTGGAAGAAGGGAATAAAGGAAGGATTTGTTTCCTTCTTCCAACTAACAATTTTTTTGGCCGCATGAATCTATACGAAATGAATGGACTTTGTTTCTTTTAAAAGACTCTGGGCATTTAGTAAATGGAACAACTCATATTCTTGATATAACTCAAACTCAACTCAAATCATTTATTTCCATAGGCCCAAAAAGGCACTTGAACACGTCAAAATACAAACATAAGAATATAGAACAAAACTCAAGTAATCAGTTCAGTAGTACTAATACTAAATGCACCGAGATGATTTGAATTACCGGAGCTTAGATTGACTTCGATTCAACTCAAAGGTTTAAATTGAAATCAATCCAAGTATCAGCTCCGATGGGTATTGCATTCATGAGAAGAGCTGGTGAGAAACTCATGTGCACCATCTTTTCAAATAATTCATACAAAGCTTGTTGTTTATGACAACAGTATTTCTATGTGCCAGTTAAGGCAACCAAACCACAAAAGATAGAACACATCTTTTACTGATTCACTCCTCGACCAAGACTGACTTTACTCGGCCGCCATTATGGTTTATATAGGATATCTACCCTCCATAATAACAGCCAGACATCAAGTCAGTCTTTTACATTTTATAAATTATTAATTATGACATTTAATATGTTTTAATAATTTCATTAATTATATCTTTGACTTTCGGAATTCTTTGCATGATTATTCATTACACCTAGTATTTCATTGGCCGATATTCCGGAAGTCAAGTGTACAATCACAACTGTTTATTATAATTAGGATTACCGCTAACACTTTTTTCGAACTCACAACTTAGCCCTACGTCTAAAGAATGTAAAAGTGTATAAAAGTGAATATGTCAAAAAGTGGCGTTTATTCCCTTCTTCCAATTGGTGGTTCAATTTATAAAGATACTAGCTTCGCCTCGCGACGTTGCCTGTGATTATTGTCGTACCGCGGGTAGCACCGCGGGGTTCAGCTAGTATATAATATAAAGAGCTCATCAGCTTTAAAACCCTAAGCAAAATCGTTTACCAGGGTGATCATGTACGGTATTTTCTTGCCTTACATCAAAAAAGCAGATTAAAAAACTGACGATATTCACGGGACTTTCACTGGCAGATAGCTGATGATATAAAGAATAACTTAGGTTACTTTTTTTAGACTAGCTTCGCCCCGCAGCGTTACCGGCTGTTGTTGTGGTTTCGAATAGTTATGAATAAAAAGGAATAATAAATTAGCAACAATCAGTAAAAATAAGTAATTTATTTATATCTTAACATTATTTAGATGGAACATAATAGTTTGTAGAGATGCCCTTAGCAGATGTAGATGGTGGATGAAATCTGAAACAAAAATTATACAATAAGCAATAATTTATAGTAACACTGATGCACAACAATGAGTTTTTTTTGGCTTCGTCCACTTGGATCCCCTGGGGGATACATGCTGAATTTTCTTCCACACTGATCTCCTAGCTTTTTGGATTCCAATTCCATTTTGATCCTCCAGGGGATTCATTTGGAAAATTTTCGTACACTTGGATTTGTTTAAACTGACGGGGAGGTTATTTGTCCACACAACATGGCTTCTTATGGTCAATCTATATATTTAAAACTGTTATGTTGGTTTGTGTAGGCTTCAAAAACTCAAAAAGTTCTGCACCGATCGAGTTGAAATTTTAGAATGATATATAATCCGCATCAAGGATTGTTTTTTTCTAATTTTTGCATCAGTCACATATCCGCGACCGCAAAAAAACACGAAAAAACCGACATAAACGCGGGCGGAGCCGCGGGCAGCAGCTAGTATTGTATATAGTTTTAATGCCATACCTATTCCACACCATATATAGTCCAAGTGGACAGAGCAGTTTTTTTTAGACAACTCCCCCAGTAGTGTCTGTGTCATGGGGAACGTGTGACTGAGAACAATTTTTGGATCACACAAAGTGTAGCCTACGTCCTTCCGCTAGAATCAAAGTATCTCCATGACAAATTTCATAGAAATCAGTGCAGCGGTTTGGCCGTGAAAGCAGGACAGACAGACTGAGTTACTTTCACATTTATAATATAAGTATGAACGATAGACATGTTGGAGATCTTTGAAGAATCGTTTAGCAGTGGATGTAGGTAGGTTGATTAATAATACACACTGTATACAAAAGTATTGCTCAAAAGGCACCCTTTTGGTGAAATAGAAAAAAAATTTTTATTTTATTTTTATTTATTTATTTATGTATACACATCACCTTTACTATCATTACAGGTTTCCCTAATGCGATAGTGAGGCTACTTTACATTTATATTATTACATACACAGACATACACAAAAAAAACACATACATTAACGAAATATAAACTCAATAAAACTAACAATCTATCTTAATATTAAAAAATATAAAACAAAAACAAAATATTGCAACTCTTTTAGGTTTTAAAACAAATTAAATTTAAAAGACATTTTGCGAGTACACTCAATTGACATGAAAAAATATCAAAATCTTTGTGAACTTCGTTAATTAGATAGATAATTCGCGTTAGGGGTGCTTTCTCAAGTAAGTTAGTTCTGGCTACTGGTAAAGCCAATAGAGGCGGGCGTCGGCGCCTCCACACGTACCGATCAGGCACGCACAGGTTCAGGTGGCCCAGTACCCCAGGATTATGTTCTAGACCTCGTAGGAGTTTTACTACATACACAGCAAGGGTGTATTCACGTCGCACTCTTAGTTTGTTATATCCGACCATACCCAGCACAAACAGAGTTGGGTACATCAATGGGAAGAACGGGTATACCCCGTACAGTTTTAAATATAAGTGTCTTGTGAACTTATTCTGAACCCGTTCTAACATGTCACAATATTTTGCTTCATGCGGAGCCCAAATGACCGCACTATGTTCCAGGTGGCTACGAACTAATGCGTCATACAATACCTTTAGAGCTGTAATGTTGGTGAAACCATGAGACTGTCTTAGCAAAAACCCGAGGTTTCTGTAGGCTTTCTTACATATATTTACTACCTGTTCTCGAAACCTTAGATCCGGAGTGAGATGTACCCCTAAATCCCTCACCTGCGAAACTCGTTGCATGGGCGTGTCTTCTACTTTGTACTCGTACTTTATGCATGTTCGTGCGCGAGAAAAAGTCATCACCGAGCATTTAGACGCATTTAAACATAGTTTATTCTTATGGCTCCAGTCTACCACTCGTTTAATGTCATCCTGCATACGTTCACAGTCTGACTCATCCCTGACTTCTAATAACAACTTAAGGTCATCTGCATACAGTAAACATGAACCATGCCTCACGACCTCCGGTAACTTGTTTACCATAATAATAAATTGGAGAGGTCCCAGGTTACTACCTTGGCTTACGCCAGACCTAGTGTAGTACGGTTCAGATTCGTACCCATTATAGTCCACATACTGCTGTCGGTCTTCCATGTAGCTAACGAAAAACTGTAACAGGTGTGTGGTACATCCAATTTCTGACAATTTTCTTAATAATATCTCATTATCGACGCTGTCAAATGCCTTTTTGTAGTCAAAATATGCGACATCCACCTGTAAACCTGCATCCACTGCTGGCACCACCTTCACCATAAAATTAAGTAGATTTGTGACAGTGCTACGTCCCGGCCGGAATCCGTGTTGCGCATCCGACAATTGCGCACTTACCTGTCTTTGCATTCTATGTTGGATAGCTGATTCGAATATCTTTGCTGGTGTTGACAACACTGCCACAGGTCTGTAGCCGCTGACATCTGGACCTGCTTTGCCTTTTGGTACTGGGATCACTCGTGTAATCTTCCACCGAACTGGGAACGTCGCTTGTGTTAGACTGACATTGAAAATATGATGTAATGGTTCGGTTAATATTCTGCCACAGTCTCTAAACAAAAAAGCCGGTATACCGTCCGGGCCAGAGGAATATTTTGGTTTGAGACTTAGAAGTGCATCCTTAACATCTTGAAGACTTAAAGTCTCTAAATGCACCCTTGCGCTGTTCGCTCCCACCTCTGCTGCTACGGCCCGTGCGTCAAGTTGAGGTCGCTGAGTACTGTAAACGGACTCAAAAAAATTTGCAAACTGCGTTGCACAATCGTCATCCGAAAGATATTGACCATTGTATACAATGTTCTGTTTATCTGTTCTACTCCTCTTTGACCTAACATATTGCCAGAATGATTTTGGATCTTTTACGAATTGACCTTGTATTTTATGTAAGTGTTCTTTGTGTGCAACTTCTATTGACTTTTTAATACGGGCCCTGCACTGAGAAAATTTATAATAAACACTTCTGAGCTTAGTTCTTTTAAATCTTTTATGTAGAATGGCTTTCATCTGAATGTCTTTAATAATTTGTATAGTATACCATTCGGGGTAAACATACTGTGAAGTTTTATAGCTTAGCTTTTTACGCGGAACACACAAGTCTAAAATAGTATTAAGTTTATCATAAAAAATATTCAATATGTCTTCAACGTTATAGGACTCATACATTGTGCTCCAGTCTATGGATGCGAGCATGGAATACAATAATTGGTAGTCTGCTTTGTAAAAATTCCATTTAGGTCTAATTTCCCTCTTAATCTTATTGTTTCCGTTGACAGCATCAGAGGATGGTGATGGCCCAAGGGTAGGAACAAAAGTGTTTCCAAAGCTCACTGCCAGAGGTGGATGGAGCGTGTCTTCGCGCACAAGTGCTTCGTCTGCCGCTTCCACCGACACTCCTCCCCTAATGCCCCTACATAAGACTAAATCTAACGTACGACCTAAACAATTTGGTACTGCATTACTTTGTGTGAACTCGCAAAATGTCACAAAATATTCATAGTAATTACTAATATTATCTGGGCACGAATATAAATTAAAATCTCCAATTACAATCACTTCTGTGTACTTGTCACATAATTTTTCTATTAATCTAAATAAAATCATATACTCGTTTTCTGAACTACCGGGCGGAATATAAACTACACAACACAAAAACAAAAATCTGTTATTTAAATGTATCGTCGCACAAACTATCTCAAAAATGCAGGTGTCTATCGACGCGTCCTTGAGTAACACTTGTCGCATAAATATGTATTATAATTCTATTCTCGACACACAAAACACATAAAGCACATTTTATTGTCTGAAGTGACGAATTAAGAGCACAGAGTTTCACCCCTGCCATCCCTCCACTGGGGTGTTCGGTGGTGTGTCGGAATCGGACCGATTAAAACCACATAATGTCCCACTGCGCCTGAGAAGGGAGGAGTCCAGGAACTGCTGTTATTAACCCGTCTGGTCCCCACACTCCCAGTCTAGTGAGAGGCCTATGTCAACCAGTAGACTATACTATACTTTTATATTGATAGGATTTTTATAGGGCATTCAAAGAAATTTAGTATATTATTAATAAAGATAAATTTACCATTATTTGGAGCTATTAGCACTGATGTAGTGGTATAATATCACTAACAAGAATATGGACACTCCCAAAATGTTTGAGAACACGGCCAGCTGGATGTCAGTGATCATGGTGACAGGCGTTTCTGAAACATTAACGTTTAAAAACTTAATTATAATATTTTTAACAATGTGTGCATTTTTAATTTGCGTTATAGTAGTTATTAATAGTAAGGTTTAACATAGACAAGAATAGGGAATATGCATGTTTCTTTTTTATTTCATAATCTGATCATTAACATCTCTATAAAATAGAAAAAAATATAAATAGGCTTGAAAATAGTCAAACTAATTTTCAAAGTAAAATTTGAAACACTGACTAAATTTGAGTTATTAAAACGCCGCCATTTTGCGCGCGCTTTTGACACGGCCCATGACGTCATTGCTATTTCGTGTTTGTTTACTATTCAGTGTTTCAGTTACTTTAAACTTAATTTACAGTTTAAATTGCTATAAAAATCATGGAAGAAGTTAATTTTTCTCACAAACACTATTAACACAGTAGGAATATCGACGCCGATAATTTTGATGAAGTGATCATCGAAGTCACATTTCCTTTCGACCAATAATGACGCGTTCTGTGAGTTCGAATTTCCCTCCTTTAATTTTCACTTTTTATTTAATATTTATTAGGTTTAATAAATAATCACTAAATAAGAAAATACCTTTTAAGTATATTGTAAAGACAATAAAAAATTTAGAAAAAAAAATTGAGACAAATTTTGGTTTGATTTCCATTCAAAACAAAAAATTGTGCACTATCATTTGTTCTGTGTATGGGTGTAAGTTATCTATAATACTGTAGGTAATAACTTATTAATCTCTCTCAAACTAGCAGAGACTGGTAACCTGACTGCTAATAACCACTATATGTATATTTCTTTATAATAATAATTACACCCTGATACTAACCAAGTGGTCTAATTCATCACACAATTGTTTGTTAAGCATGGGAACACAACTTCTGTCTTAGTTCCTACGTCTAGTGAGTGACCCTTATGATCAGTCAGTTTGCTACATCTATGAAATGAGTTAGTATGCAGGCATGCACAAATTTGGTGTGTGGTAACATTAGAGACTAATTGTGTGATCTTTTTATTCTATTTCAAGATCAAAATCAGTGAAACCAATCTAGTAATTCTCAAGTTTTAGTTAGACTAAAGAACATCAGAGACAAACTTCTTAGCACTCCATGGATTCACCGTGCGGGTGCCGGGTCCATCGTGTGGCAGAGGGAGAAACTCAAAGCAGTTCTCAGGACTTACGACCTGGATGTAGGTTTAAGGAGGCCCCCTTTAAGATGCGCATCAACGCTCACCTTCACTGCTCGAGTTTCCCGCCCTACCTAGCCAAATTTGGTAGGAACCTGTTAGTGCAGCCTTGGATACTCGTTCTAAAATAGAACTTACTGCAGATCTCGACAGGCCAAGGTCTTTCAGAAGGTTATAGAGAGATTTAGCTGGTATACCTCTCGCTCCTACTTCTACCGCGTATAAATTAACCACATAGCCATTTTTGTTAAGTTCAGTTGTTAGATCGTAATATTTATTTAATTTTATTCTATGGTCTTTAGGAATATTAGTTTCCCACGGAACAGTAAGCTCTACTAATATTATGTGTTTAATTTGTCTAGAGAAAAGGAATATGTCCGGTCTGGATGACGAAACACCAACATCCTCTGGGATTTTATAGTGCTTATCATACGTATCCATCAAAATAGTCCAGTCAGGTGCAGTACCTAGGATTGAGAAAGGCTTGCTTTTAGATTTGGTAGTTGAGCCATCCTTTATAAAGTTAATTTCTCGTTTATTTGTAGTCAATCCTTTTTGGGCTCTAGCTACTGAAAGACTTACTGCTTCACGTATGATTTCTAGTACTCTATCATGTCGGCGTGAGTAATAACCCCTATCAAGCAGCACCCTGCAACCTACCAGTAAGTGCCTAGCAGTACCTACTGCCTCACCACACATATAGCAAGATTTTTCAGATGCTTTCCCCCATCTCACTAGGTTACTTTGGTCTGGGAGGGTCATTTGGAAGGCATTCAGATAGAATTTTAACAGGGCAGGAGACCAATCATATAGCAAGGTGCGCCATTTCAGGGCTAACGGGATGCAGAACTCACCTATAGTTAACCACTCACTTTGCATTTCTAGATTCATTGCATGCACTTTATAGATATCATTTTCATCTTGTTGTATAAAGGATTTTATTATTTCTCGGTCTCCCTTCTTCTTTGCGAAACCCAGCCCGACTCTATTAAACTGTGCACCAGCCATAAATTGTTTATGGAACTGAAGTCTTGACTCAAGCTCTGTAACATATTTATCTTTTGGGAGTGATGAGACTATTTCATCCTGGGATTGTCCCAAGACATGCATTTTGGTAACTCTGAGGTGTTTATAGAGTTCCGATGGCTTCTTTAACTTCATCCCAAAATTGTTTTGATCCCTAAATAGAGTTGAGGGGTCAGCTGAGTGTGCAATTCCGAGCCATAACTTCAATATCTTTTTGACATTTGCATCTAGTTTTGCCAGGAGGCTTTTACTGATGTCATATACAAGGAAAGACCAAGTCAGACGCGACGTAAGATAATTGTCGTATATCCAAACTTTTTTAATATTGTTTAATGGTTGTTGGTCTACCTTATTTAAGTCATTAAGAAAATTTTCGACAGTTATCTCTAAGGATGGTGTACGTCCTTTGTAATCAATCTTTCTACCAAGAAATTTGAAAGGCACTGCTTCAGCAATCGTGGTTACACATTGTCCTCCTATTGAGAGTCCCGGATCATATGAGGTATATTTGGTATTCCGTCTACCCAGACATAAACAGTGGCATTTACTTGGCTTTGCCCTCAGTCCGTCAGTCCATGTACAAAACTCATCCACTTCAATTAATAACTTCTGACATTGTTTTGGATTACGTGTCAGTATTGCAAGGTCGTCTGCAAAGGCTAAGATGGACTCTGTGTATTTGTTGTTTATTTTAAACCGATAGCCCCATTTTTTCTCATGACTTATTAACTTATCTATAAGAATATTTATAATTATATTAAAAGCTATTGGTGACAAGCAGCAGCCTTGGAACAACCCTACATTATAATGCAATGGTTCTGTGTGTTCCTTGTTTGCTGCTATGGTAAATTGTAATTTAGAATAATAAGATGTGATTATGTCGATAACCACAGTAGGAAAGTTATACCACTTCAGGGCGAAAATCATCAGTTCATGCTGTACAGAACCAAATGCATTTTCAAGGTCTATCCAACAGACCGTTATTTGCCTCTCATGCATTCTGGCATCTTTCAAACTTTCCGCTAATAATGTGTTATGTTCCAGGCAGCCAGAAATACCGGGCAAGAACCCTTTCTGGTGGTTTGGCCTGAAATACCTATTGCTGATCATGAACTTTGTCATTTTTGTTTGTAGTACGCTAAAGAAAATTTTGGAAATTGTATTGGTTAGTGCATCAGTCATTTTTATATACAATATATGTATAACCGTGTAGTGTGGATGGTGCAATTAAGGAATTGTCTCTTACACACTTGTCTGCTGTTCAGTGTGAGAGTGTATGTCGAGCTAAACACATGTGTTGAGAATGGCACCAATGTTATTTACATCATTACATTATCAAAAGATCGGTGTAGCCCTTGTTCTTTTTGCGATGCTTCAGAAATTAAGTATATTATATTAAATAAAAAATAATAATTTGAATATCTAACACACAACGCCATCTAGTTCCTTGTATCTGGGTACTAGACAACAGATATGTATACATTTATACCTGTAAATATATACATATTAAACATAGAAAATACCCAATTTCGGAAACAAATACTTGCAGATCACACAAAATTTGGTCCGATTCAGGAATCGAACCTGAGACCTCATACACTACAGTTATGTATGCTATCATTGCAGTCAACAACAAAATGCTTGAGAAATTGTCCCAATCGCGTTACAAGCGGCGACGGCGCAGAACTGTATGTTCGTAAGTAAATTATAGGGGATTAGCTTTCAGAGGTTTGAATAATAATAGGGTAATCGGTCATACAAATAAAAAACTATATCGTTCATAAATAAACATTGAATAAAGAGATTGAAATATTATTAACACTTACAGAATTGCAAATAATTCTTAGAACACGTACTCATTTAATCCGGCTTCAACAAACGATAACAAGTGAGACAGATATGTACACGTCAGTCAGAATTAAATGTCAAAGCAAGCAGTGTAGTGTGGTTGCGTTTGTAGTCACTGCAGCCTGAGTGTTTATTGCGTTTAACATTGTCTTCTCCGGGTAAACTGCTCCAGATAATTTAAAAAAACCATTTGTCAATATCACTTAATTAACGTGCCTGAAGTCTCAAACCACACTATAGATATATTGATTTCTGAGGTTTTATAGTCCAAGGACAATGTAACACATTTAAAAAGTTAGAAAAAACACTTTAATTCACTGTAATAGAATTAAATACAATGTGGATTAAAAATTTAGGATTTACTTAATGGTAACCACAGAGGAAAACCAGCTTAAAATCTAGCAAAAAAATTTAAACTTAGAATAACGGGTGTCATTATTATTGTCAAAAATAACCAATAGTTTCCTGAATTTCATAACTATTTGTTTTACATTAAACTACGCTAATCCAAGGTTTAAATTTATTGTTGCAAATGGGTGATAACGACTGAATTGAATAATCTCAGACCTAAAAATTGTTCTGAGATTCCTTATAATGAATTAATAACACTAGTTATTATGAACCGCTGAGTTTTCATGAACTGTTGTGAATAGTAAGTATTCCGTTTTTATAATCAAGCAACCCCGAGATCTCCATGTCGAATTGTCATTTACTTTCAGTTTGTTTCGGCGAGTTTGTTTACGATTTGAAACTGTTCAATAAAGTATTTAAAAAATTGCAGACCGAAGCTTGCTGTTGATACATGAGGTTATTACATAAAGCCTAATAATGTACTTCACGTCAATAAGCTCACGTTTGCTACTTTATGATGTCAACAGTTGGGATTTAAAAAAGACTTATTGGTGTTACGAAGGTATACTCCGAGATTTGTCATGGAGCGATGATAGCAAGTACATGTTACAGGTATTCCATTTATTTAATACTCATTTTAATCATATAGTTTATACATAAACTTAATTAGGATTGTGTAACCCACTCATTGTCACCCATACGTACGTAATACCTATAAGTATCGGTATAGTTTGTATTTAATTAATCGCAGGGTGTGCCAAGAATTATGTTGTTTGGTTCAGTGCACAATTGGCTGGACTCTTTTGAGACTATCCGCCCCTGCCGTGGCCGTTATCGGCTAGGAGAATATCAATGTATGAGAGTAGCTTTTTTTTAAATTGTTTTCATAACCACAAGCACACAGCTGAGTTTCTATGTCCATTTATTTGCTAATTAGAATCACTTTAAGATTTTTCTTTATTTAAACACTAGCTGAACCTCGCAGTGTTACCTGCAGTTATTAGTTTACATTTTTTTTTCTTACTATTTAAATAGCCTATATTAATCAGTGATAATGTAGCATTCAAATGGTGAAAGAATTTTTAAAATCCATCTAGTACTTTTTGAGCCAATTCGTTACAAACATACTCACATACAAACCTTTCCTCTTTATAATATTAGTATAGATATAGATAATATGGCGCAAGGCTTTCATCATTCCGTTACCCAAAAAATGTAACCCTTCACTTCCTGAACACTTTCGGCCAATTTCTATACTCCCCTTTCTTTCTAAAGTGCTGGAGGCCTGTGTACATAAGCAGCTCTCGCAGTTTGTATATCAGCATAACCTTCTTAGTCCTCTACAATCTGGGTTCAGACCCGGCCACAGCACCACCACCGCTCTCCTCAAAGTGACAGGCGATATTAGGGAGGGTATGGAGGACACCAAAGTCACAGTGCTGGCTTTGATTGACTTCTCAAATGCCTTCAATACCGTCTGTCACGACGTCCTACTGGCCATCCTTTCTTACCTTATGATCTCCTCAGAGGCTCTGGAATGGTTCTCCTCCTATCTTCAGGGACGACAACAGTGTGTTCACATTGATGACATGTCATCGAGTTGGTGTGATCTTCTCTCTGGCGTCCCTCAAGGCGGTATATTATCTCCCTTACTGTTCTCAATATTCATTGATCTCGTCACGTCGTTATCGGATATGTACTCGAGCATAGGATTTTTTATCCTTTATCATTAACTGGAATAAATAACTGGAGAATACTCATGGGTGTCTGGACTTGGGACTAAAGAACAAGAAAATTTTAAATTATGCAGATAATCTGAGTAATTACAGATGATAGTAGTACTTAACTGTGTAAATAATTATTTGTTAAGTAATAAATTAATTACTTCGTATTCAAGTTACTTCATATTCTAAGAGAAGGAAAACTTGAAACAAACCCTATATCAACCTGATTTGCTAGCGTAACAAAGTTTGCTAAATCCTTCTTTCTCAGAAAAGGTCTATGTCCAGCGGTGGACTTTCAAAGGCAAGAGGTAGGTACAATATTTTGTAAAGAACAAATTTTTCTTTACTTTTATTTAATTGATTCCGAAGCCACATGTTACATTTAATAAAAATATAAATAAAATCAACACCACCAACTCACCACCTTCAGTGTACGTATCACCTGTACGCCGACGATCTACAAGTGTACACGCAGTCAAGGGTGGAGGACATATCACTCGCCATCGATAAGGTTAACAGGGATTTGCAACTTATTCAGAGCTGGTCGACGAGGTTTGGTCTGGCGGTAAATCCAACCAAATGTCAGGCGATCGTCGTGGGAAGCAAACAAATGTTACGAAAATTGGATTTATTGGTCATCCCACCAATTACCTACAACAATGTGTCTATACCTTTGAGTGAAGTGGTGAAGAACCTGGGATTACATATCGACTCGACCCTTGATTGGCGGGCACAAGTTACACACGTTAGCCAGAAGGTAACCACATGTCTCCGCGCTTTATATCGTTTGAAAAACTTCCTTCCCGCTAAAACTAAAGCTACGCTTATGCAGTCCTTAATTGTCCCCTTAATCGACTATGGTGATGTGTGTTATTTCGACCTGAATGCAGACCTTCTCAATAAACTAGACCGACTTCTCAATAACTGCATTCGATTCGTTTTTAATCTTCGTAAGTATGACCACGTGTCTGCTTTTCGTTCCCAACTGCAATGGCTCCCAATTCGCTAGCGCCGCGATTTGCGCGCGCTGACCTCTCTTTTTTCTTTCCTCATTTCTCCATCGTTACCTAAATACCTTGCACCTCACCTTCATTTCTTATGCTCCAACCACGACCGAAACCTTCGATCCACAAACAATATGCTTCTTCAATGCCCCTCCCACACCTCTGACTTTATCCATTCTTCCTTCTATGTGCAGTCTGTTCTTCTCTGGAATGCACTCCCCACCGAAATCAGGATGTCTACAAACCGTCTCACGTTTAAATCAAAAGTACGAGAGTTTCTCTGGAGTGAATTGGCAGCACAATCACATCCTTAACACCTGACTGTGTATCATATCTATGTATAGTATTATATGTGTGTATGTATGTAACATTCTTCTGTATTGTGTGTTTATTTATATAGTATTATGTTTATTTATATAGTATAGTATTATTTAGCGGTAAATTTATGTATTTAAATTATATTTAATGTAGGTTTATTTCTTAGTAACTAAACTCAATCTCTTTGCACCTACCAGCTCTAATTTCTACATCGCCTGAAGGTCGACTGGGAGAGAATGCCTCAAGGCATTAAGTCCGCCTTTGTACAACATGTGCAATAAGTTTAAATAAATAAATAAATAATACTAAAATATCCCTTGTATTAATTTAATTATCGGATATGTACTCGAGCATAGGATTTTTTATCCTTTATCATTAACTGGAATAAATAACTGGAGAATACTCATGGGTGTCTGGACTTGGGACTAAAGAACAAGAAAATTTTAAATTATGCAGATAATCTGAGTAATTACAGATGATAGTAGTACTTAACTGTGTAAATAATTATTTGTTAAGTAATAAATTAATTACTTCGTATTCAAGTTACTTCATATTCTAAGAGAAGGAAAACTTGAAACAAACCCTATATCAACCTGATTTGCTAGCGTAACAAAGTTTGCTAAATCCTTCTTTCTCAGAAAAGGTCTATGTCCAGCGGTGGACTTTCAAAGGCAAGAGGTAGGTACAATATTTTGTAAAGAACAAATTTTTCTTTACTTTTATTTAATTGATTCCGAAGCCACATGTTACATTTAATAAAAATATAAATAAAATCAACTTAAAGCTTAGTTATTTTTTTTTTTTTTTTTTTTGTGTTCTAAGATTCGTTGCTTGCATCTTGCAAAAATTTCATGATTCTATGTCAGCAGGGAAGGTAGATATTCATTTACAAACAGAGTATTTAAAGAAATGGATCAATGAAGATATCTCTCCCAAATTCCCTGATTTATTATGAATTCCAGCAACAACATCCATAAAATAGTTTTGAGAAAGTAGGTCTTTCTCTACACACATGTATGTCTGTCTGACAGACAACAAAGTCATCTTATAACGTTTTTTTTCTGAGGAACCCTAAGCCATACTTTACACCTGAGTCTAACATTTCAAATTAGACCGTGAAATTAGATTTCTAGCAATTATGCAAATCATATTTTTTACACTCCTATTTAGACAAAATGAATATTTTGTTGCGCCTATGTTGGCCATACGGAAGTTACCAGAACCACAGTTAGCAAAATTATTAAACACCAGTCTCGCTCTGTAAACTTAAGTAAAATATCAGGGTGTTAATCTTGACAATATTTTGAACTGGGCGGGTGACATCGAAGCAATGACATAAAGTATAAGACTAGTTGATAAAAGATGGAGTCTTAACGAAAAGATAACTCTTGGGTTATACATTGCAATTATCAGACTTCCATTACCTACGGATCAGTTGTATGGTGGCCCAGAATGCAACTATCCAAACTAAAATGAAACTCCGGAGTCTAGAATGCTTGGTCACATTAGCAACTACTGAATGCATGAAAACTAATCTATCAGCCGCATTAGAGTATCCCTTCTAGATCCTGATTCTGGTCATCAAACAGGAAGCAATAGCAGCTGCCCTAAAACTAAGATCAAACTAACTATAGAAAGTAAACACAGAAGCAACACATTCAAAAGTTCTGCAGTGGATCCTTAAGAAAATTCCACTCCTCGAGGCATCCACAGACAGAACTCCATGTCAACATGTCTTTGATAGAAGTAATTATATCCAACTAACCTTCGAAGTCAGGAATATACAGACGGCTCTAAAACACAAAAGGGTACTGGAGTTAGTGTCTTCTTGAACGACTTAAATATCAAGATATCAACTGCTCTAGACAAGCTGAACACAATCTTCCAAGCAGAAGGTGTTGGCATAATCAAAGTAGCGCAAGTAGTTGCAGCAGTATTGTGAGAGACTCGTACATTAAAATTGTCACTGACAGTGCATTTGTGCTTCAAGCTCTGCAAAACGATAAGATGCCCTACTATACCTCTGCCCTCATCAAGGAATGTCATGACAATCTCCCGTTCATTGCATTCACAAATAAAATTATCCTATAATGGATAAAAAAGGCATAGTAACTCAATGGGTAATGATGCTGCACACCAATCGGCCAAAAGGGGATTAGAAACGACAGTAGGACAGTGAGGACCGGAGCCACTACTACACTTGTCCTTAACTTACAACTTAAAACGATGGTTGGAGTAAGAAGATGATAAACCCACGTACAACGACCCAATCAAGAGGCTAAGTGCGGAAATAGCCGGGAAAAACAAACAAACAATGCCTATGTTGGCTATGATATTAGTTTAATGGTCAGTGACCCTGACTGTTAAATTGAATGTTGTGGGTTCGGTTCCCACCCAGCATAAATATTGCTGTGATCTACATTATCACTCATTCTGTGTCTTGGTCTTATTTACCTATAATATGTTTATCAGTAGTCTGGTTATAGTTTGGAATTAAATAGCTGGGTGTGACATGTGTGACGTATAGTGGAGTTTATTGTACATCGACTCAATCTTCGACCCGTAAGACGTCGAGGTAGCGCTCGCCGATGGCAACGTCTGTCGAACGCTGTCGTCATCGCTCGCGCTTATTCGCGCTATTCCCTATGATTGTGTAGGCCCTAACCTTAGCACCTATTTTTGGCATATAGCTCCATGAACTAGACATGAGAAGTTTCAAATCCTTTCTTATAGGTCTTCGATACAAAAATTTCTGAAACGTTTATTGAAAAAAGCCTGAATTGGGCGTGCGAAAACAAAGACAGTGATTGGCACAAGATCATATTTTCTGATGAATCTTCATTTTAGGCAGCCGGTTACTTGACTCAAGCTTGGACTACGGCTGATAATAGACTGATGACGAACTGTAAAACACACTTTAAAGGTGCATGTTTGGTGATGTTTCTCAAAAAAGGGTTTCGAAAATTTGCACTTGTTTACCGGTACTTTTCATACCAAAATGATTTCTGGATTCCGCAAGAGGATAAGTCGGCTCTGCACCACTAGGCAAGCAGAACATGGTATTAACGTGTTGGATTGGCCCTCACAGTCCCCTGATGCCTACCCAATGGAAAATGTTTGGGCGTGAATGAAGCTTAAACTAAGGGCAAAAAATGTGATGACCGTCGCTGATCTTACTCGTGAACTGAAGTCCGCAGGAGGTCTTTACTACGCAGCAATGAATGTGGAAGTCGCCACACCGTACATCATTACTGGAAGGATGCACTAGTTTAAGACTTTCGTCGTCAGGGTCTGGTTTATCCAACAAAAATATGTGGTTCAACTTTCTGAACGTTGCACAGCCCAACTGAATCCTCTTATGTACGTTGAATGCTTACACATACGAATGTAGCTTACACTCACTGTCACTTAGCATCAGGTGATCCGTCTGCGCGTTTACCGTCCTATCCCAAAAGAAAACTACTAATTTTAAGTACATATGACATGAAACGAAATTAGGTATTTGTGTTTAGAATTCTTTTTACAACACGCACATGGGTGACGACATGACTTATTCTTAATTCGACTTGTTCTATGTGCTTCCACAATACATAATAAGTGTATTCATAGAATTTAGGATTTGATACAGTATCGTCGGTCATTGTCAATAGGATTCTGAAACGACGAAATAGTAATGTGTCACTCAAGAAACTATTCTTTAATATGTCGCCCAACCATGATTATGTAAATCGTTTAAATAATATTTATCAATTTGCATTACAGGTAAACTCAAAAGGTGTGGTAGAAATACTAAGCCCAGCTGATAATGACATTAGAACGTTACAACATATACCTTTAAAGGATACATGGTCAGCCAGTTTCCATCGTGATGGTCATCGCAATATAGCCATTGGCACCAGAAGTGGCAACGTTGTAATCTGGGACACAAAAAGCAAAAATGTTACCAAAACTTTTCCGACGCCATCACAACAGTCTAGTGTGAACTTTGTTAGTTATAATGCCAAGAATACAAGCTTGGCGGCATCTATGCTTAATGGTGATGTTATTATTTATGGTCTTGTATCAAACATTCCTGTGTTAACGGTAAAACTGCCTTGCTCTAGAAGCATTTCAGCTATGAAGTTCCATCATGAGTCTAGGTCACTGCTTGGTCTTGCTACTGATGAAGGCCATGTGATAATGCGCGACATAACTACTAACAAAGACAAAGCGAACTTTCAGAACGTTCATGGCTCTCCTGTTAGTGATATTGCATATTCCCTGATCAATAGGGATGTAATGTTATCGACGGGGTATGATAAAGTTATGCACGTATATGATGTTAGGGTTCAAAATGTTGTCTCTACACTGAAGACTTTGTATGCTTTAACTTCGCTAGCGATAAACGTAGAGAATCAAGTGGCTTTCGGAACTAAGAATGGAGTTGTATTAGTTTATGATCTCAGAGACTTAACTAATCCTATCAAAGTAATAAAAGGTCACGACGAAGAAGTACATAGAGTTGCATTCCAACCGATTAGAAAAAGAATAGGTTCTACTGACATTAGTCTTCGCGAAGACAGTGAGACGACCAATCTATCTGCACACAAAATCCATTCACCGGCTCGAGGTAGGACATCGGACATGTTCTTTATTACGGATTCTCCTCCAAAAAATATCGATATTTCTGCTCAGGCCGGTGATGCAAAAGCTGATTCTTTTTTGGTGATGATGGGTCTTGATAAATCGCACGAATGTGATGAAGACGGAGATAAATCAGAGCAGTTTGAACAGAAGAAAAGTGATAAGCTAGAAATGCGATATCTACAATTAGATCCAGAGAGTAACTTAAGTAAAGTATCTACTCCTCTAAACAGTAGGACTACTGAAAACTTGGGTTTTCCATCGCCTTTAATTACGAACGGAAGTACAGACAACAGACAATTGTCAACCGCCGATATATCGAATGTAAAACCATCTAATTCCAATCAAGGCATGATCATGGACACTCAGGTTGCTGACGACCTAAAAGATTTTATCAAAATAACACTGGCTGATATAGCTGATGATAATAGGAATTATTTCTTACACATTATGATGGCTTTGACAAAGCAGAAGTTATATTTGGAGAAGAAAATAACAGCTATGAGTGAACAGGTACAAAATTTGGTGAACCATCAAAACGCATTAGTGGAGACGAATAGAAAGTTGGCGTTGGAAGTTGACCAGTTGAAATCAAAGCAAAATTATTAGATTATTTAGGCATAAAAGTAATAAAAATAATAATGCTATTGTATTGCTAGCAGAATGTTGTTAAGCGTTTAAAAGACAATATATTTTACTAAACCTTCATGGGATCCGTAATCTCTATTTTAAATAATAGCAAATCATTCTTTATTTTTGTTCCCCAACAAAATAGTTTGTAGTTAATCAATTAAATAAACATAAATTTAAATTTTAATAGTAAAGAAATCTCAGCGTAATATAAGTATTATGAAAAATGCCATGAATTTAGAAAGTAATGATTAAACAGGTTATTGTTGTGATTGAAATTGAATAAAATAAAAATACATTGTGCCAAATCTATGTTATATATTGGATTGATGATGAATTTATGAGTATAATATTTAATATTTAGTTTATACATGTGCCATGAATGCTATGGTTTGGAACTTCTAAAATTTTAAAAGAGCCATTGAGTGAATGTATGGAGAACATACATGCCAGTCTGTCTCATTAACAAATTAGTCAATAAGTTGCTACTCATGTAAATGGACAATGTTTTAAATTGAAGTGTATTTGTATTTAAATACTGTGAATATTTGTATTTTATTGTTATTATTAATTTGTTGTTCATTATTACATACTAAGTAGATGTGAATGCCATTAAACTTGTATAACTCCTTTCAGTATTTTATTTAAAAAACAATTGAAATAGTACGGGGATAAAAATATCAAATGTAATTGCGTGAAAACGGCTACATGACGTCATCAACCTTTAAAGCTTGGCGCACACTGAGCCGGTATTCGACTGTCTTGTGCTGATGCACACTACATTAGACCGAACAGAACGTCTGAGCAATCCATTTCAGTGGCCACTTCTTCCCATGCCTTGTCTACTGCTCCTCGATTTTTAAGGTCAGATAGTTTGAATATATACGAGTAAATTACCGTCTTCTTTTCCACAGCAGGAATTAATCTAGCTAGGTCGCAAGACATCTTTGAAAATAAATTTACTTAATTAATTATAATAGGTATTCCTCATGCCCTCACCACAAATAATATTGCAAAAAATAAATACCTACACGATAAAAAAGTTTAAAAGTTGGTAAATATACTAAAATATATGTTAAAAGCACATACAGTGGCGGAGTTGGCGAACATGAGACGAGGTAGACAGGTTGGCTTCGTTATCGTGTCGAAAACATAGTCTGTAGCGGCCTTTGTGTGTGACGGTTCCTTCTACCACAACGCTTTTTATAGTAGGAGAGCTGGCACCAATTTTTGAGTAGGTATTTGAGGCAAGCTGAAAACTTGTCAGATACCTCTCCTATTATATCCCAACTCGGTACTGCAGACCTGGCTGGTGAGTAGCGGGGCTAAATCAAACCCCACATTTAAAAAAAAAAATTTTTTTTCTTCACCTAAAATATATTTGACGCACTACTCAATTTATATATGTGGCAGTGTAATACTTAATGACTACGAAAAAAAATAAGCCAGATAATTTAATCGGGGTTTTAACATTGCCAGACGCGTGCAAAAATATTTTGCAAAAAATTATAAAAAATGTTTTTGAGGCAGCTTGAAATTATAATGGAGTGTTATTTATAACTAAAAAATAAGATTCCCTAAAAGACAGATCATTTCGGTGGAGCTTTCTACCTGCCAGGTGATCAAACAAATAATGAATTGGTACGAGCCTGTAGTGCTATAGACAAGCTGTAGTGTGAGAGAGAGCGCATAACGACAGCTGTCTTCGTTCTTGCTTGCCGCGTTACTATTGGCTCTGGCGGTGCCACGTGACTTACAATAACCCATGAGGTTTCTAGTTAATATTTTGTAGTAAAAAAATTAAAATTTTCTGAATTTGTACTAAAAACATTTTGCATCAAAGGGATTGTATTGATTTATGGACGTTAAAGGGACAATTTTTTTGTGATTTCTTTTTAATTTTCAAAAATTAGTTATTTTGCCAATTTTAATGCGAATTTGAACGTAATAAACTGTTTTAATATTTGATATTTCCGCAGAAACATTTATTTTTTGAAGAGAATTAAAAAAAAAATATTTTTTCAACAATTTTTGTTCCAAAAAATTTGTACATTATTTATATTATTACCCCTACATTCAAAACTAAAAATTGATTTTTTTCTCGGGCAGTATTCTAAATCAAAATTTATACGGAAATTAATTTTTTTTTTATCTTAAAATTAATAAGGGTTACGTATTAAAAAAAGCAATAATTAAAATAAGTCACGTGACCTCGCCAGAGCCAATAGTAACGCGGCAAGGCTTGTCTATAGCACTACAGGCTCGTACCAATTCATTATTGGTTTGATCACCTGGCAGGTAGAAAGCCCCACCGAAATGATCTGTCTTTTTGGGAAACTTATTTTTTAGTTATAAATAACACTCCATCAAAATTTCAAGCTGCCTCAAAAAATTTTTTATAATTTTTGCAAAATATTTTTGCACGCGTCTGGCAATGTTAAATCCCCGATTAAATTATCTGGCTTATTTTTTTTCGTATTCATTAAGTATTACACTGCAACATATATAAATTACGTAGTGCCTCAAATATATTTTTGGGGAAGAAAAAAAAATTTTTTAAAATGTGGGGGTTGATTTAGCCCCGCTACTCACCAGCCAGGTCTGCAGTCCCGAGTTAGGATATAATAGGAGAGTTATCTGACAAGTTTTCAGCTGCCTCAAATACCTACCCAAAAATTGGTGCCAGCTCTCGGACCATTACGGCAGCCTAGTCGAGCCCCTACAAACTGTCTCATCGCAGACTCTTTGTCGACTCCGGTGTGCGCCCAGCCTAACAGTCTACTCCTGGACCTAGGCCTCTCCATAGAAAGAAGACTTTAGCCTAAAATACCACGCTGGCTACGGATTGGTTGTCCTACGTAGTTCTTTTTATTAATGAGCTTGCCAAAGTGACTGCTTTGCCTGACGGAAAGCATGAGCAGAATCCAAGAGTGGTGGTCACCACAATCATTGAGAATGCAGCATGGTAACACACACTACGGCAGCCTATAGAGACGCATAAGCTTTTATCATAGCATAGTTTACAATGACATTGAATACGTATATTGTAAGTATCACGCAGGTTTGAGAAAGAAGGAAGAGAGCCGGTTTGTCTCTAAAAAGTGTCTTAGTCATCATAGGATTTATTACACCCAATAAGCGAACACGCAACATAGGTACCTAATGCATATGTAGCTATGTAACTTAATAATATAGATACAATCATACCTACTCTGTTTGTCATGAATAATTTCTTATTTACAACTTCTGTGGCGATTAAGTTTTCTTGAAGTTATTTGATGTTAATTGAATCATGATTGAAAGTATCGCCAGTGCATAAATATCTTCCGTTTTACGACTAGGTATACATGAAATGTTTAATTGCTAAGATACAATTTATGATAATCAATTTGTATCGCTTTCAATCGTGAAAATTGGTTACCTATCTATCTATTCTTATTGTTTCTTCACATGTAACAAAACAACAATGCAAAACGTTTCGAAACGACTGAACGAACTTTGCGGCCATCAATGTTAATTGGAAAACTAAGATATTTGTAGATAGATACTTTTAATAAATTTATTGATTGATGATTCCACTTCAGTTTCTGTTTAGAGTAAACCTTAAAAAATAAAAATACTGTTTTACTTGATCGAGTGACTAAGATTCACTTTCGAATTGTGGTCTTACCATAGCACATTGCGGCTCGAAAATGGCTGGTAGCGGATGGATGCAGATTGCCCAAGACCGGGATAGTTTGTGCTCCTTTTTTGGGAGGGACTCACATTATTTTCGATTATTAGATTTAACAATCGTTGTTAGTACCAATACAATAGAACACTATATTTCATTAGCGTTAAAAAGTATTGACGAAATCACGGATGCGTCACCATTTTCCAAATGGCCTATAACTTAAGACACCGCTTAGGTAAGGCACCCCTGCTATAACTCAAGGGAGAGGTACTCAGATCATAGAATTTTGTTTTCTTTTCTATCATCTGTGGAGAGGACGCAATATCGTCCTACATATTTGTTATGGAGGGTAGACCCTCCATAATATTTGTACATGTACAGTAGGATGTTGTTGGAGCATGACCAAAGTTCATACTTACTTCTTACGCATAAATGTCTACCCATTTGTGCGTAAGGAGTGTGGATTAAGTATATTCATTAAAGTAAAAGGAGCTTGCTTTTAAACGCAACGTTTAACCTTTTAAGTACATCAATAAATATCTACCTAAGTACCTGATGCAATACCTACAGAAGTCATTTAGCCCCATCAATCCTTTAAATAGGTGCCTATCGTTTTGAACACAGAGGAACGTTGTTCTTATGATTATTGAGTAAAATTAGCCTATCGACAGCACGCTATGAAAGTTGTACAGTAGATTTAAAAAGAGTAGGTATACAGAGTTAACACTCGATGAATAACATCTGGATCTGAAGTTGGACAGGTTTACACTTGTTGACCACTTCTTTGTTCTATTGGTCGTGATAAGATAATGTTATATTAAATGTTATATGGTATTTAAACCGTAATTAATGGACATTGTAAACGATATTCTGTAATTATCCCGTAGCAATTATTTAAAACATTCGTACAGTATACTAAATTTGTTTCGAAACACAAATCTTAATTTTGGTTCTACTATTCTGGACACACGTATCACCATCACGGTGTTGTTGAAAATCAGCGCTGTATCGTTTATGATGCAGCAATAGGCTGAGCAGCATCTGTTTTTAATGTGCACTGCGACGTACCTTTTTCATCAGTATATGTGTAAAGATATATATAAATTGTTATAACATTGACTACTGTTATGTTAAATACTTAACTATGCTTTAAGATAATGTTTCAATACTGTATTATGTACCATTTCATTTAATATTCTGCTGTGTTGCAATGTCGTTAAAATAAATACTTTTTCTTTCTTTCTTTCTTCTATATCCCTACTCAATAAGAGGACTATATATTGCTAAAATATATTTTCAACTCAATCCAGTACCTAGTTCCAGACACTACACCGAGCCTTAATTTACATAACTTAACTCTTTACAATATTAATTATCTCAAACCTGATTAACAGAAGGAACAATGTTCTCTTCTGAATTTTACCTACGAGTAGTATCAGATACATTAACTTCACATTCATATGAATACGCTATATAGAGTTTGGCAGAGCGGTATTAGAAGGTAAACTCTATAATATATACTTTGTGAGGTAAACTATACGTTTAACTCCATGTGATAAAGATAAATCTGTACCAATGTCAATAGCAAATAGACAAGTTTTACACTAACACTAAGCGATAACGTGATTTTTATATACTTTTTTTTTAACTAACTGAGACCCGCGGTTATTGTCGTTTTATTTATTTTTATTTATTTAATGCTTGTAGCTACAAAGTTTTACAATAATTGCTGATGGCACCCAAACTAAGCTACGCTTGTATCTTGGGCTGCCTCAAAAAACAAAAATATAATTTTGTGAATTAGCGTACGGAATACATTTTACAAATTATAGTACCTAAATAAAATTAAATCAAAAAGACAAAGTGAAGTAAAAACAAAAGAAATTATAAAATTAAAGTAACATCATATTAATATAACAAATTATATCAACACTACGTCACCGTAGCCAGATAATAGTCCCTCAGTATCGATGTAATCCAGGCCCAGCAGAAAGTGTGTCAGTTTAGTTTTAGCTGTGTAGGTGGTGCAGTCCTTCAGAGAGCATTTAGTTGATAAGTTATTGTATGTGTGTGAGTGGCTGTATGATGGAAATCTTTTTGCAAATGAGGTTTTAACATATGGTAGCGGTATTTTATAGGTGCGTTTGGACTTAATATCCTCATACAGTGGAGAGTGTGTGATTGTTTTGTGTGTGATAATGCATGCATGAAAAATTCATAATTGTCTCACTCGCAATACCTTTGCTTCGGCGTACAAATCGTTAGTGGGATAACGGTAGGGTTTCTTAAACATCACCTTTAGTAATGCTCGTTGAGCCCTTTCTAATCTAATTACTGCAGTCCTAGCTGCGGAACCCCAGATTCCGATGCAGTAGCTTATAATTGATTGGCATAGTGCGAAGTAAACTGTAGTTAAGGTTTTTGAACTTAACTGAGCAGAGGTAAAAATTAATATAGGTACTCCCCAAATATATATATACCTACGGACATACTAATTAATCTCAATAGTGTATTGTTAAATCCTTTGTGCGAGAGGGGCGAAGGCAGTAGCTGTTAGGCTGTGAGGGTTTTGTTTCTGATTCGAATGAAACATAATTAAGGTACGTTCTTGAAGTTACTCTAGTAGATATTTAAACAGATTAAATGCTGTTATTATTCATTACTTAAAACTTGTATGTTTGCAAGGTAGTTTATTCCTAACTTTAATTTTAATCAAACTCAGTTCTGACTGATAATGATATGACAGTTAAGACGTAATAACAAAACGCATTGTCTGTTGTCGTTGTCATGCTGTAGGTTAGCAAGTTTTATTTTTTAAATTGTGATCTTAGTTTTAGCCGTTTTAGGCGCCGAAATGGGTGAACTAACAGCCACAAATTTATTTGAATCACAAACTATATTCGCCGATCACAAGGACCTTATTCATGATGTCGCTTATGATTTCTACGGAGAGAGAATGGCTACTTGTTCAAGTGACCAGTATGTAAAGGTTGGTTATTTTGTTAACAAACAAAAATGCGGTATTGAATAATTTTGATCTTAGCGTTATTATGATCGACAGCCTTTAATAGTCCACTGCTGAACATAAGCCTCTTCGTGATCATAGTATATCTCTTGTTTATTGTTCACACTTCAATTTAACTTTGTTGTTGTGTGGGTAACATTAGGTATACGATGTATTTTATCACTAAACTTATAATAATGTTTACTCTCATAGAACGCCAACGTATTTATTTCCATTAGAGATATGATTAAAATTTTTAATGATCGGTTTTGCTTTTGCCTACCAAGAAATAATAACATAGTTAATCTAGTTAATTAGGCTTAATCTATTTACGACAAGAGAGGAGGAGATCAGAATTGTACCAAATTCCGATGTTTTTTTATTTTTATTTACATTATTTTAGGTGCTATTGGTCTACTTTCAATTTAGACAGAATAAATACCTAACTTCTTATAAGATTCTAAAACAAAATCTAATAAGAACTAATAAGAATAATATAAGTTTACTAGTGCTTTGTATTTAAAAAGTGTAAGTAAAATGAAAACTGTTTTTATACACCATGTAAAATTTTTTTTTGAGACAAATTTACTACAACATTATTAATTGAAATTTCAGGTATGGGATTCAGATGGACAGGGTGGATGGCGCATCACTGCCAGCTGGAAGGCTCATCATGGATCAGTGTGGAAGGTCACATGGGCTCACCCCGAGTTTGGTCAGGTTATTGCAACATGCTCCTTTGATAGAACCGCTGCTATATGGGAGGAAGTTGGTGAGTTGTTACACCGCTCCTACATTTAGAACCAATATATATACTAAACGGTAGCTGTATTCTAAATCCCAAACCACTTGGTTTCTTATTTTTATTTAACTGCCTTGGTGGCGCAGTGGTAGCATATGCAATGAGGTCTCGGGTTCTATACCCGGCACGGACCAAATGTTTGTATGATCTGCAAATATTTGTTTCGTAGTTTGGGTATTTTCTATGTATAATATGTATAAATTTATAAAAAATAAGTATATACGAAGTTAATATCAGTTGTCTAGTTACCCATAATAAAATACTTTGAACGCACTAATCTCAGGAACCGCTGGTCTGATTTGAAAAATTCTTTCATTGTTGGATAGTCCATTTATCGAGAAAGGCTATAAGCTATATATCATCACGCTAATACTAATAGGAGCGGAGCACCAATGAAGAGTGTTTAAAAAACGGAGGAAAATTTTCACGCTATGGGCAATAGAAGACGCAAATGAGGTTGCGTGGGTCAGCTAGTTTTGAATATGCATGATACAATTGTATGTTTTATGTCCAGCAGTGGGCTGTGATAGGCTGATGATTATGATGATGGCATGTTTATGTTCCGCCTGATTCATTCAAATGATATTAAAGACAATAAGTTTTTAGTTCATTTTATTTCTTTATTACAGGTGACACAGCTGCTACGGGATCAGAGAAGGGTCTTCGTACTTGGTTGAAAAGATCAAATCTCGTTGATTCCAGAACCTCTGTCACTGATGTCAAATTTGGTCCCAAACATTTGGGTTTACTTCTAGTCACTTGTTCTGCAGATGGTATCATAAGGTACTATATTTATTTATCTACTAGCTATTGCCAGCATTTCCACCCGCGTAAAGGTCGGTTGTGTGATGATAGTTAAGTTTACTAGAGCCCCCACATCTTTAACCCTGTTAGAGAGCACTAAAAGGGCTGCAATGTGTTTATGATTATTTCCAATAAGCTATTGCCAGAAACATTAATTCGGATTCATATTTTATTACAGAATATATGAGGCACCTGATGTCATGAACCTTGCACAATGGACCTTACAGCACGAAATACCTACCAAAGTGTCAATTAGCTGTCTGTCGTGGAATCCTTCCCTGTCCAGGTAATAATAATACTTACTCAATGAAGTAAATCTTTCATTTCTTTTAACTGTACGGTAACCAGAGCCAAATCAATTCCTGGTTCCCGCCATTTCTGGTAAAGCGCACTTGTAACGTGTAGTGTAGTTAGGTGTGACCTGTCTGTTCTTTGGTAACCCATGACACAGTTAATCAAACATATTGTAAATATTTATAATATATACAGGGTGTAAAAAGACTACTACCGAAAACTTGAGGGTTGCAATCAGACCATGATACTGAATAGGTTTAGCAAAAAAAAAACGCAAAAAAAATTATAATTTATCTAAGTCCTTTTATGTTTTTATCTGCTAACATACACATAGTACAACATAATAGGACCCAAACTACCTAATTATCTCATTTAGAAAACCAAAAAACAAATAAAATCAATAAAACAGCGATGTATTTTGATAAACAAAACAGCTGGTCGGGTGAGTGCAATGACCTTGGCCGGGCGCAGGTATTCAAGTAGCTACGCGGTGCACGCAATAATACATTACTGGCTTGTGGAATTATTAAAAATATTGACACATTGTTTTTTACGGCTACAATTTTTTTTAAGAACAACTCTTTGGTTTTTTTTATAAGTTTTGGGGTGCTGAATCAGCCCCTTTCGTTTTCGGTAGTCGTCTTTTTACACCCTGTATATATAAATATTTATTATATACCTATGTAAAAAGTGACTTTTGCACGCGGCTCCGCCCTAGTACAAGTTGGTTTTCGCGACAAAAAGTAGCCTATTTCCTTGTCCAAGATCCACCCTATTTCTATACTTAAATAAATCCAAATTGTTACAGCGGTTTAGTCATGAAAGCATAACAAACAGTTTTGAATTTATTATATTAGTATGAAAGTAAGGATTTCCTTGTTTTTCAGAGTGGTACACCCACCCATGCTGGCGGTAGGTAGTGACGAGCCCAGCACCACGATGGCGGCTTCTAACGTTCAAACTGACAAATCAACTGCTTGTAACGGCAAAGTTTTCATATATGAGTAAGTAAAATCTTGTATGAATGATTTTTGGCTATATAACTCAATATTGACTGTCTCGATAGTGCGGAGGTAGCGTTTGCGACTGCTGGGCTGAAATCTCGGGTTCAATTCTCGCGTCGGACCAAACGTTTGCAAATATTTGTTTCATAGTTTGTGTGTTTTTTGTATATAATATGTATGGATTTACAAAAATGTTGAAGACACACAATCAATTTAATTTTCATAGTACAAAATCTGCTTAATTTGAAATTACATGGCATTAATACCTTTTACAATGTCAAGATTTTTTTAATATTTACAGATATAGTGAAAGTTCCCGGCGCTGGACCAGAACCGACTGTTTGTCATCCGTGCAAGAGCCAGTCAACGACATAGCCTTCGCGCCCAACCTCGGCAGGTCGTTCCACCTTCTCGCGGTCGCTACCAAAGATGTCCGCATCATTAAAATAGAACCAATTGCGTAAGTGATGATATTGAAACCTATGTTCAAAAGATGCTTTCAGGGTGAGATATACTTATTTGACGAAACATGGTAAAAACCTTTTTAATCGATGATACGACTTGACTACCTCAGTGGCACAGTGGTAGCATATGCAACTGTTGTGCTCGAGGTCTTGTGTTAGATTCCCGGATCGGTCCAAATGTTTGTATATACGATCTGCAAATATTGGTTTCGGAGTTTGTGTGTTTTCTATGTATAATATATGTTTTTAGAAAAAAAAAGTATTATATCAGTCAATCTAGCTTTCATAGCACAATCTTTGCTTAGTTAGATAACTGAAAATAATACAAACCTTCTCTTGAAGATGTCACATCAAAAATATAATAAGTTCAAACCTTCAACGGTATCACTGAATGTTTTTTTTGTTGGTATGTTAGCTTTTGGAGCATTTCAATAAAATGAAATTTAGGTGGCAACAGCTTGCATACTGTAAACCTTTCATGTCATGTATGTACATATTACTAATACAGGTTCAATAGACCTGAAGATATGCCTTTTAAAAAGAGTGGCCATGAGTTTCTTTGCCAATATTCTTCTCATAAGGCTCTACGCATTTTGAAAACTTGAGGTTAAGGATCGACACAAGCAGGCAGTAGATTTTGGTGATTTCACCTAATTGCCCGTCTTTGTGAGTGTGATTTTTCAATACACACACTATAAAACTCACACATAGACGAAATCCCCTTAAACCGTGAACAGTTTACTAAAAAAGCTTAAAATAAATTATGAGAGAAACCAACTGAAAGAGGCCAGGGGAAACCCAAAAGCGACTTGGGAAGCTATAAAAACCATTTCAGATACAGATCAGCTGAAATCATCATCATCAAACAGTCTGACGATGTAGTTAACCACTATGTCTGCCTATAGACTGCCTAGGGGGCGTAGTGGTAGCGTATGCGACTGCTAAGCTTGAGGTCTCGGGTTCGATTCCCGGGTCGGACCAAATGTTTGTATGATCTGCAAATATTTGTTTCGGAGTTTGGGTGTTTTCTATGTATAATATGTATGTATTTACAAAAAAAAGTATATAAGTAATCATATCAGTTGTCTAGTACCCATAACACAAGCTCTGCTTAGCTTGGGACTAGATGGCGTTGTGTGTTAGATGTCCGAAATATTTATTTATTATTATTTATTATTTCGCAAATGTGGGCAAATCTCTGGCTGCCCGCATTCGGACGGATGCCCTGGAGGGCGCGGTTTATTCTTCGCCCAGGATACCAACCAAAAACCACTTAGGTAGCTCTGTGTGTTCTTGATATCACTGAAGGAGGATGATATAGGCGATACAATCGGCAATTTGGAGAGTGACTGCGCGGTGGGTTGGGACGAAATACCAGCGTATCTGTTAAAGTCCACTCGATAAAACATTATTGTCCCGTTAAAATAAATATTTAACTTTCTCTTTCCCAGTGGATTTTCCCGGGGGTATTCAAAACAGCTTTGGTTCCTCCAGTCGTTAAGGGTGGGGAAAGAGAATAGGTCGCAAATTACCGATTAATATCAGTATTAAGGTTTTCGAGAAGATTATAACAAGAAATTGATTAGCTATCTGGAAAGATTCGCCATAATTTCCCCAAATCAGTATGGCTTCATAAAAGGGAGGTCGGCGGAGGACGCAGTAATGGACTTGTCTGATACGGTGGTGAAGTTAATTGATAAGTAATACAAAACTTTAGCCATATTCTTGGACGTCTCGAGGGCCTTCGATACCGTCTCCATTCCTATTCCCCTGGACAGGATGGAAAGTATAACAATTAGAGGTACCATTCTGAACGTCTTTCGTAGTTATCTCAGCGGTCGTACTCAGTGTGAGGATTGGCAATCATATTAGTGAAGTACAGCCTATTACTTACGGCGTGCCGCAAGGAAGTGTTTTGGGCCCGACTCTATTCTTGATAATATGTAATTCTCATTAAAACTTAAATGAACATAAACCAATGTTAAGGCACCTGTGATATAATGCTTGCATTAGTATAGGTGTCATCGACACATATAAACTTTAATACACTACCTAAGATGAGAAATAAGAAATTTGTAAAGGTTTGTAACAGTTTTTAGATCAGTAAATATTAAATAACAAAAAAAAATTATGTGGTGTTACAGCGAGTCGGGCAGTGCGGGCGGGGCGAGCGGTGGGACGGGCGTGGTGCGCTTCAAGTGCGAGGTGCTGGCCGCCTTCGAGGAGCACTCGGCGTGCGTGTGGCGCGTGGCGTGGAACGTCACCGGCACACTCCTCGCATCTTCCGGAGACGACGCTACCGTTCGCCTCTGGAAGAGTCAGTACCACGCATACTCCATGTTTCTTTCCATTTTCTGGCATTCAAATTAATCAATTTGGGTGACAAAGTGGAAACATTGGCCTCTTTCACTGTTATCCAAACCAGCCAATCTTTCCACTGTCTGTCCTTCAAAACCAGCCAATCTTTCCACTTACTGTGATCCAAACCAGCCAATCTTTCTACTTTCTAAACCAGCCAATCTTTCCACATTTGATCAGACTATTTCCTACTTTGTCATCCAATCCAGCCAATCTTTCCACTTTCTGTGATCCAAACCAACCAATATTTCCACTTTGTCATACAAACCAGCTAATATACCCACTTACTGTCATCCAAACCAGCCAATCTTTCTACTTTCTATTATTCAAACCAGCCAATCTTTCCACTTTTGATCATCCAAACTAGCCAAATCTTTTTGGTCCGTCTATTTCCCACTGTCATCCAAACCAGCCAATCTTTCTACTTTCTGTCATCCAAACCGATTAACAGTCTTCGGAAGTAATGATACCACACTGACCAAACAGGTTGATTTGCTTTAAATTTTCCTTCTTCAAACCTAACTAAGTTTCATTACAACAAGTAACACATCAAAAAAGTACCATTCATAAAACCATTTCAGAAAAAAAACAATGAACTTAATAAAGAAACCACTTGACTAACACTGTTGAGAATTACAAGAAGACCTATCCTCTGTATATTCCATACACACCTGTTTTTCCTTTAAATTTTAGACTTGGAGTAAAAAAAACTATAAACTAAATATCAAACCCATCATCATCTTCACTTACGTAGTCCACTGCCGATTTCTCTTTTAGAAAGAATTAATGAATGATTGTTTTCCAGTGCAATACCTGAACCAATGGAAGTGCGTGGCCGTGTTCAAGAGCGAGCCGGTGGGCGGCGAGTCCCCCCCCCTGGCGCGGGCGCACACCACGTACATGCGCATGGCCACGATGGCCAACCCCTCGCACATGCCGTTCCACTGACACACAACCCACGGCTAGCACGGTAACTATCGTTCAATAACGATACATCTATACTATAGGCCGACCGTTTATCTGAGTCCTCGCCTGCGCGGTAACAGGGGCGCGGGGTATGACGACAAAGGAGACTGAGACTAATAATAAAGCTGAAGAGTTTGTTTGTTTGAACGCGCTAATCTCAGGAACCGCTGCGCCGATTTGAAAAATTATTGCAGTGTTGTATAGTCCATTTATCGAGGAAGGCTATAGGCTATATATCATCACGCTACTACTAATAGGAGCGAGCACCAATGAAGAATGTTTCAAAACCGGGGGGGCGGGGGGTTGGAGAAATTTTCACGCTACGGGCAATATAAGACGCAAACGAGGTTGCGTGGGTCAGCTAGTTTCATTTTAAATAAATTTTGAAAGAATTGTTGAATTAATTTTACATTCTTAGGGAATGAAAAATAAAAACTTATTTATTATTAATTGTATCAAACCCCCTTTGTAATTTGCCAATGAAAATAAAAAGTAATCAAAATCGCTTGTCTCAATAACCAACAACGAAACCTTTTGTACTCGTAATCAGCCTACCTAGCCAAGTTACAAGCGGTTTTCTTTCTGCTATCGTTAACGCCTAAATTCTCGTGTGTCATTGACTAACAATTTTACACAAAGTGTGGAGGAACGGGTATCATGTCCCTCCAACACAAAGGGAGGATCCTCCGACCAGGCGAGGTGATCATGCCTGGCGGGCTACTGCCCAACAGTTGATGTTGGGATGTTGTATACATGATAATCGGCGCGAGAACTATTTATTGCGCGATTCAGGATTTGTAGTTACTCCGTGTAGTGCGTTACTTCGTAGTTCAGTGTATCTTCGGTAGATGGCGCTGTAGTAGGTTATTGTTCGTGTTATATGTGGAAGTCGCCACAAAAGTATTTACTTGGCTAAGAGGAGCTGATCTTTATGCTTCGAATGTATAAAGTGTAATGAGTTTTAATTTCGTATCGGAATTCGGCCTACTGAAAATATTATTATTCAGGCAGTTTCTCTGGCTCTAATTGAGAGAAACAGCTGTTGCTGGCATTGAACAACCTTGTTGACATGTATGATCACCAGTCATGGTGTATTCAACGCTTCATTTAAATATTTAATATGAAAGCCCAGCTGAGTGTAGACAACTCAACGAATGAGAGGTTTGAAAACCTTACATTTACGAAATTAACAATACTTATAATAATGTTCAACTTATATTACTTCAATAAAATACATTCGTACAACATAACATAATACTCTATTATTTAGTACTTTATGTAAATCTCATTTATAAACAACAAAACACTATTCGAAAAACTATTGCTTCAGACTTGCGTAACAAACTGCTTTATTCGCTTAATATTAGTAGGACACGTTAGAAATTTTGACCTCGACCGCCACACGATGGCGACTAGCCGCAAAGTTTTACGGACGAAACAATCGACCAAATCCAAAAGAAACACGTCAAGTCGATTTATATTTCGAGTGACATTAAATCGATTAGTAAGGTGTAAAGGTATCACTAATTTGGAAACTTTGGATTGAATCGATCATTGATTTCTGCCGTTAGGCGATTAGTCGCACGTGTCTATCGTTTGCGTTTACTTCATGGGTGCTGTGCGCCGGAGTCGTTGCAAGTGCGTCGTCTCCTTGCCTATACTTCTTGTGGAGTACCAGCCAACCTGCAATAGTATCATTCATTTAAAGAATTGTTCGAACCTTAAGGGCCAGTTTCACCCCCTACTAAGTCACTGGTAGACTATAAACTTATAAATAAAAATAACTTCAGATTTCGGTTTCAAATCGGAATCATAAATGTCAGATACACAGCTATCAACAGCTTTATCTGTTAAATAGTCTCACATTTATATTTAAATAGTCACATATGAAATAAAAATAATAATAAATAAATAAATAAAAAAATATATTTCGGACAGTTTAACACCCAACGCCGTCTAGTCCCACGCTAAGCAGAGCTTGTGTTATGGGTACTAGGCAACTGATATTAATACATATATACTTTTTTTACATACACAGTAAACATCCAAACTTCGAAACAAATATTTGCAGATCATACAAACATTTGGTCCGACCCGGGAATCGAACCCGAGAACTCAAGCACAGCAGTCGCATACGCTACCATTGCGCCACCGAGGCAGTTAAACATAAGATTTAAATTTGAATTAAATGTTCCCCGCCTCATGAAATTTTCATTGATTGACGGGGAGAGAATGCCTCAAGTCATTGTACGAGTACAATATGTGCAATAAGTATTTAATAAAATAATATAATACAGTAGAGACAGACTGCCTCGTTGGTCTAGTGGTTAGCGTAAGCGACTGCAGATCAAGAGGTCTCGGGTTCAATTCCCGGGTCGGACTGCTGTTAAGTTTTTCCTACAAGAAATTCTTAATAGCAGCCCGGAGTATGGAAGATGGCGGTGTTTCCCGCCCGTGCTTCGGAGGGCACGTTAAGCCGTCGGTCCCGGTTGTCATGAACATCTATGGCAATCGTTATTGGGAAGTCAGTGCCCTCAAATATACTGACAACTAGTTCAACCTTCGAATTCAGTTCGCCCTCAGGGTTGCGGAGGTCAGATGCCAGTCGCTCTGTGTAAAAACTGATATTCAGGTAAAATCGGTTGAACTGGTAGCCGACCCCAAATAATATTGGGAATAATAAAGGCTAGGAAGATGATGATGATGAATATAATACAGTAGAGATCGGTTAGGTGACCACTTATTACGCCATTCGCGCACTTAAATATTTTCTATTTGTTTTCAGTAAGACATAAGATTTCCCTTGAAACCCAACTCGTGCTTATAAAATAAATACGTACCGGCATTGCTCTCTCGCTTTTGCATTGACTGTTAGACGACGAATGTGGACTTACGATGTTACTGCAAGAGATAAAAATACTCTCATAGTATTGATACTTGGATACGTGTGGTTTTTCAGGATAACTAACTAACTAACTAGCTGCCCGTGTGTATATTGGTTATCGCAATAAAGAGTAGTCGTATGTACTACCTCAAAAATAAAAGTACCTCCATGCCAAATTCCATTGAAATTAGTGCAACGGTTTAGTCGTGAAAGCGTAACAGAGTTACTTTCGAATTCATAATATTAGTATGGATAATTTCAACCTTCTATTATGAATACTTGTAATTTTTTAGGATTTTTTATTTTTATGGATGGCCACCTAGACAAACGAGCAGACGTATCACGTGATGGTAAGTGATTACCTCCGAACATGGACACCCGCAACACCAGAGGCGTCAAGTGCGTTGCTGGCCTTTGGAGGATGGGAAAGGGGATAAGGGAGAGGTTGGGGTATGGGCCTCCGGTATCCTCACTCACTCGGTGAAACACAGCGCAAGCGCTGTTTCACACCGGTTTTCTGTGAGGCCGTGGTATCACTTCGGTCCAGCCGGCCCATGCATGCCGAAGCGTGGCTCTCCCACGGTAGGAAAGCGCAATTGCATTGTTATTTAAAACTAATATTAAATCATTGGTTCAGCGTCTACTAAGCGGTGTCAGTAAGCGCTAAAGTGTCTTGAATAGTAAATATTGTTATTGATATTTACCCCAAAGATGCTCGTTTAATAGTAGTCGCGTTGCTCTGCAGAAGAATTCTCGCCGGTGGAGTCACCAGGCCGCCGCTTGCTCGCCAACTGTTCAAGACAAACCATTAACTTATTCATATTAGCTTATACTTTTATTTATTGGATCCCGATTTCAAAATGCTGAGAACAATTTATTAGGCCACCAAAAGCTCGTATGATTACAATGTAATTAAACCAACATCTCGCCACTTACAGATGGAGCTAGGAATTATTTAATTTTCCCGACTACAGCGAGTCCAAAAGGAAGAGTAATTATTATGGCAGTCTATGTTTGTATGTTCTTTTCAAAATGTAGTGAATCAGTATCTTTTATTTCGCTGGGCTATTTATCTATAAGGGAAACTGTTGTCGTATGTTTTGAGGTATTAATTTCTTCAGATAAAACATTCTCATTAGAATCATTTCATTTTTATATAATCTAATGAGGAGCAGGACAATGGATCTTCTGAGTAAGGTTAGACTCACCTGGGCAGACCGTCTCCTCCCTTCCTATAGAATTCCGTTCGTTTATCGCTATGTCTGTTCGGGCAACTGCTCAACCTCAGTGGCCGCTCGTCTTCTAACGAAACTTTTCGGACAAACGGAATCCGTATATTTTTACTGCGTGTAACTTTGTCGTTGATATCAGTGCTTGAATGTTCGTCGATACTAGGTAGCCGCGGGTCCAGACCGCAGTCTCCGTTGTCGTACACCTTGTACACGGGCTTCTTCATAATATATAAACTGCTTAATGGTCTGTTACTAGTCCTAGGGCTCTGCATTTGACACTTCTTAATTCTATCAGATGATGGGATCTTAGGAGCTGGTTTAGGTGGTTCCGGAGTAATATTCCGATTAACGAGGTTTGGTTTAGGTTGTTGGAGACAGGAGGATATGCGGATCTTTTGAGTGGGGGGTGTGTACTTCAGGGATGCTGGCGGAGGTGGAGTGGGAGCTTTGCTGGTAGAAGCGTCCGTGTCAGTGTCGTACTTGGGCCGGTATTCTGGCGGAGAGAGCGGTCTTGGTTCCTGAGCGTTCGACGACCACAGTAACTCAGTGCCAGACATGGATTGCAGTTGGAGTAAATGCGTCTTGATATTGTACACGCCGGCTGTCGTCCCGAACGGCTCGGCTTTTATTTGAGCGACGACATCCATTACTGACATCTGACATAATTCTGATATTTGCCGGTATACCTGCAACCGACATGCAGTCATTGACTCAACTTGCAGAAAGCGAATATATCTAACCGGAAATATTATCCTCTTCAACTTTAGTTATTTTAAATAGATGGATAAATAAAAATTGAATTCCTAATATAGGGTTCCTTTTTATGTTTGTCAATGTGGCCAAATTTATCGAAGTTATAGGACAGGTATGGTTCGGCAGTGGGTTTCCGATTAATCATAATTATCATCTCAGCATCTCTAAATGGAATCAATGTGAACTATGATCTGAAGTTAAACAAATGCAACAAAGAAAATCAAATATAAGTTTCACAACTGGGGGAATCTGGAATCTCTCTCAAACAACCACAACAACTGGATGAAGGTGATTAGGAATGAGATGGGGTGTTACAATATTCAGATCGATATAGAATTTAAAATGTTGATATGTATAATCTTACCTCCCTGTTCGTCACGATCTCAATCGTATTAAAAGGGTGTGTTTTCATCCTCATGCCGGGCCTCTTGATCCAGCTGTGGCGAGCTGCCTCGTCTATCTTCATCCTCAATTCCACGTTAGGCTCCAATAAATGCTGGATAAATGCTTTGCACTCTGGCCAACAAAATTTATAAGTCAATTTATTTTTTAATCTAAGTTACGAGGCAACTGCTCTGTAATAAAACTTGGACTACGCATAATCTTTCGTGTTGATTGCCTGAAAGATAGCAAGTGAAATAATATTTTGATTTTTTAAATGCAAATTATTACTGGCCGTTTCATGTGTTGTTAAGTCACCATCGATTCAGGGCATTTTCCTAGTGCTTGAGTTTTATTATATCAGCCAAAAGACATCCAGTTCTGGGACAAAGGTCTCCCATACGCGTTTCCTCAAAAGCTTGTACTGACTCCCGCATTAGGAATATCTATCCTGTGTCGCGGGTTACTTTACAAACATACATGAAACGGAAACAAGGAACTCCTAGACTCAGAACAACAATTTGTGGGTCACACAAAGTGTTGTTCCACGTGGGATTTGAACCTCCGGCACTTGGCGCAGTAGAAGCCGGCGTGGCGACAACTTAAACCACTTAGCCAACCAGTTAGAATTGAAAAAGAACAATGATTAAAACATATTTTGTAATAAATTATTATTGTATTATGTTATTGTATTTAATTATCGTTTTCCACAGGTACCTACAGCCCCTAAAGGTGGAAGTGCACCAGTAGTGGGAAACCTTTGGATCGTGCATGTGATAGGTAGGTAAGTGCTACATATAACAACTGGTTAACCTCGCCAAGACCTGATGTGTAAAGTGAAAATTTAGACTAAGGTAACACGCTAGTAAACTATACTTATAGGTAGTTTAAGGATGTGAATTTGGAAGGATTGCTAAATATTATTTTAGTAAAATTCATTCAAATTCAGCAAAATAAACAACTTGCAAAATGTCACTTTTTAAAGGTCTTGTGTATATTTGTTTACTCATAAATCCTATTTTCTTTATTCATAAAGTAATCCTTATATGAAATTAATGGTGAATTTTCGGAAACGGAAATTGACCGTATGCATATGAAAGCAAATGGCATCGTAAAAATGTTTCACAATAGCCTTGAACACAAGTACAAGCTAGTTTATTTTGATTGTAAATGTCTGGTTAATTTCTCCTTCGACATATTAATACATATTACCTAGATGTCCAAGCTTTTTACCCGACTGCGAAAGGAGGGTTATTTTTTCGAGAGTATGTATGTATATTTCTTTGGCACGCCCTAGAGCCTAAACGGCTTGTCCTATTTTTATGTGGGGACACTGGGTACATCAAAATTAAGAAAAATCAAAAATCCTGAATTTAATAAAGACAGCAGATATTTACGCAGTCGGAATTTTTTTAAATAATTCGTTACTTGTTCCGGTATTTTCTTCCTGTAAATTTTCTAAAAAGGAATCCTAGTTAGATCGATTTAAGCAATCTATTTTAGTTAAAGTTCAGTTTTGGTGTCCGCAATTGAAAATTCAGTTGGTCAATACAAATATATTATAGATGTCTATTTTATATCATTGGTAAGTGAAATTTTGAGACCTTAATATAACGATTCCAATTCTAAATTCTCAAGTTTTATAATCATAACAAACTAAGCTTTTGTAACCAAAGCACTAGATATTTATAATACCTGTGAAAACAATTTCTTGTGGTTTTTAAGCACGTACATAGAAAAGGGAATATTATTTTTCAATTCATCGATACTAGTTGTGTGAAGGAAGAAAATAAAGCAGTTTTTTTAATCGCGCGTACGCTATTATGACATTTATGTTGTTTTATTGTGTTAAAGCAAAACACAGACATTTGAATGAAATCAGATTATTCAAATAATTACTCAATATTAATATTATTGTTAACACTCCAATAGGCATGATGACAGTAACCAAGAACCACTAAAATTATGTATTTATCTGATAAAATGGGGTTCATAGAGTATAAAAATCGAATATATTTTCATTATTTAGAGCGACATTAATAGTTAATTAACAAAAATAAACTACAAAATACAGCAATCCGCCATGTTTAGTTGAACACCAATCAGAGCGAGTTACGTCACGTATATATAAAGGTCACTTTGTTCGGATATAAGCGACGATCATTTTACTGTTTTAAGAGTTTAATTGACACTGGTTGACAAATGGTGACGTCGCGTCTGCGACGTGACGTCACAAACCGACGCCATGACACCACCAAGCGTTTTGGCGTGAATTTTAAACTTTAAATTTAAATCGAAATTTTTTCCTACTATAACTTTATTTTTTGTAGAAATATGACTGTTTCTGATAATATATTAATCTTTCATAAATAAACTACCGATACTACCTATTAGTCATCATGCCTATTGTGTTTGTTTCAATGACCTTTATTTTATTTGTCAGTTCAATGGAAGTAAATGTGTTCAAAGATGCAGCGATGTATGTTTTAAGACACCAGGTGCAGTAAATGTTTGTAATACATTAAAAATAAGTTTTGTTAAGAATTTAATAAATGAATACATACAAATTAGTATCTTTCTTTTTCAATTTATATTATATATTATATATAGATTATATTATATGGGTGAGCTTGTGTTTAAAGTGTTACCGGGTGAGAGCGTGGTGCAAGTGTTACCGGGTGAGTGTGTGGTGCAAGTGTTACCGGGCGATTGCGCGGCGAGTGCTGCGCGCTGTTTCCGCGTAAAGCCGCGCGTGATGGCGGCGCGCAAGAGCGGTCGCGAGCGGCCTTCCGCTTCTGCCGCACCACCTCCGCCTCCGCTACCGCCCGTGAACGGCAGCCCGCCGGTCACCATGCCGTACACGATCACTCCTCTATACATAATAATAAACAATCTAACAATTCTTAAACTTCAATTAGTCGACATACGTTTTAAGAAGATTGTTTTGCTAACCCAGCCCTTCCTTTCCAGTAAAAGCGATATTGTGATTTCCTTTTCCATATAACAGGTACTACCTCCTCATGTAATACCTCCTATTTTTTACGTCTTCTTCCCGCCTTAGATGTCTCGTGAAACATCACCAATTGTTAACTTTTTGGTGCACAATGTTCTAAAAATGTACACGTGACCATGCTTCTGGTGGCTGGTTAGTATTAACAGAACTTGGAATTGCGGATGAAAACCTTTTTATCATTCATAAAGCAATCAGAGAAAGACTAGGTGAAATTGTGGTGGTCTTTTTAAATTTTAATACTAATGTATATATAATATATGTATGCACAGTTGAACACATCTAACCTACAGCTAATAAATCTCATGGTTCATAATACTCGTAATAAAATCGAATTATATTAAATTATAAAATAAATGATAAAGTGAAAGAATCGTACATGCTCCAAAGATCTACTTCGGGTCCGTAGCGGCGTCCATCCACGAACAGTTCAGGTGCCGCGTACTCGAGGGATCCGCAAGGAGTACGCAGTGACGCCCCCGAGCTCCAAATGTTGGATAAACCGAAATCTGATAGGAAAAAGAGAAACATTTTATAACATGGGGGCAAACGAGCAGACAGAACACCTGATAACCAAACCGTACCCGCCCTCCCTTTGAGTCTTCTCCCCATAATCGAGAGGTCGTAGTTCCTACGTAGTTCGACTTGTTTTTGTTAGATGGCGCTGAAAATTACATCATTTAATGATATCACTACACAATGTGCGTAGGTCACTAGAACCCACTGCAATAGTAGCATACCTATCGTTTTCTATATCTAACATTGTCGCACGATTAATATAATTTTTCTCTCTCTTTCGTAATTAAACTGCTTTTCGTGTTTTTTTGAAGAAGTGTTGCTGATGTCGCGAATTCGTGAGTCCTTTTATCGTAATACCAGGGTAAGTATGAAGGCTAGCCTTCGTACTATAACTTTGAGTATTTTTAAAGAGCAAAAACTAGACTTACCAACTATTTTGATGAATTGCTTCGTAGTATCTAGCATAATATTTTCCATTTTCAAGTCACTGAAATGTTAGAAGCCTAATATAAATCATAATTAATTTATTCTTCGATTATATATACCTATTAAGGAGTAATAGGAGATCTACAAGTTATAAAAACCGTGTGGTGACAGATTAACAATGTCACCATCCATATCGATTCCATGGGCGACTAAGGGATTAAACTTGAAACAAACCCTATATAAACCTGTCTAGCCAGTGTAGTGATAGTAGCCCTAAGTTTCTTTTCTAAATAGAGCCTGCGTCCAGTACTGGACTGTTTAAGGCTGTTGACGCGAAGTTACAGCAATTTACTATTTTCAACAACTTAGGGAACTTCAGGAGTGCTAACGAGAAAGTAGTATAGCTACCAAAAATCACATTATATTATTTTGTATATGTTGTTGAAGACGCAGAAAAGGTAGTGGGAAATCTTTTAACATTAACCTTATTGGATCGTAAATCAAATGTCAGAATTTACATAAAGGCGAGCGAAGCCGCATAGATAAAAGTAAGAACTTAAGATGCGTCGAGGAGGCGTAGAACCGTGGACGTCTTTTATACGAGATAATGAGGGTAGTTACAGAAAAAATGAAGTGTTTGTATTTAGAGATTTCATACCGATGCACGACGCCCCTGGCGTGCATGTGTCGAACGGCTGACACGAGTTGCGCTGCGAGCGAGCGCGCGCGGGCCTCGGGCAAGCCGCGGGCTGCGCCCCTCGCGCCCAGCACGTGCGTGCACAGGTCGCCTCCTCCCGCCGCCTCCATCACCACGTATAGACGGGGTCCGTGCTGACACCAATACCACTCATTAGGATACGTAAAACTCACCCGTTCAAGAGGCCTCGTGTGTGATCCGATTCCAACGCCGAATGCGCTCGGCGTTGAGAGCGAATGGATGTGAAGCAAACTAACACTAGCCTCAGAATTCATTTAATAGTTTGCATTTAGGAACCTCTTCAAATATTGTATAACTGAGTTTAATACCTTAAAAAACTATAACCACCTCATTCAGTAAATTCGGTGTAGGTACTACAGTAGAACATACAAACATACATAGACCGTACGTCCATAATATATATCATACAGAACTATTGCCCTTCCTCCCATTTGGCTTTTGGTAGACAGTCGGGTAAAAATGATTATACCTACATATTTTTGTTTTTTTTCCTGACATGTAGGAAACTGCCTTCCTCGGCATTCAGTCAGTCTCCACAGCTTGATGAAAGAAAAGTACCAACCATCATAGTTTCGTATAGCGCCGCGATGCACGGATGCCGCAGCTTGGCCATAACTCTCGGCTCCCGGTGCAGGTTCCGACGAGCATATTCTTCCTTGATACATGTCAAATCTATGATCTTAATGGCCACCTTAAACAAAAACTCAGCTGAGAGCTACCAATCCGGTTTAGCGTCCATCGTTTGGGACGAAACATGCTGCATGACAGCCAGGGGCGGCTCTAGCACATGCAGCGCCCGGGTGCAAGCATAACCCTAACGCCCCCTGGTAAGCGCGCGGTCAAAAGTTTCTAGAGAAGCGCACGGTTGTAGACTGCCAACCATTTAGATGATGGGGATAAAACGCCTGTCGCGTAGGACGATGGCGGCAAGACGCGGAAGGGATCAGTCCGAACAATTCCTCGGAACACTTCCCATAGTAGACGCATGGTGAGGCCACATTTCTACGCAGCGTCAGAGGATCCAGCCGATTAGAAACATCTTGGCAACCGACAATTCGAGTGGCTCTCCGTTGGATGCGGTCTAGAGGGAGGAGCTGGTACTGGGGTGCCCCTGCCCAAATATGAGAACAGTATCCCACATACGGCAGAACCTGCATGTTATAAAGTAGAAGGCGGTGAGCTGGAGAAAAATACCGTCTCGATCAATTAAGCACGCCATTCTTCGAGGCCAATTTGGCCTTACCCTCTAACTACATGGTCACGAAACTTGACTTTACTCGATATGTCAACACCAAGTATATATATATATATATATAAGATATCTAATACTGGCTGAAGCAGATAGGGGTGTCTTTAAAACGAGTACATACGATTTTTAGCGGTGAACGCGCAAATTTGTGTCTTTATAAGAGTTGAATTGGTCTAAATAAAGTCTAACCCAAACTGAGACCTTTTCCAAAGAGGTCTCAATTTCAAACATAAGTTTGTTTCGACTCACAATGACGTATTCCAAAAAACTATTAACGCGGCCGCTGTAGAGAGCATAGCCCATTCTGTCATCAGCATATGACTGTCAATGATCTGGAGGAGGAACAAAGTAGGCGATAGCACACAGCCTTGCGGGACACCAGCATTCACAAGTATATTGCTGGTTACAAAGCAGATGATGATCCTCTAAGTATCGCAGGAGTTGATGGTTAATGATGGGCTCCATTATTTTCGAAAAGAGGGAAGTTATGACTATCGGCCTGTAGTGAGAAGGATTTGAGCGATAGCCTTTTTTAGGAATCGAGTGGACCAATGCTGTCTTCCATGATATCGGGACAACGCCAAAGGCCGAAAAAGACGCGTTAAAATTGGTGCACACTCTGGAACGCACATCTTCAACACAAAAGGGGGATTCCACCAGGGCCACTCGACTTATGGATATCGAGAGACAAAAGTGCTAAATGCACTGAGCGTTGGTGGAACTGGATATTCAGCATACGGCTCTTGCGCTGCGGTATGGTGCGCGGCTCCTGTTGGCTATTGGCCAAAAGATAGGCTTCCTCGTTTGCGTCGTAGGCCAACGAATTATTTCCTTTGTGTAGAGGTGGAAAGGATAGCAGAAATTTCCTTAGATTCCTTGGCAAGAGACCAGAACGCCCAAGTTTCCAAAGGAACACGCTCAAGCCTCTCGCCAATCCTAGCAATGTGCTCCGACTTCGCCCTTGCAATGTCTCTTTTAAAGGACGGCTTGGTAAGCTTCCTGCGTGAGGCATTTTGGAAGATGGACCAAATCAGGACCGACATTTACCACCAATGGAGACCAAAGAGGATGGAACGAAAAGTTGAATATCCTGCAGCACAACATCAGCAACAGAATGAGCGGTAGTGTTGGGATTATCCGGCGAGAAGCATACCAATCTGCTGACTGTAGTGCCACACACGGCTGCTGGGTGTAACTCGCGATCGCGGCGAGCATGTGAGAGGCACTGTACTCCGGACAAGGCAATGGTTTGAGGAACCAAGTGGAGCGTCTCCGAATAAGTGGTAACCATACGGATAAGAAGTCAGCAGAAGGTGCAGCAATTAAGAATTCTGGGTCTCCACATCTGGGAGTCAGGGCGAAGTCGTGAACAGATCTCCCCGAATGATTCGTTTTACTGTAATGCCGCGGCGTGCGTTTATGTTAAGGACAGTTCCTGGGCGCCGAGGCGTGCGCCTATGTTAAGGACAGTGCGACTGGGTGTTTCACCATTTACTATAAGTAAAGACGCCCCTGATGACAGCCACGAAAAGTTGGTATAATTGTACTTTCTCTTCTACTGTTTAATAAATTTAATGCTTTTGCCTACTGCTCTGCTCCTGCATATATATGTCGGTTATCGCGGTGATTTTTGAAACTGATCTATTGACTATATTATAGGCTATTACCCGTGCCAATATCACCAATCTATTGACACTTTATGCATTCAAATTAGTTCAGTAGTTACACGCAACGGTGGAACATACAAATACATGGGCGTACCCAGGGTAGGGCAGGGGAGGGCAGCTGCCCCCCCCTAGATGTTGACGGTCCTACTATCTTATTCTCTCGATTATAAATACAGCACACTCAGACGCGTAAAAACGTGACTAAGATCGACTATGGACAAAAACAGATTTATTTTTTGTGTTGTTGTAAGATCGGCAATCGTCATCAGTCCTAGGGCTTTGCGATGGTCGATCGCAGTGACAATCAGAATGTGCTCTCTAGCGAGGATAATTACTCATCATAGTCCTAAGATAGTAAATCTTCTGAGTCGTTTTATGTACTTAGTTTTTTATGGTCAGCTGACATGCCCATTCATTTGGAATGTATTTTAGTCACAACAAATAATTCTCGGAGGCATATCGTACTTTCTGACTCACTTTTTTTACTGAGAGCTGTTGATGCAGTTCCGCATTGGTAACAAACAACGATACATTTACTATCGACCTTAGGATATTGTTCTGAGCTCTCTGTATGACGTTTATATTAGAGTCTTTTGCGGAGTCCCACAAGTGTATGCCGTACATCCAGGTTTAATTATCGTCTGATATATCAGAAGTTTGGTGTCCAGTAATAAGTTGTAGTTTCGTCCTAGCATCCAGTACCTACAGGTTTTTGTGCCGCATATATATATCATCTCATTTTGCTTTGTTATGGTTTTTTCCACCGGTCTATATGTAAGCCCACATTGGGCTCGCACCCGAAGGCCGATGGGACACCATTTCCGAAGTCTGATTCCCAAGCTGGCGCAGCGCATGCTTGGCTCGGTTGCTGCCAAATATGAGGGGCTCCGATGACTCCTGCAGGAGACTATACGCGGGAGTTGTGCGGTCCCCAGTATGGGCGGAGGTCCTGAAGGCCAGCAATATCGGGCTATTGCGACGTCGTCAACAAGTGTTGACCTTCAGCTAGGAGTCCTAAGACTCGAGAAATCGAAGACCAGAAATTTCAATTCCACCAGGTCCTTGTGGAGGAATGGAAGGAACGACTTGGACAACCGAGTGCTGGGCACGCCGTTATTGCGGCGGTAAGACCCGTTATGAATGATTGGCTCGAGAGGCATCACGGGACACTCTCATACCGGCTGACACAGGTGATCACTGGGAAAGGATGCTTCGAAGAGCACCTGTGTCTGATCCGCAAGGAGCCAATGCCTGAGTGCCACCACTGCGATGACCAGACCGTAGACACGGCAATCCACACGCTGGCAGAATGTCCGGAGTAGGGCGAGTCGAGGCGACCATCGGAGTGGGGGGTTCTCTCGCTTGGTAACATTATTGCAGCCATCTCGCGTAGCGAGCGCGCGTAGAATTCTGCCGCTTTTTTCTGCGAGCCAGTTATGCTTACGAAAGAGATGGCGGAGCGGAACCGTGCGAGGTTTAGAACACTTCCTGGCCACCAGGCCCGGGATCAGGCCAGGTACCGGAGACGACTCGGGCGCCGGAGATCGCCAAACGATACGATAACGATAAACCTGTCACCCGACAGGTGAGGATCTACCTAGCAGAAGCAAGGCGGGGTAGCTTGAGTGGCGCGAGCTCCACAAAGTGCTCTCGCCCCTTTTTAAAATAGAAAAGGAGCAACAGGATTTCTACACAGGAGGGGGCCATGTACAAACCATAGGTGGCCCGAGGTACGTCGGGATTCCAGGGATTTCCTTCCGAGGGTGCACCTGATTCACCGGCTTCTAATATCCAAAACGGTGTGCGGTTTTCAGTCGGTTCGAGTCCAACATAACCACCTGATATTCGAGGGAATTTCCGCACAAAAAAAAAACAAAAAGGTTCACACACTCACGTTGCGGTAAGATATTTTCTCCGACTTTTACTTGCGAATTACCCTTTTTTCTGTATGGAAATCCCCCCGGATACCACTGACTGGTCCTGGACCGCGCGCCGTCTCGGTTACTAGAAGTCGGAGAACCAGATGCACCCTAAAAAGGAAAACCCTCCAACTTACGGTTTGTAGATGGCTCCCTCCTGTGCAGAAATCCCGGTGTTCCTTTTCTGCTCAAAATAAACGCTTATGCTGCCACCTCGGCCTGATTGCGGACAGTTACCCTGACGAAGAGTGAATGTTATTTGGGCTGATTTAGCGGCACTTGCTTTTAGCCTCCAGTCCTGTAGGCAATTGTGGACTTCAAGAAGCAAGTCTGAGACTCGCTTTGGATTTTTGTAGCTCACAAGTACCGTTGTGAATATTGCTATACAGACACCACACCAGGCAAATATAGAATACATGGACTTTTTTGCTCAGTGTACATAGAACAATTTGTTACCGGTTATCGGTTTGTTTCATCTTAAACTGTTATGCTGAAGACTTTTGAAAATTTATTTTAAAATGTGATCGAAACAAGTGCCGTGTAATTAATTGGAGAAGCCTATATCTAGTAGTGGACTTCGAAAGGGTTTTTAAAATAGATAGATAGATAAAAATAATGTATCTGTTTATATCTCGATTATACTGTTTCTACTATTTACACACATTTAAAAGTGTATATTATTGAAGAAGTTTTTCTTACAATGTGTATGAGTTGGATCAACACGTCTGTCTTTTGTACAATAAGACGACTTCCGCTCCAGCCTAATCAATTGCACTACAGTTTAATTCTTTTTTTATTTATTTATTTAAAATCATATACACATTCTACATGCTCAAGTCTGCCAAACTGTAACACAGTTTGTCGGCAGAGAATTAGAGTACACGATTACAGGAAATCGTGAATTTAATTTTTTAATTTTTAAATAAAATTAAATTTAAGCTTTTCACTTAGGTCATGGTGGGCAGTGTCAAATTAGAATTGAAGAAATTGAAGTTTCTTTTGAACTAAGGTTTTCAAAAGATAAGATAATCCTAATATACAATATGTATTAAATATGGAATAGAATGATCAACTTTTAAACAATAACACAGCATTGTACAAATTTGTCTTTTGTTGAATGTTTCTGATACGATCAGAAAATTTAAGCCGACTGTAGAAATTTTTCAAATTATAATTTAACCTTAATTCCACTTACAATTTTACCGCTTAGGTAATATATTTTTTATACGTTTATAAGTCACAATAATGGCGACAATTTCTTAAGTAAATATTAATGAAAGTCCATGATACCTTTTTCCCTACAATTCTGTGTGTGGCCTCCTCAACTCTGGCGAAGTGTCCCTTCCCAAGTACCTTGCCCGTCATCAAGTAATTACCAACACTATACACTTGTCCCTTGTTCCTAGTCATGTTGGCAGTCTTCATAATATTAATTTTACTCACTAATTTCGTATCATAATTATATTATTTGAAACGTGAAAATAATGTATTTATACTATGAATACAAATATCACGTTTTCTCTCACGATTATTGTCGTATTTATTTGTAAACGTCATAATAAATGTTTGGGTACCATCTTTTGTTTGATCTTTGAAATTAGAACTATTAACTGACAGACGTGACATTTGATTGAACTATTTTTAACGGTTAAACCGAAGTGCCAGCAACTACATCTGTCGAACCATCGTTATAGACACAGAATAGTTTATTTACAGATGGTTCTTACACGTACTTAGGTTGAGCTACCGTTTTACGGGTCGTTACATTTAGTGACATCTTTAAGAATAAAAAGATGGTTATTTCTTGGAAATACTAATTTATTAATCACTAGCTGAACCCCGCGGTGCTACCCGCGGTACGACAATAATCACAGGCAACGTCGCGAGGCGAAGCTAGTATCTTTATAAATTATAGCCTACGTGTTATTCTGATGTATAAGCTATATTATTCTAAATCGTAAAATAAGTAACTTTTCTGTTTGATTTTTTTACACCTTGTTTCTTGAAAAACGCAAATATCTTACGGAACCCTATTTTTTTCCAAAATAAATTATAGCCTATGTTACTCGTGGATAATGTAGCTTTCGAATGGTGAAAGAATTTTTAAAATCGGTCCAGTACTTTTTGAGTTTATTCGTTACATACAAAAATACAAATCTTTCCTCTTTATAATATTAGTGTAGATTAGCTTTCACCCGCGGCTCTGCCCGCGAGTATGTCGGTTATCGCTGTAAAGAGTAGCCTACGTCATCAGTTCAAGAATCAAAGTATCTCCATGTCCAATTTCAATAAAAACGGTGCAGGAGAAACGTGACAACATAACAAACAGACAGTTAATTTCGAAATCTTGCACGCTACCTTCATGATAGTTTTAGGGTGCAGAACCCTACACAAGACTTTCTTGGTATATGTAAATGCTAGCTTTTAGCCGCGGCTCCGTCCTCGTGTATGTTGGTTAACGCAGTAAAGACTAGCCTATGTCGTTCAGGAATCAAAGAATCTTCATGCCAAATTACGTTTTCGAATTTATACTATTAACACAGCAGTATGGATTTTAATCTATTTTAAAAACATCATGCGAAAGTAAATGAAACAATATTATAAAATAAATTAAATATTTATCATTGCTCCGTAATATTCTATTTCAACATACATTATTATTAAATGAAAATGTAACGAAGTGTTAACATTAAAGTAAAAAAATAAATATATAATTATAATAAACACTTTTTTTTTTAACAAAACTATATTTTTATATTAATAAACAGTATAAAAATAGGTATTATGAAATATACATAGGTAATCTTATGATAACACTAGTTGCCCGGTAACCGTTGTCTTGCCATAAAAATAAAAAATGAGGGGTTACCACCCTTATCATTTAGGAGTATGAAAAATAAATGTTAACCGATTCTCAGACCTACCTGATATGCACACAAAAAGCGGTCCAGCCGTTTTGGAGGAGTTTGGTAACAAACACGGCGACACGAGAATTTTATATATTAGATGAAGACGCCATTTTATCACCTACATTATTTACTTTTGCCAGTAAAGTTTAAATTGGAATAATAATTGTTATACTGTTGTTGCTGCTTGATATTATTACATTATTTATATATGTATTATATTATTATCAATGTATTATTCATAGTTCATTGCCGAGTACCTACATTTCTTCTAGCGTAAAAAAGTTAGATTCAAACGTCATCCAAAGTTAGTTAGCAAAAATAGTTCCAGAATTAGTCCAAATAACTCTGGTGGTTTGATCAAAATCAAACATCACCTCACATGTATGACAGTCATACTTATCTGTTTCAGTGAATAACTCTGGAACTTCTGAAACGGGCAAACCAGCATTCTTGAGTGAATTAATGAGAAATGTAATATCAGGATTTAAAATAGGTGTTTTAAACATAAATGCATTACCACGAAAAACTGATTTGAAAAATGATTCATTGAAAATATCTGTTCTCTGTATACAGTAGTGAATCTTGTCTGATAGAACCGTCACACCTTGGCAAACATAATCCTTGCCAACCTCTACAAAAGTACCATGCGAGTACAACTGAGCTTTGCGAAAAACACCATAAACATCACTAATTGACGATTTTACGATACCGTCCAAAGTTTTAGACAGTACTTCATAACGGGCCTGGCTATCCAGTTTAAGCCAAGACTTTTGAAGTTCCAACACTTCGCATACTTCTGTTTTGGGCAAGTATCTATAATTACTTTTATACAATGGCTTGGCCGAATATATAGCATCTGATATTCTTGCTGGACCTCGGAACTCTGCAAAATTATTTACCCACACTACTTGTGAGGGTATAGAGTGGGCCACTTCGTTAATTTCTGCAATATCATTAGCCCATAGCGATACATAATGAGGTCGGTATTGATTCAAAAACGATAGCAACTCTTTTCTAGTCCTGTACGCTTCGACGGTAACTTCGGATGGCTCTGGATCGGTGATGTCCAAATCATCTAAAATATATTCTCGACCATTAAAATGCAATGAAAGGTCAGATGTCGACTGGGTAGTTTTGGCTTCCCTAGTTATATTTAAATTACATTTCCAAGTAAGAGCGTCCTTAAACTGCTTGTATACACTTTCTTGTACCAGAATTTTTCTTAATTTCCACGGTACCTGCAACATGACTAGATTAGTTAGCAAATTAGTTTAAAAGAGATACAGAACGGGAGTTAGCTTCTGAAGCATTAAATCAGAATGAATGTTCTACCTGTTTCGATGACGTCAGAAACACGTCTACAGCGGAATCCACATCTGCGCTTTCAGATATCACGCCGACGGTACCGAGGACTTCTTTGCCATCTATAAAAGAAAATAAAGATTTAAATTATCGATCGAAACGATCATTTATTCTTTAAAATAAATATAATAATAAGCTTGGGTAGGAGACTCAACCCAGCCCTTCCACTTGCGCAGAAACATCCTGGGACAGCGTCTGACTGTTTTGTTAGCATTGTTATAGCTTTTAGTCAATTTCATAAAAGTTGTCAGTTCTCAATTTAACTGTTTTTATGTATGTTACCTCAGAAGACCGTTATTTTACGTCACGCTTCGGCATGCATGGGCCGGCTCGACCGGAGTGATACCAAGGCCTCAAAGAAAACCGGTGTGAAACAGCTTGCGCTGTTTCACAGAGTGAGTGAGGATACCGGAGATCCATATCCCAACCCCTCCCCCTAACCCTTTCCTCATCCCTCAAAGGCCAGCAACTTGTGACGCCTCTGGTGTTGCGGGTGTCCATGGGCGGCGGTAATCGTTTACCATCAGGCGATAAGCCTGCTCGTTTCTCCCTTGTTCCATAAAAAAATTAAAAATAAAATTGGCTAACTGGAACCTTTTTATGGTGATCAATTCACGCTGTATAACATCACGCTAAGACCAATAAGAGGCAAAGACGAAGATGCGCAGGTCGGTTAGTTTATAATATTAGTAATATTAATAAAAATATATAATATCACTTACGATGGTATTCCATGGCAGTACCGCCGAGCTGTGCTACCACTGTCAAACTAAAAGTAATAATAGTGATCGGTATAAAAAAAGGATGTAAAGTGTTGTCAGTCAAAAAATAAAAAAAAACACACCAAAATAAAGAAATGTTGCTTACTGATGAATTATTACTACTATTATTGTTTCCGTATGTAAACATTATTACTATATTAGCTAGCCTTGCGGGTAACGTCACGGGGCGAAGCTAGTCTAAGAAAAGTAGCCTAAGTTACTCCTTATACCATCAGCTATCTGCCAGTGGAAGTCCCGTCAAAAGGACACAAAGACAATCCAAAATTTAAAAATATGTATTTTTGTGATGTAAGTATCGTGTTTACTTTTATACGCATTTAGTGAAATTATATTAATTTTATATTACAAACAGACACTTCAATGTTATTTATTTGTTTACTAGCTGACCCGTGCCCACTTCGTTGGGCATAATGTTAATAATCCTTTTTTAGTACAGAGTGTTATGTTTTAATTTCTAACTGCCAAGAATAAGATAGAAAGTAGTTCTGATAAGAACCTTTTATTTAAACAATGTCGAATGTGTACTAATTACGTTTCGAAAAATTCAATTTCGGAGACGTCCGCTGCGTAAGGAGCCGACCACGCGACTGAGCCGCGCGGATACCTATCTCTCAGATGTAAAAGGCCACGCCTCCTTCTCCCGAAGCGAGCACGAACGCGAACCGAATTAACCCCGAAGCCATCGCGCGCCGTCCGCTGCTTTGGCCTTCCGTTGAAATTTCTCCGATTCACTTTGCAAAACCGACTACCACGTAAAAGCCTTTTTATTTTTCGGTTTTTTATATAACCTATGACACTCAGCAATAATGTGGCTTTCTATTGGTGAAAGAATTTTAAAATCGGTTTAGTAGATCCCGAGATTACCCCCTACAATTTAACAAATATACAAACACACAAACTTTACTTCTTTATAATATTAGTATAGATTTACAAAAAAATCTGCAAGGCAGGCGAAGAGTACTTACCCAGCATCACGACACAACGATATGAAGAGGTAACATAGCTCTCTAGTTTCTTTGCTCGCTGTTATAGAAGGTATGCTTCGACTGGGATACAAATACACACACGCCCTGACGACGAATCCCAAATTAAGTATTGGTGTTTCTCGGCACATTACAAAATGTGAATAATTTGACTCGCGCTCATCTGAAAAACACATTCATGGAACGTACATAGACTGCTAAAACATTACCCTCCTTTTGGCTTCGTCTTAGTCGGATAAAAAATTCGTGGTCTATACTCTCCGGTTATCAAGGTCGTAGAGCCACGCTGATTTCAGCACGAACGGGCCGGCACGACCGGGGCTTTGTGCTGTCGTCTTTCTAGTGACCAGAGGCCAAAAAAGCGTAACTTTATTTTTATGGAAGTGGGGACTAACGAGCAGACGTATCACCTGATGGTAAGCGATTACCGCCGCCCACCTACAACACCAGAAGCGTCACAAGTACTTTGCTGGCCTTTGCGGGATGGGGAGGGGGATGGTGAAGGGAGATGGTGAAGGGAGATGGTGGAGGGGGATGGTGAAGGGAGATGGTGGAAGGGGTTGGTGGAGGGGGATGGTAGAGCCGGGACGGCCGGTCGGTTCGGTCACGGCCTATAGGCCCATCGTGTTGCTGGACGAGGCGGGCAAATTGTTCGAGAGGATTCTCTCTGCCCGCATCGTCCAGCATCTCAGCGAGGTGGGGCCCGACCTGTCGGACGCCCAATTCGGGTTCCGAGAGGGGCGTTCGACGGTCGATGCCGTGATGCGCCTTAGGGCCGTGACCGAAGAGGCGGTTGGCTGTGGCGGCGTGGTGGCGTGACGCCTTTAATAGTCTGCCATTCAGCTGCATCAGGGAAGCACTCCAGTATCATGGGGTGCCAGAGTACCTGAGGCGGCTGGTGGCAGACTATTTGGAGGAGCGTACCGTCGTGTACGAGGATCGAGATGGCGTCTTGAGACGGCGACCCATGTCGTGCGGCGTTCCGCAGGGGTTTGTCCTCGGACCACTCCTGTGGAACGTGGGGTACGACTGGGTCCTTCGAAGTCGTCTGCCTCCCGGGCTGGGCGTAATTTGTTACGCCGATGACACTCTTGTCACAGCCCGGGGGGCGAATTTCCAAGAGGCGGCGCGCCTGGCCACCAGGGGTGTTTCTCTGGTGGTTGGGCGCATCGAGGCGCTGGGCTTACGGGTGGCCCTTGACAAGACGGAGGCCCTGCTTTTCCATGGGCCCCGTCGTGGTCCACCCCCCGGCGCCTCAATCGAAGTCAACTCGGTCCTCGTACCGGTTCGGGCCCAGATGAGGTATCTGGGCCTGATCCTCGACGGTAGGTGGCTCTTCGACGAGCACTTCCGACAGTTATCTCCGAAGCTGGTCGACGCTGCCTCTGCCCTTGGGCGACTTTTGCCCAATTTGGGTGGAGCCAGCGTCGCAACGAGACAGCTCTACACGGGGGTTGTCCGGTCAATGGCCTTGTATGGGGCACCGGTGTGGGTGGAGGCTCTGACCGCCCAGAATAAGGCGCGCCTTTGGCGGCCTCAGAGGGTATTGGCGGTCAGAGCCATACGCGGATACCGCACCGTGTCGACGGAGGCGGCGTGCGCCTTAGCCGGAACACCCCCGGGGGATTTGGAGGCGGAAGTGCTCGCCGAAGTTTATCGGCGAGCGGCTGAATATCGGGCGGAGTACGGGTATCGTGGGTTATCTGGCTCCGGTATCCTCACTCGGAACACAACACCTTCTCAATAGTCCGTCGTAGCATACCAATACACATACTATGCAACATGGTGACCCATAGGTCACCGTTGCATTGTCTGCATTTGCAATGAGTATGGTGACCATCACTCTTTGATTCTGTTCATGCTTTCCATCAGACTGAGTAGAGTCACTTTGGCAGGCTCATATATAAAAAAAATAAATAAAAAGTTATAGCTCACCACCAATAGGGTCTGTTTCAGGAATGTTATCAACATTACAAGATGACAGAAAGTATAAATTTTGAATGATCAGATTCAATTGTGCTTTTGTGTCTTCTATTGGAATTTCTCTATTCAGATACTCCAGTTGGGCAAATAGATTGACGTTTTTCTTCATTAGAACAGCTAGGTTCTCAAGATTACATGATATTTCTGTATATTTTTTTTCCAGCTCGTAGTAATGTATTGTGGGGAGATCTTTGCTATCACAATACACATATTTATCATCTTTGAATAATGAAACAAAATCATTTTCTTCCGAATAACGCTTAAACAAAAAATTGGAATATTAAGTTAATCACTTTATTGTACACCAAGTAACTTATGTATGTATGTAACCAAGTATATCTATGACTTTAAGGGGTGGTCTTATCGTACAAGGCAATCTTATCTCCCATAAATAACATTTAGTAGGTACAGAAAATAAATTGACTGCCTCGGTGGCGCAGTGGTAGTGAATGTGACTGCTGTGCTTGAGGACTCGGGTTTAAATCCTGGGTCGGACCAAAATGTTTGTGTAATCTACAAATATTTGTTTCAGAGTTTGGGTGTTTTCTATGTATAATATGTATGTATTTACAAAAAAAAAATTAATATGTATTCATATCAGTTGTCTAGTACCCATAACACAAGCTCTGCTTAGCTTGGGACTAGATGGCGTTGTGTTAGATGTCCGGAATATTTATTTATTTGAAAAAAAACTTTAAAGCTGACTGAGAGACTGCCCGATGAGATAACTGATGATGATAATAATGGTGCAGAAGCATTTTAATAGGCTGCCATAGTGTGGGTCACCATGCTGCATTGTCTGAATTCACAATGGGAATGGTGGCAACTACTCTTGTATTCTGCTCATGCTTTCCATCAGGAAGAGTAGAGTCATCTTAGCAGGCTCAATAAGAAAAAGAACAAAAAATTATAACTTTCAGTTTCAAATAAAATTATTACAATAAAAATTTGAGTCATCATTATCACTTTGATAGTAACCATTTCAGCTCTATCAGTTATACTCTATTCTGATATTCCTGTCAGAAAGAGGGTGATAGTGATAAGAAAAATATACATTTTAAACGTAATAAAATTATTTTAGTCCAGGATGTTAGCGTTACGGTATAATCACACTAACAACAATATGGAGCTGAACATAGATGCAATATATTTCAGAAACAGGCAAAAAATACCTATTTCTTTTTAGAGACACATCTACCTAAAGTAAAAAAAAAAATCAACGGGTTGCACTCCGGGAGTGCCGGCAGAAGTGAAAACTTTGAATATTAACGTTGTGCATTTTTGATATTTTGGAATGGTTAGAGAATAATTTTGTACGAATTGCTTTCATTATCAGTATAAAAGTACTATTATTTATGTGGTGGAATACAATATTCATTTATTGCGCTATCGTACACAAACATGACAATTTATATTACACTAGCTGAACCCCGCGGTGCTACCCGCGGTACGATGATAACTGCGGGCAACGCCGCGAGGCGAAGCTATATCTTTATAAATAGTAGCCTATGTGTTATTCTGATGTATAAGCTATATTGTGGTAAAGTTTCATTCAAATCCATTCAGTAGTTTTTACGTGAAAGAGTAACAAACATCCATACATACATACATCCATACTTACAAACTTTCGCGTTTATAATATTAGTAGGATACACACACGAACAGTCGTGCAAGCGCCCTGCGCCGCCTGTCCTCTCTCCATCCGTCTTACGAATTTTCGATCAGGTCACGTGTCCTGACGCGAGTTTATACAATTTTACCCATTCCAAAAAAAGTACACAGCGCCGCTAAAGAAGTTTTCACTTCAAAAAATAATAGCCAACTGGAGAAAACAGACGGATAACATTAATTAATTTTAATTATATGGGTTTTCTGTCTTTTGGATTCAGATTCTATTTGTTTAATATGTAAATATTTCCTGTCTTTTAAAACTTTTTTTAAAGTTTTAGACGACAGTGTAAAAATAGTTTTATAATGTTGGAGTTATCAACTGAATAAGTCCAACTGGTAAACACGGCCATTAAAGTATTATCGTTAATGGTTTATTCTATAACATAATTTATTATTATGATAATTATGTCGATGTACAATACCTGCGCTAGAGTGGTGTCAATGTCCATTTTATCAAACTTTAATTCCATTTTTATACATGAAATACTAGTGTTAACTTTGGAATTAGCATAGAGTTTCGCAAAACTAAATAAAATATGGGTGTCAAGTGCGATAAGCACACCTAAGTACGCTAAACTACAAGTAGTCAAAGTTAAGTACGTCGATGACAATAAATAACAATAAAAAATGTACCGGACAGTGATTGATAAGATTATGAGTGTCAAAAGTCATCGTAAAAATTAACAACAGTGTTGCCAAACTTAAAAATATTTTTCTATAAATTTATTTATTATTTTTTGTTGAAAGGTGGATGGCAGAATTTAATAAAATTATTATTAACATGTTGATCTATGATGATGTTGCAATGTAGGAGTAGTGCTGAAATATGGAAGATTTACTGTAAGTAAGTAGATGTCACAAGCTCTTACATTCACGCCAGCGTCACCAATGGGGTGAGCAGAAGCATTCAAAAGACTCACAATTTACTAACCATAATTTAGCTCAAGCTTTATAAGAGTGGCTTGAGGAGTGTAAGAATTAGTTCCAGCAAGTCAGGATCATCATGTCTCAATAGCTTTCTAATGCTGTGAATATAAAAATAATACATTATTCTGAAAGATCATTTTACATGTTTTCGAAAGACGTATAAAATGAAATGGTGACTATATTCTTTTACCATTAATTTTATCACAACTTTCATTTCAAGACTCATTGACATTAGCAGATATTAATCAGCTGGTTACCATCTTATCAAAAGAATAAGAAGTAGGCATAATGTGAATGTGTGTACTGGTGGTTTTCAATGAACACATGTCACAAGTTTATAATATTTTTGGGTAAAAATACATGAAACGTATAAAAAAGGCTATTTATATGTGTACCCAGCCGCTGGGTTGTATATGGCGGCAGTTTGCGGCCCGCCGCCATGAAATGTCTCGTGGGAAATTAGCAACGAATGCGATGCTCTCGCGGACACGGGAAAGCTCCCAATTTTGAAGTTTTTAAACTTCGAACGAATGGTTGGTTGCCTTGAGACTGAGTAAGGTTTCTTTTTAATAGACGCGTAAAATAGCAATTTACGGTTTCAATTATATTTCCTTGTTTGTTTTATAAATAAGATCGTATTATACTGAATTATTTTGATGCTATTTAGCACTTGTAACTAATTCTCAAGGAATATTATGTATCAATGGGCATAAAGCAATCCGACAACCTGGTGAAGGTTGCAAGAAGTACAGGACCGGTGAGTTGTGGAGTCCTGTGTCCTACAATGGACATCCTTCGGCTGATATAATGATGATGATTTTATACATACAAAGGTAGTTCGACAAGTACTTAGCCTACAAAAGAAAAACGAAAATATTGGAAACACTTTGTTAATCCTAGTTATTACTCAATTATCATACTCGCTCCACTCAAACTCTGAGCACAATGCCGCTGAAACAATGTTAAAGCGATATAAGAATAATTGTGTACGTCAGCAGACAACCCATTTTGCGCCGCCGACAGCCATGTACGGAATTTTTGTATAAAACTGAATGCAACGTAAATTCCGCAACTTATTCTACGGTCTCGCCCTTACTTCTTTATTTATGCGTTATATTATTTAACCCGTGCAAGTGATGATATGCAATATCATAATATATTGTCAAACTGTGAAGTAAACATTCTTTGGAAGAAAAAAGTTAACAAATGAAAACTTTTCAAAGAATTAAAATGGCTGCTGTTGGGAGGGCGCGCGCCGCTACCGTTGAGTTGAGATTAAAAAGAACTTTAATTGATTACGTGAGCCACTGGGCTCGAGCAAAAAAGGCACAAAGTTCGCGGGCCAACTAATTAACGCTCGATTTAAAGTTGAAAAGAAATCTGTGAAGAATCCTCTGCCCGTAGTAGGTACCTACTTTTTTGTTCTGATAACTTAGGCAGGGCTGCATCGAAGCGGAGGAAATGTGGGTTGACTTATATCTGAACATATAAATTAGTACATTCACCAGTTGCATATCAAATTCTGTTAGGTTGTTAGATGTAGTGAAGTCAATCTAATGTTATACCGCATGTATTATCATGTGACGGGAACTCAAATTTCAGAGGGATTGTATTGAGTCGATCCCATCATCGCCACTAGACGTCTCGGGTGTCTTGAAACAGTTGAAACACTAACGTCCTTGCACGGTATTATATTATTAAGGTAATAACATCTAAATATTCGGTCTTAACATATAACATTACTTGCTCAAGTTTAGACTGTCCACTGATTCAATAACACGCCCAAACTGACTGAATGATTAGGGGTTAAAGAAAGGAATGAACGGCTTTATGCAAGTTCGTCATGTCACGTCGAAAGTTTGTAACACAACACACGAATTACCACACAATAAAAGTTGCGGGCAATAGCTCATCTGTTGTTATTTGCTATGATTTATTTACAAAAATATAAAAAATTGCTTGGCAAAAACAAAAATTTTGTTACTCTGAACATTATTCTTGTAAATTAATTGGAGTCAATTAGTTATCAAAGTTTAAATGAATATGTATATAAGATAATAGTAAGTAAGAACCTATTCACGCTGACAGTCTTTCACTTACGAAACCAGTAAAGTAACTTTGATAAAGCTATTTTATTTTGTATCATCTATATTTTCATGTTTAACGAGCCATAATTCGTAACGAACGAAGTGTGCATAAAATAATTATAAAGAAAAAAATGATGTATCTTTAGTATTTGTATTTTTTTAGCGATATGGTAACATAGCATAATATCTGCCTGTTTTTGTACTTTTTAGTGTCTTCTTTTTACACTTTTCTACAGAAAAAGTCAAATAAAATTAAAAAATAGTTCGGACATCTTACACACAACGGCATCTAGTCCCATTCTAAGCTAAGTTGAGCTTATACATATTATAGGTATATAAAAAGCAGCATAACTCCAAACCTTAGGTATTTGATATTCAATGCACTCCTCGGATATGCGTCTCTGCGTTTATTCTACTTGGAAAATTGACTGGGCCCATCGTTTATGAGAAATACCTACGGCGGAAAAAGGGCCGAAACTGCTCAGGGCTTTTAGCGCGAAAGGCTCTTTTCATTATTATGGGCTGGCCTACTTACGTTCAGTTTTCTTTTAAGTCAGTTTCTAAATTATTCCTAGCACCGTGTTCGAAACATAATATTTGATCCTGAAATAGAAATAAATTGTCACAGTCTATGACCTACTTTGCTTTACATTGCGTTCATATTCGGCACTAAGTTTTTCTTTTAAATTGTTTGTTGATATTGAAATTTTATCCCTTTATTATGCATATATTTTTCTGTTAACATGTTGTATTGATATCATATTGAAAATCACAGAGGAACATAATAGTTTCGGATGGCTAAAGTAGTACAAACTTTTCTTCCAGGAATAATTTGATGGATAAAAAATCCATTGGAAGAGTGAAAGTATTTTCATATTAAATTTCGTCGAAATTACTTATTATTCATCATTGTTTTTATAAAAATGCGATATAACATTCTAAGGCATCGTAAATATACGATTAAATATAATTATTTGTGTAAATTCGTACATTCCTCTTTTATTAGCAGAGAAGCGAACGTGATCGGATTATCGCGGGCGAAACCGAGCAAACAATTTTACGATAGTATTTATGGCATTATACACGGGCAAAGTGTAGGTCTGATATCGAATCCGCCTCTCATTCCGAGCTATAAATTATAATCGAGAAGAGCCCACAACTCGAGTCGCCAAAACGTGGAAATTATTACGTTTCCCGCGTTCACCCGCTGTCAATGTTACCAGCGGCTATATTTTATTTATACCTTTTACGAGTGCTGCCAGCTATAAAAAAGTTTTAGTGGGTGTTGTAAAAGCTAAGGTGGTATTTTTTTCTTACTCGTTAGAAAACAGCGTTGATAGGTTACAGTAGTAGTGTTTTATTAAACAGTAATGTTAAATGGGTTTCGTCGGACTTTTGCGATTCGTTTTATAAGTTACTAACTTATTATAACTTTTATCGAGAACAAAACCAACTGCAAGTCTGGCCTAGTGGTTTTATACGGTCGCAACACCGCTTTCTACTCCACCTAGTGTTTGTGTGATTCGCAAATTGTTGTTCTGAGTCTGGGTGTTCTTTGTATCTGTTTAAAGTATGTTTGTAAAGTCCCCCACGACACAGGATGTACGAGCGTATATTCTTAATGTGGGAGTTGTCTCTATAAAAAACTTTACCCAAAACATTCATTCTGTACTTCTTAGAGTAAGAAATAATTTTAATAACCTTAAGTACACATCGCACGCACGGCCGTCATTTCTATGCTCACCAAGCCGATGATAAACACACTAATATATTGTTTAATTACAACCAGACATAGGAAAAATTATGCTTCTGGAAGGAAATCAAACCTACGCCCTCTGGCTGTCGACTCAGGATATTCAAACACAATCTCAGGCCCGTATTATAGAAGGCGCTCAAGTATCGTTTGATCTCCGATCAGCTGAATCGAGTTTCAAGTTATGATCGAATCTCAAGCGTCGCTCTTATTATAGAAGGCGTTTTAAGTTCTACTCAGTTGAAACTAGTTTCAATTAGGGATGTTGCGAATATTCGCATCCGCATCCGCAAATGCGGAGCTTCCGCATGGACTTGGACATCTGCATCCGCATCTGCATCAGCAATAATCAATGCGGATTTTCATGCGGATGCGAATGTAATACAAGTTGCGACAAGAAAGAAATTGGGCGGGGCCAGCGTACGCCGCGTGCCGTTCGCACGTGTTAATGACCAATTAAATACCAAACATTTTGAGTATGATAAATACTGACAATATTTTTTTAGTTCTCCTAATGCCAATGCCGAAGGGTCTAAAAGAATAAAAAATACTGATCCCGCGCGAAGATTTTTAAGCACAGTGTTCCTAGCGAACAACTGTTTAGTAGCGTGGGCTTAATTGATGTTCCTCTCCGAAACCGCCTTGAATCAGAAAAGGCGGCAATATTACTTTTTATTAAGTATAATGATCTTATTTTTAACTTCATTTACTAATACGAACATTGGTTACATAATTAAAAAAATAAGAGTATTATCTACACTAATCTATATCTACACTAATATTATAAAGAGGAAAGATTTGTATTTTTGTATGTAACGAATAAACTCAAAAAGTACTGAACCGATTATAAAAATTCTTTCACCATTCAAAAGCTACATTATCCACGAGTAACATAGGCTATATTTTATTTTGGAAAAAAATAGGGTTCCGTAAGATATTTGGGTTTTTCGGACACAAGGTGTAAAAAATCCACCAGAAAAGTTACTTATTTTGCGTACGCTGCCTATACTATAAAAGATAGAACCATAAAATGTTCTAATCAATCGTAGATCTTATAAATATCTACAAAAAAATCCGCGACACACTATACGGGGGAAATTTTTTCAATACGGGCAATAAAAGACGCAAACGAGGTTGCGTCGATCAGCTAGTAGTTAATATTATTTTTTAATAATTGTTTTAAATCGATATTCATAAACTGTATTTATAGGATTTTCAACATCCGCATCCGCATCTGCATCCGCGGATGTGAGCCTTTAAAAATCCGCATCTGCATCCGCATCCGCGGATGTGAAAAAATCGGCATCCGCAACATCCCTAGTTTCAATATCTAATCTCAACTCACAAGTCTGTTCTCAGTTACGTTTCTGCATTGTCGAAATTATTGTTCTGTGTTACGCAGTTAATTATATTAAACACATCATATCTAACAAGTATAACTTATATATAATACACTATTGGCTAGTGTATCAATTTAAATATAATAATAAGAAGCAGTTCGCCCTAAATTAAATACTTTAAATATTAAAATAAAACTGACTAGATACTACCTATAATGAAACGTTCAAATTGTTTTCAATACTCGTCAATGTCGAATTATCAAACTGTTTTTGTTTTTATTTTAAAATTATTGTAATATTTTTGGCCGAAACCAAAAGGTTATTACTATTGCTTGAAGGATATTACTTGAAATAAATAGTTGAATGTGTATTTTAAGTGAATTGAATATCAATTAGTGTTAATTAAAGTGTATTGAAATGTGTATAATAAGCAATTCTTTCGTAAATAAAGTATGGTAAAATAAATCTTTCGTTAATATTCAGAAAAATCATTAGAAATTAACACTTGAGACTAGATTGAGCTTATCTCAGTTGAACAGTGATCACATCTGTCAAAATCTGTTCTTAAGAGACGATTTTGACATAAACATCGTTCTAAAATAACATACAAATGTATTGTAATGTGTAAAATAAGCATTTCTTTCGTAAATAAAGTAAGGTAAAATTAATCTTTCGTTATTATTCAGAAAAATCATCATAAAATACGTTAATTTCCCTTACAAGGCATTAGAAATTACCATAAGCTTGTCTCACATCTGTCAAAATCTGTTCTTGAGAAACGATTTTGACATAAGCGTCGCTCTAAAATAAACTAAGCATTGATCTTTACTCACTTGATCAACGATCAGTGAATCATGACTCAAGAGACGTTCTATAATACAATCTCTTCTTGAAACTAGTTTTAAAACTCGATTCACGACTGAGACGCCTTCTATAATTCGGGCCTCAGTATCCTATTTTAAATTCATACCCGTCTGTCTTTGGTTCCTGCTACTCTCTGGAACGGCTGCACCGATTTTGACGGGATGTTCACTGGCAGATAGTTTATAATATAGTAGTATCTTATACCACTTTTATTTTAGACTAACTTCGCCACGCGGTGCTACCCGGCGTTATTGTTGTATAGGTACAACTGGTAACACTGCGGGGCGCAGCTAGTACTTAATAAAATAATGGTTTCAAGTGTCGAAATCAGTATGAATATGTAATTTTTAATAGTTAATAAGTTTATAACATAAAATATAGTAAATGTTTTTCGGTAACTAACATGTAAAAACCAGAAATAAAAAAAATAATTTGATGTCTTTGCCTCTTTTTTAAATTTCGATCGTTTCGAATCGGTTGAGCCGTGTTATATCGCCATAAGATAACGATGGCGTAAACACGGGGACATTACTGTGAGTTATGGCCGCTAAGCATTCGGTTTATACTCATCGCCCTCGAATTTATAACCCAAATAAATCACGCGTATTCATCGGTATTTGTACTTGGAGCTGGCCATTATAATCGCAAAAAAATTGTTTAAATAATCTCCTCTTCGATATTTTTCATTTGGAATTATTTTAAGTACATTTTTAATCGGTAGAGCTTGCTTTTTAATAATGTATCGATAAGTTAATCGTCCGTTTGGTGTCCGTTTAAGAATACGTATTGGCACCACCCTTATTCCTTTTGTGTGTGACGTAAGAGCCGACTAAGGGAGCAAGCCAACAAAACAATGACAAAACTACATGAATTGAACTTCGAATTGCTCCCACATCCACCGTATTCGCCGGATTTGGCTCCCAGTGACTACTGGTTGTTCGCAGACCTGAAGAAAATGCTCGCCGGTAGGAAATTTTGCACGATTGAAGAGGTTATCGCTGAAACTGAGGCCTATTTTGAGGCAAAAGATAAATCGTTCTACAAAAGTGGTATTGAAATGTTAGAGCGGCGCTGGAATGATTGCGTTGCTCTTGATGGAGATTACGTTGATGAATAAAGCTAATTTTGAACCAAAAAATCTGTGTTTTCTTTGTTCGGCCCGGGACTTTTCAGACCTACACTCGAAAGTTGTCAAGATTATGTTAATATTTTTTCGAGTGTAGGACTCAAAAAAATTACCGTCAAATTTGTATGCCGATGCATTTTTTATGAAAAATATATATTTTGCAAGCCCCAAAACAAAAATCAGTTTGTAATTAATGAAAATGAATAAAAATTTTCAAGTCACCATTCTGACATGTTAGAGCTGGGGGTGACTCGGAAGGTACCATTCACTTTGTATGCCACAAGTTTTTTTCAGTTTTCCATCGTATTTTCTCGAAGTATTGATTTTTAGAAACTGTTATTAATTAAATTGGGACACTCATCAAATCGACGTGTTTCGCTCCCTATCCCGCTTTTTCCTTCCACTTTCAGAATTTGGTCCAATAATAAAAGTTGGGTGTCTCGTCAAAACGAAGCTGTGTATAAACTTTCAGCCTGTTGTCAATCACTGAAATCCCTTGTTCGTGGGCCCGTGGACTATACGGTACACATACCAAAATATATTTTTTTAAAATTTTTGTCTGTCTGTCTGTCTGTTTGTTCCGGCTAATCTCTGGAATGGCTGGACCGATTTGGACGGGACTTTCACTGGTAGGTAGCTGATGGTACAAGGAGTATCTTAGGCTTACATTTTTTAGACTAGCTTCGCCCCGCGGCGTTACCCACGATACGACAATAACCGCGGGTAACACCGCGGGGTTCAGCTAGTATGAATATAAAAGAGGTCTATGTTCAGAAGTGGTTTATTAAAAGCTGTGTAATCAAATGAGGCTAATCCCCAAAGGTTATTTATGTTATGTTTATTCTTTTGAAAGTGGTAAAGGCTTTTGATTAAGTCGTTATTCAGTATTAACTAGTGGTATTACACGTCTTTTATGAAGCTTACACATAAAATGGAGGATCATAAATAAATTACTAGCTTATGCCCGCGGCATCGTCTCGGTATGTTGGTTAACGCGGTAAAAATAAGCCTATGTTACTCCCTAATATTTCATCAGTGAAACAATTTCTAAAACCGTTTCAGTAGTTAAGCATGCTAGCGTAACAAAATAATCACAAATGTTGACAAAAAAAATAACGATTTCAAGAACTGGACCAAATTGAAATCGAATCACACGGGAAGCATCAGCTTTCAAATAAAAAAAGAATCATCAAAATCATCATTCACCCAGTCGAAAGTTTTGAGGTTACAAACATAAAAAATACAGTCGAATTGACAACCTCCTGCTATTTTGTAGTTGGTTAAAAATAAAGACAAACACATATTCAAACCGCACTTGGGACAACACTTAGTGCGATCCACAACTTGTTGTTTTGAGTCTGGGTGTTCTTAATGTCCGTTTCATGTATGTTTGTTAAGTCCTCCGCAACATAGGACACATTCCGAATGCAAGATCAGTCTTTTAAAAAAATGAAAAGTCAAAAAAGCAATTTTATTTGAGATATAATTACGTAACAGGAGTTCTGTGTCCCATTTATTGAAATTTTCTCTTTGAATTTGAATTAAATAAAGGTGTTACCACACAGCAGTTATATAACGTTATAAAACATTGAGTAGCACGATAACATTTTATAACATTCTTAATAAATCGTTCAAACAGTCATCAATGCTCAAAATCCTCCAAATATTCTGTGGCACTGTATTTTTCTCTCGTTTTTAGAGTTCGACGCATCCAGTAAGAGCGCCTTTAAAAGCCAAACCAGTAACCACTACCTCCATTGAGCCACTACTAGCTTCCTCGGAAAGCAGACACGCATGTTAAAGAATGTTATACGGTGTTATACCACTAGTTTAATCAGTGTGGGAGAGCTTGTAACATATAACATTCTTAACATGTAGCATATATTACAAATTATTATAAAATGTCATTATGCTACACAATGGTGGGAGCACCTTGATGAAAATGATATTAACGACTTTTCGATTTCGCAGAATATTTCTCGAAAGCAATCTCTATTCGCACACATTAACAGGCTCTATACGAATATACAAAGAAAATAGTGTGTGAGAAAAAACCTTTGTAATATAAGTGTTTACCTCGAAACGGGTGTATGTTCCGCAAACAACATTTATAACCAAATGCGGGTAGTTTACACTGTTACCGAATGTACCTGCGAGTGTCTGCGCAATATCCGCTCCTACCTCATATCCGCTCTTCGTTCCTCGTCTTTAGAATACAGTGTCTGGCACAAGCGAGAGCGGTTTTATATTTCAAGGCATTGTTTAAAACTATCAACACAAAAGCAACACTGCGTTCGGAGGCTAGTGTTGCTCTATGCTAGCACGTGCTTAAAACTACAATCTCAAGTAAATACTGTGTGGTGAGAATATTTTACAACAAAACACATTTCTGCTTTTATCGCATATCACACACTGAAAGTATACCGACGTAGAATATTGTATACCACTTTTTAACTTCGATATAAAAATACAATGGATATTTTAAAGTGTAATGACTGCACATTTTCATTATTTATTTTACATTTAAAAATAACTTTTAAGTAACAATGACATAAACTTGTAGCTTTACAACAAAAACCGTGGGTAGCAGAGTTGTGACGACTTCCACATATAACGCAACAATAACTTACTATAGCGCCATCTACCGAAGATACACTGAACTATGAAGTAACGCACTACACGGAGTAACTACAAATCCTGAATCGCGAAATAAATAGTTCTCGCGCCGATTATCATACGAGTATATACAAAATCCCAACATCAACTGTTGGGCAGTAGCCCGCCAGGCATGATCACCTCGCCTGGTCGGAGGAACATTACACCCGTTCCTCCACAGAGTAATCTAAAAAAAGGTACGTCAAGTTACTCTTTACGATATCAGTCTGCCAGTCCAAGTCTTTTTAAAATCGGCTCAGATGTTCAGAGATTAGGGGAACAAGCATACAAATAGAAAGACAGACAAAAAAAAAAAAAATTTATGTACCATATGCACTGAGTGAAAAGCTGTTAATTTGAAATTACATATAGACATTTTAATTTTATTTATTAGAGTATGAAAATAACTGAATTCTTTGTTAAAAACCAATGTCAGATTTATTCTGTTAATTAAATATATTTATCTCATTTATATGATTTCTTAATTACGTAACACAGATAACAAGTTGCTGTCTCTTATGCCTTGGCTAGTATGCAAAGCGAGCTAGTCGCAAAGGCAGGTGAGGTAGCGATATTAAGACGGTAGGCGTTCTGGTGTACGTCGCGACAGGTTTCACAGCACAACCAAAGGATATACGATTTGTGCGGTATAATGTATCTGTCGGTTAGAAATTCATCTCTATTTACGATACCACCGCTTACATATTTACTTGTAAATGTAACTATTGTTATCAAGTCACGATTCGTCAGAGTTTGTTAACCTTTTAAATATAATTATCAACAAAAGTAAATGGTTAATTGTTTCTATGGTGTATAGGGGTGAGTACCTACAGTGTGACTACAGCCCGCTCGTGGACATCTGATTTTCTAGCAACACATGTGATCTTTGAGTATTAATTCTTCCCAGATAGAGACGATTGGGACTTGAGCATCATCGTTTAAGTGGACACCGTGTTCCAGTACAAACTGACTGTAGGGCTAGTCCATAAACTTAAAGTCGCTTAGCAAGCTATTGAAAGACCTATGCTCGGAGTTCCTCTGAAGGACAAAATTAGAAACAAAGCAATGCATCAGAGAACGAAGATGACCGACATAGCTCTGAAAGTTAGTATGTTAAAGTATTTATGTTGCAGGACCGATAGTCGTTGGAGTAAGCGTGTTTTGGAGTGGAAACCACGTCTTGGTAAAGTTAGTGTGGGGCGCCAAGGAAAACGGGTAGACTTGCGTCAAATGACCTGGATGCATACAGATGCAAAAAGCAGCAAACCGGACTCTGTGGTGTGCTTTGAGAAAGTCTCAATTCCAGGAGTGGAATGAAATGGGCTGATGATGATAGCTGCAGGCTCTCTGTGAAATGTAACGAATGATTTGCTTCGTCAGCCTTTAGGCCGTATTATCACGTATCGTACAGGCCGAGTCGGTTTATATGTGACTGGGTGTAATTTATTTATTAAATGTATATATTGAGAAATATTTAAGTATGTATATCAGCGGTCTGGTCACCAGCCATTTGTGAGATTTGTAAACATATTATTATTATTACTAAATTGTTTGTTTAATCTTTTCTATTGGATTTGTCTTTTAAATCATAAACAATGAAATTTTAACAAAACTACAAAATTAAAATGGAAGTGTCTGTTTGTTATATTAAAATAACCGCTTTTTACTAAATACTAAATGGTAAATTTTTCATTTTTTTTTTTAAATTTTATCTGTCTGTCTGTCTGCCTGTTCCGGCTAATCTCTGGAACGGCTGTACCGATTTTAACAGAACTTTCAGTGATAGGTAGCTGATGATATATGGAGTAACATAAGCTACTTTTCTTAGGCTATCTTCACACCGCGGGATTCAGCTAATTTAAAATAATAATCTTTAAATGATTTGATGAAGTTCATTTATTTATTTTTAACTGTACCATTTCTGAAAACAAGTTATTAATAATGAATTAATCTGTGTGGAGACGGGTGATAGAACGAAGTGTCACTACCGCTGTACATCACGTGGATGTCGTAAGAATCGACTAAGCAGTAAAGTACGTAGAGCAACAGCAGAAGGAGAAATTGAAACAAACCCCAATATCATTCCTTCTAAGCAGCGTGGTAAGGTAGACTAAAAGATACTTTCTAAAAAGAGGTTAAAATCCAACAAACTATTAAAATCGTTGATGAAGAGGTCAATAAGTTTATCTTTTAAAAAGATAAAACACAAAATAGAATATAAGTCACTTTAAAAGATTCCTCTTAAAGTTCAAGCCATACGATGCTCTGAAAAATCAAGTTGTGTAACAATTCCCGCGTAAGTAATTTACGAGTTTTGTCCTTGACACTCCAATCCGCATGCACCCAACACATTGCCCATAATGTATGGGTATTGAACACATTGCTGGGCCTAACAAAAGCGTTATATGTCTGATTAAGGGAAGAAAATCCAATAATTTGACATAAAGTTTCCAAGCCGCGCTGTGAGCCGCCTATCGAGGTGGGTACGTTGTCCACAACATGACGTTAAGCTTTAATATTTATTTTCTTTTTAAGAATCAGTTCTGGAATATTTAAGGTACACACACATCATATCAACACCGATCTTCTGACTTAATGTTACCTGTACACAATCATCTCCAGATCATTCAAATAAACAGTTTCCATGTCCTACCTCTTCAAGCAACTTATTACAATAATGTCAGTATTCCTGGCTTGATCTGATGCTCACTTTCTCCCCTGGTTTCTCCCATGACGACTTCATCTTCCTATCCTATACCCTGAAACCTCCTTAATCAGACAGAAATTAGTTCCAGGATTATTTCGACTAGGCTACAACCATTTGGTTTTAATTCATATAATATTTCAGAAAACTGTTGACTTTTATTTTAAAGTTTAGCGATGTAGTGTGTTACAGGTTTTATATTCGTAAGGAATTGAGCAATCTATGCGGCCGGTAGTAAATTCACGCTGAAAGTGGAGACGGCCGGCGTTTTCTTCGTCGGAAGTAATCCAGACAGATTCACTGGGATCTTTTTTGTGTATAATGTTATAGTTACCTCAGTTTTACCCGCAATTTTATATACCTGTAATCCCGGTCTATTTATATATAATGCGAAATTTTAAATATTGTTTTAAATAGAAGGTATTATGGTGTTAGATGGGATTGCTCAATATTGGGGCAGTACATACAAAAGATAGAGATCGAGAGATACAGATCGAGACAGTATTTCACTCCGGCCCACCGCCTTCGGCTTTATAAGGCGCAGGTTCGGCCTCACATGGAATACTGTCCTCATTTTTGGGCAGGGGCACCCCAATACCAGCTCCTCCCTCTGGACCGCATTCAGCGGAGGGCGACTCGTACCGTCGATTGCCAGGATCTTCCAATTCGGCTAGACTCTCTGGCGCTGCGTAGAGATGTCGCTTCGCTGTGCATCTTCTACCGCATTTACCATGGGGAGTGCTCCGAGGAATTGTTCGGATTGATCCCTGCCGCATCTTTCCGCCATCGTCCTACGCGACAGAAATTTCGTACCCATCATCTAGATGGTTGGCAGTCCGCAACTGTGCGATTTTCCCGAAATTTTCTGCCACGCACAGCAAAACTATGGAATGAGCTGTCGCCTGCGGTGTTCCCGGACCAATACGACCTTCAAACCTTCAAGAAAAAAGCGTACTCCTTCCTAAAAGGCCGGCAACGCACTTGTGACGCCTCTGGTGTTGCGGGTGTCCATGGGCGGCGGTAATCGCTTACCATCAGGTGATACGTCTGCTCGTTTGCCCCCTATATAATAATAAAAAAAAAGAAACCAGGGTACAAAATAAAAAAAAAATAAAAAAGATTTTTTTATTCTCCACAGATGGTTCTTTCTTTCCGTACTTTACAAAAAAAACATAGGTTTTTTGTATTTCTGATGATGTGTGGGTAAAATTTTTTGGTGTTAATAAAAGGCTTTAATTAAAAGCATATAGCGTAAGAAAAAAATTTTTGTTTACATTTTTGTTATTTCATTTTTGCATACACGATGCTCAGATTTCGTCTTGCTGTTTCTTCTGTACATTGGTTTTGTATACAATTGTACATGTATAGGTTCTGTATGGGAAAATCGTCATCTGCTATTGTTTTTCGATAGGTACACCTGTATATACAACCATTCAGTTAAAATACCGCAAACATGTTTCATAAATTAGAAAACTGAGAGACGACTGTATTGTTGACTTAGCGGTCTAAGCGATCGACATGTCGCTTTCAACTGCATGTAGTTTGGTGGGATCAAACCCAACATGTGACACTTTGTGTGATCCACAAATTATTGATCCGAGTCTGGGTATTCTTTGTGTCTGATTCATCTATGTTTCAAATTCCACGCGAGATAATATAGATTCCCTATGTATTTAAGAAAGCATGATTTAGTCAGCCGGCGACCATGACTGGTGAAAGCTGTTTGAACTATTTGTAACATTATAATTCAGTAAACGAGGAAGTTTAAACGTTAATAGAGTTATAAGTTTTCAAATTTCTGGGAAGGTTCAGAGAAATTAAAATAACTTCAATAACTTGTCACAAGTATTTACGTGTACGTATGCTTAACTATTTTATGGCCTCTTTATCTCATAAAACAAAGTTTTTACAATAAAAAAAGTAATAACAAACATAATCTTTTAAATCACTGTGCAACTGCTTCCCGTAAATATTTCTCGTGATACTTAAGAAAGATTGATTAAAAAACTTTTTATACTTATTGATAGAAGTTTATTTATGTGCCAAGTTTTTTATCTATACATATTTACTTAATACAAAGTTACATTTGGCAGGAAATTAACCGTTTAAGGTCTACGATTGACATTTGCAGAGCGGAAAATTATGTAAAATCGGCCACAAAAGTGTTTCGCTAAATAATGGGGGCGAATAACTTGACATTTATTTTTGATAATGATGAGAGAAAAATGATAACTTACTGCTGGATACTATTTATCTAATATTCTTGCAGGTAACACCCAGGAAAGTAAAGAATTATTACCGCCATCGTTCTACGCGACAGAAGTTTCATACCCATCATCTAGATGGTTTGCAGTCCAAAACTGTGCGCTTTTCCACTGGAATGAACTGGCTCCTGCGGTATTCCCGGACGATCTTCAAATCTTCATGAAAAGAGCGTACTCCTTCTTAAAAGACCGGCAACGCACTTGTGACTCCTCTGGTGTTGGGCGTCCATGGGTGGCGGTAATCTTTTACCATCAGGCGATACGTATGCTCCTTTGCCCCCTATGCCATAAATAAAATTGCTGACGTTTTTCCAAATAAATAATTATTTGTACTGACACTGTTAGAGGGCTGTTTGTTTTACTGGGTTGTTTCACGTATTTTTTAAAACATGCCGAAACAATCCTCGGATTTCTCTAGTTCTATTTGTTCATGTAACCTACCTAATATATACAATACCATATACTACTCGATCGCGAATTTACTTCTTCTGAGACCCAATGACAGAAAAATATGTACCTAAAAAGTGTAAAACTAAATTGTTTTGATATCTTTCTTTTTTATTTTAGATGAAAAATAATTTAGTGCACCCTTGTCAGTTTTAAGATGCAGACATTCAGGGCTTTCTGCTCATTTAAGTTCAAAATAAAAATAATAATTTAAAAACATTGTGTGCTCGAGTGTACGGTCCTATTTTATTATTTGCGGCTACGCTGACCTCACGGAACATTAGCCCGCGGAACGACAGGGAGCTCAGAAGGAAAGATAGCGGTGTGCCTTGATACTTTTATATGTGGCCCGTTTCAATCCTTGTTATTTTACGATTGACTGGCAGTCAAATGACACTGAATTGAATATTATACAGATAGTTTATTTTGTTATCAAAGTTTTGTTTGCACACAATGTACAATAAAGTATTTGTTTGTTATTCAATAATAGATAATTTTGTATATGGAATCACCGAGAAAAGTTATTATAATTCTTATTGGAAGGATAAATAAAAAAATAATACTATGTTACTACGTATGTACTGTATGTACTCTTTATAACATGTTTAGTAAAATATCCAAAGGTATATATATTCCTTCATATAAAGTTCTACAAGTTACGTAGCACTAACATGTCGTCTACACCTCTACGGCGTAGTAGGTCACTCGTGCTGGGTATTTCTGACGTCACTCTGGCTCAATGCTTGCTCTACTTGTATGGGGTTATTTATTTGTGCGTTGTTTAAATCTAAAAGGGTTTCTAACCTGCGATTGCTGTCAGCTTCGCTTGTCGTTTAAGCGAAATAGAGGTCTTTTAATTCTTAAACAAAGGAAAACAGAGAATTGTAGGCCATTACAGCGATTCTCAATGCTACGTAGGCGACGAAGCGCGGCCATATTGTTTGTGTCGGTGACAGTAGCCCGCGGCGTGAAGCTTTGAACCTTCTTTATCTTTTTCAAACTTAATATTGTCGGAGATCGTGGACATCTGTCTCTGTGGTGCGAGATGCGAACTGTGAAAAATTGCCCTTTGTTGTTTATCTGTGAAGGTGTTTATTAAAAAATATTCATAGAAGTTTTCATAAGAAATGAAAATTATTAAACCTTGTAAAAGAAAAATTTACTATTGAAAACAAAAAATGTTGTAGTTGTCTTTTTCTTAGTTTATATTTTTAGTCTGTATGTATGTTGACGTTAATGACTTCATAATACTGAATTTGGGTGAATTTTTTATCCTGTCTATTTTGCTGAAGCACGGTTTTCAGATGGTCTATCTCGTTAAATTATGAAATATGTAATCAGTTGTATGTTGTGGTTTAAATAGAACCGCTTGCCTAAATAAAGATGGTTTACTGTAATATGGTTGACAATTGGCGGTCCTTTGTAATGTGTGTATGGTATCAGATGTAGGTACTGAGTAAACTAGTCAACACATCGTGTATAGCTTAACTAATACAACTGCCTGGGTGGCGCAGTGGTAACCTACGCGACTGCTGTGCTTGAGGTCTCGGGTTCGATTTCTGGGTCGGACCAAATGTTTGTGTTATCTGCGAATATTTGTTTCGGAGTTTGGGTGTTTTCTTTAATATGTATGTATTTACAAAAAAGTATATATGTATTAGTATTAGTTGTCTAGTACCAATAACACAAGCTCTGCTTAGCTTGGGACTAGATGGCGTTGCGGGTTAGATGTCAGAAAAAATAATAATACACACATATATATATATATATATATATTCACTTCTTGACTGCTTCGATGGCGCAGTGATAGTGAATGCGGCTGCTATGCTTGAGGTCTTGGGTTCAAATCCTGGGTCGGACCAAGTGTTTGTGTGATCTACATATATTTGTTTCGGAGTTTGGGTGTTTTCTATGTATAATATTAGCTTGGGACTAGATGACGTTGTGTGTTAGATGTCCGGAATATATTTATTATCATTTACTTCTTGGTGTCGAGTGCCTCGTTTATCTAACGGCTAGAGTATGCGACTGCCAAGCGAGAGGTCTCGGGTTCAATTCCCGAGTATGGCTAGAATTATCGTTGGATTCTTTTTACAAACTCTTAATAACAGCCCGGTGTATGGAAGTTTGGCGGTGTTTCACGCCCGAGTCACGAAAAGCACATTAAGCAGTCGGCCCCGGTTGTCATGAACGCCTTTGGCAATCATTATTGGGAAGTCAGTGCCCTCAAATATACTGACAACTAGTTCAATATTCGAATTCAGTTTGGCCTCAGGGTTACAGAGGTCCGATGGCAGTTGCTCCATGGCAAAACTGATATTTAACTGACCAAAAATACACTTGGGAATAATAAAGATTATGAATATGATGATTTTTTGGTATTGATTCACTTATATGTTCAATTTTGACTGAACCGATGACGTAGAGACTTAAACGGTCATCTCTCCTTTTCTACTGCGCTTAGTGTTGTGGGTTTAATTCTGTGTATGTGTCTTTATTTCATGTATATTTTTTATATGTATTATATTTTTTAATTTCAAAATCGCATCAAAATCGTTAAAAAATGTGTTCTAAAGCGTGTGTAAAATACTTTAAATTTGATTTATGTTAAAACTGATTTACTGCGGATAGGGGAAAGACAATTTTCTAACCACGTGCATCTGAGTTGACTTCTTTGAAGATCCATATCGTTATGAACGTCAGTGCTGGGACAGCGACGAATGAGAGCGCTATCGATATACCTTACATAATATTGATTTTTTGTACTATGGGTAACTTCTAAAGCATCGTTTGGGTTAGTAATATAAAATATATACTACAAAATGTAAATAAAAAAATTATTGAAGTGAAAACTTCTTTAGCGGCGCTGTGTACTTTTTTGGAATGGGTAAAAATGTATAAACTCGCGTCAGGTCACGTGTTCTGATCGAAAAAATTCGTAAGACGGATGTTTATTGTTAACAGCGCCATCAACCGATATACTTTGGTAGCATTCGTTTTTCTAGATAGTGGTCCTTTCTCAATATGATTTTATATACTTAACCCTTAACCACTGACGTACGTATATGGTACGTTACCCAAACGGTTTTTCGTTGAAAACTTTAGTTACCGCGGGAATTATTGCACGCCCTTTTTGGTAGTTTCCTAATCGCCAATGACGCGTGTGCGAGGGTGGGGAACGGACGTCTGCCACGTTCCTAAGTAGGCTAGTTTGACCATCAAACGTATGTGGTACGTAGCGTCAGTGTTAGTGAGACTATTTAAAAAATATTTATTTGTGTTTGTGGACAGATAAAATGAACCGTAAGAGGCTAAATTCTTCTTCTATGCCATCTACCTCAAAAATAAAAATAAAAGGGAAATCCCACCGGAGTTCCTTTCCAAAATACGTCAAGTGCAGTCATCTATACATGGTTTCACGAAAGAACTTACTCTATTATCTTATGTCCCAAAAAATAACAAAATCGTCATGATGATATCATCGATGCATCATATAGAAAGCACTGATTCTGGTAAAAGTATTCCCGAAATAATATCTTTTTATAACTCGTCGAAAGGAGGTGTCGATTCCATGGATGAAAAGTGTGCCAAGTACAGCTGTGCAAGAAGGTCTAGACGATGGCCATTGGTAATTTTCTATAGGATTCTGGATATTGCTGCTGCTAATTCTATTATAACGTCAAAATATAATTCTGCGGATCGCCTAATATTCATGAAAAACCTTGGAAAAAGCTTAGTAACGCCGCACCTAGAGCGTAGGTACACAACGCCGCAACTTTCACATGAGCTCTCATTGGACGCATCTTAGGCAAGGATAAGGCAAATACAATCAGTCAACCAAGCAGGGAATTTGTTAGATTTGACATCATGAAAAATTGACACATTTGTTTCAAACTGAAACGTCGTAAAACTCGGTACGGCTGTCAAGCTTGTCATAACCCAGTCTGCTTGCAGTGCTTGAAACCGACCTGTAACAATTGTTGTTAAAAAGTGCCTTATATCGTAATTTATGGCAATTGTGATTTTTTTCCAATTAGAACCATCCTTAGTAATTAATAAAACCAATAAAAGAAGTTACTATTTCTAGAGAATATTTTTGTGTTATTTTTTTTTTAAATGTCTATGTTATTTTGCTTACCTCATGGTTATTGATAATTAAAAAAAAATCTATGATTATTATTACAGTTTTTTTCATTATTCCTATTTCATTTGAATGTGTCTAAATAAAAGGATTGGAGTAATCATCAAAGTTTAAATTTTTTGATGGATCAAAAGGCCTTCAAAGTAACGTACGTATACTATACGTACGTCAGTGGGAGCGTAACAAAATCACACGTCAGTGGTTAAGGGTTAAAGTTAATATTTCAGTATCTTAAAGTGATATACAATAAATTAAAATAACGATTTTCTACTTACACAAAACCTTTTGTAAATCAATAAGATTGTTTACAATTTTTTTGAAAACATTGACATCTATTGGAGTATCAAAGCTTTACTTCCATTTACTACTTACAATCATAATAATTTTTAGTTCTTTTTATTGCACACTATTAAAAAAAGCATAGGTGTTCATTTCAGGTAAGTTAAAACAACCGTTTGTTTATAGTTATGAGTTTTCACTTCGGTCGGCAGTGCTTATTACTGCTTTGTGTTTTTTATTTAGAATTATGTGCATTCAGATGATGGCAAAGCCGATTAATACCTTAATTTTTTTATAGTATTGGGTCAAACGAGCAGATGCATCGCCTGTTGGTGAGTTACTACCGCCGCTCAGAGCAGACGCATCGCCTGATAATAAGTGATTACCGCCGCCCATGGACACCCGCAGCACCAATATGTACGCCTGTCTACATTTTAGGGATAAGCTCATGAGTATTATATGTATGAACGTCTTTAACTGTATTAGTTATATAAATAGTTATTATTTTTTATTGTTTACTAAAGTAAACTAAAAATAAATCAATCGAAAATTTTGACACTTTCTTTAGTATTTTCGATGACCACAATTTTTGGATCTATCCAGAGCAGAGTTATATTAAAAGCCTTGACAATACCACGATAATATGTGTAGGTATCGTATCGGGACAGCACTATGGAGGACTTATGTGGCGAGGTGTTTGCGCTTTTGACTGGACTGTAGAGATTGTGGACCGGATTCGAAAGAATATTAAGAAGATTTACAGTGAAAATACGATAGTACGTAGTAGTGACTGGCCAGTTATTCTGAGTACATCAGGGTGATTTTTATGTATGAATGAGATATGACGTCACACTTCTTTATTTTGAATAGCTTAAGTTGTCGGTTTAGTGATAATAAAATACAAAAACAAGTTTTTTATTATTATTTCAGGAAGGTTGTTTTCTAATTTTTAATTTATTTTAATTGGCTTTAATGAGTAAAGCTTATAAATATGGCTGATTAATAGCATTTTTATTTTAGACTGTCAGTTGGATGTTTGATATTATATCACGCCAGAACCACTAATTGGAACTGGATGAAAGGGAACTGCTCAATTTATATTGGGCTTATAGTTATTTTATAGGGATCACCAACTGGAAAATGTTATCACCAAGAACTTAGGGCTCCAAGTCATACTCACCTGCAAGTGTGCACCTGCTGATCGAGAGACAAGGCTCTGGCAAACAAAACATCTCGATTAACTACAATAGGGTCGTTACCTATCACGTAGGACCAAAACATTGGTAGGACGAAAAGTGGGCGTTTAATATGTCTCTGCCTACTCCTTTGGGGAAACAGTCGTGATTTTATGATGAACAACTGGAAAGAACCCGAACTATACAATTAATTAATTTAAAAGCTTAATAAATAAAGTATTTCTCGTGATTTAATTTATGATAATTTATAGAATTTTGTGTTTGTGTTTTGTGTTCATTCAAAAATGGCCAGTCAGGCCAGTTGACATAGATATACATTTTACACGATATTCGGTACGGTTACATTTATTCTTAAAGCATCAATAAATAAGGTACACATTGATTAACTCCATTGAGCATCACGGGCCAACGAATAAACTCACAAATCTAAGAATATTTCTACTGTATTGTACAACACACTAGATGTATCTAGGGAGATATTGAGCTTTACATTAACTTTTATAGCAGACAGGACAAACATATATAACGTATTTAGTTGGAGATGTTCCAGTACCAACCCGATAGACTATATATTTTGAGTTTAAATTAACAATGTCTAGAATTTGTGTAAAACAGGCGACTATTGAGAGAATATAAAGCAACAGAACAAAGTACAGGACAGTTGCCAGCCGTTTCTGTGCTTTATGAACCTCAGTAACTACTTTTCTCTTCTTCGTAGCCTTTATTATTCCCAATATTATTTAGGGTCGGCTAACTAGTAGGTACCTTCTGTGAAGGGAAATATGCTCATCCGACTTAAAGCTCCCCAGGCGTTATCACCGACCAGTCCTCTAAGCCAAGTCGGTATTTTAGAAATGTAGAAGTGTTACAAATCTAATAAATGTATGTGCATGATGTCTCTCAACGATAAGTAACGTAGTCAAAATAAAATAGTAGCCGATAATACAAAAGAGTTAACGATTGTACAAAGAGATTTTGAATACAATTGACAGTTTGAAATATTAAACTAACTAATAAAACATTAAGTATAATATGAATGTATTTACAAAAAATAAGTATATATGTAATTATATCAGTTGTCTAGTACCCATAACACAAGCTCTGCTTAGCTTGGGACTAGATGGCGTTATGAAGATAGAATAACAAATGAAAATATTTTAAAAATCCCTTGTAAGGATCGTATCAAATACTCTTTTATTAGGCTAATTTAACTCTAATTAAAACGATTGAATGTAAACTCGAGTGATTCGAGATGAGTAGCAATTGTAAATCGCACCACCAGTGAATATGTTTTATTCTCAGTAAAACATTAATTATATAAAAGAGGATTATGAAATAATCTGAAATAATTTTCAATGATATAAACGAATTTAGGCAACTGTTTTTATTTTGAGTACGAACGCTTTGGGCAGTCATCCACCGCGGGGGGCCATCCATAAAATATTTTACGATCCTAATAAACTTGAACGTTGTTTTACTCACAAGAGCGAGTCCTGTAATGTTTCTCTAAGATGTTACTGTTAAATGGCCGAGAAATTAGATATATTCGCTTATGTAGTGGTCGGTTTACTTAATGAAGGTTCCTACAAATTACTTTGGTAGAAAAAACTTGTGATTAAACGTTATTAGCTTATATTGTGGTGTATGTAAAGTATTTGTGGTATTTCTCCTAGGTTTCTTATCATTTAAGTTTGTAAGTAGAGATATCAATCCAATTTATTACCAACTATATTTTTCGGAATTTTTTTTTGCAATCTTTGTTAATTTATTACTTTTTCTGGAGACTAGTTAGTAAGATTTAGAACACGAGTGGAGAAAAAAAGAGAGAGAGAATTATTTGCCCTGCATTTTAAGTTTAATAATACTGTAGTACAGTGCAGTAGTTTAGGCGCTACGGTGATATATATATATATATATATACATATATATATATATATATATACATATATACATATATATATATATGTATATATTATATGATTGTATGTATATATTAAAACCATTACCTTTAAGAATGATAAGCACAAATTTTGACGATCAATACCAACTTCAAGAACTGGAATTAAAATTGGAATAACACGAGAAGCACCAGCTTTTAAATAAAAAATAATCATCAAAATCGGTTCACCCAGTCGAAAGTTATGTGGTAACAAACCTAGAAAAAAATAAAGTCAAATTGATAACCCCCTCCTTTCGGTTAAAAAGGACTACAGTCGTATGTATTTGATATAAATTTCAACTTTATACTTCAGCACATAATTCAGACAACGTCAGCTAGTTTGACAGTTCGAGTTACGGAACCCTAAAAAAAGTTAGAGAACATTTCATGAACTAAATGTATAAAGACAGTACTAAAAAAATTACGACCGTCTTTTATTTTAATGAACCATTTTGCATCTTTAGCTAAAGACTGAAGTTAGACCGTCAACGCAAATGCAAATGGGCTTTTATCATACTAGTTATGAATATACATATATATTGCTGTAGTTATATAATTAAATTTATTCGTAAAATTAATTTTAAAGCTTCATCAAAGCATTTTAATCTTTCCAAGTAATAGATAACTTGCAATTAAAAAACGTCAAGAATCAAATATCAAAGCAATAAAAATTTCCTTAAAAATTTATTTATTTATGTATTATAACATCACCTTCATTATCATTACAGATTACCCTAATGCGATAGAGAGGCTAATTTACATTTTTATTATTACACACACACACAGAAAGAAACACATACATTAACGTAATATAAACTCAATAAAAGTAACAATCTGTTTAAATATTAAAAATATAAAACAAAATATTGCAACTCTTTTAGGTTTGGTAACAAATTAAATTTACAAGACATTTTGATATTGCCCTATGTGATTTACTTCACTTTTCCACACATAATAGAGCACTAATAGACATATGCGTCTACTCAGAAAGAAGGTTGTGGCTTACTATACCACACTTGCCACAGGTTGCTATAAAAAAACATATACACACTGTAGTGGTGTGCAATAAAGTTTATAAATAAATAAAAAAAAACCTCGCCTCGGTGGCGTAGTGGTAGCGTATGCGACCAAATAATTGTATAATCTGCAAATATTTGTTTCGGAGTTTGTGTGTTTTCTATGTATAATATGTATGTAAAAAAAGTATATACATACCTACGTATTTTTATCAGTTGTCTAGTACCCATAACACAAGCTCTGCTTAGCTTGAGACTAGATGGCGTTGAGTGTTAGATGTCCGAAATAGTTATTATTATATTTATTTATACCCAATGTACACATTTTTATACGTTAGATATCACACACACATACACATATGTATGTAATAAACAAATGCTAGGGTACGAGTCAGCCAGGGCAGTCTTTTCTAAACAAACAATAAAATTGTGACAGATCGATGTCTGCACATTAAAGATATTCAAGAAAAACCAAGGAATTAAAGTAACAGACACTAAAACAATAGTTTAATATTTTTTGTCTGTTAACCTGTTTTTTAAATAATTTTGCGCGTTAATTTCAGAAGTAACTTAGACGATTTGGATGCGGTTTTCAATTATGTTCTCTGGTAAATTTCACTTAATATTTAGTAATTATTGACTAAAGATATGTCGATAACCGTGTGGAGTCGCTGACAAAATCTAATTTCTAAGAAGCTCAACAACGGCCCATCCATTTAGTGAATTCCTCACATTTCTAAAAGTAGCGGCCTATAAAGTGAAGAGACTGTATATGTCCTTTCCAAGGCTCGTTTAAGAATCCACGACTTCACCTGAAAACAGAGTCACGAGGCACAAAGAGCGTCCTCTTGCCAAATTGACATTATATTCCATGCGAAAAATTTCTGTGATCCCTTTGACATTCCACAAATTTTATTGTTCCGTTACGCAATAAGGGTAAACCTCCACTTACAGCTGTAAAATACGTGTTATGACTTGATAGAGCTGAAGTTAGCTGCGAGTGAAGTACAAAAAAATGTTGCATACACGCATAGGATGAAAGAAGTTCAACACAGTTTAATAAAACTGTAAGCGATGCACGTTACCTACATGATTTTAATATTTAAACAGTCATTATTATATATGGATACATAGAATATGTTTGTAAAGTTAACTTTAAAAATAATTTTAAACGTAAAATGAGAATTAGTTTTAGTGTTATATATAATTTTTGCCTTTCCCAAATTCTAGTACCATTTCGTGTTTGTAAGGTAATGGTGATTTTTTTTATTGACGATAAAACTCCACGGCTAACTTCACTTTAGGCGGCCGGCCCGTAATCCCCAAAAAGCAGGACACAATCTGTCCCGCGCGGGACAGTACAGTTTTGATTCGAAAAGTTTGACGTCCCGCTAGAATCGGACGTCTAGCAACGCTAGTAATTAGTCAGTGATGTTGGCAACTCAGTTCTAACAAAAATAATCGCTTAGCTTAGCGAACAGTGTGTTTTTACCTTAAGCTCTTATGGGTAAGTCGACGAGTGTATGAAATTAATTACGGGAACAAATGTTGTAAGGGAAAGATATTTGAATACATTGTTTTTGTTTTCATAAGCAGGGATTTTTGTTTTGAAAGTAATTTTTAATGTTTCTACACAAATTGGGTAAGTACTGTTTTTAGCTTTCATGAGTTAAACATACAATGAGATGATTTACATGTAGGTTTATATTTTCATTTAATTAAAAATAATATACCAAAATGATTCAAGTTGTTATGGCTTGTACTATAGGCACAAGTGGGTATAAGCAATCCTGACACTATACTTCTTTTTTTTTATTGAATATGGAAAAACGAGCAGTCGTGTCGCTTAAAGGTAAGCGATCACCGCCGCCCATGGACACCAGAGGCGTCACAAGTGCGTTGCCGAACTTTTAAGAAAGAGTGCGCTCTTTCCTTGAAGGTTTGAAGGTCGTATTGGTCTGGGAATACCGCAGGCGACAGTTCATTCAACACTTCTGATTCACTTCTTCAAATTCTACGTTTTAAATTATGAACAGGGAGGTCTTCATGTTCGTCACTGATACATATTTACTTCTGTTAGCATATTTATTTCAAATTGAGAAAAAATAGTTTCTATAAAGGATAGTTGTGATTTGAAGGCTTTTTTAAATTTTGGTAATGGATAGTAGAGAATAGGCGTTGGCTAAACTTTGGATAAAATATAATGAGAACTTCTAAAAGTCCTAAGAACTATAAAGCATAAAAAGTTACGGAAATCCTACATAAGTATGTTTCTTGAACCATTTCCAATCAACAACAACACAACACAATAGGCAATAAGCAATGACGAACAGTTAAAGCAAAATTAAAGCTAACTATTGACGCAATTGAGTGTGGATTTATTGTCGCCATAAAGATATACACACAACGAACGCGGCGGGAATGCCGAATGCCGGCGGATTGTCGCGCGGCAGATTTATACGTTCACTGTGAAACACACCCACAGGGTTTCCAGACGAATATATTCTCCCCGTGCGACAGGAACTTTGTTGAAGGCACCTCTGAAACATTTTTAGATACAGTTACAATAGATTATATTTAGGGATATAATGACAATGACTTGTCAACATTTATTGTCATAAAAATCGCCATCATTAAAAACAGAGATACATTTTATACGAGTTTTACAAAGTAGTTGCGGGATTTTAGAAAATATAAAAAAAAAACATATTAAATACTGGAAATGCTTTGCTTTCTGTGCTTAAGCCAGGGCGGGTTGCCAGTAAATAAATGAAAAATTTCAAATAACAGTATACTACAGAAGTTAGATGTTAAAATATTTCGGTTTATTTATATATATATATATATATATTTAATAATTGGTTTACAGCGGTAGACAGCTATAGTGCTTCCCATCAGGCAGAGCAGAGTAGTTTTGGCAGGTTCATATAAAAAAATAACAATTTAAATATATATTATTGAGACACTAGTTCTGGCAGCACTTGTCATATTTGCGGAGATGGTTCCCGAAAATAAGAGATACACAAACAAACATACAAACATTTACACAAGAAATCAAAGGAGGCTTCAATCGCTGTCAACAAACACGCTCATACCAGACATGGTAAATACAAGACATTTCGTCGCTACGATTAAGGAGCGCTTCCACTGCAATGAAATTTGGTTCGATTACAAGGTTGAACTAGCTTTTTTCTATTACTTTTTGATATGTCTTTACTAAAATTAAATAAAGATAAAGTTTGTGAGTTTGTTAGGGTCAATCTTAAGATCGACTCAATCGACTTTCAAAATCATTTTACTGATAGAAAGATACATTATTTGTGAGTGTTTTAAGGTAATATATTAATTCGAAAAATAATTACCCCGATATCCGACATACACGCTGACGGGGTCACAGGCAAAAGCTAGTTTTTTATTTAAGTGGTTTTTGACTAAGAGGAGGAGACTGAAATCAAAGTACAATGAAAAATAAATCACAGCCAACTCAAAATCTCTGCCATGGTTACGAAAGAGCTTGTATTTTTCGAAAGGCAAAATAGGTTAATTTAAGAAAATTTATATTAAAACTAGCTGAACCCCGCGGTGCTACCGCGAGGCGAAGCTAGTATCTTTATAAAATGTAGCCTATGTGTTATTCTGACGTATAAGTTATATTATTATAAAGCTTCATCAAAATCCATTCAGTAGTTTTTGCGTGAAAGAGCAACAAACATACTCACTTACATACTCACAAACTTTCGCGTTTATAATATTAGTAGGATATTCAATGAGCGGAGGTATGATCGAACGTATAAAGCCTGACCTAATTTATATCATCATTGCTATATGGTTCTTTTCTTCTTTTTGTAAAGAAATACTAAATCTATGTAAAAGACTTTGTTTTTAAATTTTGTCGCATCACAGGAACTTACCCTTATCTTCGCGATGCTTGATGCAAAGTGTTTGCTTCGGTTTTGGTGATACATGTCTAGAGGTTTTTGCTGTCCCTCATTGCTTTTCATATATTTAAGTACGGACACTTTTCCAAAACATACGACTTTCATTCTTTTTTGTCAATCCTTTTGGCTCCCTTTTCTGTAAGGCTGATGGATAACTACAGCCAAAATGGCCTGTTTGTCCCAAAACATGCTTGATCGAATATGAATGTTAGACAATAGAAAGTATCTAGACCAAACATATAGTTTTTGCGTGAAAGAGTAACAAATATTTATACATTCTTAAAAAGTTTCTTATTTATTAGAAAAAGTTAACTATAACTCGGCTACTTAAAAGTGTTTTATAAAATTTAAAAAAATGTGCACATTTTTTACTTATAAATAATCATTATTTTTATAATAGTTTATAATTGGCCAGTCTCTCATACAAAAAAACTTTTATTCGCAATACTTTCTGAGCGGCCTGATATACTCAGAAAGGAATGGATACTCGCTAAGCTGAAGCGGGACCGTTTTACAGTAAGTAGATATCATAAGTGGAAAAAAACTATGCTAACTTACGTCATTTTAGTAAGCCTGAATTTCATAAATTTCAATATTTTATTGATTGATGTATTGATTGCTATATAAGTTAGCGTAGGCGCTTATACTTCTCAACAATATGGACTAAACATTAACACACACTGACTAATGCAATTCTTGTAATATTTATCCCATAAATAATTTTTTCAACATTTTTTTAAGTATGTAAGTATATTAAATATCATGAAGTACTCATCTTTCAATTTACTACGCCGTAGGGCATTCGGGTTCAAAAGAACGATGATTTGATTGCAGTATCGTGCATTATAGCTCCCAGAAGGGATGAATATGGGTCACCTAAATACATGCGCCCTAACTTAGGGTGAGAACATTTGTTACTTGCCGTCCAACGAATAAGTGTAAAGAGGTTTAATAAATTATATAGGATTTATTCCCATGTAGTACGAGCCGAGTAGAAATCGCCTATATCAAAATAGTAAAATCGTTCTTATAATATAATAATAATAATAATAATAATATATTTAATCCACAAACAAAGATTTACAAAATGATCACATTAAATCACAAAATTTAAACAATAATATTTAAAGTATTATGTATGGAACAATCAAAATGTGAAACGATGGCACCTGTACTAATGAATTTAAACATTGTATCACAGGTGCCAGTAATGTTATGTGGACGTCCTCTACATATTCTACTATCAATTTTTGAAATTTAGTATTTCTTCGATTTCAAATTTATCATAATAACGCGTACAAAGCGTTCGCATATTAATATAAGTATGATGCAGAACTATATCAATAGGCCATTATAGTGTGGCCTGTGTGGGTCACCATGATACATTGTTGAAAACGAGCCAGCGCGACCAGGGCGGTACTATCCTCGCACAGAAAATCGACGTAAAATGATGGCGTTCGTGCTGTCGTGTTTCGTTGGTGATTGTGAGACCGGATGCCCGATGATGATGAAGCATCATTAGGCCTGCATGGTGTGGGTAACCATGCTGCATTGTTGCATTCGCAGTGGGGTTGGTGACCACCACTCTTGGAATCTGCCTATGTATCCATCAGACATAGTATATTATTTTTTTTATAAAAATAAAGCAACTTGGTCTGACACTGGAATTAATATTTAAAATGTGAATTTTAACTTAAAATCACGTAGATTATTCAAATGTTCAGCTGTCTCCAAGGTACTTTTGCACACAGCCTCTTCATTTCAAACTTAATAAGTTCAATTTCTATCGCCCACACTGGTTGCATATAAAATAGATTTTAGTGCAGACTCTTTGATCTAAAATAACACTAAAAGAATTCTTATTTTTAAGTATCTCGTTTTAGAACACCTGTAGATATAGGTACATATATTTAGATTACTTAAGTAAACGCAAGTCATTAAATTGGTTGTGGATACGAATAGGTTGTCTCACCCTACCCTATACGCCGATGTGCGCCATAACTACTGCAGGGGGGCTCAAAACTGCGCAATTGCAAGCTCCACGTGGCTTCAAGTTCATTCACCCTTCAATCATCTCATCTTCAGCAACTTTAGTGCATTGCAATAAGAGCTATAATCATACGTCCTTTTGTTACCAACTTAAAAACTACATTTGACTGGCAACTTTAAACTTTAAAATTGCAACTATAAGGTTTGTTTTGATTGAATTCTAAATTTTGTTTTCGCAAATAGGTCGTGTTTTGTTTTGGTTGTCAATTAGGTCGCCACATATAACCATATTCATTAGATTTGTAGAGGATTACTGGTTACATTAAAACCACGGTTTTGCGGTATCTGGTAAGAAAGATAAATATTAAGATAGGAAAACAAAGTATTTCTTGTACAGTCATACACATACTAACTCAAGTCTTTCACTGAAGTTTAGGCACCCATTCATATTCTGTGTGGTGACGGATTACGAATACAGGGTGTCTCCACCCTTATTCCTTCCATGGATGTCGTAAGTCCCGACTAAAGGAACATAATACGCTGGACAACAACACCCTAAACCAATCTATATTTTTTTTTGTATAGTGGGCAAACGAGCATACGTATCGCCTGATTGTAAGCGATTACACCAGAGGCGTTACAAGTGCGTTACCGGCCTTTTAGGAAGGTGTACGCTCTTTTCTTGAAGGTTTGAAAACCTTCAAACCTTCAAGTTAGACCAATGCAACCGTATTGGTCCGGGAACATCGCAGGCGAGAGCTCATTGCACAGTTTTGTTGTGCGAGGCAGAAAGTCTATCTATAAGCATAAAGCCATCCAGCCAATGTTTGTAGATCTCCGTTTGAAGGAGAGGCTTAGATTTAAACATATCTGTTGATAATGGTTTATGTGCATTTTAAAATGCACTAGGCTGTCATAGTGTGGCTCACGATGCTGCATTGTTGCATTGTCTGCATTTGCAATGAGTATGGTGACCATCACTCTTGGATTCTGCTTATGCTTTCCATCAGGCAGAGTACAGTAATTTTGGCGGGGTCATATATATTATAAATACAAATGTAAGTGTGTAAATAGGTTATCTACCGAATATAGCACAAGTTCGTTAGTTTGAGATCAGACAGCGATCATTTTAATTGCCTCGGTGGCGTAGTGGTGGTGAATGCGACTGCTGTGCTTGAGGTCTCGGGTTCAAATCCTGGGTCGGAATAAATGTTTGTGTGATCTACAAATATTGTTTCGGTGTTTGGGTGTTTTCTATGTATATTATCTATTTACAAAAAAACAGTTTATATGTATTTATATCAGTTGTCTAGTACCCATAACACAAGTTCTGCTTAGATTGAGACTAGATAGCGTTGTGTGTAATATGTCCGAAATATTTATTTATTTTATTTATTTAGTGAAAAGCTGTTAATTTGACATTACAAACAGACCCTTCAATTAAATTTATTTGTATGTATTTATCCTAATCGTCGGAACGTTGACTTATCAATAGAGCTGTAAATTAATTAAGCTTGAATTTTTAAAATACTACATTCATAAAAGGAGAGTGACTTTGCTTCTTCAGACGCTACCCAAAATATACTTAAGGTAGTTTTCGCTTTACCCGTCTATAATTACGAACTTAAAATTAAGTTTTATTTTTTCAAGATTCGGTCGTAAGGGTGCAGTCACATTAAATCGCTATTTGTCAACAAAATACTTCGGGCTAACCTATAAATATATGAAAATGGGCTTTAGAGTTTTTTTTAAAGTTTGATGTGCCAAAATGACTGTGCTCTGCCTGATGGAAAGCATGAGCTGAATCCAAGAGTGGTGGTCACCCTCCTCGATGCATATAAAGACAACGCAGTATGGTGACCCACACTATGGTGGCCTAGCGAGATGATTTTTGACAGGAAGGACACAGGTACGAGAGTGTATGTCTACCACTCTGAAGCAGTGACTTCCAAGGCCTACACGTGTTGCCCTGTAGATGAAGGGAGAAGGAAGGACCAATTGGATTCACATCGCTTATCCATTCGCTCCAAATCTCTCTTGAATTCTACATATGATTCGCACCAGGCGAAGTCGTCATTCTGGCAGCTTTCGGAAAAAATTACTAAGACATTAATAACAATAATAATGAATAAATAAATATTCCGGACATCTAACACACAACGCCATCTAGTCCCAAGCTAAACAGAGCTTGTGTTATATACTTTTTTACTTTTAAATTACGGTACGGTACGGTAAATACTTATATACTTTTTTTTGTAAATATATACATATTATACATAGAAAACACCCAAACTCCGAAACAAATATTTGCAGATCATACAAACATTTGGTCTAACCCGGAAATCGAACCCGAGACCTCAAGCTTAGCAGTCGCATACGCTACCACTACGCCACCGAGGCAGTCAATGATAGTGTTATGGGAACCTTGGAGCGATACCATATTTTTTAAATTCCATAATACGCTTCAGTAACAAACTAGGAGACAAATATCGTAAGAGAGCCGCATTTATGAGGAACAAACAGATTTTAGAAAAGTAGAAAGAAAATTTGCCAACATGACTCTAGTATTGATCTAAATTTTATCAATACCTACCTACTTTAAACAAATCACTAAATCTACTCGTCTGTCGTTGTCGTCGTCTAACGTTTAATATTTCACTAAAAAGTGTTAAAATTAGTATCTTAATACGTTTACACTTTGAGTCCCGAGATGGCGTTGTACCTATCGTCTGAACCGCAATATAATTTTATTACACGTTATATAAAACACAAACGATCAACGTAATTTCTTCTTAGATACTATTTGATGTACATTACTACTCTTAGAGATAATAAATTCAACGGTATAGTTTCTTTAGTATTATTACTGTATAGACATTCGCATGTTCAAGTGTCTACTCAAGGGATCCATTTTGTGTACAGGATAATATCTTATTCTATTTGCTCTTATCTGAAGTGACCTTTACGTAAAGCACAGTCAATAAAGGCAGGCACATGAGAACAGACATGTAAAGGCTCGTTAAATTATTACGGTTCGTTCAATCGTATTGATCACGGAGCATTTACCTCTGGGGTTTAGCTTCCTATAAGCCTTTAATTCCTTAGTCTAGCTTACATATCTGATGTGAGATTCTTCACTACGAGTATTATTCTATTATATAGAAGATAGCTTTTAGGGTATAGAGAAAGTAGTTTTTGTGGAATTATACTCGATCGTTACTACTACATTGACAAGTATGCATTATTTTTAAAGTGGTTTCGTAGATTTTCATTACTTCAGAAATGGAAAATACATCTGAAGGATTTGTTTTAAATATGAATGACAATCTATACCAATATTATAAAGCTAAAGAGTTTGTCTGTTGGTTTGATCGTGCTAATCTCAGGAACCGCTGGTCCGATTTGAAAAAATATTTCAGTGTTGGATAGTCCATTTATCGAGGCAGGCTATAGGCTATATATATCATCACGCTAATATTAATAGGTGCGAAGCACCAATGAAGAATGTTTAAAAAACGGGGGAAAAATTTCACGTTACGGGTAATAGAAGACGCAAACAAGATTGCGTGGGTCTATTATATATAATCTCATGTCACGTTCTTGCTCACGATAAGCTCCGATACTATTTAACTGCATTTTTTTAAATTTCAGTTTTGCTTTAGTGCCTAATATAGAATTTTATTAAAAAGAGTGGCAGACGATGATGCGTGGTTCAGCTAGTATCTAAAAAATTTTATCTAAATCAAAAGGGTAGATATTGTATACGACATAATTAGCAATGATTTTATTTATTACCAGTTGTGAATTCTGTAGTGCGTAGTGTACTAACTAATTAGTTTCCTGTTGTTTACTTTTTTTAGTAAATATGGGGCAAACAAGCAGACGTATCATCTGATGGTAAACGATTACCGCCGCCCACGGACACCTGCAACACCAGAGGCGTCACAAGTGCGCTGAAGGCCTTTAGGGGATGGGGAAAGGAATGGAGGGACGGTTGCGCTATAGGCCTCTGGTATCCACACTCACTCGGTGAAACACAGCGCAAGCGCTGTTTCACACCAGATTTCTATGTGGCCGTGGTACCACTAAGGTCTAGCCAGCCCATGCATGTCGAAGCGTGGCTCTCCCACGGTAAAAAACCCATTTGAAATGTTTTAATTATATAAATGTTTATGCATTTGAAATTAAGGTTACAAGGTATTTTTAATAAGATAAAAGGTTATGATACTTCTTTATTAATAATAAGTGAAAATAAGTAAAAAATAACTTCTTACAAGTATTTAATGAAGGAATAAAAATTACGAGAGTCTAAAGTTTCGATCTCACATTCTTGACATAACTAAAATGGTTATAATACTTAACTCGTAGTAACACACAAATAAAAACAAACTAAAGTTTATAAAACATAAAGTAGCTAATATACACAGTGTTTTTTTTATGAACGAAGTGACAATACCTTACTAAAAGGTATTAAAGCAGCACTTCACTGCAAACTCTGCAGAATAGTTGCTAATTCTGCAGTATAGCTGAGCAGCGGTCGTTTCAAGACATTGTATTTAAGCTGTAGGTATTAAAACAAGGGGCACCCTCAGCAAAATGCGTTTCTCCTTGCTATTTTATACTGTTATTGCACACATTTCAAATAGTTAAGACTTCATTTCTAAGAAAGTCACTTAGGTAAGTAGCCGGACGCTGGAACAGATCTTCAGACTTAATCATTTCTGTATCTAATACAATTTAATAACTTTAAACGATTAAATTTTTGTGTAAATATTTATTAAATTAAGTACTATGCAGGGGATTTCGGGGGCGGTAAATCGATCCAGACAGAATTTATTTTCAGAAAATTGGATAAAAAAATATCAGTCATCCATGTCTCTCACTATTTTAAATCAGTGTTCTTAATTACTCAAATAAAACTCATTTTCTATTCATGTTTATCGAAAGACTGGACAGCTTTTATTTTTAAAAAGTACACTTCAAGAGAATGTTATAGACGCAGACAAAGTTGTACCTAATTGTTTCTTTGTCACCGACATTTTACTTTATTTAATTTCTTAAGTATCATACTTTTTAAAATATACTTCAACATATCATTTACGTTGTAGTATTCCAGTGTTATCAACAACTGTTGACAGCAATTCAGTATCTAGAATAGAAGAGTATAAAATACAAAACATCATCATCAGTCAATAGCTTGATATAAACCAAGGATCGAACCAAGTGACTTGCAATTCAAGAGGAATATGTTCAGCAGTGAACTTAGATTATATAGAAATATCTCAGATTTATATAAAAATTGTTGAGACACGGAAGAAAAGTAACATAAATGTAGAATTTTGTAATAATTTGAAAGCCACCCAGCGGTTGCGGAGCTAACTCCTATGGAAAGAATTCACCACAGCCATTCTTACATATTACACATTTCTAAAGCAACCTTCCTACAAAAATGTATTATTATACACGCAGCGCATTTACCAGGGCGGCAGTGGCACGGTACGGGCGCAACATGTAACTTATGTGTTGTGAGCGATATTATGAGCGCACATAACGCCTGCGACTTTGATACGAGCAAACCACAAACGCTATAAACGTTGCTCAGTAAAAAAGTAAAGGCGTTTGGTACTTACATTTTATTTTATACGAGATCATTTTTATTTCTATATCGTTCCCAGATATAAATAGGGATGTGTTGGTTACACATCCCTATTTATATCTGTCTCTTTAGTTTACTTAATTTAATAATTATTTAAAAGAAAGTACACCAGCTTCTATGAATAAAAACTCTAGTTGTAGTAAAGCTTTATTTACTTAGTGTATTATCAATAATATTTATTTTTAGTTTAACAAATATTATGTATGTATTAATAAGTTCTTATACAATTATTATCAAATGTTGTTCAAAAATAAAACAAAATCATCAAGTCAGATTTATGTGCTGGTCTTGAGAGGAGACCCGAGCCCAGCAGTGGCATGGCAGCCCAGTTATGGATGGTTGATTATGTGCTGGTCTTTACTTTCTTTCTTTTTGTTTAAATTGTAACAGACGAACTTCATTTTAAAGTCTTTTATTTAAAACTCTACCTATATCAAAGCGATGATATTAGAATATTTATTTTTAAAAAAACTCCGAAATACCCAAACCGACATTAGTTTCTTGGCGAAAATATTTTCGCGTGAAAAGCGTAGGAATATAAGAAGCTGAATACGGTGCCGAGACATTTACACCGAGTGAAAAACGGCAAATCTTTGGAGAATTCACTTTGAAATTATTGAAGGTCGTGCGTTGAATACGGTTAAAGCCGCAGAATAGATTAGGTACCCAGTGATGTATGTTGTTACACGAATATATGTTTTATTAATGGGTTCGGAAACTTTGCTTTTCTTTTAACTGTTTTTTTATACTTGGTAAAAATAAAATGTTCAAATGACATTACTAATTCTTTGTTATGGATTCATTCCGTCATTTTAATTACTTATTGTATTGTGTTCTTGTTTCTGCGTTTTTAGTTATTTCATTTTATTGTTTTGCTGTGCTTATGACATTTTATTTGAGTATCATATATTTTTAGTTATACTTACAATAGTTTCTTAAATTAAGAGTTATTGAACAAATTGTAAACATTAATAGGAATAATTAAAAAAATAACAAAAAAACAACTTCAAGAACTGGACCATATTAAAATGGACCAATCGGGAAGCACCAACTTACAAATAAAAAAAAATCTTAAAAATCATTTCAATCAAACGAAAGTACCGAAGTAACAAACATAAAAAAATACAGTCCAATTGAGAACTCCTCCTTTTTTAATTTGGTTATTTTTTTATTTTCACATCTAAGTTGGGTCCTCCACAAACTATAGCAATCGATAATTTTATCTAGATAGGTAGGTTATTAGTATTAAGGAGGCTCATAGCCCAGTTGCACTCAGTCATTAGATACAATTACCGAGGGTAAGCAACTACAGCGCGGTCTGTACCTGGATGGGTGAACGCTGGTTGCATGTAACCACGAGCGTCTCCGCGATTCGGAGGTCACGTTAAGAAGTCGGTCCTGGTTGTTATCATAGGATAACAGCCGTTAAGCTTAGTTGGAGGCCTTTGGGCGGCTTAAAAACATTCAACGGGAAGATTACGTAGCCACAACCCGCACTTGGCCAGCGTGCGGACATATGAGCCCAGCAGTGTTCTAAACCTAGTGCATACTGGGTCTCAGAAGGCACTTACAAAAAAAAATAGGCAAAACTGTGGAATAAGCTGTCGCCTGCGGTGTTCCCGGACCAATACGAACTTCAAACCTTCAAGAAAAGAGCGTACTCCTTCCTAAAAGGCCGGCAACGCACTTGTGACGCCTCTGGTATTGCGGGTGTCCATGGGCGGCGGTGATCGCTTACCATCAGGCGATAGTCTGCTCGTTTGCCCTCTATATAATAAAAAAAAAACCGTGTACTGAGTCAATTATATTCCAAAGTACAAAATTGTCGCTCTCATATGCATCATTTATCATATGGATGGTTTAATAACTGCATGTGTAATGGATTGGAAAATGTAAAGGTTTTTCGTGTTGGCACTGACGATTAGCAGCCAGCTGCTCCAGGACGGCGGGTGTGGAGACAGATTTAATTCCAATTCGAAACGCATCAAGTAATTACAAATAAAGAGTGCAAACTCCAACGGAGGGAGTGAGGGAAACTTGTATGTTTACCACACTTTTGGTAGGATATGCATAAATTTAGAAATTTATTTTATCTGCGTAATGTTTTCCATAGCAGAGGCTCTGTCTAGTTTTGGTTCGGAGGACCATTTGTGAGATAAGTAGTCATTTGAGGTTATTATCTTATAGTTCTACTACTCAACCATTCTAGTGACATGAAATGAAACGTTTTTGAATGAATATTGCTAGTTAATATTTATCCGGTGTATCCGTGGGAGAGCTATGCTTCGGCATGAATGGGTCGGCTCGACCGGAGTGATACCACGGCCTCACAGAAAACCGGTGTGAAATAGCGTTTGCGCTGTGTTTCACCGAGTGAGTGAGGATACCGGAGGCCCATACCCCAACCCCTCCCCCCATCCCCTTTCCCATCCCCCAAAGGTCGGCAACGCACTTGTGACGCCTTTGGTGTTGCGAGTGTCCATGGGCGGCGGTAATCGCTTACCATCAGGTGATACGTCTGCTCGTTTGCCAACTATTCAATAATAAAAAAAAAAAAAAAAAAAAAAAGTGTATTTATATTTCTATACTACTATAAAAAACATTGCATAATATTCAGAATTAAATGGAATCTAAGTATTATAATTGCGAGTTAATCCTAACTGCTTAAGATTTAAAATAATTAACAGATTAATTAATTGATAGTAGGTATACTTCTATCCTCAAAGGTTCACATATTTTTGCCAGCATTTGTTAGAAGCTTTTTTTATCTCAATTGACCGTTTATCCGAATTGATAACTACTTAAATTTACAATAAAACGATGTTAATACTAAAAGGGTCAAGTTTTCAACCAGTCAGTTTTCAGCATTTGTTCATTAGACATGGCCACCCTATCATTTAACATGCGGGCAACATTAATTAGTAAATAGAAGAACGTCTGAGCATGGCAACAAAGCTAGATTTTTCTTTCGCTCCACACTGGTAAGGCACACTTTTATTTTTATTAGTCTGTGAAATGTTTTTCAAAACATAGAAATAGTAAATTTAAAACGGTTGTAAATACATTTTAAATGTTATTTGAGGTTCGTGATAATTTGTGCTTTTGCATACCGGAAGTCTGTTACCGGATGCCCGGTTAACTTTCAAAGCTTATGAAACAATGGGAATAGTTTTCATGACTTGAATACTGATAAGGAAGAGAGAATTATTATTGTCAGTTGTGTTCTTTGAAAGTGGAAACAAAACTAGACTCAACTTCACATACATGAATTTTAATGAATCGATAAGAGATCTTACGATATAAAGGTCTTTATGGGTATCCCAGACAGGACATTATCAGATCATTTTTATCAACAGTCTTTTATAGTTTACTGCTGGTCACATATGGTCTTGTTCGCGACCAAAATAGCCTCGACAGATGGCGTTGTACAGTTTGGCTGAATCGCGCTGTTGTTTGATTGCTTCTGGTAGTATAAGATGTTTTGATTATGTTTTAATAAAGGAGGCTAAGCTAGACTGCTACATGTTAGTACTAGCTAGATCAGTTTACAATTGTGGTTTTATTTTCGAACCCTTCTAGTAAATCTTAATGGGTCAAACAGGTCATATTTACGTTTGTCGTAACAGGTCTCTTCTTAGAATGGAGGTCTTAGCCTACTATACTCAGCTGGCCAGACGAGTTGGTGTAAGGTTTGCTTCAAGTTTTCCTTTCTCTTTGTAGTCTTCTTCTTCAGCTTACTGCTGGCCACTGCTAAACGAATGCCTCCCCTAAAGAGCGACAACCATCCCGGTCCTGGACAGTCTGCATCCATTCGCCGCCTACCAATTTTCGCACGTCGTCGCTCGATCGTGTCGCAGGGCGCCCCACACTGTGTTTGCATAATCGTGGTATGCTCCAGCTAACACTTGTCGGCTCCAACGACCATCCGTCCGCCTGTAGTGCTCTTTGCAGCGATGTGTCATAATTATATGAAATTAATGTAATTGTTTTACCCAAAGCTTACGAATGTATAACATCAGTAAATCACCGTGGGAGAGCCACGCTTCGGCATGAATGGGCCGGCTCGACCGGAGTGATACCACGGCCTCACAGAAAACGGTGTGAAATAGCGCTTGCGCTGTGTTTCACCGAGTGAGTGAGGATACCGAAGGCCCATACCCCAACCCCTCACCACATCCCGTTCCCATCCCCCAAAGGTCGGCAACTCACTTGTGACGCCTCTAGTGTTGCGAGTGTCCATGGGCGGCGGTAATCGCTTACCATCAGGCGATACGTCTGTTCGTTTACCCCTTATTCAATAAAAATAACAATTTTTTTTACGGTTTACAGTTAGACATTAATAAGGCTACGTTAAAATTTGTTGTCTTTAATATTGGTGGTAACGTAAATAGTCATCATAACACATATAAAGCAATTGTCTCAATTTGAGCTATTTCTCCGAGTCGTTTTGAATAGCAGACGCGAGGTAATAATATCTGGAGGTAGAACGTCTAATATTGCAACAATGTGTCATAGTTGTAAGTTGCATTTGTGTGCCCGTCTTGGGACGATGCGCCCGACGGCCTGTCCAAAGTTAGCACCCCTTCATACTTAGCAGCTATCCCGAGACGAGAGACAACATTATCGTAGCACTACACTTCCGAAATATTCATCATACATTGCTTCTTTTACTTGAAACTGAAATTGTATACCATACAAACGCGTTAATGGATGTTAAATTTATATCCGTGGGTATTTTCCGTAAGTAGTTTAGTACAAGTACGTTTGCAGCTTTCGTAATAAATTTCCTCAAGTTCTGTTTCGGTTAATATAATATGCCACCTTTGTTAACATGCGCGAGGCGGTAACCAAATATTGGTGTTCGTAACTTTTCAGTGACGCGAGCATTCATTAAGCTTTGATGCTTAGTACATCGTCTGTAGAAACTTTGGCATCATTAGATCACATGAAACTCAGTTTATTGGACAGTTATTTGACGAAACATCAGCTTAATATATAACTTTACTGATTGACATAAGGAAGATTTTGCCTTGTTAATGTCTGTACATTAGACTTTTAAGACTTGTGATTGATATTTTAATCTTTGAATTATAAATGATTTCGATTCTTCTCCTTACTATTTGGATTTATTTTTTAAACAATTTGTAACGTGTACAACAAGTATAAATATCCTGTACTTAATTAAAATCGTATCTTATTGTGAGTGAAATGAAGTTTATTATTATTATTACTTCTTTTATCGCCTGTCAACGAATGATTGTAACATTATCGTAAGAAAAATGGTGAACAGAGTCAAGCAAAGTGCTCTATCAAATAAATAAGTTTCTCCTTTGTACGAACTTTATAACTGGTGGGGATGCCATAAAAACATGTGGTTTGGTTACGATAAAGGAACTATTGTCGGTTTTTTCTTTCACTCCCCGATGTGTGATGGGAGACGAAAGTTGTGGTCACTTTATATATTTGTGATTTTGTTAAGAGTATCGCAGCATAGATACTTGCAATACCAGAGTTATAAATATATTGCCGCTTTCTGAATTCTGCCCCCCCAGGGCTCTAGTAACCTCACTCACTTGGTTAAAGTCTATGTCTCCACTGAACTTAGCAATGACATTAGAATTTAAACTAAACACATAATACTTCATGCGATGTGCAGTAAATTATTACTTGTTGATTTAATTGCGTGGTCGGCCTTTGGGGGAAAGGGAAGGGGGATGGAGGAGGGGTATGGGCCTCTGGTATTTTCACTCACTCGGCCGCTGTTTAACACCGGTTTTCTGCGAGGCCGTGTTATAACTCCGGTCGAGCCGGCCCATGCATGCCGAAGCGTGGCTCTCCTACGGTGATTGTGTAACATCATCCTCATTAGCAACATCCTTAGTCAGTTCTTATGATAGACACGGGATTAACGAGAGTGGTGACACTGCGTATGCTTAATCTGTCACTACACGGAACATACGGGTGGTAGCTCTGTTGTCCGAAAATTTTATAACCTAACCTTGAAACCACTAAACATGAGTTTTCTTACGTCAAATAAAATAATAATTCCACAATATGTGAGCCCCATAGCCCAGTCCATAGAAAGATTGAACGCTATGGCGCGTTTAAGGAATATTGCGCCTTTTCCTTGATTTGTGAATTGAATTATTGTGTATTGGATTTATTTGAGGTTTTCGCTCGTTTTTTCTTGGTCTATTGTTGTTTTTACGACAATGTCTCGTATTGTAACTTTCGTGATTCGAGTTATTACTGTTGTCTGAAGATCTATGATGTAATACAATATTAGATATTGTCGTACAAATATAACCGATTACTTTGAAAACGTGACAAATTTTATCTTAGAAATATGCTTCTCATGGACTTATCTAGAGCGATACGACGACCTTGCAGAATACTTACTTAAATAATTATTTGTTTCTATTTAATGAGTGAGTGACGTTACTGAACCTCAAAATAATTAACTTAAAACTTACTGTACACCATTAAAAACTTTGGTGGGAGCAAAATACATTCAGTACAACATTACTGTAAAGAGAATTAAACTTGAAACCCAAGATCTATACACTTGGCCAGCGTGGTACAGTAAGGCGAAACCTCCTTTCTTCTAGAAGTAGAGTTCTACGTTCAGAAGGGGACTATATATTGGGGGGGGGGGGGGTGTTGATAATAATTGATGATGAAATAACAAAAACTAACTATATTTTAAACCCTATCCATAAAAAGGTGCTCCACGAGTGGAGTGATGATTTGCGCAAGACGTCTGGCAGGAGCTGGATGCGAGAAATGATGAACTAAGTGGCGTGCCATTGTAGAGGCCTATGTCCAGCAGTGGACTGTGGTAGGCTGATTATAATGATCCATAAAAATTTAAGTATGTTTGAAATTGCTAACCCGGGTAGATTACGTGATGTGTTGCCGCTAGATGACAGTCTCGTGAACATTTATTTTGATATCAGTCTACAAAATAATAGTTTTAATTAATAAATTTACGTGTTTTCTGTGAATGTATAAATAGTGACATAACTGTATAAATACTACTTGAAAATGTTATTTCAAAAATCTATTCAGTATTTTTTTTTATCTTTAATTAAGGAGCTTAGCCACAATTATGACTATGTCGCTCAATACAGTAATATTTATCTAACATAAACTTTGAGTGACGAATCATTATTAAGTGAAAACCACAAAATAACAGCGAAGTGTCTTCTATTCGGCATCCCATTTATGTCTGTCTGTCTATTTGTTCCGACTTATCTCTAGGATGGCTGAACCGATTTTGACGGGCCTCCTACTGGCATATGGCTGATGGTATAAGAGTAACTTAGGCTATTTTCGTTTTAAACTAGCTTCGCCCTGGTACAACGATAACCGAGTCACACCGCAGGGCACAGCTAGTATACAGTACGATTAAATAAATCAGTTTATAAAAGATCTCTATGTTGTTTCAAAGCAATCTTCAGTTTCTCGTTGGAAAATGTCCGGGTCATTGGAGCGTGGTTTCCTCATTCATATGCCATGTATAGTAACCTCCAGATAACATTATAAAAAGTGTCAGAACATTTTCGGGAGGTGTTTTATACAAATAGTGTTGGGCGTTATCGATTTGTCATCGTAAGTCGACACTAGCAATATAATTATTAGTTATTTACTTTGTATTAAGTTTTTACATCGAAATAGGAAGATTTACAAAAAATTGTTGAATACAGTTATTTCGGCGAAATATTCTCGAAGACTCTTCTAATATTATTTTGACAATATTTTTTTTATTATTGCGGGATAAACAATTTTAAATCACATCGAATTAATTCGAAGTTACTTTTGTCTGTATCACCTCTTCTTGCTTCTAAAAATCAAAGAGCAAGTAATAAAACTAAGATATTGTTGAATCTGACTTTCATTATACGCATTTGAATAATGCTGGTAGACCTAGGGCATTTTTAAATGACCTTTAAAGGATAAATATTTATTAGCTACATTTATCTTCTTAACAAAGAGTAATTAAAGAATAAGTAGCCTAACTATTTAGCTATAACAACCAGAATAACAAACTTTATTATTCCCAATATTATTCGGGGTTGGCTTCTAGTTCAACCGGTTTTACTTGAATATCAGTTTTTCTACGGACAGGCATTAAACCTCGGTGTCAGTATAATTGAGGGCATTTTCAAGATAGTAGAGCCACGCTGATTTCTGCACGAACGGGTCGACCGGGGCGGTACTACCCTCACAGAGAAAATCAACGTACAATTATAGCGTTCATGCTGTCGTGTTTCGTTGGTGAGACCGGAGGCCCAATGATGCAGAAGCATCACTAGGCCGCCATAGTGTGGGTCACCATGCTGCATTGTCTATTAATATTAGTTGTCTAGTACCCATAAAACCAGCTATGCTTAGCTTAAGACTAAATGGCGTTTTGTGTTAGATGTCCGAAATATAAATTATTATTACCACCAAATTCTATTCTTGGGACTGCTATTAAGAATTCCTTGTAAGAGAACATCAACAACAGTCCGACCCGGGAATCGAATCCGATCCCTTTTAATCGGCAGTCGTAAAAGCTAATCGATAGACTAACGAGTGTAGCACATTACAATTCTTGATATAAAAGCATATTAAGAGTGTACACACTAGAGTAAACCCTAAAACTTTTATTAAAAAAGAAATAAAACGTATGTTGAGCGAACAATCGATATAAGTTATAGCGCATCACTAATAAGAAGCCCATTTTTCGCAGCCCACTAAGTGAATGGCGGTAAAAAGCTGGCGTATTATGTGAATGCCTGTCTTTGAAGCTACAGCGTATGGATATGACGGGTATAATTCAAAAGGGGATGCGAAATTGACGGTGCGCCGACTTTATGACGATGTTTTCGCGTTAAAAGATGTACAAAGCATCGCATTTTAGATAGCTTCTTACATATTACTTACGCGAAAGAGTGGTATGAAATTGTGTGATATAATTTCTCATTTGTTATAATATTTATTAAACCCGACAGTTCGTACTTAAAAACAACCTTATGTTATAGTCCGGCCACTCAGAGAATGCGTTTCTGACACTAGTAAATTCGTCATGAGTAGTGATGTACCATGAACATCATTAATAATATTTGGTAACAGTATTTATAGCATTCATTATGCATAATTATTCAATTTAGATATATTTTATATTTCAAACACAATATTAACAAAATTGTTGATGAATGAATTAAATTTAATCGTAATTTCTGAATGAAACCAAGGGAAAGAAAAAAAAATACTGTATTTATTGAAAAATATATATTATGAAATAAATAGTTTTAAGATTTCAATAATGTCAAATCAAAATTTAATCCGACTCCGATTCGCTTGAGGACTCGCTGTCATCTTCACCAACATGTATTATCACGTTATTATCAATCATAGTGTCTATACGAATATCGCGGTCAAAGTCATCAAATATCATTTTTTTAGTTTTTTCAACCACCTTCATCCAGTCATCTCTTGTGACTTTTTCGCATGCTTCTTTTAAAAGCGTCTTCATCTTTTTTATGCCATATGGTGGAGAAGTATTATGGCGGGCTGCATAACCTTTAATTTGAGCCCAGATTAGCTCTATGGCATTGTACTGGCAGTGATATGGAGGAATTCGGAGAACGCGATGACCGTACTCCAGAGCCAGCTCATCTATTTCGTATCGAATATTTGATAGCTTATGGTCGTTGACTAATTTCATCAGCTCAGCTTTTAGCATTGACATATTTGCGTCAATGCCACTTCTTTGCAGCCAAGCCACCAATTCCTCTTTTCTATTAGCTTGAGTAGGTGCTTTATTTATTTGCACCCAATGATAAGGGGCGTTATCCATTATTATAACTGATGGCTCTGGAAGGCCAGGTAGCAACACATCCTGGAACCACTCCTTGAATACAGCCGCATTCATTTCTTCGTGGTAGTCAGTAGTAGTTTTTGACTCAAATGCTAATATACCATTTTCCACAAAACCATACTTCGCACAACCAGTGTGGCATATTATGAAACGTGCTCCTTTACCGATTGGCACTTTCGACTTCAACGCTTGAGTGTCATCTGTCCAAGAACGAGAAAGCTCGTGATTGGTGTTCAGCCATGTCTCGTCAATGAAAACGACATTGTCCCAATTATCTTTTTTTTGCTTCTCTTAGAAAAATAATTCTTTTTACCAGAAATATAAAGGGATAAAAATAGTTTTTCATTTATTTTTAATTCAGCTGACTGATATCACGACAATTATTTTCATAAGTTTGGTTTGGTCGTACCTATATCGTATTATAAACTATATTAAATATGTATTAAGTACATTATACACACTCTCGAATAATGTCTCCGATGTCCCCAGGAACTTTTATGTCGTTCGTATAAATGCCCAAAGCATTTCGGCACATTTCCCTGAAATCGTGACAACATTCGACTGTACGACATCCTTACATACTTTGTAACTCATCTTGTTCTACTGTTTTTTTGTGTATTCAATAAAGATAAATAAATAAAATTATATATTACAAAATTAGAACGTTTTATTTAACAATATATCGACCGACAGATCATATTACGATTCCAAAAATACTCAGTTACAATTCAGTATTATTTTGTCTCATCACTACAAAAACAAACTATTGACATAACCTTGAAACAGCGCAGTTTGACGTCGTTACACTTTTAAAAATTATTGTTCTTAAATTAATTAATTGATTAATTGTTTATAACTTTAGCCCAAAATAAAACGTTTATTGTACATTGGCATGATTATTAAATTTTTAATGTTATTACTCATTATTAAGGTTAATAAAAGATATTTAAAATTTTGCCATAAATTGTACGCCAGTTCTAAGTTACATCGCCCATTGGATCACGACCTGTCAGAAACGCATTCTCTCAGTGGCCAGACTATAAATGTGTTTGTAACTAAATTAAGATTTTAATGTAACAGCTATATTGATTTTAATGAAATTCGGTCCACAGATGGATTACACTTATGATATATTATGACATAAAACCACCAGCACCAGTAAAATCGTTGGTATAAGATAGTACTTAGAAGTAGAAAATTTAACACGTAGTTATTTAATATTATCGTCGCAATTTTTTATTTTATTTTTATATTTATATGCAATAACCTTTCGATTGTCGAAATCGCAATATGTGTTGATTACAGCACGAACGAGCCAGATCGACCAGGGCGGTACTACAATTTCACAGAAGAGCAATCTAAAATGTCAATTTAGATTGGTCTTCTGTAATGTCCAATGTAACTAAAAAAATCAAAGGGTTGCACTCCGGGAATGCCGGCAGAAGTGAAAACTTGAATATTAACGTTGTGCATTTTTGATATTTTGGAATGGTTAGAGAATAATTTTGTACGAATTGCTTTCATTATCAGTATAAAAGTACTATTATTTATGTGGTGGAATACAATATTCATTTATTGCGCTATCGTACACAAACATGACAATTTATATTACATACACACACGAACATTTGCGCAAGCGCCCTGCGCCGCCTGTCCTGTCACGTGACCTGACGCGAGTTTATACGTCCTCTCTCCATCCGTCTTGCGAATTTTCGATCAGGTCACGTGACCTGACGCGAGTTTATACATTTTTACCCATTCCAAAAAGTACACAGCGCCGCTAAAGAAGTTTTCACTTCAAAAATTAATGCTACTCGCAATTCTTCATTTATCTGTGCAAGATCAAGATTCTGAATTCACCGGAGTACCCTGTAGGTTTTGATTCCCTTGTGAGTGTCGATAATTTGCAGTATAAACGACTGTATCTTTTGATTACGTTGGCTTAGGAGTTTCATTTTTTCATGGCTCCAAGGGACAGTAGACTTGCTTATTTGATATATTTCAGCTTGATACCTCTACGCGTGCCTAAGGAAAAGGGTTTTGACAGACATACGAACAAGAAAGTGATCCTATAAGGGTTCTGCTTTTGCCTTTTGAGGTACGGAATCCTAAAAAAGAAAAAAGGCATAATCTGATCTATAATATTATTATACGTTTCTTATTTGGAATATCATGGATGAAATGAATCATTTGATCATAACAGTCGGCTAAAGGCGTATACATATTTGTACTTTCTCTCAAAGTTAAAGTTAGCAGACATTAAATTCGTTACTCTCCTCGTATGTGATTGCTATAGTCGTTCCAATCGTTTATTTAACTTTTGACAGATCACGCACATAAAGTTTTGTGATAATTTTTGATACAATGTACTACAGATAATACTGTACTTTATGGGCGGGCTCCGCCCACTTAAGGATGTGTCATTCGTAATTAATGACCACAGACTATAAAAACGGTTTTGAAATAAATCGATTATCGATTATATTAATAAAACATACAATAAAATTAATGTGATTATATTTTATATCAAATCACGTAAAAACCTTTATTATTTTGCATTAAAATGCCCTAAATGTCTCTGTTTTAATGCATAAATAATTTGCGTAATGAAAACAGTTCCATCGTACTCGTACCTAGTAATGGGATCGAATGTATTCGCTGCAAATTAATGTATATTAATGTAAATAATCTAAAATAATTGTTTAGACTTACTGTAGTTGGTTAAAATAAAAACTACCTACTTGTAATGAACAGGTACAAAATGTTGAAATTCGTAGTACTTTACGGATTAAAAAATAAAACAACCAAAAGAGGTACTGTAATACTAATTTTAATTATAAAGAATCGTCTTCTTCGTATGACCAGGAATCATCATCACTTGAGTTCTCAGTTATATTGATTATCATTTCTTGGATAGATAAATTGTCAAATGCAACATCCCGATCCCAATCCGACATTATCACCTTCTTTGTTTTTTCTACAACATTCGCCCAGTTTTCTGGACTTACTTTTTCACACGCATTTTTCAGTAAATTCAGCATTTTTCTTGCGGTGAAAGGAGGAGTTGTATTGTTCCTCGCAGCATATCCTTTAACTTGTGCCCAGATCATTTCAATTGCATTATATTGGCAGTGATATGGGGGAATTCTGAGGACGGTATGCCCATGCTCTGCTGCCATTTCATCTATTACGTATTGGCAACTTCTTTGTTTTTAATATCTTTACTAACTCTACTTTTAGTAGGTACTCGTCCACGTCCTCGCCATTGTCACGGAGCCAGTTTATGATTTCATGTTTTTTGTTGGCCTGTGTTGGCATTTTATTAATTTGACGAGAGTGATAAGGTGCATTATCAATAAATATTATTGATGGCTCTTCGAGTGATGTAAGCATTTCTCTGAACCACTTTTCATACACGTTCGAATTCATCTCCTCATGATAATCTCCTGTTTTCTGGGATTTAAAAGCTAATAGAGCGTCTGGCACAAATTCTTTTACTGTTCCTGCATGACAAATAATCAGTCGTTCGCCTTTTCCCATTGGTACTGTAGAAGTGGAGCCAGCAGTGTTGTCAGTCCAAGTTTTTGACAGCGTATGATTCGCATTGAGCGAAGTTTCATCTGTGAAAACAACATTCGACCAATCTTCTATTTTTTTCGCTTGTCTTAAAAAATCGCATCTATACAAAGCAATATCATTGCGTTCCATTAAAATTTTTCGTTTGTCACATTTTTGGAATAACATTCCAATGTCTTTCAATACCTTTGCCAGAGAAGATTTATGACCACGGAACAAACCACTATTTCGTAGAGATTGTGTTAGTTTTTTTAATGTTGGAATCTCTTTTCTTTGGTAATAGTCGTATATATGACGACGAATAGCATCAGCGTCAAAATTGTCAACGGCTGTAACTTTACTAGGCTGACGTTTTTTCTTAGGTGTAGATAGCTTATTCTGTTCCATGCCACTGCTGCCGTAGCCTTCTTTTGTTATTTTTGCCACTGTTGGAGCACTAATACCTAATGCTGCTGCAACACGGTCTCTAACTTGAGTCACTGGTATAAGAGGCCCACCATTACGGCTTTCCTTTTCAAAGTATTCACGAAGTCGCAAGACAAACTCTCTTGTTTGGCCTTTGAGTACTTTCTTTTTTGGCATTTTGACAGTAACGAAGGCAGGAACGATACGCTCAACTCAACCAAACGTGAGAATTCACAAATAAATCAATACGGAGGAATATAAATACTCAACTATATTGAAGGTTTCTCATTGAAATACTGTAGATTATTTTAAAATAGACTTAGAGAGAATTAAATAAAGATCATCCATAGTTTAACAAATACAATATTAACCACTGAATTACAACACAATACAATAATACATTTCGAAAATTCAGTTCCTTTTATATATTTTTTCATGACATAGAACCGTCATATTTGAAGAACATTCTTTTAATACATTTCTTCTTTATTTTGACAAAGGAGGTCGCACATTGAAACACATAGAAATATGAAGTACGAAATTATCTATAAAATAATGAGTTTGTTAAATCGATTAAAACTTCTTAATGCATAAAATCGGTCGATAAAAGAAATCGAATAGGTAACGGGTCAGGGTATCACTATTTGATCAAGTATTAGAGCTGTCAAAAGTTAAATAAACGATTGGAACGACTATAAACAAGGATTTTTGCATACGCCTTTTTGTAAAACGTTCCTGAATGATTACGTTTTTAGCAGTAAATTTGAAATTGGAATGTACTTTTATCTGTACTATGTATCTTTACTTCATAAATTATACTTAGCGTCGATTTTTTTTCTATCTACATAATTTATTAAGCAACTTCATATTTTTATATGTGCCAGTAACATATGTCTTCTTTGCTTGAACATGTGCAAAGGAGGTCCCACTATTTGCCTATGATTTATTTGAAGGTTTGTAATCTATATCTTTTCGTAAAATGAAAGTCACAAACAAAATTATTTAAAAAGAGACACAGAAAGGAAGGAAACATAATATTAGATGTGATTATTCCGTTAATAAAGCAAGTTATTCGCGGCCGCAAAATGTGCTACAAACAGCCAAGCTGAAATTTTAATGAGAGCCCCCGGGCGCTATGGGCTCGACTTAAGTGGATTGCACATACATCTCAAACGCTCACTCATATATTTTCTTATAAAATATAGCTTTTGCAATTCAATGAGATCATGAACCCTTAAAAAGTGACATTTACTTTAAAATATATATGAAAATGTTTTCATGGCAATTCATTAATCATGCTCGCGTATATTTTAAAGCCCAGAATGTGCTCGGAACATACCAGGATTCGCTGGGGCACATCGTGGTAGGAAAAATTTGATCACTATAATTTAAATCAAAGAAGATTGGCATAGATGTTCATGACAAACGGGACTGGCGGTTTAACGTATTCTCCGAAGCCAACTAACATTTTTTGGACCGTTATTAAGAATAAATTTTCATAGCACCTAAAGGTTTTTTTCTTTCTTTTGTTTTGTTTTAAAAGACAGACTTCTGCCCTAGTGATAAATCCTGTGTCACAGGGGATTTTACAAACATATACGAAACGGACACAAAAAACATTCAGACTTAGAACAACAATTTGTAGATCACACAAAGTGTTGTCCCATGTAAGATTTGAACCCACAACACTTGGCGAAGTAAGAAGCAGCGTGGCGACCGCTTATACCGCTTATACGCTTATGTCTCAAATTAAAGTGACCATGTTTATCCTCTATATCATAAGAAGAGAGTTATCATGACGTGTAAATGCTCTCTAATATGTTCATCTGCAAACTGAAATTATAACGTTTCAGTCCCCATTCGATCGGCTCGTTTTTCTCGCATCACTCGTTCCAGATTATCTTTTAATTATTCCCTACGCTTGTATTTTTCATCGGAAATACGCCATCATTAACAATTACCTCCTTTCTGATAGCATTTTTTAAATATTTTTTTATTAAATTTTAATGGAACTGCGTCGTTAATTCAAAAATATCTTATGGTCTTATATCGAGTGAAATAACATAGGTTACTAGAATTAAATGTACATACATAACAAACATACATTGGAACCTAGAACCACCTCTTTTTTTAACTCGATTTTTTTTATTTTTTTTATTGAATAGTGGGCAAACGAGCAGACGCATCACCTGATGGTAAGCGATTACCGCCCCCCATGGACACTCGCAACACCAAAAGCGTCACAAGTACGTTGCCGACCTTTGGGGGATGGGGAGAGGGAATGGGGGGAGGGGTTAGGGGTTAGGGTATGTGCCTCCGGTATCCTCACTCACTCGGTGAAACACAGAGCAAGCGCTATTTCCCACCGGTTTTCTGTGAGGCCGTGGTATCACTCCGGTCGAGCAGATAATAATATAGTTTACCGATCAAATAAAAACAAAATAAAAAAATCATCTATTTAATAAAGTTAAAACTCTTTATATCTATGGATTTTAGTTCCCAAAGACTAAACAGAGAAAATAAACTACCATTTAAATAAACGGGAGAAACACCTTTCATTTGACTAGATACTTTTAGTTCATTTGGACTAAAAATCTTACGTACGTACTTATATTTAAATAGTCCAGTGTGCATAAGTTAATCAGATCCATCTAGTTTCATTATAGCTTATAAGATGTAGCGTAAAGCCTGGCCAAGCGCGAGCGTTCAGTGTATGAAGGGTTATTAATATGCATGAGAGAGCTTATATCCTGCAGTGGGGGGGTTAAGTCTCAACGCCAAGAGATATACGATGTTTTGATTAAAGTATGTAAGTTTAGTTTATATTTACGAGTTTATATGATGTGGTTTTTAGTTAGTTTATGCGGCAATAATTTGATATGTGTTTATATATTTTTGCTTGGCTGTAAGCTGGAAGGAAGAAATTTAAGCTGCTTTAATTTTTGAAGTGAAACTTCTTTAGAATCGTTGTGATTCCAAACTGGATGCAACGGAAAAACGACAGGTAAGCGTAAGTGGGCCAGAGCGAGAGAGCAAATGTCGGTGTGCATGTATAAATTAATCAAAATACTTTCATTTTTAAACAAATGAACTTTGTAATTTTCCTACCCTTGTTATATATATGAATGAATACTGCCTCGGTGGCGCAGTGGTAGCGAATGCGACTGCTGTGCATGAGGTCTCGGGTTCAAATCCTGGGTTGGACCAAGTGTTTATGTGATCTACAAATATTTGTTTCGTAGGTTGGGTGTTTTCTATGTATAATATGTATGTATTTACAAAAGAAAAGTATATATGTATTCATATCAGTTGTCTAGTACCCATAACACAAGCTCTGCTTAGCTTGGGACTTGGCGTTGTGTGTTAGATGTCCGAAATATTTATTATTTATTTATATATTCATCTCATTCTTTTGTCGATTTACCGAAGTTTCACTTCTATCGTGTGGGAATCGCACACACACCTTTTAATTTTTGTTTTAGTGTTTATGCCCGCCTTAGCTTCCCACGGATAGCGTACAGTCATGCACTACAAAAATTAACAGTACCAGTAATCTTGTAATTACCCTCTATGCAAGCATTGTCCTGACAATAATCCTACTAATATATAAACACGAAATTTTGTGAGTAGAGAGAAGTATATTTGTTGCTCTTTCACGCAAAAAGTACTGAATAGATTTTGATAAAACTTTACAATTAGCTTATACATGAGAATAACACATAGGCTACAATTTATAAAGATACTAGCTTAGCTTCGCTTCGCGGCGTTGCCCGCGGTTATTATATATACCTAGTAAGCATATACAAAAGAATTTGAATAAAAGGTAAAATTACAAATTTGTTGTTAGTCTAGATTCGATAATAAATATAGTCTTTTACCGATGTAAGTATTGTAGTAAATAAATAGTCCTGTGGACTTATCTTCCAAAAGGCGCCATTAAAATTTTCTTTTTCTCTGGATATCGATTTTCTCATTTGACTTTAGGAACCCCCTGGCACTTGCAGTTCATGGCAACGGCATATTTACGCGCTACCCATAAGTAATAGTCTTGCTACCCTGAGTATTATATTTTATATTTTGACAAAAGTAACGCAAATTATAAGCCGACCCGAACGCGAACAATGTCACATGAATATATACTAGCATATCAATATAAAAAACAAAATCCCACTGTTCCAGACTTAATTTAAATATCCAGTGATTTATGTCTCCCGATCGCCGTTTAATTCAATAAATGTATACGACCATTAACTTTTCGCGTTCATTTATTACAAAAATATGTTTTATACTTATTTATGTTCCATTTCATTTATTTCAATTCATTTCTGGCCGACAAAAAGTAAAATTGTCCAGCGAACAATAATTCGGTGTCGGTCGGGAAGCTTGTCAAACTTGCGGACTAGTGATGTGCTTCTAACATTTAACAATTAACTAAAAATATTATTTTGAGTTACATTTTGTCAATTATAATACATTTCGAATAATCGTAAAAAACTATTTGGATTCTAATGGGGAGAGATATTAATTACGATTTTTATGTCTGATATCTAAGGAAATTTTCTGATGTATGGCTCTGATGACGTCTTTCTCAATTATGACTAACAAACATCATTTGGTGTCTTTCTAAATTTTTTCATTTACCTTGTAAATCTTGTCTTATACCTTCTTTTTTTCATGTTATTTGTAGACTTCTTTGTTTACATCACATTTACAGTACTTACAGTATGTGGCTTTGACAAACTATAAGGAAATTTGATTTATATGAAGTTTATTGTGCAGTCATCTATACAGTAAAATACTCTCGAATGTAATTTAGTGAAGTGAAGCCGAACTAATTACAAAAGCGATTTTAGATATGTTTAAATATAATACTATTTAAATATATATTTGGGCAACATTCATGATTGAAATATAAAATATCGTTCACTGTTTGCCCTGATGCGATTATAATGTTTAGTATTTTGACTAAATACATCTTATTAGTAAGTAATGTACATCACTAAGCCTTGTAGTGTCGCCGTCGCAGACGCTCGTATGAATTGCCTGTCGCCTCTTTCCGTCCGTGTTTCTTTGCCATTTGAGTTTAGTCTTGGATCTATAGCGCCGGATAGGAAGTTAACTTCTAATTATTGTTTTTAATTAATGTGATTGATATAATAGAAAACTTAATATTAAATTCACTTTTTTCTGCAAAAAAAGAAGATTTACAGATCTGTAATGTCATTTTTGTTTATTTTAATTCATCCACTATACGGATCGCTAAATATAACCATTTATGAGTTACTGTACGAACTTTTTATAACAGTTGATAAGCATCATGTAAATTGGCAAATCGTATAACGTCTTGAAAACTATTTTAACTACTAAAGTGATATATTTTTTTATTTCTGTTTTATTCGGAAATTTAGACAAAGTACTCATATTGAAGTATCTTTCGTACAAGCATGTAAGATTCATTGATCAATACGGACTAATTTAAAACTTTATTTAACATTTCAAAATATTCATTCTTGTCTTAACTAGGAGTACGATTTTTTTTATGGAATGGAGGGGCTAACGAGCAGACGTAGCGCCTGATAGTAAGCGATTACCGCCGCCCATAGACACCCGAAACACCAGAGGCATCACAAGTTCATTGCCGGCCTTTCGGGGAAGGGGAGGGGATGGAGGGAAGGGTTGGGGTATCGGTCTGGGGTATGGACCTCCGGTATCCTCACTCACTCGGCGAAACATAGTGCAAGCGCTATTTCAAACCGGTTTTCTGTGAGCCTGTGGAATCACTTCGGTCTATCGGCCGGCCTATTCATTTACTGCCTGTATAGTCCAATAAAATTATCGCATTTAGAATTTTTACTCATTTCGTTATTGGACTGAAGGTAGTATCCCTATCCGGGTCACTCGAATCTAGGAGTTCGCCGTGCTTTTGTACGTCGTTTGAAAGAAGTTACCTACTATAAATGAAGGCGGGTTTTATTTTTGTTTTGTGCTTACTAACAACTGCTACTTACATTGTGAAGTTGAGTCTAGTGGATTTTGTTCGTACTTAAATAATAAACGGGGAATATTCATCGTCTGATGTATTGTTTCAACTTTGCTTATTTTTCTTTTACTTTTGATCAGTTTATTGACTCAAGTTTGTTGAAAACGCTATAGAGTATGTTTTAAAATGAAGTGCGCATAGTTTGAGTTGTGTTAGATATTAATGGGTTCGGTGTAACCAACTTTGAGAGGGCTTTTGGAGTTTCGTAGTGCCCTTGTAATAGACAAACATCCGTCAAGGTAGAGGTCCCTTTTAAATTAAGTAAATTCATATTACAAATGTCTTTAGGATAGTTTGCGATAAAATTAGTGTTCTTAAGAATGGTGCTGTAATATGATTGGGTCGATTGACCTATAGGTATTTTAATGCTCCAAAAAGAACAGTACAAAGCAAGGAAAACGTAAGCAAACGTTTTGGATATAAAATATTAAAATAAGTACGGGTAAAATTGAAATGGAGAATTTTTTAATAACATTATTCAGTTAAGTCACATCTATACTAATTATAAAGCGGAAGAGTTTGTTCGTTTGTTTGAACGCGCTAATCTCAGGAACCGATAGCTATAGGCTATATATCATCACGCTACTACTAATAGGAGCGGAGCACCAATGAAGAGTGTTTCAAAAACGGTGGAAAATTTTCACGCTACGGGCAATATAAAACGCAAACGAGGTTGCGTGGGTCAGCTAGTAACTATATTTGTTTAATAGAGATTCCATTTATATAGCGGAAATGAGAGAGAAGCCAAAGAGAAGCGCCAAAAATCTCACGACAGTCAAGCGTGAACACAAACAGCTAGACGTATTTTGGCGTCCAAGCTAACATGTCAAGTCTGATTATTATCAATGAGAATCATCATCATCTCAGCCAAAAGCCCACCGCTAGTGATAGGCCTCTCCATAGTTTCTTCTTAAAAACCAGTCCTATGCTGCTCGCTTCCAACGGCTCCATGCGACCTTCACGTTGATAATGATACACCAACCAAAATACCAGACAACTGTGCTTCTGACTTCGGTGATTCCATATAAACGTGTGTGAACATTATAATCGTTAGTAACACTCCTATGTTTGTATGTCTCAGGGGTAATCGAGCAGGCTGATTATTTGATGTTAAGCGAGTACCACCACAACTAGACACCTGCAAATCAAGATCTATAAGTGCCTTACGAACATTTGAGACACCCTCGCAGATTTCTTTACATAGTAGCATACTCTACTGACTGCTCTAGAAGTCACAAATTAAATGTCTTTCTCGAATCGATTTGCTATAGAATTTCGACCTCTAAGCGACCAACAGTCAACATAAAACTTTACTAAGCCGCATAATAAGTCGTCCTGTCTATAATTCCTTGTCTGGCACAGCAGCCTGTGTCGTCGATACACCAACCAAAATACCAGACAACTGTGCTTCTGACTTCGGTGATTCCATATAAACGTGTGTGAACATTATAATCGTTAGTAACACTCCTATGTTTGTATGTCTCAGGGGTAATCGAGCAGGCTGATTATTTGATGTTAAGCGAGTACCACCACAACTAGACACCTGCAAATCAAGATCTATAAGTGCCTTACGAACATTTGAGACACCCTCGCAGATTTCTTTACATAGTAGCATACTCTACTGACTGCTCTAGAAGTCACAAATTAAATGTCTTTCTCGAATCGATTTGCTATAGAATTTCGACCTCTAAGCGACCAACAGTCAACATAAAACTTTACTAAGCCGCATAATAAGTCGTCCTGTCTATAATTCCTTGTCTGGCACAGCAGCCTGTGTCGTAAAACGTTCCCGACTACAAGAGCATGTCAGAAGTGTTTGTGTCATCATATCGCCGGGTCGATAGCGGGAGTAATAGCTGGCGGAAACGAGCCAGACACTAACTCTGCATATTCTCCGATAGCTCTGCAAAGATGAACAAGCTTCGTTATTTTTAAACTACCCACCAGTGTCAATAAGTTGACGGTATTGACTTTTAGGCAAGAAAATTGACAGTACGTTTTTTAGTAGGAATTAGTATAGAATAGAATAATCTTTGTTGTACACTAGATGATACAGTTTACATAAAAATAATGCATCAATTGACTGACCATGTACTAATGGCGAACTTATCGCTAAAAGCAATTTCTTCCAGACAATCTTGGAATTAAGGAGTTAAGTTTTATTGTAGAAGTATTCGACAGCAATTCTGATTGAGCATTTAAAAAACTTTTTTTTCATCACTATTTTCCAAATTTTGAGTTGGAAAGTATCAAAATTTTGATTACCTATTAATTTTATACGCATTTTATTATTCACGTTATCTATACAGGAACTTTTACAGATGGATCTTGGTTCAATAGACGACAGACAATATATGTGAAACACACAAGTAATTCTATTTGAATGTGCACTAGTAACTACTTATCATTTTGACTGCCTCGGTGGCGTAGTGGTAGCGTATGCGACCGCTAAGCTTGAGGTCTCGGATTCGATGCCCGGGTCGGACCAAATGTTTGTATGATCTGCAAATATTTGTTTCAGAGTTTGGGTGTTTTCTATGTATAATATGTATGTATTTACAAAAAAAAAAGTATATAAGTATTTATATCAGTTGTCTAGTACCCATAACACAAGCTCTGCTTAGCTTGGGACTAGATGGCGTTGTGTGTTAGATGTCCGGAATATTTATTATTATTATATTATTATCAATATGAAGGTTGTGTTCTTTTTGCAAATTTATTAAAAACAAGTATTAAAAAACAATTAAATAGTAACACAGTTTGGTAATATTGATAAAACTGCGATTTTATGTCAAACTGACACTTTAGGAAAAGAGGTGGTTATATAATTATTCACATTATGAGAAAGTGGCAATGAAATATGTCTTAGAATTTTCATCACCACCGGCCAATCAATTGTGTCTCTCGAAACACTTGACATTGGCGAAATCTCTGTGTTGACTCTACCCGCTAGGTAGAGGCTATGAACAACTTATAATAATAATAATAACTACCCACCTCGTCTTTTGTATCGTTACGTAAGCTCATGCCCGGTTCCTATATTTAACGAATCGTCATCGTGTAAAAAATTTCTACAACCGACTACGAGTCGTATCTAAATACAGTTCCTCAATTTATTTTTATAGGAACGTTTTTAGCTTACGCCCCATATAATATACTACTATTCGTACCTAGAACGGATCGTTTTTCAAATATAGGAACTGGGCATGACGACAAATCATAGTGTTGCCATACTAAAGCAAAAGTATAACTTCTAGACGACAATTATAAGTAACCAGGAGACACGAAGACATAAATTTATTTTAACCAACATGTACAGTTAGTTCCTCGATCGTTCTTATATAACAATCCAATGTAACGAGAATAGTTTTCGCCTTGTACCACATTTCCTAACCTACAACCCTAGAATCAACGAATACCATTAGATACTAGTACTTAACCTAAAATATACACCATCAATTGTATACTAAACAGTCTTGATACACGAATATCGATAATAATATGAAGGCAGATCGCGTTACAAGTAGGACTAATATTCCACTTGCCATGCTCTTACCAGTTCAGGCGAGTGTGGTCACCAAATTAAAATACCATTCCGTCAAACCAAATTTAATCTTATTACTGATAGCATAAGGAGGTTAGAAAGGTTCTTATATATTGGTCATCGGATTGGTTCGCTTGGGAAATTATGGAAATGGATATCGCTACCATAGTTGGCAGCTATTTTGCCAGATAAACGGCATTTGTGTAGTTCGATTGGAGCCGGGTGGAGATATTTTTGACTGTTACCAATCAGTTGGGCTTTGTATATACCCCGTGCTGTAATTATTAATGATTTATAAAATTTAATTTAGGTTAGAATTGTGTAGTTCATTTAGAATTTTACAGACTTTTAAATACTTCTCTAAATCTCTAAATTAGAAATTAATGTAAGGTAGTACTCGTTGCGAATATATTGAATTTTGATAGCTTCTAACTATGACACAAGTCTTTGAGATCTCATCAGATTAGTAAGATGGTTCAATAATACGATAACAGACATACAGAAAAATACAAAGATTACATTATTTTACTTTTATAACATTAGTATTTACGAATACCGCTAAATACGAAAGTAAATAATGCATCACAAACTCGGGACTAAATGTTGAAAATACCTTTAAAAAGCGCAACATTTTTAAACATATCTGCGAAAGTTGTGAATAAAAGAAAGTACATAAATCAGAGTTGACAAATCGCAAGGGTGGCGTGCGGAGAACCCATACGTTACTGACTCTATTCAGGACTTTTTACTCTTGCTAGTACCAGACACCGGCGCTAGGTGTCGCCACCGGAGTTGGCCAAGATTGATGAACTACCCAGTTTTTTGTTGAATACCCTATATAGTAAATTAAAAGTGTTGCTTTTCATTTGTGCTTTTTGCATTGGATATAGGGTATCCTACATGAGTGGAGTAAATTAAAGTGCTGCTTTACTTTGAAATAATTGTTCTTTTGTTCTGTGTTTTTTTTTGTTCGAAAAGGGCTATGGTTATTACATTGCCTGTGGATTGGGAGTCGACAAGTGTGTCAGGAGAGGGCCGATCCGTGCGTGGAGAACGTCGACAATGATATCAGCCGTTGACGAAACCGCAAGCTGCTTTTAGTCGGTTCGAGTCCAACATGCTACCAGGAGGTGGTCTCCGAGAGGATTTACGAACGGAGAACAAAAAAATGGCTGAGATTAAATATGTTATAAAGTGACTCAGATTAATTGCTATCGAGTGAATTTTTACTGAGAAGTCTCTACTTCTACTTTTAAAAATAAAAAAGTATGGTCGAAATACTTTTTTTTTTTTTACTTTTAACTCGTCTGATATTTCTTTGTCACTCTCTAGAGCCTAAACGGCTTGTCGTATTTTTATTTGAGTGGTGTCAATAGTGTCTTATTCGTAAGAGTGACACTCGGCACATAAAAAAATAAAACAAAAATAAACAGACAATAAAATAAAAAAGTTGTATTGGTATGTGTACTGTATAGGTACATACATTTTTTTATTTTTTTATTGAATATTGGGCAAACGAGCAGACGTATCACCTGATGGCAAGCGATTACCGACGCCCATGGTCACCCGTAACACCAAAGGCGTCACAAGTGCGTTGCCGACCTTTGGGGGATGGGAAAGGGGATGAGGTGAGGGGTTGGGGTATGGGCCTCCGGTATCCTCACTCACTCGGTGAAACACAGCGCAAACGCTATTTCACACCGGTTTTCTGTGAGGCCGTGATATCACTCCGGTCGAGCCGACCCATTCATGCCGAAGCATAGGTTCGAAGGTAGGCTCTCCCACGGTTAAGTATTTGCATTTAGTAAAAAGCGGTTATTTTACGGATTACAATGAGGTGGAAGAATTATTGGTCGATTTAAAATGAAACTAATTAATTAATTAATATTATTATGATTTTATAGGCGCACACACACACACACACACACATACACCCACGCATACACATACACACACACATACATATCAGAAGTATATGTTGTTAATGCTAGATCTAATCTACTGCTTATATTTAGACCACTTCGCAACAAACACAAATGTATCTGTGTAATTTATACTTGGGAAGATACTGGCTCCCAACATACAGCTCACGCTAGTTTGGGAATCAGGGCTTATATTTATATTGTAAAATGTAATTTGCTGCAATAAAGAATTTATTATTATTATATGCCCCTACACGTCGTTTGGTCCCCGGCGTTGTTAGTTGGCTCTGTTCGGCGATCAGTTTGAGAATCAGGGCTTATTGATATATTATATTACAAAAATATTATATTATTACAAAAAGAAATTCCAATTTTATTTATTTGTATAGATAAGGTTCTTGGTCTCAAGAGAACACTGATTACTAAGACACGGAGTGACAGAGAGCGATTGCTTAGTAAACTTGAACAAAGTACCAAAACTAAATAACAAAAGAAAAAGTCTTTTATAAAGTAACTTGTATTTTATATTTTCAATAAACTTATTTCAGTTCAAAGCAAATAGAAGTTTTAATCCGGTCAAATTGGCGCCTTGTCACACGGTATGAGAGCGAGGCGCGTCGGTGCTGTGTGTGGCCATTAGAACTGCGGGAACAAGTATTAAGTGTTAGATTGACTGCACGGTTGACCTTTTGTCCTGACCTGAGTTTAAGCGGTACCCCCGCTTCTCTTTACTGCGCTGAATGTTGTATGTTTATTTTTATTAAATAGAGGGCAAACTAGCGAACGTATTGCCTGATGGTAAGCGATCACCACCGCCCGTGGACACACGCAACACCAGAGGCGTCACAAGTGCGTTGCCGACTTTTTCAGAAGGAGGATGCTCTTTTCTTGAAGATTTGAGGGTCGTATTGGTCCCGAAATACCGCCGGCGACAGTTCATCAGTTCAAACCCCACATGGGACACACTTTGTGTAATCCACCAATTATTGTTGGGTGTTCTTTGTGTCCGTTTCATGTATTATTCCTAATTTGCATTCTGTAATTTTTTAAGAAAAATAAAGATTCATTGGCACTTAGATACTAGATTAATTACACTACATATTAGATTTAAGTACCTACTGGGTAAGAAACTACTGTCGCCCATCGAGATCTGCCACGCAACTGACATTAGTTACATTTTAATTTCACCCCCAGAAATAGATAGAGGAGTGTTTCACGCTCCGGTAATCTCATTTACTTGGTTAAATGGAGTATGACCACTCCTTTTCGTTCCATAGGTGTGCAAGAACGATGAAGAAGATGTGGCTGCTCACGTGTCACCCGGGAAGGTGATACCGCGGTGCGGCCGGAGGTGTCGTCTTGGGCGGGTCGTTGTTTCGCCTCTTACTGTGTAAAACGGTGTGAGGCGTGACAGCGTATTACCCTGGGGGTGACTCTGATCACCCCGGGATGTACTTCAGTCATGGGGTACGGCAGGGGGGACTCCAGAAGCCGCCGATGCGTTCCTGGAGCTCCTCTCGACTGCCGAGGCAGGCCGACGCGGGGTTTAATAGGTAGACCGGTCTTCCGGGAGTCCCACACATGCCCTTCGTCTCCCCATGAATGGTATGGTGCGAAATGCTTTCCCCGCGTAAAAAAATAGAAAATGTGTGTAATAACTGATTCAAGGAGCAAACTATGCACGATAACAGCACGGCAAGAGAAGGTAAACTTGAAACAAACCATATGTCAACTCGTCTAGCTTGTAACACAATTTCTTTTTTGGTGGCTAAAGCAAAAAGCAAAGTTTTTATAGATTATAGTTTTTTAAACTATTGTTCTGTAGTTTCCATTACAGTTTTGGAAGTTATCTCATCGTCTTACTGAACAAAATATTAATGGTAGACAAAAAAAAGAAAAAAAAAGTATATTAAAAACGCTATTTTCGAAGCTCAAATTTTATCAAAGCCTGCGCTTTGAAGCCGTGTGAATCGACATTAATTGCACACAAATTGTGTTTTGTGTCCTGTAATCCTGTGTTAATAAACGTAAATCGTTAGCTAGAAAAGTATTAATGTGCTGAATAGAAAATTTAACTGTGCTATGAGAAAATCTTCTGACTGAATCGCAGTCGTCACGATTTTCCTCACCTATTCAATTTGATCGAATTACTTTGAAAGGAATTTAGGTTTTCTTGAAATTTTATTGATGTAGTCTAGGTATAATAATTTTATTGTAAAATTTTCATCAGATCGTACACAATATAACTGGATTTTGCCACCAGTGAATTTGCCAGTGGCTTTGAAATTTATAAATAGATGAAAATTGAAAAAAAACAGGGAATTTAGAATACCATAGACAATAGAAGATTTCCGATTGACTTGAAGTCCAATAATTCCACATAACCATGTATTGTTTAAGTTTTTTGCACCGTTGTGGTCATTAAAAAAAAAATATTTTTTACTTTTTGGGAGAGCCATGCTTCGGTATGAATGGGCCTGCTCGACCGCAGTGATACCACGGCCTCGCAGAAAACCGGTGTGAAATAGCGCTTGCACTGTGTTTCACTAAGTGAGTGAGGATACCGGAGGCCTATACCCCAACCCCTTCCCCTCTCCCTCTCCCTACCCCCCAAAGGCCGGCAATACACTTGTGACGCCTCTGGTGTTGCGAGAGTCCATGGGCGGCGGCAAATGTTTGCCAACAGGCAAAAAAAAATTAAGAAAAGCAAGTAAGCTAACAAGGTTCCCTTTCAGTATTATGGTCACTGGATCCTAGAATCACTAGGGTTTCGTTTTTAAAATATTTGATATCTATACTAAAATTACAAAGAGGAAAGGTTTGTATGTAAGTATGTTTGTAACGAATTGGCTCAAAAAATACCGGACGGATTTTAAAAACTCTTTCACCATTTGAATGCTACATTATCACTGAATAATATAGGCTAATTTAATTGTAAGAAAAAAAAAGTAACAATATGTAAACTAATAACTGCAGGTAACACCGCGAGGTTCAGCTAGTTAAATATAAGTTTCATTATATCTTGAACTATAAATAATATACACAAAAACCGACCACGTCATAATTTATTTATATACTCTCAAAGTTAAGACGAATCTAACAATACTTTAATCGCTAATCAAATTGTTTAGGCTACAAAAATTAACATCTACATATGACACACTACAGGAAACTACATATCAAAGAAATATACATAGGTACATACATACACTCGATAAAAACATAAATCTCTTTCTAGTCCAGTCGGTTAACAAGAAAACACTTTAAAATTATAACCCGACTACGTAGGAATGTTTTACGAAATTTATAAAGCCTTAATATATATAATTAATGAGTAAGGTGTTATAGTATGATGAATTAAAAACGGTTCAGTACTTTAGGCCCTTCTGGAACATACCATTATTACCCTTCATTTTGGCTTCGTCAAGCAGGCACTTTGAAAGTCTTCAATACACTTTATGTTCATTAAGACTAAATGCAAAACGAGGAAATTTTTTTCGCTGTCTGTTTAATGTTAAACCTTTAAAAAACCTTTTTCACACGTCCGTTCCTGTAGCGACGTACAATCCCGTGTTAATGCATTCTTTATGACATCACTAGTACGTAGTGTTGTGCTCCGCGGGACTGGAAAGATTTATAGGTGCAATATTTATTGTGATGCATTAGCGGGATTACTGTGTTAGCTCCAAGTTTATTTATTTACTGTAAGTGAGTGAGTTCTTTTAAACTCTTTTTGTAGATTTCGATGTTTGCTACATGATGCTGTTGGACTTACTGTAGTGTATTACTAGCTTAAACAACAAGTAACTAAAGAAAAAAGAAAGATTAAATATTTATTCTGTTAAACACAGGCAAAGATATAGTTTTAAACAGAATTAAGGTAAAAGAAAACAACAGAAACAATTCGTTACATAACAAAAAATAATCAAAAATAATAACCATAAATAACTATTTATGGTCAGTATAACTATACTGACTCGATAAATAACTAGTTATACATACAATATTTTTGATATTGAATATATGCCACCACAATAACTATGAACTCTGGTTTACACAGAAACGTAAAGCTTAAAGAGGTCAAATAATCAAATTAGTTTAATTTTAAGCACTTTAAGCCCCACAAAGTTTCAAGACGAAATACATTTTTTATTTAATAACTAATATTGCTTTACTATTAGTTATTAAATAAAAAATGTGCCTTCCTATACTATATATTATACTAGCTGAACCTCATTTGCGTCTTCTAATGCCCGTAGCGTGAAATTTTTTCCCCGTTTTTGAAACATTCTTCATTGTTGATCCGCTTCTATTAGTATTAGCGTGATAATATATAGCCTATAGCCTTCCTCAATAAATGGACTATCCAACACTGAAATATTTTTTCCAATTGGACTAGCGGTTCCTGAGATTAGCGCGTTCAAACAAACAAACTATTCAGCTTTATAATATTAGTATAGATACTACTATTAATTACTAAATAACTTCTAGGAATTACCTCGTTTATATTATATATCAGACGTTGAATTATCAATTTAATGATGCTCATAAAACAGAATAACTTGCTTCAGTTTTAAACTAAAATTACCCATTGTGTGGAGAAATAAGTAGCTCCTAGAGAGAGCATTACCGTTGTGCAAAACAATATAGCACTTGAATACAACTTAGGAACAATAGAAGGAGACTGGCTGTTTCTTTGATAAAGATAAAGGGTCCGTACATTTTTTTTATTGAATAGGAGCAAACGAGCAGACGTATCGCCTGATGGTAAGCGATTACTACCGCCCGTGGACCAGACAACACCAGAGATGTCACAAGTGAGTTGCCGACCTCTTAAGAAGGAGTACGCTCTTTTCTCGAAGGTTTGAAGGTCGAATTGGTCCGGGAATATCGCAGGCGACAGTTCATTCCACAGTTTTGTTGTTCGAGGCAGAAAGTTTTCGAAACAGCTTATATGAAGTTTTATTGTAAACTAACTGAGTTACACGGCTACTAGCTGCAATTTTTGTTGTACCTTCACAACAAGAATCACAGGTATCACCGCGGGTTGAAGCTAGTCTAGAAAAAAGTAGCCAAAGTTACTCTTTATATCATCAGTGCCAGTGAAGGTTCCGTCAAAATTGGTCCACCCGTTCCAGAGTTTAGCCGGAACAGACGTACTTGCATATGTATTTATTAAAAATATGTTAATTTGACAAAATGAAAATGTTTATTTGTTAAATAAAACACTTTAATTTTGTTTATTTCTACAGATTGCTTTAGCAGTACTAAGGTCCATATTGCTTAGGGTCTATAGATGAGTCTTTGAGACTTAAGATCAACGCCCTCTGTTGTATAAAGAAATAGTAAGTATTAATCGTATTGGTGGTCCATTTGGATGTAATATAAGTTACGTATTTGATGCCCGGTGTGCTCATTATTATATTATTTGAGATCGGTAAGGGTCACCAGTTTCATTTCCTCTCAGTGATTGTACTCCTTTTTTCCTTTTTATTTATTTTTATTTTTTTTATAACCTATATAGGGGGAAAACGAGCAGACGTATCACCTGGTGGTAAGCAATTACCGCCGCCCATGGACACCCGCAACACCGGAGGCGTTACAAGTGCGTTGCCTGCCTTTTAGGAGGGAGTACGCTCTTTTCTTGAAGGTTTGAAGGTCGTATTGGTCCGGGAACACCGCAGGCGACAGCTCATTCCACAGTTTTGCTGTGCGCGGCAGAAAGTTTCGGTAAAATCGCACAGTTGTGGATTGCCAACCATCTAGATGATGATGATCTAGTGTTAGATGTTATCCAATATTATTAACATTTAGTATTTTACAAAAATGAGAATAACTGTGGTAGGTTCAACCTTAACAATCCCACGGGTTCATAGACGGTGCTAGCGGAGTCTTTCATTCACGATCAAGCACTTCAAATGCAGAAAACCGGTATGAAATAGCGCTTGCGCTGTGTTTCACCGAGTGAGTGAGGATACCGGAGGCCCATTCCCCAACCCCTCCCTCCATCCCCCTTCCCATCCCTCAAAGGTCGGCAACGCACTTGTGACGCCTCTGGTGTTGCGGGTGTTCATGGGCGGCGGTAATCGCTTACCATCAGGTGATACGTCTGCTCGTTTGCCCACTATTCAATAAAAAAAAAAAGAAAAAAAAAGATATCACTTAATATTGTGACGTGAGGTGACGTGTCTGTTCGTTCATTCCATATGCCATAAAAAGACTACAGACAAACTTACGTATTATTTATCTCACAATAAACAAGTCCCCTTTGTAAATTATCAACTTTGCCCAGCAGCTTTAAATAAATTACGTGTGTAAAGTCAAACCAAAATTTCGTCACAGATAACACCTTGCGGTTCTTTACTCAGCATTATAAAAACTGAGTTGAAGGAACCCTAAAGGTGTATAAAATAGCCTGTGGGCGTAAACACGAGCGTTAATTAATTACCTGCGGAACCCACCCTGTGTTTACATACGGACAAAAAGTCCGCGCCAAGTCCGCGGTTACGGAGACCACGTATTTTTTTTGTGTTTGGATTTGTCTTTTTTATTTTGTTTATGTTTTATTAAGATAAGATATTTGTGTTTTTATTTATTTTATGTCTTTATCTGGATGACTCATAAAATCAATTTATAATAATCAATATTTTAGCTTATTAATGTTTTGTTTGATTAAATAGTAATTTAAATATGTTTGTTTATGTTTTGTGACGAACGGAATACGAAAATCATTTTATTTTTTTTAATAAAAAGCCTTATATTTCTGTAAAGTTTACATAGTTATAAATTTAAGAATGAAAATATAAAAATTATAATATTAGAGACCCCTTGAGGTAAAGGCCTCCTCTAGTAAATACCCTTGTTCATTTTGAATTCTTTTCATTGAGTTGCATTGCATTGAGGGTTGTGTAGAATAGATGACATCATCATTGGCTGATTTCGTTTTTCATATATTTTTCTTTCTAGTCGTCTCACCTCTGATAGACCTAAAATATCGAACTTTACTTTATAAATAAATAATAAATTTTGTAGTATATATTGTTATAGATCGTATACTGTTTTTTTTTTTTCATCATCAATCATTTTATTTATTTACTTATTAATTGTATTTACTTATTTGACTGTCTCTCTGGCGCAGTGGTAGCGTATGCGACTGCTGTTCTTGGGGTCTCGGGTTCGATTCCCGGATCGGACCAAATGTTTGTGTGATCTACAAATATTTGTTTCGGAGTTTGGGTGTTTATTATGTATAATATGCATGTATTTAGAAAAAAACTATACATGTATTTATATCAGTTGTTTAGTACCCATAACACAAGCTCAGCTTAGCTTGGGACTAGATGGCGTTGTGTGTAAGATGTCCGAAATATTGATTTATTTATTTAACTAAATTCAACAAAATGCACTTAAGCGCACACAATGCTCTAGGCATTCTCTACCAACAGAGCTTTAGGAAGTGTGGAAACATTGTTATACTATCAATATCATTACTATATTTTCTTGTATCTAAATGAAACAAAACAAAAAAGAAATATAAAGCTAACAAATGGAGAAGAGAAATTTACGAAACTTAGAATTTTCAGGCACTTAATCAATCTGTCTCTTTTAGTCTGTCTACTTTAAAACATGTCAGCTAAGTATATCCAGTAATTGTAAAAAAAGTAAATATAATAACTAAAAATAAATCTGAGTTAACAAATTTTATAAAATAAAATCGTATTTGTCGTGAGTAAAATCAATTCGAGTCGCAATGCACGTGTTGAAAATTGTACGCCGCTGGCAAAAGTCCACAAGCTGTTTTTATTTCATACATTTTATTGGTATTACTAGTATTACTAACGGTGTTGTATATACGTAGTCTTTAATAGTCGTGTTTCATTACTACAAGTTTTTTGAAAAAGTGGTTCGTGTTTTAAACATGAATGACTATTAACTGAACTCTTTGTAAATTAAATATATAAAGAAGGAAATTTGTAACTTTTGGTTTATTTAACATTAGCTGCGTGTCACGGCTGTTGTTGTACCATGATAATCACACGGTAACATTAAATATTTTGAATAACAAGAAATAGTTTCTAAATCTATAACCCGACTACGAGAAAACTTTTACCAAAATGAAGTTAATATTTAACTTAATATTTACCGCCGCCCATAGGCACCCGCAACACCAAAAGCGTCACAAGTGCGTTGCCGACCTTTGGGGGATGGGGAGAGGGAATGGGGGGAGGGGTTGATGTATGGGCATTCGGTATCCTCACTCACTCGGTGAAACACAGCGCAAGCGCTATTTCACACCGGTTTTCTGTGTAGCCATAGCCAACAATTTTTGCACCAATATTAAACAAAGAAAGTCAGAAATTATGACAGTAATTACGCGAATTTTTCATGAATTTTTAACAGTACACTTATACTTAACTTTCTCTGGACGTCTTGAAAAAAGCAAATTAGATGTGAATATTCATCTAATAAGAAATTGTATAACCTTATTTCCTTAAAGGGAATATTTTGAATATTATTATCACGTGAAAGACTCAAAATATGAAGAAAAAATTCAAACGCCATTCATGCGATTCCTACTTTAAATGAGGAGTGCTCTTATTAAGTGTCTTATTAAATCTCCCTGTGATTCATTATTTACAGGTGACATTGTGGGGGACGAGTGTCATGTCCCACCAACACAACCTTCATCGGAGTACCCTCCGACCAGGCGAGGTGATCATGCCTGGCGGGCCACTGCCCAACAGTTGATGTTAGAGAGACCTTCTACTGCGCGATTCAGGATTGATAGTTTCTTCGTATTGTACGGTGCTCCGTAGTTCAGTGTATCTGCGTTAGATGGCGCTATAGCATCAACAACTGTTGCGTTGTATGTGGAAGTCGCCACAACATTATATAACCTTTAACATTCCACTACTAAACAGCAGTTCCCGTATCAGAGTGGCACAACGTGTGGTTTTAAACGATCCGATTCCGACACACCACCCACCGCAAACCCCGGTGGGTTGACGACTCGTGGGGCTTCCACACTTAAAAAATCGGTTTATTGCTAGATTTCATTCTCCTTGTAGTGATGTTGTCCCGCGTAGTTTCTTTCTTTGATTTGAAGACAACTCCCTCATTATGAATATATATTCTGTGTCACAGTGGACTTTACAAACATTCATGAAACGAATACAAAGTACACCCAGGCTTAGAACAACAATTTGTGGATCACACAAAGTGTTGTCCCATGTGGGATTTGAACTCACAACACTTGGCGCAATAGGAAGCGGCTTGGTGACCACTAGGTCAATCGTGCAGTCAAAGTTTGCTTCCTTAGTTGCTTTTGACAACACTAAGGGGACGAATAGGAGTGGTGAATCGTATACTTAATCCTTGACCACTATACTCATTGCAGCATGGTGACCCACACCATGGCGGCCTAGTGATGTTCCTGCATCATTGGGCCTCCAGTCTCGCACTCACCAACGAAACACGACAGCACGAGCCGCCCAGTCGAGCTAACCCGTTCGTGCTGAAATCAGCGTAGCTCTACTACCTTCAAAATTCTTGATCCATCCGTACTTCAACAGACGCATGTTAACTAGTAGTGTCAGTTAATAACTTCTTCTATAGAAAAACTATTATTAAGAAGGCAGTGCCCTCAAATATACTGACAACCAGTCCTGTTGAATGAAGTTCGCTCTCAGGGTTGGGGGGGACCGATGCATGTTACTCCGTGGTAAGACTGATATTCAGGTGAAACCAGTTGAACTAGTCGATCCTAAATAATCTTGGAATGAGTAAAATCTAGGAAATTAAAATCTGTTATACCAGAACAAAATGTCTTCGATGAGTAGATTCACTCAATGCCCTGTTTATCCACTCTGTCATGTTAAAAATGTGAAAAATAAGATCTTAATATTTTCTAGATCAAATCTCACACACAGTACGGTCGGCTAATCGCATAGCTATAAATCGGTAGCGGTTGTCAATTATCATTTGTTGCCAGCAGAGCAAGCCATGGTTTGACGACATCTTAGAGTAGATAAGACTGAGTAATATTCAGACCGCAATGCAGCCTTGCTTTTCTTTCTAATATAAAGCGTTGCATTGGATAATTATTCAGTACCAATACTGTAATATTATAAATTCGAAAGTAACTCTGCCCGCAATAAATAAATGGATTTTTCTTTCAACAACAGTTACTGGAGTTAATTGAAATTGTTTTAAGAAATTAAATATAATTTGTATGATAAATAATTGTATTCAGTAACGTACGTAGCAAGTTAACAAATATTTGCCACATTCATTAAAAAACAAATGATTGCTTCATACAAAGAGTGACTAAAAGTCCAAATACATGTTTTGTATTATTATCGTTACAGGAAGAAGAACGTTAAAGAAGTTATAGAAATTTCGAATAGTTTCTTAAATTTTAAACTTAATTTACCTACTAGTTTTTTTAACATTCGCTGCCTCGGTGGCGCAGTGGTAGCGTGTGCGGCTGCTGTGCCTGAGGTCTCGGGTTCGATTTCCGGGTCGGACGAAATGTCTGTATGATCTGCAAATATTTGTTTCGGAGTTTGGGTGTTTTCTATGTATAATATGTATGTATTTACAAAAAAAGTATATAAGTATTTCTATCAGTTGTTTAGTATCCATAATACAACCTCTGCTTAGTTTGGGACTAGATGGCGTTGTGTGTTAGATGTCCGAAATATTTATTATTTATGATGTATCAGAATGTTCTCTCTAAGCTTTCGTCCCCGCCAGCATTGTAGACGTTAGGTTCTGATAAATCTAGATGGCGGAGAGTCTCGAGTTCTTATTGATGACGTACTCATCGATCTACACTCACAATTCTTATTTTGTACATTTTTAAAGATTACTCTTTTTATGGATATGTCTGCTTCTACTAGATTAGTATCGGAAAGGACAGTAGTAGTTTTATGATGAACTTAGTAATTTTAGTATTCAGTTTTTTTTGTACTAGCTGAACCCCGCGGTACGACATTAACCTCGAACACGCCGCGAGGCGAAGCTAGTATCTTTATAAATAGTAGCCTATGTGTTATTCGGATGTATAAACTATTTTATTGTCAAGTTTCATCAAAATCCATTCAGTAATTTTTGCATGAAAGGGCAACAAACATCCTCGCATACATACTCACAAACTTTCGCTTTTATAATGTTAGTAAGATTAATATTTACACGATTTCGTCAACCGTGGGAGAGCCGCGCTTCGGCATGAATGGGCCGGCTTGACCGGAGTGATACCACGGCCTCACAGAAAACCGGTGTGAAATAGCGCTTGCGCTGTGTTTCACCGAGTGAGTGAGGATACCGGAGGCCCATACCCCAACCCCTCCCTCATTCCCCCTCCCCATCCCCCAAAGGTCGGCAACGCACTTGTGACACCTCTGGTGCTGCGGGTGTCCATGGGCGGCGGTAATTGCTTACCATCAGGTGATACGCCTGCTCGTTTGCCCCCTCCCCCATCCCCTTTCCCATCCCCCAAAGTTCGGCAACGCACTTGTGACGCCTTTGGTGTTACGAGTGTCCATGGGCGGCGGTAATCGCTTACCATCAGGTGATACGTCTGCTCGTTTGCCCACTATTCAATAAAAAAAAAATACAATAAAAAAGAAGTAAGGATACAGGAGTTCAAACATCCCCTCTTTTCTACCTTGTTTGAGCTCCGATAACCTCATCCTCTTTTGCTTTCATCACAGTATTTTGTGATTTTTGCTGTAATTATATGTATATAAATTGTAATTAAAGCCACTGCTATCATACATCTTAATTACCTGTATCAGCTTACGTCAAACAAGCGTTCCTCTCAATAAATATACTCAGTCTGCTTACTTAATTAAGTTATTATAAAACTGTTTACTTGAAACGATAACGTAATGTCCCCTCTACTTAGCTGAAAATCTCGAGTTGAAATTTATTTAAGCAATCTTGGCAAAAGCTGTGATCTAGTTGAAACATAGCCTTAATTACCCAGGGGTAATTGACCTATAAATAGTGGGGGTTCGCCCGCATGTCGGGGTGTTGCCATGTATGTTTATTTTAGCGAGCTTTTTGATCTTACACCGTGTCTACTTACTTTAAGTTTTAAATTATTGTGTAGGTAAAGAAGTTAGCGGTGGATTTTTAGGTGAATTTAATCACCATAATCCGTGTGTGTTAAGAATACGGAGTGTCACCACATCAGTCACGGTCAGCGCCGACAGACAGAGTGACGGCGAACGGATAATTCAGTAGCAATTTAAAACCAGTTTTCTATGTATAATATGTATGTATTTACAAAAAAGTATACATGTACTTATATGAGTTGTCTAGTACCCATAACACAATGTCTGCTTAGCTTGGGACTAGATGGCGTTGTGTGTAAGATGACCGAAATGTTTATAATTTTTTTTTATTATTTATAAATACTGCACTCTTGGCACTGCACGGTTGGCCGAGTGGTGTCAGCGGTCGCCATGCCCCTTGCTACTGCGCCAAGTGTCGTGGGTTCAAATCCCACGCGGTACCTACAACACTTTGTGTGATCCACGAATTGTTGTCCCGAGTCTGGATGTTCTTTGTGTCCGTTTCATGTATGTTTGTAAAGTCCCCCACGACACAGGATGTTTATTCCTAATGTGGGAGTTGTCTTTTTAAAAAGAAAGAAAAGAAATAAATATAAGTATACAAATATGTAGGTAACTCATTCCCCGTTAGGAGTGTCAGTAGATTCCATTTCTCTAAATGAGGGTAGACGTGAGTTGTCGGGCGAGGAGAATGATAGTAATGGTTTTCCTCACAATCGCTTTGTTATAATCACTTTATGATAATAGTGAAATACAGTCACGATAATCAATAATGGTATACAGTTAACGATTTAGGTTAGACACTCCACCGAACATGTAATGCTACTGAGCGATGCTAAACGACAATGCTTGCCCTAAGGCTGCGTTCCATTTTATAAACTACTCACAGTTCTTTAGGGATGGGATCAAAGTTACTGTCGCCTGCGATTCTTGTCTATGGCTTATCACATAAAATAATCGACTACCATCAATTATTTTAACGTGTGAATATTATTTTAAAGTGGCAATGATTTCCATCCCTATTGTCATCGGTCGCACGCTCCAATGCTCGGTGTTGCGTCAGTGTCTAACTTCCGACACTTAAGTGTTACCAAATAAAATAAGTGATGAGCCGACAAATACTTATAAGACTAAGGTTTAGGTTTATTTAGTTTATAAATTTTAATATAATAATATATTGAAATATGTGTGTGTATTTATGTGTAGTAGCCTACAACAGAAAATCCACAGCAAATATATTAAACTGCAGTTTCACATGTAAAACAAAAAAACACAAAAACATGCATATTTTCATTGAATAAACACGCTACAGCTTCCATCAAGTACATTTTACATAACACAACAAGGTAACATTTTATTTCAATTTAAAATTATATTTGCGCTTATTATTGGCGAATGCCGGTGTGCATATCATAAATTTTAAAATTAAACCGGACGAGATGCCGTATTGTAATAACTTGTGTCGAAGGTAAACAGTGTTGGAAACGGTGGATGGGTGTTTGCGTGCATAAATACATTGTTTGATGAGCCAATTGACACTACTATTGGTCGTGGAAGCTCGTCCTTACTGCTCCTGGAATCTATGTCTGAGTCGCTACAAGTTGACAATCTTAGTAATATCGAAAAAATGATAGGGTTTTAATCTGTATTTATCACAGCTTGAAGAGGTTGGTTCAGAGTGAGTCAAGGTTTGCATAAAAGAAATTTAAACGATAAAACTGGAAAAATCATTTTTATTGTCTGTACACTACCTGCGGGAAGCTGATACGACTAAATTACTATAACAAGTTACTCAGTAATTTAGAAAAATATGTCGGTACGAAGTTCGCCGGGTCATCTTTTCTTTTTTTTTTTCGCCATCTAGTCCCAAGCTAAGCAGAGCTTGTGTTATGGGTACTAGACAACTGATATAAATACTTATATACTTTTTTTTGTAAATACATACATATTATACATAGAAAACACCCAAACTTTGAAACAAATATTTGCAGATCATAGAAACATTTAGTCCGACCCGGGAATCGAACCCGATACCTCATGTTTAGCAGTCGCATACGCTACCACTACGCCACCGAGGCAGTCGGTCTAGTTTTCATATAATAGTTTCTTTCTTTGGTAGACTTTATAATATAAATTGTTACTAATTTGTTATTCGTTATTCAAACTACTCATTTCTAAACACTTTTAATTAAAATGAGATAATTTAGTGATAGTAGCGGCGACCTTATTTACCAACTTCGTAATACAAGCCAATGAATAAAACTGAACTATTTTAACATTGGTTTTATTTGCTTTAATACATAACACATACAAACTTCGAAACGGAATACCCCGAGGCTATTTAAGTGAAATTTTCGTAATATAAAGTTTTCTTTGATTAAAATTGCGATGCCTCCCGGCGTGAACGCGGTTGGGTTAAATTGTTAGTGATCATTCTGTTGAATGTTTTGTGTCTGTGGACTTTATAATAACCTATTTGCAGAGTTTTGTGATTTAATAATAACTTTAGTGGTGTTGTTTTGGGTATCTTCAACAATTAGACAATTACGTGACTTGAAATGAAACTTGGATGGCTTATTATATTCATTTGATAACTAGCTGTGCCCCACTGTGTTATGAGTGAGTTGATGTTGAATTTAATATTCTTAGCTACTTTATTAGTTTCGAATAAATGAAATCGTGTAAAAGTGTCCGTTTGTAATTTCAGTTTCATATGAAAGTGTATGAGGTAATTTAGATTTAAAAATCAACTTTCAATGTTTTGTCTGTCTGTCGGTTTGTACCTACCGGCTAATCTCTGGGAAGGCTGGACCGACACTTTCACTGACAGATAACTTAGGAGTAACTTATAATTCTTGATTTTCCATATAACTATATTGCAGAAAGAAATTAAATTATTCTCTTAATGACATCTATATGGGAGAGCCACGCTTCGGCTTGAAGTGGCCGGCTCGACCGGAGAGATACCACGGCCTTACAGAAAACCGGTGTGAAACAACGCCTGCGATATGTTTCACCAAGTCAGTGAGGATACCATTATACATCCTCCGATCCCCCTTCTCATCCCCCAAAGGCCGGTAACGCACTTGTTACAAGTGCTCCTCCTGATGCCTCTGGTGTTGCAGGTGTCCATGGGCGGCCGTAATCGTTTGCCCCCTATTACATAAAACAAAATATACATTTCAAGTACATTTTTAAATACATAGAAAAAAATACCATTGATTTAGGTAACAGCCTCCTCACTAAATGCGGCGTGTCAAGGACTTCAAAGGAGGTCAACTACCATTAAATTATTATTGTCTTAATTTTAAAGGTATAGACATAATTGTTACATTTTATGTTATTATTATTACTTAATTTCTTTTTTCAAAGTTCTAGGATAAGAACTCATACTCAGAAACTATTAGGAATTTGTTTGTAGCCCACTTCTTAGTAAAGAAACATCTGATTCCCAGAACCTCACTGGACATTAAAGCACTTAGGATATGATAGTTCTCGTACGCTACGTCATACCAAGCCTCTCGGAGGGTAAGATCTTGAGTGATACATTTATCATGGACCCCACTGGCGCGAGTTTGGTTTTAGTTACACATTGCTACATTATACACCGTGAGACTGCATTATAAACTGATGTGGTGGTGTGTTGGAGAAGGTATTTCTTTATAAAATAGAAAGGAATATGTACTTTAATGTAGTCCAATAACAAAATTATTGTTGAACAACCCATTGACTGCAACTCCACTGGCATGCCAGGTACCGCGGTATTCATTTTTCAGGCTAACATATATTCTGCCGAAATTATTAGAATTATTGCAACTTACAAACGTCTGAATCTAAGTCTATATCTATAGACTACTACTAGACTATAGATAAATATTACCGATTATTAAGACGAACTTTCTAGATAGAAAGTTCGTCTTAATATCAGGCATTTGCTCATTGGATATCCACTTAAGCCACAACTGGTGGTCAGTACGATTTGCAGTGTCAACCTTTTCTTTTTTTTTTCAAATAAATGTCTCTCGTGAACCTAATAATATAGCTTATGACACTTATTAATAATGTGGATTTCTATTAGTGAAAATATGTTTTCTAATTAGTTCAGTAGATTCATAGATTACTCCCCCCTACCTGACAAACTTAAATAATAGCATTGGATATCGCAGATCATCATCCACAGACTTTAGTATGTGTCCATTTTCTTGATATAGGTATCACCTTAACTAAGAGGTTCTAGTCTAGTATATAACGCTGGCCAGAAAAAAAAGACTTGTTTCAAATATTACTTCTCATTATAATACTATTGTTTTAATAGTTGTTTTTGATATTCTATTGTTTTTTGCTACCTTAGTCGGCTCTAGCACCCACGTGTCGGTACGGTTAGTGACAACCCGTATTCTTCATCTGTCACCACACTCAACTCAATCAACCACCACTGTTGAACGAAGGTCTCCCAATGAGCGAAAACTATACCGGTTTTGAGCAGTCCAAATCCATCTACTGCAAGCCATATTCTTCAAATCTTAAATAAACAGAAGACATTCATTATAATTTTACAATTACTTATGATTGTGTATCAACAAACATAATTAATTCTTAATTTGTTAAAAAACAATTTAACTGTAAATTCAATAATACCTTTTCCATTACGTAAACAATTTTCTTCCTCATTGTACTTCCACTGAAAATCCCCAACATGTAGATAAGGCTTTAGATACCGCAGTAAATAAAAATAGGGACGGTGTGAACACGACTTAAATCATTTTTGTGATTTATTTCGGTCAGAAGTTACACCCTTATAATGCGTTGTTAGAACAGAATATATTGTTTTGTTGTAAATACGTTGGTAAATATTTCACTGTGAATGAGAATGTTTCTATTTAAAGTATGTTACCCAAATACGCTTTACATTTCTTTACTGAGGAAATTGAGTTTATGTAATAAAAATTAAAATTTGCAATTAATTTAGCCACGCTTCGGCATGAATGGGCCGGCTCGACCGGAGTGGTACCACGGCTTCACAGAAAACCGGTGTGAAATAGCGTTTGCGCTGTGTTTTACCGAGTGAGTGAAGATACCGGAGACCCATACCCCAACCTCTCCTCCATCATCCTTCCCATCCCATCCCCCAAAGGTCGGCAACGCACTTGTGACGCCTTTGGTGTTGTGGGTGTTCGATACATATTTAAATTGAATTTCATTTTAATAAACATCGTACTACGACCGACGACAAGAAAACCAGCGTTTAGCAACCGAACGACCGAAACCATAATTTGGTCACTCAAAAAACTCCAAAGAGCTTGAAATTTTGGTATTGCTTTTTTATATTCAATGGCAATCAATTACCTACCTACTTACTCATTTATCTTCTTATAAGTATATTCAAATAGTGGCCTTGATATATTTCCTGGTGCTTCAGTTTTTTTCTGATTAATTTCGTCGTGGGTTCCAAGAAAAATATTTACCTGGGACTTCCCGAGTGTTATAACTTGGTGTTTTCGTGGATCTCTGCTGTTTATTCTTGTGTACAAGAGTTGTAGTAGAGACCATATAGGTGGGATTAGTCTCAATGATTCAAGTACATTAAAAAAAATGGTTGCTTATCCAATTCGGGCCACTCCAGCACTTAGATCTAAAACATACTTTATGAGTACAAACAGTATTAAGTATTTGCTTCAAACACAAAGCAAATAAATATTATTATTACAATGACTTTAAACGTACTTTGCTATTTACATTTGAAACATCTTCATCGTAAGCCTATGGTAAACATCAAATAATTTATATTGCCCTCTCAAGTCCGATCTCAAGACGACACAAAATCCATCCCGCCCCAACCGCAAGCCATTCCACTTTATTACCAAACTAATATATTATAGTTTAACTCACTTAATTACCCATTAGGCCTGTAAGTAAAGGTTGACAAATTAACATACACATACGACTATTACTATCGTTTATCAAATGTGATTAGCACAAAAGTGGTTAAAGGTCTTGATTGACTGCGGATAGTGACGCAAAATTTACCAGAACTGTCAATCATAATTGACAATTGTCGGTCAAATCTATAACTAAGTGATATTGATAGGTATTTAATATTTTTGACGTGTAAAAACTTAACAACGGCAGTTGTAGTACGATAAAGTCATAAACATCGGATTTTTTTAAATCACACTTGTCTGTTACAGTTTTTTGCACCATATTGCCTAATATATTGTCTGTGATGGAAAATTGTAATAACAAGAATTGTACACTCTGGCCATCAAAGGTTACTACTACACAACAACTACTGCTGGACATATACTTTTCTTAAGAAAGGAGGTCCTCTCTGGAAATAGTAATAGATTAGAACTTCGATTTTTTTCTTATGTATGGGCCTGACGTTTTGTCTCTACTCTGCCTTTATCTCTGCCTACATTAGGCAAGCAAAAGCAGAATCCTAGAGTGGTGGTCACCATACTCATTGCGAATGCAGAAAATGCAACAATACAGCATGGCGACCCACACACACAGCAACGACGGCACTGTCAGTACCTGACTGGGTGACCGCTGGTGGCATGATGAGCGTTACCGTGATTCGGAGGTCACGTTAAGCAGTTGGTCCCGGTTGTTATTATGAGACAACAGTCGTAAAGTTTAATTGGAGGTTTTCAGGCGGCTTTAAAACATCCAACGGCAAGATTATATAGCCGCAACGTTGTCTTACCAGTCCCCAAGCCGCACTCGGCCAGAGTGGGGATGTATGGCCTTTAACCCTCTCCTGACATTATGATGAATTTCTACTTTTAATTGGATAGGTTTCGCCTAGGGCGAAATACAACTGAGTTTATTTCTTTTCATCTCTTCCCGTCTATCATATACAGATTTTTGTAAAACAAGTAGTAACGTGTACAGTACAATACCTGTACTATTACAGCAGTAATAGTACAGGTATTGTACAGTCACATTAGTGTGCATTTACCCTTAATGTAACGGACTCCTAAAGATTAGAGCGCGGACTAATATTTATCATTTTAATTAAAATCTTAAAGCTTTTGATTTATGACCGCTTCCAGGTAATGTTTTACTTTTTAATTCCCCTGGCATGGAGAACTTGAAGAAGGATTTAAACTTTGGACGAGGTTTTATTTAGTTTATATTTCTTCGTTGTAGGTAAGGAAATCGTTGAAGATACTTAATCATAAAACATTGTATTTCTTTATACAACTTATTCCTTTTCTTACTCATAAAAAGTACTTACATAGTATTCTTTTTAATAATTTTTGTTCGTCGTTAATCTCTGGAACGGCTAGACCGATTTTGACAGTACATAAACTGGCAGATAGCTGATGATACAAGGAGTAACTAAAGCTACAATTTTTTTAACTAGTTCCGCCATGCGGTGTTACCCACAGTTGTTGTTGTAAAGGTACAAGCGCGAATAATATCGCGGGGCTCAAGTGGCTAATATTAATATAATACTCGTATTTGTCTGCTTCTGTGGCGCAGCGGTAGTGTATGCGAATGCTGTGCTCAAGCAATGAGACTTCAAAGTCTCGGGTTCGATTCCCAGGTCGGACCAAATGTTTGTAATGATCTGCAAATATTTGTTTCGGAGTTTGGGTGTTTTCTATGCATAATATGTATTTATTTACCAAAAAAAAAGTACTTATATCAGTTGTCTAGTACCCATAACACAAGCTCTGTTTAACTTAGGACTGGATGGCGTTGTGTGTTAGACGTGCGAAATATTTATTTATTATTTTATTATAATATATAAAGAAACAAAACGTAGCACACGCAATCATTTGAATTTAGGTCAAAAAACTGACTCAATATTTTATGATCAAACACTAATATGTACACCACTTACTATGGTTCATTTTTTACTAAAAAACTAAAACTAAATTCATCACCGATCGCGTTTTATGAAACTGAAATAGAATATGGTAACTAACATTCAATACTTTTAAAAGCTCCGCTTGATGGATTTTGCCTTGAACATGTTGCCGCGTTATTCGATGTATTAAAAAGTTCAAAAAGAAAACCGTCGCTTTTATACAGTGATAAATTATTTTCATAGATTATTATCTTATATATATTATGACTGCCTCGGTGGCGCAGTGGTAGTGAATGCGACTGCTGTGCTTGAGGTTTCGAGTTCAAATCCTGGGTCGGACCAAATGTTTGTGTAATCAACAAATATTTGTTTCGGAATTTCGGTGTTTCCTATGTATAATATGTATTTACAAAAAAAAGTATATATGTATTCATATCAGTTGTCTAGTACCCATAATACAAGCTCTGCTTAGCTTGGGACTAGATGGCGTTGTGTGTTAGATGTCTGAAATATTTATTATTATTATTATTTATTATATAAATAAAATTAACATGCAAGACTTGTGTGTGTGTGCGTGTGTGTGTATGAGTGAATGAACGTTCTGTATAGCACTGTGTGTAACTCGAATATTATGATGTCATTTTTATCAAAACTTCTGTCTTCTTGTTTTCTTCAAGCCAAGATGTAACTCTCTGTTTGCAGTTATATTTATTTGTTGAGTAGAAATTCCAATCCTTGTTGACTTTGTTATGTAAGTAGCTACTGGTTACATAAAGTTAAGTCTGGACGGTAACCCATCGGTAAGTTAGCACAACGTAGTGACAAACAAGCGTGTGTGAGGAGCGGACTGCAGCGCTCATCCATCATTGTTGAGTATGGAACGAAACACGCCGTAGATACTCCGTCTACTCGATTAATCACTCTGTATCCGTATGCACTTAAGGCAGTCTTTACATGATGCGATTGACATTATGTAATTGTGTAAAAGGTACATTGCAGTTGAAACGTGAAATGGATTTTCTTGCGTGTTGTGAGATAAGATAATTTTAAGTGTTGTCAAAGCAGGCTAACGTATGGCAAAATATCGCTGAAGAAGGAACAGTTTGTTTGTTTTACCAGGCCATTTCCGCACTTAGCCTCTTGATTGAGTCGTTGTACATGAGTTTTGAGAAGGAAATGTATGTAGGTATATATTAAAATTATGAATTATGGTAATTCCGTTTGAAGTCGACGACAATCTTAGAAATATTCTGTCATTTCGATCTGTTCTGTACGAAAATCTCCTCCTATCATAATTTGTTCGACAATCTTTGAATGTAACAGTGCATTCGGGCTTTAGAGGCAAGTTCGATTATGATACTGGTAATGGTACATTTCATCAGTTTTCCGACCTTGAATGGCACAGCGGCTGAATAATTTACATAAAATTTGCAGAAATGTATAGTGTAAAAAGTGTTATTTGTGTAAAGAAAACCTGTTATATAGGACCTACTTTTAATTCTATCCGTATGTAATTTAAGCAACTTAGTAGTACCGTGAATGTGCGACTTTAATTTCCGTGTATACAAAATTCGATTAAGGTCGTGTTTTGGGTGTTTTTGTTAACTTATGAACCGCATGTGATGTTTTGCAGTTATATTTCGTATGTTCTCTTTGTGACGAGAAATAATTCAGTTTCAGCTAGTTAATATGCTTACAGTCGTTATGGAAACTTGCATTGCGAAGAAATGGATTAATGTTTCCACTTATTCTTGATGTACAGTATGCAAGGAACGTGGATTTATTTTGTTTATGGAAGTTTGTTCTTTGTCTTAAGACAACAACTTTATACCTGTCAAGTAACATCACAACAACATTGAGTAATAAAATACCTTTTCCTAATTTTTAGAAATGAATACTAAAAGTTAGATGATATAAGTAAGGTTTGGTAATAGGTTACCATTTTAATCTATTGACAGTTTATCGTTCAACCAAAGAGTTAGCATCAGAACTAGAAAATATATCTATATATCTATAAATGTTATGTTGGTTTGTGTACGCTTCAAAAACTCAAAAAGTTCTGCACCGATTGAGCTGACATTTTAGAATGATACATAATCCGCATCAAGGATTGTTTTTATCTAATTTTGCATAAGTAACATATCCGCGACCGCGAAAAAACACGAAAAAACTGACATAAACGCGAGCGGAGCCGCGAGCAACAGCTAGTAACTTATAATATTATACTCATCATAATATAAATATGTTTGTTTGGTAAAAACTTTCAAATAAATTATCATAAAACACATACGGGGTTTGATTGAACAAAAGACAAATTTATTTCGTTTTATAAAAAACATCCTTACCCTAAATTAAGAAAAAAACTGCTTTCATTCCAAATTTAAACAGCAATTACGTTCGACAGAAGGCAAGTCCGGCTGTCTTTTCACGTAGCAAAGGCTCTTAAGTGTAGGGCCTTTGAGCCTCGAGGCCTGCCTCTTGCCTCGGGCTAGGCCACTCGAGTCCTTGTGTGCGCCTCGCTGCACTAACTGTTGCATGAGGCCAAGACTTTTTATTTGAAGTTCTTTTAGAGTATGTACGAGATGTGAGTTCAAGAATGTTGAAGTACTAAGGTAATGTTTTCGCATTGTAGGTACTTAGTAGCTTTAAATATAGTGCGTGCGAATTTGACGTATGTAAGTAATATCATAAAGACAGACAAAAATATCGTGATAGCAATATTAATTTGTGATATTGTGATATCTTATACGCTTAGGTATTTCGGAATACATGTATGTTATAGATTCAATTATTTATCTGCCTCGGTGGCGCAGCGGTAGCGTATACGACTGCTGTGCTTGAGGTCTGCGATTTGATTTCCGGAACGGACCAAATGATTGTATGATCTGTAAATATTTGTTTCGGAGTTTGAGAGTGTTCTATGTATAATATGTATGTATTTACAAAAAAAGTATATATGAATTTATATCAGTTTTCTATTACCCATAAAACAAGCTCTGCTTAGCTTGGGACTAGATGACGTTGTGTTAGATGTCCGAAATATTTATTTACTTATGCATTTTGTCCATTTTGTCCTAAGTAAAAATTTAACCGAATCAAACCGCCGTTTTCGGCCAACAAAAATGCTATAACCACAAATCGTTGTTCTGAGTCTTGGTGTTCATTGTGTCCGTGTCACATGTGTGTTGAATCCTCCGCAACACAGGGTTTATTCCTAACGCAGGAGTTGTCTTTAAAAAAGATATATGATATGATAATGTGCTTTTATACCACGTAACCAATCAATACAGTACAAAGTTGCACAAACATACAGATTGAGTGTATTATCGAAGTGCATATATCAGAAAGAGAGAACCATATCAACGAACTCATTACCCGACGACACGAGATCAAAAGAGTGTCATCTTTGTTTATTTGTACGGCGACCCCTGGGACTGGATGTTTTATCACTCTCATACTAACAAGACGTGCTCGTATAATAGCTAAAAATACACGGTAACACGTCTTTGGATAAGTAAAGTAGGTTTGTTTACGTCACAGAGGAGCGTAGAGAGGGATTTTAAAGAGTGGTTTCGGGGTTCTATTGAGTATGTGTTTCTGTCGGTGATTAGGGTCGAATGGGCTCTAGAGAGGGTTAAATTTGTAGATAGGATTACAGATAGTTAGAATAGTAAGGTATATGAAAAATAGTTTTGTTGACGGTTTTGAATAAGTCAAAGGTTTTTATATCAAGTTTCTCTCGAGAATAGTTTATAGGATAAATCTTTGGTTAAAGAGTAAAAAGTTTCTAAAAATTAAATTGTCTTAGAATGAGGAATCGGTATGGCAAAATTTTATATAATGTATTTAGCATTCGTACCTTGATCAGTAAGAAAATCAGAGTTAAAGTCAACTTTTATTAGACAAATCTAACCGTGGGAGAGCCACGCTTCGGCATGAATGGGATGGCTTGATACGATGGAGTGATACCACGGCCTCACAGAAAACCGGTGTGAAATAGCGTTTGCGCTGTGTTTCACCGAGTGAGTGAAGATACCGGAGGTCCATACACCAAGCCCTTCCCTATCCCCCTCCCCGTCTTCCAAAGACCGGCAACGTACTTGCGACGCCTATGGTGTTGCGGCCAGCGGTAACCGCTTACCATCAGGTGATACGTCTGCTCGTTTACTCCCTATTCCATAAAAAAAACTTTTATTTCACCACCTACTGTGTCTCTGGAAGACTATTATGAACTTATAAAATAAATGAATAACAACAGATTTCGGTTTTACTTATCTTAGAGAGAGACATATAAATCCGATACACGTATGTACATCAGCAACTTGTTGTTGTGTTGTATGGCAGATAAGTATCTGATATTTTTTTATGTGTGGGACTTATACCGCCCACAAGTCCATCACTGTAACTCCAGTACACCAGGATCAACAGCAGTGTCCCACGAACACACCGAGTTAGGACACTCGGAAAGTCCCAGGAAAAATTAAACTATCTTGAAACCCGCAACGATATTAATCAGAAAAAAACTAGAGGAATTGGAAATATAATAAGTAAAACTTCCCTCCTTAGCATAGCGAGCGCCAAAAAAATGATGTCAAAATAGGCAGACGTCTTTTTGAAATCGGGAAGCAAAACTGATGAAACTAACCCTAGAATAATAAAAAGTCTTTACTAAATATTCGACTTCACTCGCTTCCCTACAACACAGAGCCCCTCCCTGTAGAAATTTTGGGCATACAGAATGGTTTCTATAGAAACTTGTCATACTTATACAGGGTGTCCGTTATACAAACTTCGGGGATTCTGTATACAGAGTGCGCCGTTATCGCAAGTTGGAATCTCTTTGCAGTGTGCGGGAAATGAGTGTTGATCTATTGCTCGTTTTTCGTCGAGCACTGATGAGTGTACGTGAGTTGATTCCAGTTAGAAATGCGGGGTTTATTCAGTCTTTCACGTTGTCTTTTCTTGTTAGTACTTTGCCTGCAGATTGCAAGTAACCCTGAGTGTGTGTGTTTGCGAGTGTTATATAATGATAGAGATATGTTTTGTGCTGTGTCAATTATGTGTATAGGTTAGATTTGTAGGTATACGGGAGTTACTGAGACGAGTGAAACGCACGAATGTCAACTGTTTATTAAAGCAAATAATTAACTTAGCTTACACACACATACACACATTACAATGCACTATCCCCACATATATAATATTCTTTATTTTCGAAAGATAGATGAGAGAAGATGTCTTTAATTAGAATACTGGGGTGTATCAGTAGCACCTTCATATTAATTTCAAAAGTTCCATAAGGTGATAGATAATGTACACGTCACGTTATTTAAGGAAAATACCATAAGTAAACTATGTATACCTACTATCAATAACAATAATATAAGATATGTTTTTTATAATGTGTTATAATATTTAAATATTATACTTAATTGGTCAAGTAGGAAGGAGAACTTGGAGAAAAGAGCCTAGGGTGGCCAATGCTCGTATCTGTACGCGAATTGAAAACCTTTATAAAAGTGAGCAATGGAATACTAACTTTTGACCGCGACTCATGTGTGTCAAGATTCAAAATATCTTAATGCCTTTCATTGAACTCAGTGTATCGGTTTAGCTGTGAAGCGTAACAGACTTACAGACAGAGTTACTTTCAAAATTATAATATTAGTATGCACTAGTATAAATTGGTTTTGGAATCAGCATAACAAATATAATAGACTCTCTATGCCCTCAGAATCAGGTGGAGTGGTGTGTTTAGAGTCCGGTAAGACTAACGCTAAACACATTGTGGCGACCTCCACATACAGCGCCATCTACCGAAGATACACTGAACTACGAAGTAACGCACTGTACCTACAAACTACACTACACGGAGTAAATACCAATCCTGAATCGCGCAAATAAAGTTCCCGCGCCGATTATCATATATACAACATCCCAACATCAACTGTTGGGCAGTAGCCCGCCAGGCATGATCACCTCGCCTGGTCGGAGGATCCTCCCTTTGTGTTGGGTGGAACATTATACCCGTTCCCCCACAACATCTTCACAGTTATCGTGGGAGAGCCAAGCTTCGGCATGCATGGGCCGGCTCGACCGGTTTCACCGAGTAAGTGAGTATACCCTCCTCCCATCCCTTTTCCCTTCCCCCAAAGGCCGGCAACGCACTTGTGACGCCTCTGGTGTTGCGGGTGTCCATGGGCGGCGGTAATCGCTTACCATCAAGCGATACGTCTGCTCGTTTGCGTCTTTTTGGTGAAAAACAATGATAGAATTGTTTAACACGCGTCTTCATCGATAGCAATTAATAGTCCACTGCTGGACATAGGTCAAGGAGGTTTTAGCCTGAGGATTGGTATAGGGTTTGCTTCACGTTTTCCTTCTCTTTGCAGTCATGTTTGAGTTGAATAGGAGTAGTCACATTTAAACAATGCCTGTATTGAAACTATTTGTTTTTTTACGCTGCCAACTCTCTATAGAACAATTCAAGTCACATTATTAATAAGTACCTCTTACAGAGTGATTTCCCTTTCAATATTAAATTTGTTAAGCCCACTAAACTGTTCCTGCAATCCCAAAACATCAATTCACCCAAATTTTGTAGCCCACTTTGTTCACTTACGATATTACAGATATAAACAATAATAGGGTCTTATAAAGAATGCATTAGGGTCACCGAAGGTAAGTTTTCAAATGGTATACTATGTAAAATGCATGTAGGGTTAGGGCCTGAGTTGACGAATGAAACGGGAGTTAATACCGACTTCACCCCTGTCGGCGTCGAAAAGATTTCCCCCGGGAATGTCACACGTACTGTGAAACCCTTTGACGTGGCCCATGTTACAAACTGAGGAGAGAAGAGCATTGACTTGATGAGTAATTGTTTTGGTAAATATATTTGTCAAGAAAGTGTTTTTAAGGAGTGTAGTGGGTTTTATAAGACATCTAAGAACATAGACACTAACTTTTAAATTATTATTTTTTATAGAATTGGTGGCAAATGAGTAGATGTTTCGCCTGATGGTAAGCGATTACCACCGCCCATGTACACCTGCAACACCGGGGGCGCCACAAGTGCGTTGCCGACCTTTGGGGGATGGGTGAAGAGTTGGGATATGGGCCTACGGTATCCTCACTCACTCGGTGAAACACAGCGCAGGCGCTGTTTCACACCGGTTTTCTGTGAGGCCGTGGTATCACTCCGGTCGAGTCGGCACATACATGACGAAGCGTGGCTCTCCCACGGTAGATTTTGTTGTACAATTTAATAAAGTATTATAAAACTAACCTTTTATAAATTAATTTACCGTTTACATTACCGTTTTAATTTTCAGACGAGAACTTATTAGCTTCAATTCTCATTAAAGGAGATGGATGTATTAATGGATATAAAGACAAAGACATTGTAGAAAATACATGTGATAATGTTATCCTTCATTTTGTGAGTCTATGTGGGTTTGTCTGTCATGTGTTTTACTTTTAAAAATGACTTTAATAAAACTGTTTATGTAAAACATGACTTATTCCATTCTACTATAAAACTATATTTAATAATTGTAAAAATATGATATTTATTATTAAGTGACTGTGTCCGTCTATCTGTTTGTTCATTTTTCCGCCAAAAAGCTGCACCGCTTTGAAATGAAATATAGCATGGAGATACTTTGATTCTTAAGGAAGGACATAGGGTACTTTTTAACGCGATAACAGGCGTACACACGGCCGGAGCTGCGAATTGACGGTTACGATAACTAATAATATTCCCAACAAGTGTTATAAACAGCCCTTTTTACAATAAATCGCGACAACTTATGCTATAAACCAACATCCCAACGGAGGCTGAAGTAATATTTTAAGCGGCTTTGAATCATCGCTACAACTCTTTTTTCGATACTTGGCATATTGGTATTGTGACATTAAGTATTTAGATAATACCCGATTATTTTTGTACCAGTTACTTTTACTTATCGTTTGTGCTATATTTTATTAAAAAAAGTTTTCTGGATAAAGTTACGTAACGCGGTCTCTTTCTTACTTTTCGACCAAATTATATAAGGAAATCTATATGGGTATAATTGTATACTGCGATAGTACCGTAATGGCTACGGCTGGGCTTGAGGTCAACGGTTGCGGATTTCAAACCCATCTAATGCAGTATCTATGCGAACTCATTTCTAACACGAGTGTTATATATTAATCGAAGATACAAACAAGATTTAACTTTTATGTTATTTTTCTGGTTCACTTTAAAATAAAAATAACCAGACAGTTGATTTATTATTTCTAGGAAACCTGTCCTCTTGCATGACAAGTGTCTTTCAGTTGTCTTTTGTTCTTATATTTTCCATGTGTAATTTTTGTGTTCGTTCTTCACCAGGTAGGTTTTACACAGGGCCGTCTGATAGAGCTTATGAAAGGGGCTGAAGCCACGCTGTTCTGGTTCTTCATAGAATAGGGCCTGAGCACACCACCATAGTACTGACTTTACGTCATTAAGGCTACGGTGAGCCATAAGCTTTTTTTTAAATAATGTTATCTGATCCTACAACTAAAACGACCTTCAAATCGTCAAGAAAAGAGCGTGATTCATTCTTAAAAGGTCAGCAACGCACTTGTGACGCCTCTCGTGTTGAGGCGGTAATCGCTTCCCATCAAGCGATACTTCAGCTCGTTTCCCCCTATTAAATAAAAAATAAAATAATTTTTTCTCATATAATTTCTTTTCACCAAATTAAGAAATAAGTTAAAGATTTCTATATCCAGATACATATGACTGTGAGAACTCTTACTGGTATCGATTTAAGTAAATTAGATATCGTTAGAGTCTTATTGCTTCCTCAAAACGTAAACGTTCCTGCTGATAATATATTTCAGCTTGCGAACCAGCGCTCAACATCGAGACAATTGATTTTCTGCTAGCAACATCCTGATCAAATTATAGCGATCGTAAGCACCTCGATCATCATTGAACAGACTAAAGCATTTTGACTTTATTGTGGTTTAAGCGATCACCACGCCATTTTCTATTGCGCTAGGTGTCGGTTTAAACACCACATGGGATAACACTTTATGTTTTTTTTTTTTAATTGAATTGGGGGCAAACGCCCATAGACACCCGCAACACCAGAGGTGTCAAAAGTGCGTTGCCGGCCTTTAGGGGAAGGGGAAGGGGATAAGGTAGGGGTTAGGGTGTGGGCCTCCGGTATCGTTACTCATTCGGTGAAACACAGCGCAAGCGCTATATTTCACACCGGTTTTCTGTGAGGCTGTGGTATTACTCCGGTTGAGCCGGCCCATTCATGCCGAAGCATAGCTCTCCCATAAATTGTTTTCCGAGTCTAGGTGTTCTTTGTATTCGTTCTATGTATGTTTGTAATGTCCCTCGCGACGTAGCATTTATTCCGAGTGCGAGAGATGTGTAATAAAGAAGCAAAAGTCTTAGATTGACATGGGGAAGAGGAAGATTGAATTTAGGAGAGTCATGCTTTTCAGCACATATAGGCCAGCCAACCTGGAGTTACGGCTTTACAGAAAACCGGAGTTCAGCATTTCGTTCGTTGCTTTTCACATAGTGACGAACCTTTTACCCTACTTTAAGTGGAGGATCTCTATGAATACTTTTGACTTGTGAGTTTCAGTCGGCTGGTGAGTTGTCCACTCCGTTTATCGCCTATAGTATACCAAAATAATGGTTTTGTAATAAGTTGCAGATTTGTATTGAAATAAACCCTATATCGAATCGTTAAGTACTGCGGTAAGGTAGGCCATTATCTGCCTTCTAAGGTTGCTGTTGATTTGCATTGATGATCTCGTACTAACAGGTATGCGACTGTGTTTGAATGGCAAAGCACTGTAGTCAATGAGTCAGTGTTTTATACGACTTTGAATCTCATAGACACATATTGAACATATGTATGTTGTCGAAACCTTGCATTTCAGACAATGAAACAAAGATAAAATTGCGTTAATATGAGGGCAGAGATCTGAAGCAAATGTTATTGCGCATCGAATAAGACTGGGCTTGTCCCCATGGAGCCCCAAAATGTCTACATCGGTAAGCGTTAATTACGTTAAACTAAATCACACGAAGACATATTGCTAAGTATTGTGTGGGGCCACGAAAATGGAGGTTAAAGATTTCATGTCACATAAATAGTGGATATATATTTATGGTTACTTATAAGGATGGCAGTCAGTTGTTTTTATGGTAGGAGATCCACGCTTCGCCATTCCCCATCTACCAAAGGCAGGCAACGCACTTGTGACTGGTGTTGCGGGTTTAGGTCTGATCGTTTAACCAATATTCCATAAAAAAAATTGTGCAATCAGTGGTCGTAGCATCAACAAACATTTTTCGAATAAAACGGTAAATTTTCTTTGTTCGATGGAATTATATATTATTAGATGATTATATAACAAGTAGAATATTTGTTTAACCATTTGTAGTACAGTTATAGTATTGTAATATTATTTTATAACACAAAGAATACTACACTACTCTCATTAAAGTAGTAAATCAGCGAAAAAATAATTCGTTTCTTGGGAACTTTCAAAGATACTCTCTTTGGAAGGAAAGGTACTAGGTACACGCATTGAGATTACGATATTTTTTTTTAAATAGAGTGTTATGAAGAGTCCTCGTTTGTATTCTAATACCCAATGGCAACATGAATAAATCTGCAGCTCGCAGTTCTAATGGCCACAGCCTCGGGGAATTCGCAGCACGGCGTGGAACGCAGCGGATCCCTGATTTATGTGGAACCCATATAAACGCAATCTGCTTAATTGCCGTCTGCTACAACGATAAGCTATGCCATGCCAACTGATAGTTTTAATTCTTTTCGAAACGATAGTCTTAGAAATTGTGGTCCGAATAGAAAGTACCTTGAATTGTTCAAGTGCGGGATGAATTTTTATATTGCACAATCTTTCTCTCAAATTGAAAACTACTATCCAATTACCTGTACGTAATTCTTGGTTAGTTGAGAGTATTTTTCTTCCTTCGTTTTCGGCACATCATCATCTTTCTAGCCTTTATTATTCCCAAGATTATTTGAGGTCAGTTACTAGTTCAACCGGTTTTGCCTGACTATCAGTTTTTCTACAGAGCCACTGGCATCGGACCTCCGCAATTCTGAGGGTGAACTGAATTCGAAGGTGGAACTAGTTGTCAGTATATTTGAGAGCCCTGACTGCCCAAATAACGATTGCCATTGATGTTCATGACAACCGGGATCTACAGCTTAACGTGCTCTCCGAGGCACGGGTGAGAACACCGCCATCTTCCATACTCCGGGCTGCTATTAAGAATTTCTCGTAAGAAGAACTTAATAGCAGTCCGACCCGGGAATCGAACCGGAGACCTCCTGATCGGCAGTTGCTTACGCTAACCACTAGACCAAAGAGGCATTTAGGATATAATGGTGCAATTTCTATGTATAATATGTTGTTGTCCAAAACAAGTGTACAAGTATATATTTTATTTTATTTTTTTCCCGTGGGGTATGCATTTACGCACTTCGCTAGAGCACCGCGGTGGGTTCCCTTCGTGTTGGACTCCTGGCCTCCAAGAGAGTAGGCCAGACTACCCACTAAACCCCACGTTGTTCCTCATCACCTAAGACCGAGCCACGGGATAGAATGCTCACCGCGACTCGGCTAGGGACGCCCTTTCGGGCTCGCCTCGGGGGGCCAAATCGTTGGGCCCCCCCCCTCCTTAGTTGGTATGCGCCCCTGAAACAAGAAGGGCGCATTCCGCCTAAGTGTATAAGTATTTATATTAGTTGTCTAGTATCCATAACACAAGCTCTGCTCAGTTTGGGACTAGGTGGCGTTGTGAATTTTTATTTTCTTTTTTATTTTATTGAATTGTGGGCAAACGAGCAGACGCATCACCTGATAGTAAGCGATTACCGCCGCCCATGAACACCCGCAACACCAAAAGCGTCACAAATGCGTTGCCGACCTTTTGGGGATGGGGGGAGGGGTTGGTTGGTATGGACCTCCAGTATCCTCACTCACTCGGTGAAACACAGCGCAAGCGCTATTTCACACCTGTTTTCTGTGAGGCCGTGGTATCACTCTGGTCGAGCCGGCCCATTCGTGCCGTAGCGTGGCTCTCCCACGCAGAATATTTTATACGTGGACAATATAATAATAACTTGTACACAGCCGCCTGATTGCAAAGTAAATCAAGCTTGTAGTGAGTTAATCGAACTACTACACACACTTATTCATTTCTAAATACATAATATACATGCATATTATTTTAGGTAAAAACTAGCCGAGTCGGAACTAGGGTTGCGGAGCACCAATTCGACCATTCGTCGAAAAACTGATATTCAGGTAAAACCTATTGAACTAGTAGCCGACCCCAAATAATCTTGGGAATAATAAAGGTTAGGAAGATGATGATATCCTAAATGTAATTTGTAAGCCAGTATTTTAACTTTAAAAATTCACATTAAGCAAAATCAAACATAACCTACTGTGTTATAAAAATCTCTCACTCATAACGGCTCCTTTCTTCGAAATAAATGTTCATTCAAATAAAGCCTCATACAGTGAGAACCTGAAAAAGTAACGGAAACCTTTTCTAAATCAACGGTACATTTAACATTTCTACATTACGTACACATTACACCTTAATTCACAAACAGAAGCGGTGTATACAAAATATTTTTAGCATTTCAATCAGCCTCCCCTCGTTGTGTCAAAACAAAATGTCTTTTTTTTTCGTTGGCTCGCGAAACCATCTCATGTGCCCTCCGGTTTTAACTTCAAGTACAAATTAAAAATGCTTTGCTGGTGCCTATTCTGGTGTATCAAATTTTTGCGATGTACAATTTCAAATAATATGGATGAAATTGTTTTTTCTTTTATAAAGATGAGAAATAATTTTATCGATGTTTAAATTTACGAATTGGTTTTAAAAGTTGTTAATGGCATTTGTGAAAATCTATTCAATTTGGAGTAGTATTACTTCTATTTGCCTATATTTTAGTGACGAGTTAGGTCCTTCCCGTTTCCCTTATAAACGTCATCATTAACTGCTCAGTATGTTGTTGTAACTATCTTTATCATACATAATCTAGTATGAATGTTTTTTATTTTTAGAAATACAATAACACTCGACTTATCATTGCAGCTGTTTCTAGCATTGTGTATAGCATCCTACTTAATCTCATTCCATTCCTAAGGCTCTCCTTATACTTGGTATCTGCTATAGAACTCGAATGTTTGTTCTAACTGCCACAGAGGCTGGTATATAAACTTCTTTTTTCAAGGTGAGTAAGTATCACAATTAATGACACAGTCACCACTAGGTTATTTTTGAAACTAAAATCTTGACAAAAGTAAACAAAATATCGCACATTTCGTGAATAGGCCCCTAACAGAGTCCCCCGCGTAACTTACACCCTTCATTAATGAAGGCGAGATTCTTTTTCGATTTTCATCTAAAACAAAAGGTGAATATTTTTGGCAGACGGCAGGTGGGGAGTGATATACGTAGACACGCCTCGTGTTTTAATAATATTGTTTCTGTACCAACATTTAGATGGAGTTTTTATCGACAGTTTCCTGAACAAATTGATGTGTGTTGTTCTTGTCAGATTACTTTTAGCTACAGACTTGGGCATTTTAAAAGGAATGGTTTTTATACATCAAGACAGTTAAATGTTAGGAACATTCATTTGTTTAAAAGGTACCTACTTTTTTGTTTCTTTAGTTCTACAATATACAAATTAGTTTAATGTGTTGAGGCATGAATAAAATGTTCAATAATTTACGTTTGTACGTACTCATATTTCAGGTAATTCTTAATAAAACGTGAAACTCGAAATAGAACTTCACATGGCATCGTGATGGCTTTATATTCGACTAGATCCGTCCCGCAGCATTACGCGCGCTATGCCTTGCTCATCTCATGGGGATACTACATTTTTCAGGATAAAAAGTAGCTTGTGTGCTATTCCAAAGTATAAAACATCGATACATACATCCTCAAAAACTTTCGCATTTGTAATATTAGTAGGATTAGGAATACGTGAGTTTGTATGTGAGTTACATACATCAAGGATGTAGGATACTCCTTACATGAGTTTTGGTAGCCAGTGCTACTAAAAAAAATTATTATACTGTAATCAAACACCAATTTATTTGATTAAAAAAACAATTTAATCCTACACAGAACACGAAATAATATATTGTTTTCTAAACCTATACATAATGAAAATATAAAGGCTAGGTAATCAAAAATACGTTACGTGATACACGACACAGAGATGCGCCCGTCCACACACTCGAGGTCTCGAGCAAAAGTGACCGAGCTTCACGATACTCGATACTACACGATATTCGTTCATTCGAATGACGACACAACGTGAAGTTAGGTACATACCACCAGCGGCGTACTTCACTCTTTTCGTTTGTTCCTAACAATACATTATTTTGGACATCTGACACACAACGCAATCTAGTCCTAAAATAAGCAGACCTCGTACTTGGTACTAGACAACTGATAAATATATATATTTACTTTTTTCTTGCAACTACATACATATTATAGGTAGGAAACACCTAAACTCGTAAACAAATATTTGCAGATCATACAAATAGGTTTTACGTAAAATTCCTAGGGATTATGTAATATACCCTAGATAAAGTATGAAGGCAGGAGAGGCGCTCATAGCCCAGTTGCACTCGGTGATTAGAAACAATCACCGAGGGTAAACAACGTCGGCGTGGTCAGTACCTGAATGAGAGACCGCTGGTGGCATGTTACCATGAGCGTCTCCGTGATTCGGAGGTCACGTTAAGCAGACGGTTCCAGTTGTGTTCATAGAATAAACAGTCGTAAAGCTAAGTTGGAGGCCTTTGGGCGGCTTAAAAACATCCAACGGTAAGATTACGTAGCCACAACGTTGTTTTGCCAATCCCCAACCCGCACTTAGCCAGCGTGAGGACGTAATGGCTTAACCCTCTCCTGAGAGGAGACTCGAGCCCAGCAGTGGGACGTTATGGGTTGTTGATGAAAGTATGCAATGAACAAAAATATTCATAATGTTTCATACATTGCCTAGACGCCCCCTGGACAATACCTGTATTGTCTACTTTACATAGGTATTACATAAAATACCGTATTATACAGATCGCCGGTAACAGATACATTGTAAGATGTAAAATGTTGAAAGAATACTCAGGTACCTTGTATTATTACTTGATAGGGTAGTTGGTGATGATTTTACGGCTCTCGGAGGAAATATTCTTCAAGATTTTACGAGTTCTTAAACTATCAATGATGTGTTAAGACGTGTCACTTTTTATTGCAAATCTTTATGAGTATTACTGGTTCAAGTCTGTAGATGACAAAGTTGCAAATGTTTTATGTACGCGGGCATCAGTGCCATCGCCAAGTGTCGGAAATAGAAAACATAGTCATTCTATATCATCATGGAAACACTTAAGTAAACCATCCCTTCAGGTCCTTCTTATACATCCTAATTGTATAAACTGCCTCATTGGTGGTTGACGTATGCAACTGCGAGGTCTAGGATTCGAATCCCGGGTCGAGTCAAAAGTGTTGTTATGATTATAAAAATACTTAATTGGGGGCAAACGAGCAGACGTATCGCCTGATGGTAAGCAATTACCGCCGCCCATGGACACCCGCAACACCAGAGGCGTTACAAGTGCGTTGCCGGCCTTTTAGGAAGGAGTACGCTCTTTTCTTGAAGGTTTGTGTTTTTAATTTAACTCTGTTGTTTGGTTAGTTCCGAGAAACTTATCTCTAGAACTGTCTTGCGAGACTTGCATTTTTTTACAATTATGGGCTTAACAAAATAATATTCACTTATCAAAAATTTATAAAGGACAACCAATTTTATTGTAAATGTGTAAAAATGGTCTTAATTTGTAGCTTTTTTTATTATGGAAGGGTAAACATTACTAAGGTACAGTTGTCATCCCTTACCAAACATAACTAACTAATACAAAACTAACCTTAGTTTTAAAATTTACATTCTGCTCCATAATAAAGTAATAAAAACCGAAATTTATTCATACCTAGACAGGTTTAAAGTAACTCGGAAATTTACTGTCATACTCGCTACCATTTTAACCATAAAGACGTTTCGTTCTACGGAACAGTGAAATAGCACAGAGGTTATAACAAATGAAAGTTCTAGACGTGTTACCATATCAAAGAATTGTGTTACAAATCTACACATAATACTCAGCTTTAATTTATGTTCCTACATTTTATGGTTAGTTTTATATTTTATTTTGTTGGCAACACCAACAGCATAAATGTGATATCGCAACTAGAAAATAATGTCGATTGGTAGTTATATTCTATATAAATAAAAATTAATAGATATGTGGCGACCTCCACATACAGCGCCATCTACCGAAGATACACTGAACTACGAAGTAACGCACTGTACCTACAAATTACACTACACGGAGTAACTACCAATCCTGAATCGCGCAAATAAAGTTCCCGCGCCGATTATCAAATATACAACATCCCAACATCAACTGTTGGGCAGTAGCCCGCCAGGCCTGACCACCTCGCCTGGTCGGAGGATCCTCCCTTTGTGTTGGGTGGAACATGATACCCGTTCCCCCACAGTGGTGACCCCGACGTGATTGGAAGCAGCCTTCAAGCCGCGCCACCATCATGTTCACTCCCACAGCAAGTCTCAAGCCAGCCAGCAACTTCGGCCTCAACTGGGATATACCACACGCAGAACGCGACCGCTCCAGCCTGGTAACCCCTACGGCCTCTACAGCGTCTAGGCACAGCACACTGCACCTACGGTCCATGTAAGCAGAGCACATCTCTCCCGTCTACGCAGCAGCCAGCCACTACGCAGCAATCGCCCCGACTCACTGGGGACCTCACCGCAGCACCGCGCACCGCATGCGATCCCGACTCACTGGGATCAGCGGACTTCAGCCCCGACTCACTGGGACTAGCGGCATTCAGTTCCGACTCATTGGAACTTGCGACATTCATACATACATACGAAGTAACGCACTGTACCTACAAACTACACTACACGGAGTAACTACCAATCCTGAATCGCGCAAATAAAGTTCCCGCGCCGATTATCATATATACAACATCCCAACATCAACTGTTGGGCAGTAGCCCGCCAGGCATGATCACCTCGCCTGGTCGGAGGATCCTCCCTTTGTGTTGGGTGGAACATGATACCCGTTCCCCCACAGATAAAACGAAAGGTCAATAACTTTTGACAAAACGAAGTCTCTAGGTCATTGAGTAAAAAATACATCGTCATGTTTAACGTAAGTGTTACCAACATTTTTTTTATAGAATAGGGTTTCAAACGACCAGACGTATCACCTGATAGTAAATGGTTACCGCCGCTCATGGACACCCGCAACACCAGAGACATCACAAGTGCATTGCCGGCCCGGCTCGACCGGAGTGATAACACGGCCTCACAGAAAACCGGTGTGAAACAGCGCCTGCGCAGAGTTTCACTGAACGACTGAGAATACCGGAGACCCTTCCTTTCTCCCCTTCCCCATCTCCCGAAGGACTGCAACTCGCTTGTGATGCCTCTGGTGTTGCATGGGCGGCGGTAATCACTTACCATTGCTGTGTTTCACCGAGTGAGTGAGGATACCGGAGGCCCATACCCCAACCCCTCCCCCCATCCCCTTTCCCATCCCCCCAAAGGTCGGCAACGCACTTGTGACGCCTTTGGTGTTGCGGGTGTCCATGGGCGGCGGTAATCGCTTACCATCAGGTGATAAGCCAGCTCGTTTGCCCACTATTCAATAAAAAAAAAAAAAAAACCATGAGGCGATACGTCAGGTCGTTTGCCCCCTATTCCATAAAAACAAACCAAGATTAGAAGTCATCAAATTCATTGCAGACTAGAATTCAGACAATACAACAAAGCAGCATGGTGACCGTCACCATGGCAGCCTATTTAGATTCTTTTGCATCATTAGGCCTTCGGTCTGGCACTCACCAGCGAAACATGACAGCGTGAATACTGTTATTCTAGATTGGCCTTCTGTAAAAGTCTTCTGAAAGAAAAATTTAAAAAACCGTTAGTTTTCCCATGTTGCCTATCCTTTGGGTTGGTTTGAGTCTTATATAGTACGGATATGGCAAAAAATTCAAGTAAAATACTAAGTCTGTAAAATAACTATAAGACACTCGAATTCAGACATTCTTACGTACTGAATTATATTAATATAAGTTGCGACGCCAACGTCTCGCCAACGGAGTTTATATTTCCGTTACAATGGGTGGTTTCTCACGTGAATAATTTTTAGATAGATATACACACTTTATGGGACACGAAAATAGCGTCAGTTCGTGTGGATACAAGTTATAGGAAAACTGGACTGTATTGACACTCTTTATTAATAATAATCATCATCCTAATCTCTCATCATTTTCCCCTGGCACACTTGGCTAAGGCCCGTGTGTTAGATTTAGCTTCCCCTTTAAAATAAAAGGGATACCACAAAAGGTATAAAAACCAAATAATAATAATATTACTTACAATTCTTAGTTTAATATTTAGCAAAGTACATAAAGACTAAAATGTCAACGGGTAGATTATATATAAGCCATAACTATGAAATGACAACAGTTAAAAATACGTACATAGGATTACAGGCTTCCTTCTTTTTGAATTCGGTTAAAAACTATTGTAAAATAACTTATTGAATTAAAAATATTGTTATAGTTCTTACACATATACATTCACGCTTAGACTTCGAAGGAGTAAACAGAGGCGTGTTATAGGTGACTGACTGCACGGTTGGCCGAGTGGTGTCAGCGGTCGCCATGCCGCTTGCTACTGCGCCAAGTGTCGTGGGTTCAAATCCCACGCGGTACCTACAACACTTTGTGTGATCCACGAATTGTTGTCCCGAGTCTGGATGTTTATTGTGTCCGTTTCATGTATGTTTGTAAAGTCCCCCACGACACAGGATATGTATTCCTAATGTGGGAGTTGTCTTTTTTTAGAGATTTTTTTTTTAGAGATAGGTCTACAATATGTCTTTAAGAATTTTAGTCGATGCACTCATTTCGTGGAAATCAATCTGGGCAATAACGGCTAGTTTCGAAATCTGAACAGAAAATACGTATATAATTTCCCTTGTATATACATTTTCTTTTCTATTTTTTTTTAAATAAGTATGTGTACAATAAAGAATAAACGAAAGAATTAAGATTATATTAAGTATATTAATATTATACTGAAGGAATGTGTATTCCATGTAGCTTATTCGGATAGACTGTCTAGGAATCAGTCTATGAATAAGTTAAAACCGTTTAAAAATAAGTGCAGTAGCTTTTGAGTTTATGACGAACAGCTGGACAGACGCGGCGGAGGACTTTGTTTTATAATATAATAATTGTTTATTAGATGGCTACTGGGCCCAATGTGTTAATAACAATTTACTTACGTCTAATATTAGTAACATAAAATATAAAGCACACTGTTTTTTGGGTGTTTCGACATCAGGTCCGAGAGTTCCTCGACGGTGGTAACTTTGAGCCGCTTGCCATCGCGTACCTTAATAAGTATCGTGCCCTCCTGTGTCCAACACGCACGAGTGCCGAAATGATAACGAGCTTAAGTAAATACAGTTTGTCTAACCTTAGTGAGAAACTCTCGGATTGAAATCGACGAGCTCTTAAGTGCCGTTTTAGCCTTCCAAATGGATGTCCTGAGCTCCATACTGCGGAACCTAACAAGGATGGGCCCGTGATGATCCTTATTGCGTGGCCCGAGTCTGTGGCAGATAGTTAACGACTCCTCAGTGCATCCCTCAAAGTGCAGCTTATTTTTAATGATGCCCAGCACTACTTGGTTGCAGTTTTCACCGTCAACCTCTGCAACTCCCATCAAAAGCAGTGCAGTTCTCAAGCTGTTGATGCCTTCTCTCTAAGGCATCAACAGCTTGAGAACATTGACTTATCTGCCTCCGCAGCAGCTCCAGCATACCGTGCATTAGTTCCCGAAAAGATCTGAACTCTTCGGCAACCCTAGAAACTGTATCCTTCGAGGGACCCGTGCAATGCAGTTGTGACTCTAGTTGTTCCATTCTCTTGGTGAAGCACTCCTCTAATGATTTTTGGGCAGCTTCAATACTCTCCAGTTGCGGCATTTTGTGATGTAGTGTACAGCTGGTAGGTGGTGACTCTTATATAACTAAGATCCGCACATAAACTTGCGCCAACACTTGTTGTATAGTTTTAAACAAAGTGCTGTAGAAATTAAATGTTCTTATCTACAAACTTTAACTATTTAAAATAAAAATAATATGTATAAGACTTATTGCTGTATGTGTTGATGTTTTGACTCCTACCCACTTTTTCACGTTTAGTCTAATAACTGGAGCATGAGCCACATTCCTACCAGAGGCCTCAAATACAATACAAACACTCTTCGGCGTATGTAAGTACTAATTCGAATTAATCTGGATTGCATAGTCGTAACTCGTATTATAACCCCGAGCAGTCAGAGTCCTCTAGAATCAAGCTAATATTTTTACTTACTTAAAGCATATTGGTACGCTAACCAGCGAGAGCGATATACACATTTTGCTTTTAAATTATTGAACAATAAATTTTCTTTTATCAGGAAATGAATTTTAAGTATACACGTGTCATAAAGGTTCTTGTACACTCTCACATCAGACAAGTAATTATTCGAATTTAAAATTGCATTTCAGTGTTAACTTAACTCTTCGATAGTTTTCAATATGATACCACAAGAAAGCATTAACATTACGGTGTTGAACCGATTCATCAAATTTAATTAAAATTAATTAAGAAAATCTAAAATAAAAGTGTTAAGGTCTCAATTTTTGAACGTTTTAAAGTATGATTTGATAGATCTTACATGAGTTTGAAAGTTAATAGATTCAATTTAAAATATTGTTAGTCTTAAAAAGTTGTTTCATAGATATAAGATTTAGAATTATCAGTGATAAGTTTCATTTACTATATTCCAGTACTATAGGTAATTAATTTCATTGCTTTGGAAGGTCAGGTATTGAAGAATATCGATTTGCATTATTAAATGTCATATGGAAGACTGGACAAATGTCATAATTGTACAAGGATAATCCATTGAAGAAAATCTCCTCTGTCCATAGTTAAACCCAGGAAAACCAAGGGTCTAAGCATACTGCTATACAAAAGTAATCCTTTACATATCAACCAATCGCCGTCCACTACTGACCGAAGGTCTCTCTCAATCATCAACTATTCTGGTCTAGGGCAGTTCGCATACATCCTCTACCTGACTGTTAGCTTCCCTAAAATCATGGGTCCATCGTGCCATAGGGCACCATAAAATACGTTTATTCGCTGTCTCCACTCCAGCTCATTTCCAGCGACCGTCAGTTCGTCTGAAAACATGATCGGCCCATTTCTACTTCAGCGTACTGATTCTCCGAAGTCAATCCGATAGAGAAAGATAAAACCAACGTTACGGTACAGTGTGCGCGAACCCTAAAGGCTTGATTATTCGCTGAGATCATAAAACGCAACAGTTTACTGTACACCTGTCATCATGGCCGTTTGACATGCCAACCTACTATTATAATAACGGCCTATGACACCGATATCTCACAATAATAGCCTTGATTCCATATCGATAACAATGCGGCTTACTTTTATCGATTATTCTGTTTGTCGATTAATTAAATCTAATTATCCAATACAGGTGGTTTGTTGACTTAATTTGTTAACCTATTTATTTTTTCAACCAATAATAGATACAACAAACATGAGTTACACCGCGGGGCGAAGCTTGTCTGAAAAATGTAATAATTTTAAGTTACTTCTTTAATTATAAGTTTCAGTTCAGAGATTGGCAGGAACAAACAGACAGATAGACAAACAAAAATATAAAAAACATATCATCATCATGGGGTGCCATCTTCAAAATGAAGTTTGGAGGTCAGCAGACGGTATCCCTCGCGATCACGAGCGGCCTCTTTCAGTTAGTGATATTTTTCTAGTCCAGTCCAGGATCTGATGTCATCTATCCACTTCTTTCTTGGTCAACCTGGTGTCTTCCTGCCAGGTATTTTTCCCTCTAAAAGAAGCCTCAGGAATTCATGTTGAGTGCCCCTTTGTATGTGTCCAAAAAAGTCCACTTTCCCTGTTTACTATAGTAGACATCAGTCCCCTCTTGCACTTGGCTCACTCCAGCACTTTGATGTTGGATGTAAAGCTAGTCCACGATATTTTATAAAAACATATACCTTAGTTTATCAAGACCGCAACAGGACAAATTGTTAACTTAGTAACATGGCTTACAACTTGTGATCATGTCCAAAATGTTAACGGTTCGAACAACACATTAATTCTATAACAACTAGTATTTAAGTTTAAGTACAATTTCTCCAAAGTCCCCGCCAGATGTTTACGAACTTTCGCATCTAATTCTAAGCCTGTCCACTTGCGTTTGAGCGTAAACATTGCCTAACAATTTTGGTTTACTACAAAATACATTTTAATTGCGTTATATTGTAGTTAAAACTTTTGACCATTCAATAGTCATTTTGTCTTAATTTTGAAGTGAAAGTTACTTTTTGTGTGAACAACAATTATGGAACTGGCATCATCGTCATCGCTTGCTTCTCATGAGCTATAAATAAGTATACTGTGTTTATATGTACATAGATTCCAATAGCTCGACGATACAATTCACTCCGGTCGAGCCGGCCCATTAAAGCCGAAGCGTAGCTCTCCCACGGTAACCTCGGTGTCCTATGAGCGTCAGTTAAAGCCACTAATTAAAAAACACGTGTACCTGTGTCGAACTATTAGTTTTGAATATACTAAAGATATATCTATATACTATATATATATATATATAGCTTAACTACATATTTTAACCGTTAGAAGATACATAATAAACCTTTAAAGCTAAAGCAACGGGTCCTAGTTAGTATACAATATATCACAATACTACGAACAACAAAGGGATTAAGCCAGCTACATAATATAGCGGCAGACTATAATCTTCGTTCAGTCCTTGGCCTCGCCGCAAAGGGCCCAAGGCTGCTGTATTACCACGTTTTGTAATCCAACTCGATGCATTTGCTTGCTCATTTCATAGTTAGCTGTCATAGATTATGTAAAGTTGTAGATATGATAGTCTCTGAAATCGTCCGATGGAATATTTTTGTAATTCTAGAACAAAATCTTGGTATTTTGAAATTTGTTATAAACACATACTTATTCACTTTCAAATTCAATTCAAACTGCCTCGGTGGCTTAGTGGTAGCGTATACGACTGCTGTGCTTGAGGTCTCGGGTTCGATTCCCGGGTTAGATCAAATGTTGGTATGATCTGCAAATATTTGTTTCGGAGTTTAGGTGTTTTCTATGTATGATATGTATGTATTTATATACATTTTCTACTACCCATAACACAAGCTCTGCTTAGCTTGGGACTAGATGGCGTTGTGTGTTAGATGTCCGAGATATTATTTATTATTACTTTAAATGGCTGATTTATTTGAAGGAGAATGTAGATAAGGTGTAGAAGATATAATTTGTACAAATAACAGTTTTGTCTTACGAACGACTAAAACCACACGGTGTGCCACTCTACGCCTGAGAAGGGAGGGGTCCAGGAAAGTACTCTCATTAAGTAAGAAGTACAGATTCTACCCAGTTTAAGGTAAGGTGGCCTTGGTTAGGTATAATTCGATTCAATAATCTTTGACGAATAGTGTGGGTAGCAGCAGGCAGGGAGCTAACCTTGTACTTTCTAATGCAAGGCTGCTGTGAAACGTTAATTTAGAAGTGCATGACGTGTAATGACGTCATACTACCGTTGTTTACTCTGTGGGGATTCAAAAGACCGTTATTGGACGTTCAAGGACGATGAAGTAGAAACGTGTAATTTTTAGAGAGAGATGTATTTATTTATTTATTTATACATCATTCACATTTGGCAAATGGGTGATGTAGAGAAGGCGAGAAGTAGGTGCATTTTGATTGTAATATGTATGAGAATGGAAAACTAAATAAAATATCGAACGAACGAAGTATATATATATACTTCTACAAATAAACGGTTATATTCAAACGTATATAGATTAATTATTATAGTGCTATCACTAGAGAGATTATTAAAAGATTTTTTAATGTTAATAAACAACAGTCTCTATATCGTAGTTAAAAAAATTGATATGAGATGACTTTATTAGATTTTGCCTGTAAATTTATGATTCTGACTGAGCAGCTGTCAGCAAATTTACCAAGAGTTTGATTAAAAATTAAAAAAAAAAGACCATAAGAACTAGCTGGTCCACTCTAGTAAGCTTAAACAGGCACATATACAAATACAGGCTTTATACTTACCTATTGTGTAGTTCTATATAGTGCATTTGTAGTTACAAGCCAACGTACAAATTTAGACGAACACACCGACGACAGAGGCAGTATTGTGTACTTGCTTGGACACGGTCGGGCTGGTCCATTTCAATTGCCCACCTCCCACGTGACCTAAGGGTACATTAGCAATTTGTATTTTGGTTACTCACGGTGTTGTGTTCAGTCAATAAACATGATTTTTGGCGCTTGAAATTGAAACACATACGTATGCTACGAATGTAATCGTAATGAGTTATGCGGAGACAGTTATTTATCTACACTAGCTGACCCTAGCAACCTCGTTTTCGTGTACTATTGCTCGTAGCGTAATAATTTTCCCCCGTTTTTAAACATTCTTCATTGGGTCTAGACTCCTATTGGTCTTAGCGTGAAGATATATACCTTATAAGGCTATAGCCTTCCTCGATAAATGGACTATCCAACACTGAGGCAATTTTTCAAATCGAACCAGCGCGGCGGTTCCTGAGATTAGCGCGTTCAAACAAACAAACAAACTCTTTAGCTTTATAATATTAGTATAGATTTTACTGATTTTAAAATAATTATTTTAGATCTTTTTATCGCTTCTATAAATCACTCATAGTGCATCTTATAAATAATTGTATATGTTTTTGCACATGTATTTTCTTTAGTGTATGTACATATAATTACTATTAATATAACATCTAACTTTTAATTTTAAATAGTCTTACGTAATATTCTTGGAAACTAAAAATACGCCATAAAACGCTCATAATCATTGCCGTGAGAGAGCCACGCTTCGTCATGAATGGGCCAGCTCGACCGGAGTGATACCACGGCCTCACAGAAAACAGGTGTGAAATATCGCTTGCGTTGTGTTTCACCGAGTGAGTGAGGATACCGGAGGCCCATATCCCAACCCCTCCCCCATTCCCTCTTCCCATCCCCCAAAGGTCGGCAACGCACTTGTGACGCATTTGGTGTTGCGGGTGTCCATGGGCGGCGGTAATCGCTTACCATCAGGTGATAAGTCTGCTCGTTTGCCCACTATTCAAGAAAAAAAAAACTTAAAATGTCAGGAGTAGTCGCCTCCTCTCCCATAGGCACACCACAACGTAATCATTCACTTATCCAGTTACATATTTCACTATTTGTATATTTCTCACAAAGATGAACCGACACTTTGTTGATAATTAATTGAATGATACGTTTCGTCTCTGGGGGTAGACAACTGTATTTACAACAACATTATATATTAAAGGGTTCGATGGCTTTGCGGACATGATTGAGTGATGTTAAATCTTTTTGGTGTAATAATTTGGCATGGTATTGAACTAGTATATTTGAATATACTTGATACTTCCACTAATCATCATCAACAGCCTATAAGAGTCCAATACTGGACATAAGTCTCGCAGCCTCATCTTAAAAGTGGTTTAGGCCTGTGGGGGAACGGGTGTCATGTCCTTTTGACCACGCGAGATGATTATGCCTGGCGGGCCACTGCCCTACAGTTGATGTAGAGATATATGTTAATCAACGCGAGAACTTCTATTGCACGATTCATGATTGGTAGTTTCTTCGTATTGTACATCACTCCGTAGTTCAGTGTAACTTCGGTAGATGGCGCTGTACGTTATACCAATTTTCTGTTATACCAATCATTCGGGATATAGGATAGGATTTGTGAAAACAAAAGTTTTGCTTCTTTTTGCAGTGATTTGTCTTCTGTAGTTGAGCCCAGTTGCACTCGGTGATTAGAAACAATTACCGAGGGCAAGCAACGTCGGCGCGGTCATTACGTGGATGGGTGACCGTTGGTGGCTTATTACCATGAGCGTCTCCGTGATTCGGAGGTCACGGTAAGCAGTCGATTGTTATATGTTATAACAGTCGTGAAGTTTAGTTGGAGGCCTTTGGGCGGCCAAAAAACATCCAACAGTAAAATTACGTAGCCACAACGTTGTCTTGCCAGTCCCCAACCCGCACTTGACCAGAGTGAGGACGTATGGCCTTAACCCTCTCCTGAGAGGAGACCCGAGCCCAGTAGTGGGATGTTGTTGTTGATCTTGATGCTCTTATATGATGGTTAATATACCTGAAATCAAAAAGCTTGTTAGTGTGTGTGGGTTGAACAGATCCAAGCTACTTTGTATTGTTACCCGTATAGTTATAATACGTTTTACAAATTATAATATAAGTACGTGAAGTAACACTGTGAAATATGTAGTTTTCGTGTTAAAAAGGAATTACCAACTCACAAGTTACCTGTATAAGTAATTTGCTAACGTCATTGGAAGGAAGTTTCTAGAACTAGGTAACACGAAGTAGCTCGAGTTAGCTCGAATTGGAAGTTCAAATAACTTTGTACTGGTACAAGTTATTTATCATTTTTATTGCAGGAATGCAGATATTTTTGTTGAGACGGGGTATTTGCTAGAATCTCGTAAGTAAAGCAGCACCTTAGCTACTGAACTGATTTGAATGAATGAAATATCAATAGATTCGTACTAATAGCCCGTGTGGCCTAGTGGGTAAACGGTCGCCACGTCGTTCGTTACTTTGCCAAGTGTTGTGGGTTCAAATCTCACATGGAATAACACTTTGTATGATCCACATATTGTTGTTCTAAGTCAAGGTGTTCTTTGTGTCCGTTTCATGTATGTTTGTAAATTTGTAGATCACATTAAGTGTTGTTATGTGGGATTTGAATCCAAAACATTCGGCAGAGTAGGAAGAGGCGTGGCACCGTGGCGACTGCTTTAACCAAAAGACCATACGTTCAGTATGCACTATTTTGTGTGAAGAGGTTGATAATTTCTCCTAAATCTGAATATATGACATCGAAAACTTAAAAAATAAAAACTGTCTCGTTATCCTGTGATAAGCTATGCCTAGTTTGGGATGGGATGGCTAAGTGTGTATCTCCGTGGGAGAGCCGCGCTTTGGCAGGAATGGGCTGGCTCGACCGGAGTGATACCACGGCCTCACAGAAAACCGGTGTGAAATAGCGCTTGCGCTGTGTTTCACCGAGTGAGTGAGGATACCGGAGGCCCATACCCTAACCCCTCCCCCTTTCCCTTTTCCTATCCCCCAAAGGTCGGCAACGCACTTGTGACGCTTTTGGTGTTGCGGGTGTCCATGGGCGGCGGTAATCGCTTACCATCAGGTGATGCGTCTGCTCGTTTGCCCCTTATTCAATAAAAAAAAAGTCAAGACTGTCAAGTTAATGAGTATGTTGTATACCTTTTTATTTCCATATTTTAGTGTCTGTTCATTCAGTTACTTGGCGGATTTTCGTGTCTCATCATAAAATTAGGAAATAAATGTTTCACTAATTCTGATACAAACTCAATAATTGCTATGACCACGTTCCAGAAAAGGTTTGTAAAGTAAACATTAAATTACTTGCCTGATCTAAATTTTAGTAAAAGATTCTTGAGAGATTTTTTTTTTTTAATGAATAGGGGGCAAACGAGCAGACGCATCACCTGATGGTAAGCGATTACCGCCGCCCATGGACACCTGCAACCCCAAAAGCGTCACAAGTGCGTTGCCGACCTTTGGGGGATGGGGAGAGGGAATGGGGGAGGGGTTGGGGTATGGGCCTCCGGTATCCTCACTCACTCGGTCGCAAGCGCTATTTCACACTGGTTTTCTGTGAGGCCGTGGTATCACTCCGGTCGAGCCGACCCATTCATGCCAAAGCATAGCTCTCCCACGGTTAAAATATCGGAGATACGGATATAATCTTGGGTAGGCATTTTTCTGCATCAAAAACCTGGGTCCATGAAGTTAGAATAAATAAATTAATTATATAGTCATCATCAATTTTGGATGAGAGTCAAGGAATATTGATTAAAGACTTAGATCTGAAGTACAATAGGATGAAGATAAACACGCGGACCTACAGTTTATTACATAATGTACACTTCTAAAGAGTTCCAAGACACGTAATACGTAAAATGATTAAACCTTCAAAGAAATAAGTAAGTTATGTAAATATATATCGTAAGGACTTCAAATCATAACAACGATGAAATAAGCATCGAAATGGTAACATTCTTAATCTGCGCAAACAGATAATATTCAAAACAAAACAATTCTGAATACAAATTAATCAAGCCGTTATCATCTTTATTACCACAGCTCTAAGACACAAAAAGACAGCAGACATCAACCAGGTCATAACCAATTAAAATGATCTCTAAACTGGAAGGGATTTTCATTTCGTTCGTCATTGGCATATTAACGTGCGGGGGACCCGGGAGGTCAGTTAATTTTGGACGTTCCGCTTCGAATAGACTTGAAAACAAAGCGCGGATTGTAAGAAAATCCCGCCCGGGACCCGTACCTAGCATTCGCTTTACCAAATTACTGAAATTTCATTCAGCCAACGGACTCTTGGGGAGGTGGAAAGCGATGTATGAAATAAATTAATGGTGATTATGGATGCGGCTATTAAGTCATGATGTTACTATTATTTCATTTATTCTATTTTTTTGAACTTTTACGCACAGCGTATGCCAGTTCCATCGTATTCTGAACAACATACATACGTAAACTGAACCGATCAGTTCATGCAACAGTTTTTACATAATGAGTGACTTCATACAATGTCGTTGAAATTTTAGCTTTGTGACTTCGTCTACATATAAACATATGAGAGTACAGAAGTAAAACTGACAGTTAAAACTTTAATGTGGCAGTGTATAGATTCACAGTGTATTAGTAAAAGTAATTTAAAGGAAAATCAAGCACCTTGCCTTGTGTCCATACAGCAATCGGTTTTACGAATTCAGCATTTTGCATATCTCACGTACATAACAATTTATTTCAAACGAAACATGCCACATCCATAAGTACATATTACATTCAACATCACAGTATTTTGTGTTGGAATTTACCCAGTTTTATAAAACCAAAGCGGGTGAAATGAGCTTAGTGGTGGATCCTGTAGCGCTCTCTGAGTGCTCGGCTACTTAGCGGCTGCGGACCGTGCTGTGTATCTATGTATTACTTGTGTACTTTAATACATATAGTACACAGCCCGAAAAAATGTACACAAACTGTTGCTAGAAAACGTTGTAACGTTGTCCTAAAACAACTGAACCAACATTCGATAATGGATTAAATGTCTTCATAGGACATATCGTCGCATCAAAGGACTATACTCGTAGCATTTCTTTTGTCATTTTTATAGAATAGTGGGCAAACGAGCAGACGTATCACCTGATTGTAAGCGATTACCGCTGCCTATGGACTCCCGTAACACCAGAGGCGTCACAAGTGCGTTGCCGGGCTTTGGTGGATAAGGACTGGCGGGAGGGGTTGGGGTATGTGCCTCCGGGATCCTCACTCCCTCGGTGAAACATAGCGCAAGCGCTATTTCACACCAGTTTTCTGTAAGGCCGTGGTATCACTCACGAGCGGCCCATCCATGCCGAAACAGTTTCGTATTCGAGGCGCTCATAGCCCAGTTGCACTCGGTGTTTGGAAACAATCATCGAGGGTAACCAACGAAGGCGCGGTCGGTACCAGGCTTGGTGACCACCAGTGGCATTATACCATAAGCGTCCCCGTGATTCATAGGTCACGTTAAGCAGTCGGTCCCGGTTGTTATCATAGGATAACAATCGTGAAGCTTAGTTAGAGGCCTTTAGGCGGCTTAATGAAAAACATCCAACGGCAAGATTACGTAGCCACAACGTTGTGTTGCCAGTCCCCAACTCGCACTTGGCCAGCGTGGGGACATAGCCTTAACCCTCTTGTGAGAGGAGACCCGAGCCCAGCAGTGAGACATAATGGGTTGTTAATGTATAAAATGCTTTTTGCTATCCTGCAGAGTTTGCCCCCTTCGGGGTGAATAGCGGTTGTGACACTCGGTATTCTTAATCCACCACCACGCGGAATACCAAACTTAAATCTATATAAATAAAGGGGCTTGTTCTAAATCGATATTGTTTAATTACATCCCTGTAAACATGCATGAAATCAGTAAAAATAAACTCAATCAAAAGAAAAAAAAATGATTTTGACAGTTAATCCTCTTCATTACAAATTCTTTGTACGTTTTCAATAAATCCTATCATAATTTTGGTATTTTATTTTCTGAAACATTAAAATACTGGCCGTAAAAGGGTAAGTCCGTTGAAAATTGGTAACACAAAGAGAATCAATGATTGAAGAATAAATAAAACAGCGCTGGACAGTGTTCGGTGCGAGTTACCAGTGGAAAAAAATATTTTTGCAGTTTTTTCTCGACAAAAAAGTTTTATATTCTCTTTCACAGAGGGTTATCGTTAAGTCTGTAAATGATAGGATTTCTGTATGAATTTTTTTTTATGCATATTTCATTGACATGCAGATTTAATAACACGTAGTCGGATTTGTATGTATTTTTATTAAATATCGAAAAATGTAATAAAACTACGAGTGTTCGTGATTACAAAATACCTTGTTTGTGCTATAATTTCGTTTGGAATAACAGTTTGTAGGTGTATATAAAAATCGTAGAAATTTAATTTATGTTGATGAAAATAGCAATTGAGTAAATAATAATTATTTGTATAAGGCAGTAAAGGCAGGAGCTGAATGCGAGCAGCTTAAAATCGATTAGAGTGGCGTGCAATGGGAGGCTTATGTTCAATAGTAGACTGCTATATTCTAATCATAATTTCCTACAGTGGTAAGCGTATAAGTGATGTGTTGCCAACCTTCAAATGTCTTTTCCCCAAAAATCTGCACATATTTGGAGTCAATCAGCATACTTTCCGATGCTAGTAAAAGTGGTTGAATAATTAGAAATTTCGGTTAACACGATCTCAATTCAATAATATTGTACAGTTAATTAGTGCATCTTCATACAAATTGACCGGTAATCCATTATTCAATGCAAAGGATTATTGGGCGGTCGACCGGCGTGCAAATTCGTATCTGTAAGCCTTTGTTAATCGCAAGTTAATCCTGATAATTGACTAAGCAAGTAGTTGATTGGTTGACTGTATGCAGCCAAGATTGTGTCGGTACATGATTAATTATCATCTTAATTATAAATTGAGGATGCGCTGTTCGATTTTGATGTGTAGTGGGTTTAAGTAGAATACGTAAGTATATGATGTTCGAACTACACATAGATTTAATATGCTTTTTATTAGCGAATATTCTCATCAATGCATAATGACAACACAAAAGACATAGTAACAGAATCTAGAAGAAAGCTTTAACAATCCAAGTCTTTAAGAAAAATCCTGAGATAATAAAATGGTACCTGTTAAATTACCAGTTTTTGAACAAAAAGGATAATAGTTAATTATGTAATCGATTAAATAACTCTTGTTATGAATAAATGCGGGTTTCTTTTTTGTTTAAAGACAACTGCCACATATATATAAATAAAAATGAATCGCCAAATTTGTTGCTATACAGAAGCATCACTAGGCCGCCATGGTGTGGGTCACCATACTGCACTGCCTCGGTGGCGCAGTGGTAGTGAATGCGACTGCTGTGCTTGAGGTCTCGGGTTCAAATCCTGGGTCGGACCAAATGTTTGTGTAATCTACAAATAATTGTTTCGGAGTTTGGGTGTTTTCTATGTATAATATGTATGTATTTACAAAAAAAAAGTATATATGTATTCATATTAGTTGTCATATATAACACAAGCCCTGCTTAGCTTGGGACTAGGTGGCGTTGTGTGTTACATGTCCGAAATATTTATTTATTTATTATTATTATTATTGTCTGCATTCAAAATGAGTATGGTGACCACCACTCTTGGATTCAGATTATGCTTTCCACCAGGCAGAGTAAAGTCATTTTGGGATAGTCATACATAAAAATAAGAAATTTTGATAATTCTAATCTCTGGAAAGGCTGGACCGATTTTGAAGGGCCTTTCACTGATAGGTAGCTGATGATATAAGAAGTAAATTAGTCTTTTTTAGACTAACTTCAATAAATATGCGGTATGTCAATTACCTCGGGTAACACCGCGGGATTTAGCTAGTTAGGAATAAACCCTGTTTTGTATGTAAATAAACATATGCACTTGAAATGGACCCAAACAAAAACAATATACGGCACAACCATAGTGTTGGCCCTTGCGTGGTTTGAAAGTTTGAACCCACAACACTCAGCGCAGCAGAAACCGCAAAAATGACCGCTTAAGCCACTACACCATTCGTAAAGTCTCACTTTATTCTCACAGATTTGTGAAAATCGTACTCGGTACCATTAGTAAGGGCAGAGTGATTCAAATCTAATGTAAGTTGAAAAGATTAAAAAAGCACATATGCAGGGTCCCGGCAGCGCATATATGCTCTTTTCGAATTAAGTTAACACTCACGTGAATAAAATCTGGACTTTGTTTTTCAGGAGACACATTGGGTAAATTATTTAGTTAATTCTATTTTGATCTCAGACGTGGCTCAGTGTGGTTGATTTTTGTGTGGCTTGATTCTATAATGAGATGGTTTTATTCTTGTTGGACTTTACTTTAGGACTTAGATGCAAATTGGTTAAAGTCACTCAGCGTCTACCAGCTATAACGTTTACATATTTAAGCATGTCTATTATAGTTAAAATATATGTACCTACTGAAAGAAATATATTTTTAGTAATCAAATTTTAAGGTATCGTTGTAAACATGATGTGTTTGTTCATTATTTATTTGTAACTAGCTGATTCACGCAGTGTTACCCGCGGTTATTGTTGTACCTTTACAACCGCAGCTAGTCTAAAGAAAGCAGCCTAAGTTACTCCTTATTTCATCAGCTATCTGTCAGTGAAAGCCCCGTCAAAATCAGTTCAATCGTTCCAGAGATTAGCCGGAACAAATAGACAGACAGACAGATGGATAAACAAACAAAAATAAAAAAAATAAAAAAGTAGTTAATTTAATATTATAAACTAACACTTCAATTTGATTTATTTATATACATGATATTCAAATTTAAAAATTAGTATGTGTTTCTTAATACTTTGTAAATAGCAACTAAGTTGGTCTGAATAAAGGGCTTTATTATTATTATTATTCTCTTTATTTAATTATATATACATATTAATTACATTTTTAAATACATAAAAAAGATAAACAATAACATAATATATATTTAAAAATATAAAAAATAGTAGAAAACCGACTTCGGGTACAGGGACCAAGAAACCGGTGGTTAGGGCTCCAAAGACAGGAACCTCCTCACTATGCGTGCCGTGTCAAGAAGGACTGCCTTGTGTTTCTTGCTTAACAGCCAAACTAATGAATGAAAAAACATTTCTAATTCTTTCCTACCTAAGATCCTATACTTACGAGTACCTAAGATTATATGCACCTTCACAATGCCTCTCAGTCAATGTTAACCTTTTTTAATAACCTTCTACGATAACTAAAGACTAACTAAAAAAATAATAATATTTTCATAATTTATCATCACCCTTTTGTTAATATACCGTCTATATAATAGATGTTGGCGAACGGGTATCATGTTCCACCCAACACAAAGGGAGGATCCTCCGACCAGGCGAGGTGATCATGCCTGGCGGGCTACTGCCCAACAGTTGATGTTGGGATGTTGTATATATGCTAATCGGCGCGAGAACTATTTATTGCGCGATTCAGGATTTGTAGTTACTCCGTGTAGTGCAGTTTGTAGGTACAGTGCGTTACTTCGTAGTTCAGTGTATCTTCGGTAGATGGCGCTGTTGTATGTTATGTTGTATGTGGAGATCGCCACAATAGATATATATATTAGTTTACTAGTTGTTATTAGTACTACTAGCTGACCCACGCAACCTCGTTTGCGTCTTATATTGCCCGTAGCGTTAAGATTTTCCCCCGTTTTTTAAACTCCTTTAGTGCTCCGCTCTTATTATTAGTAGTGTGATGATATATAGCGTATAGCCTTCCTCGATAAATGGACTATCCAACACCGAAATAGTTTTTGAAATCGGACCAGCGGTTCCTGAGATTAGCGCGTTCAAACAAACAAACAAACTTTTCAACTTTTTTATTAGTATAGTCAATAGATTAGTATAGATTGGATGAGCTGAGCGATCAAAGTAAATATATGACCTAAAATTTTATATATTGTTCACCAGCAACCACAATATTTTAGGTAATTTTTCCAAAATTTTCAAATTATGAATTCGCTTTAATTAGTAATATACTACTAGAGTAGACTATAATTGTTGTTGAACAAACAACACTAACTGAAAAGTATTTTATTTAAAAACGATTTTAAAAGTTTTATCTACTTATCTTCTATAATATAAAAATGAATGCTCAATGTGTTGGTAAGCGCATAACTCAACAACGCCTGGACCAGTTAGGCCAATTCTTTTTTTTAAATGTTCGTTGAAGTTCAAGAATGGTGTTTACGGCGAGAAAAATTCGAATAATGGCCGGAAAAGCCCTAAAAACAGCCCTTTCCTTTTTCCCATACAAACGTTTTCTAACTAAAACGTAAAGTCAATTTGAACTTTATTGCTATTGTATAAAGTTCATATATTACAAGCACTCACTGTTGTCTAAGCAATGTAGGTGTGTTCCTAACGTCAATGAATAAATTTGCACTTTATTACAGCTACACAAAGTTCAAATTCAATCATATCTATCAAAACAGTGTGCGTATGTGTATTGGAGTAGATAATCGTTGGATAGTCCATTTATCGAGAAAGGCTATAGGCTATATGTCATCACGCTAATACTAATACGAGCGGAGCACCAATGAAGAATGTTTCAAAAACGGGGGAAAACTTTCACGCTACGGGCAATAGAAGATGCAAACGAGGTTGCGTGGGTCAGCTAGTGTAAACAATAAAGTTACATAATCACCATACAGTAAATAAAAGATACACCCACACAAGAAAGTTTCGAAAAAAAACAATAAACAAAAATAAATTCAACCCATCTCCAATAACAAAACCTAGCTACAAAGTGTGGGACTGATACGATAAATAATTTCCTCGGATAAACAGAAGGCATTGAAGACGAATTTATATTAGTTTGGAAACAATTTACTTGGGGCTTGCACCTTGGAAAAACTCTAAACAAATCGTGGGACTCGACGAACTATCGTCGTGTGTTCCTTCCGTGCTGCACGGTGCACGAATAGAGGATTGTCTTTTATAACCATCACTTTACGTTTACCACGAAAATACGGATAGTGAATACGACTGCTGTGCTTGATGTCTTGGGTTCAAATCTTGGGTCGGACCAAAAGTGTTTTTGTGTGATATACAAACATTTGTTTCGAAGTTTGGGTGTTATTCTATATATTATAATATTTATTTATTTATTTATTTTATTTTTTATTTATTTATTTATGTATACACATCACCTTTACTATCATTACAGGTTTCCCTAATGCGATAGAGAGGCTACTTTACATTTATATTATTACATACACAGACATACACAAAAAAAAAAAAAAACACATACATTAACGAAATATAAACTCAATAAAACTAACAATCTATCTTAATATTAAAAAATATAAAACAAAAACAAAATATTGCAACTCTTTTAGGTTCTAAAACAAATTAAATTTAAAAGACATTTTGCGAGTACACTCAATTGACATGAAAAAATATCAAAATCTTTGTGAACTTCGTTAATTAGATAGATAATTCGCGTTAGGGGTGCTTTCTCAAGTAAGTTAGTTCTGGCTACTGGTAAAGCCAATAGAGGCGGGCGTCGGCGCCTCCACACGTACCGATCAGGCACGCACAGGTTCAGGTGGTCCAGTACCACAGGATTATGTTCTAGACCTCGTAGGAGTTTTACTACATACACAGCAAGGGTGTATTCACGTCGCACTCTTAGATTGTTATATCCGACCATACCCAGCACAAACAGAGTTGGGTACATCAATGGGAAGAACGGGTATACCCCGTACAGTTTTAAATATAAGTGTCTTGTGAACTTATTCTGAACCCGTTCTAACATGTCACAATATTTTACTTCATGCGGAGCCCAAATGACCGCACTATGTTCCAGGTGGCTACGAACTAATGCGTCATACAATACCTTTAGAGCTGTAATGTTGGTGAAACCATGAGACTGTCTTAGCAAAAACCCGAGGTTTCTGTAGGCTTTCTTACATATATTTACTACCTGTTCTCGAAACCTTAGATCCGGAGTGAGATGTACCCCTAAATCCCTCACCTGCGAAACTCGTTGCATGGGCGTGTCTTCTACTTTGTACTCGTACTTTATGCATGCTCGTGCGCGAGAAAAAGTCATCACCGAGCATTTAGACGCATTTAAACATAGTTTATTCTTATGGCTCCAGTCTACCACTCGTTTTATGTCATCCTGCATACGTTCACAGTCTGACTCATCCCTGACTTCTAATAACAACTTAAGGTCATCTGCATATAGTAAACATGAACCATGCCTCACGACCTCCGGTAACTTGTTTACCATAATAATAAATTGGAGCGGTCCCAGGTTACTACCTTGGCTTACGCCAGACCTAGTGTAGTACGGTTCAGATTCGTACCCATTATAGTCCACATACTGCTGTCGGTCTTCCATGTAGCTAACGAAAAACTGTAACAGGTGTGTGGTACATCCAATTTCTGTCAATTTTCTTAATAATATCTCATTATCGACGCTGTCAAATGCCTTTTTGTAGTCAAAATATGCGACATCCACCTGTAAACCTGCATCCACTGCTGGCACCACCTTCACCATAAAATTAAGTAGATTTGTGACAGTGCTACGTCCCGGCCGGAATCCGTGTTGCGCATCCGACAATTGTGCACTTACCTGTCTTTGCATTCTATGTTGGATAGCTGATTCGAATATCTTTGCTGGTGTTGACAACACTGCCACAGGTCTGTAGCCGCTGACATCTGGACCTGCTTTGCCTTTTGGTACTGGGATCACTCGTGTAATCTTCCACCGAACTGGGAACGTCGCTTGTGTTAGACTGACATTGAAAATATGATGTAATGGTTCGGTTAATATTCTGCCACAGTCTCTAAACAAAAAAGCCGGTATACCGTCCGGGCCGGAGAAATATTTTGGTTTGAGACTTAGAAGTGCATCCTTAACATCTTGAAGACTTAAAGTCTCTAAATGCACCCTTGCGCTGTTCGCTCCCACCTCTGCTGGTAGCAGCAGAGGTAGGAGCGAACAGCGCAAGGGTGCACCTCAACTTGACGCACGGGCCGTAGGGCCCGTGCGTCAAGTTGAGGTCGCTGAGTACTGTAAACGGACTCAAAAAAATTTGCAAACTGCGTTGCACAATCATCATCCGAGAGATATTGACCATTGTATACAATGTTCTGTTTATCTGTTCTACTCCTCTTTGACCTAACATATTGCCAGAATGATTTTGGATCTTTTACGAATTGACCTTGTATTTTATGTAAGTGTTCTTTGTGTGCAACTTCTATTGACTTTTTAATACGGGCCCTGCACTGAGAAAATTTATAATAAACACTTCTGAGCTTAGTTCTTTTAAATCTTTTATGTAGAATGGCTTTCATCTGAATGTCTTTAATAATTTGTATAGTATACCATTCGGGGTAAACATACTGTGAAGTTTTATAGCTTAGCTTTTTACGCGGAACACACAAGTCTAAAATAGTATTAAGTTTATCATAAAAAATATTCAATATGTCTTCAACGTTATAGGACTCATACATTGTGCTCCAGTCTATGGATGCGAGCATGGAATACAATAATTGGTAGTCTGCTTTGTAAAAATTCCATTTAGGTCTAATTTCCCTCTTAATCTTATTGTTTCCGTTGACAGCATCAGAGGATGGTGATGGCCCAAGGGTAGGAACAAAAGTGTTTCCAAAGCTCACTGCCAGAGGTGGATGGAGCGTGTCTTCGCGCACAAGTGCTTCGTCTGCCGCTTCCACCGACACTCCTCCCCTAATGCCCCTACATAAGACTAAATCTAACGTACGACCTAAACAATTTGGTACTGCATTACTTTGTGTGAACTCGCAAAATGTCACAAAATATTCATAGTAATTACTAATATTATCTGGGCACGAATATAAATTAAAATCTCCAATTACAATCACTTCTGTGTACTTGTCACATAATTTTTCTATTAATCTAAATAAAATCATATACTCGTTTTCTGAACTACCGGGCGGAATATAAACTACACAACACAAAAACAAAAATCTGTTATTTAAATGTATCGTCGCACAAACTATCTCAAAAATGCAGGTGTCTATCGACGCGTCCTTGAGTAACACTTGTCGCATTTCGAATCGGTGTGTGGCCACGAGAAACACTCCACCCTGCTTGCGACCGTCCGCTCGATCACAACGTAATATTTTGTATCCCGGTGGGAGAATTTCCGCATCTTGAATGGATTCATTGCACCCTGATTCAGTAATTGCGAAGAGGTCTGCGTTAGATGATACTATGTTATTTCTAAAGATGTTTAATTTTGTCCGAAGGCCTCGAACGTTTTGGTAATAAAGGTTTATTGTTTTACTGGCCACCTTTTTTGTTAGATTTACGAAAAAAAATCCACTCGTTAAATTCTGCATTTATTGGCCATGCATCGTCTTTCATCAGACTATCAAATATGTGCACCGGTACTCCAATTTGAAATGAAGAATATTCCTTTTCCGCTTTGTGACTGATTTTGTTTATTTTTATATCTACTTCTGGGCCACATAAACTCTTTACATGCTCAGTCATTGTTTCTTTTGTTGTGTCAGGATGTAAACGCCATACATGCAGATATCTCTTTCTTTCCGTAGCTTGGATAGCCACCAATTGAGTGCTCTTCCCCGTTCCTACCATTTTGGAGCGTCCACTCAGCCTCTTATTTTTCTGTACTAATGTCCAATCTACTATTGTATTGTTACCGTCTTGCTGTTCTGACATTTGCGAGGTATCTGTGCACGATGTCATATCCAAAATCGGAAATGGTTTCGTGGCCCCATTTCTGTTGTCATTTTGTAAAATAACGGCCCGTTGATCTTTACTAGACATTTGATTAGATTTTTTATGGCACGGATTCTTGTCCTGAATACTTTCTGCGGTGACACAAGAAGAAGAAGCTGAGGTTTCCTGTAGTATATCTGCCGCTTCTTGGTGCTGACAGGTCATTTCAGTTATCCTATGTTCAATTTTTTCCTCGAGTCCGCCTATCATTTTTATCAGAAGATTTAGATCAGTTTTTGTTTGGCAGAATTGGGTTTGTAGGTCTTTAATTGCATTTGCCTGGCTGTCCATGCGCAACATCATAACTGACCGCAACTCTCGAAGTTCTTCTAGCAACTGAGAATCTACTTTGTCCGTTACGATTTCATAATCAGGTGCAATTGTTGGTGACAAATTAGCTTTACTACCTCTTTGTGTGTTTACATTGCAGGGTGTATGGACTTTAATGCCTCTAACTGGGTTATCATCTGTATTTATTGACTTTGGTTTTAATAAAGAAGGTGCCATCGACTTCACTGGCGAGCTCGGCGGTGTGCGCTTAATTTGAGGCATTATATCGTTGTTGTTGTTGTATTGTTATGTCCCGGAATAAAAAAGACTAAGCAATAGGAAGTTAAACGTGATTTGCGCTTTCAAGTATGTATTGGATGGATCTTACTTGCATAGGTGTGTGTCTATGTGTGCGTGGTCCTGCTGTACGCGGCTTACATCGGCGCAGCTGCGTAACACGTATTTCTTGGAATGCACTCCTAATTTTATAATTAAATTTATTTTCTAGGAATTAGCGTGGTCCTGCTGTTCGCGGCTTACATCGGCGCACCTGCGTAACACGTATTTCTTGGAATACACTATTAATTTTACAATTAAATTTATTTTCGGAATTACTTTTTAAATTTGATATTGTTTTTTAAATTTTTAATTTATACAAGTCTTATTTTGAGCACGTCTGCTCGGCAACAAGGTCCGAGGGGAAGAGAAAGAATATGTATTTACAAAAAAAAGTATAAATGTATTCATGTCAGTTGTCTAGTACCACCCATAACACAAGCTCTAATGAGCTGGGGACTAGATGGCGTTGCGTGTTACATGTCCGAAATATTATTATTATTAGTACGTAAACAAATTACAGGTTTAAACTTATCGACGGTTTCCGCACTAAGCTCGAGGCTTGTATCGCGGCAACCAAGATCATATTTTACATTATTCATTGGTGCTAATTTTGTTGTTCTAAAATCTCTCCAAACAACACCAGAAATCAAATTAAAAATAACTATTTATCTGTATGATCCCGTGAATGGCGCAAATGCCAATTACACTATACAGAGAAAGAAAATTTGGAATGAGCTTTTTTTTTACGTGTGGAAACCCCCTCGGGCCGTCACCCCGGGGTTTGCGTCGGGGCGGTGTGTCAGAATCGAACCACCCACCCATACCCCTCCCCATCCCCCAAAGGCCGGCAACGCACTCGTGACGCCTCTGGTGTTGCGAGTGTCAATGATCGGCGGTAATCGCTTACCATCAGGCGATACGTCTGCTCATATGCCCCTTAGTCCATAAAAAAAAAACTTTATGACACTTCTTCAGTAAAATTCAGTGTTATTGAATTTCAATACTATAAAATACTACGAGTAACTTCGTTAACATTTCTTAATAAAATACAAAATTGATACTAATCATCTTTTATTCTGGCTGGCTTTTATTCTAAATCTGTAATACTCCTTTAAATTAAATCCGGTGATACCAACTTGTGCACGGGTTATACGAAACTTGTCCGATACCTGTCGTTGACAGTTTCGTTTCACTGAAACTTTTCTTTGTTAAAGCACGGTGTGGCGAGGAAGTTACCTCGTTATTTCCCAAGATACGATATTGGCCTCCCCAATATTCTCAGTCTTATGTAGTACCAGCTTATGCCTGCTTCATTCTCCTTAAAATTGATTTTGAAAATAGTTTTTTTAGAATAATAAGACCATATGAAGTTCTCGATTATAATCCATCTCGATACGAAATTTTATAAAAGACTAGCTGTTGCCCGCGGCTCCGCCCGCGTTTATGTCGTTTTTTTTCGTGATTTTCGCGGTCGCGGATATGTGACTCATGCAAAAATTAGATAAAAACAATCCTTGATGCGGATTATATATCATTCTAAAACTTCAGCTCGATCGGTGCAGAACTTTTTGAGTTTTTGAAGCGTACACAAACCAACATAACATTTTTATATATTTAGATTAATAATAAATATTCATTTAAACTTTCACGTTTTGAACAGTGGTAGCAGCTTTGTTCACAAAGAAGCTAATCTCACTTCACCAAATTTACAAAGAAGGGTCACGATGATATTTTAACTTTTTTGCTTAACTTGCCGGGAGCTCTAACGAGTGTCCATATCCAATACAACTAAATTAAAAATATTCCCTATGGGATTAGCCAAAACTATAGCCAATTTTCTTCAGTATCCGGTACATCCCGTATGGTCTAGTGGCTAGGATACATGGCTTTCACCCATGAGGCTCGGGTTCGATTCCCGGTACGGGAAGACCTAGTTTTTTATCGGTTTTAAACGTAAAAAATGCATTCTATTTAGTATTTTACAATCATTTTTTTTCTTGCTTATTAAAAGCATGTGTCTCTTAGCAGTACCATTATACCATTTAATATATAATAACAGGAAAAGTGACAAAATTAAGGCACTTAAGCTTACGATAACAATTTTAAAACAAAGAGTTTTAACTAAAAATAATAAGACTATTTGCTTTGTCCACCAAGAATTTAACCCGACATTACAGAATCTATTACGAAGAATCACCTTGATCGAAAATGTCCTAAATAACTTCTAGGAATTCTAGACATTTTCGACACTTTAAAATTGAGCTAAAGTACTAGAAAATAAAAAAAAACACTATGAAAATATTTACGAACAAGTGTCACAGAAATAATTCTCCACATCGCCATTCTCGTTTAAGACGGGGCAACTTTTTTGCTAAACTTGATGGGTACTCTACCGTACCCAGAGATTCTTATCCAAATATGGTTATTCTTTAAGAATTAAGTAAAAAGTAAAACCTGACTTCACTTTACCATGTGTATCCCGTATGGTCTAGTGGCTAGGATACATGGCTCTCACCCATGAGGCTCGGGTTCGATTCCCGGGACGGGAAAATACTATTTTTGATCGGTACTATACTTTTTGCGTTCTATTTAGTATTTTACAATCAAGTTTTTCCTTGCTTATTGAAAGAATGTGTCTCTTAGCAGTACCATTATACCATTCAATAAATAATAATAGGAAACGTGTCAAAATTAAGGAACTTAAGCTTAAAATTAAGGAAATTAAGCTTACGATAACAATATTAAAAACAAAAAGTTATACTTAAAAAATAATAAGACTGTTTGCTTTGTCCATCGCGAATTTAACCCGACATTACAGAATCTATAACGAATAATTATTACAGAATCTATAACCTTGATCGAAAATGTCCTAAATAACTTCTAGGAATTCCAGTAATTTTTGACACTTTAAAATCAAATTAAAGTACTAGAAAATAAAAAGAAACGCTATGAAAATATTTACGAACAAGCGTCAAATAAATTCTTCTCATCGCCGCCTACATTCTCGATTAAGATTAGGCAACTTTTTTGCATAACTTGACGGGTACTCTAGCGTACCCAGAGATTCAAAATATCCAGATGTAGAATATTTAAGAAATAAGTTACAACTAAAGCCTTATTTCGCATTATTAATAACATCCCGTATGGTCTAGTGGCTAGGATACATGGCTCTCACCCATGAGGCTCGGGTTCGATTCCCGGTACGGGAAGACTATAATTTTATATCACATTTTTTTTCATTTGGTTTATTATTTTGAACCAAAAACTTATTAATTTTGTAATTCTACGTCCAAAAAGTTACAATAGCTATGTATGATTTATACTTTGCTCCAAAGAAACTTTGTTCTAAGTTTGAAGCACATATACCTCTTACCAGGTTCGATTTCCGGTGCAAAAGTCTTTTATTTTAAGCTAATTATTTTTTTTATTCGTCTTTCAAATAATTATATTAATGAGAAAGACAATTAATTATTCTGTTTAAAGATATAAAAATTTGGACGTTTGTGTACATAAAATGCAGTTAATGCCCAACGGATGTTTTCTAATAAGTACATATTAAAGAGTAAACCCACCCCTTAAGAACGTACTGTTTTACCCGAAAATGAGCATATTATTTTATTCTTTTAAAAAACAACGCCCGCGTTGGGAATATATCCTGTGTTGCAACACCTAGACTCAGAACAACAATTTGTGGATCGCACAAAGTGTTGTCTCATGTAGGGATTGAACCCACAACACTCACCGAATACGCCATGTGTGCAGTCAACAGAGTTAACATATCCTCAATGGTAAATACACTTTGAATTTTTGATATACTCGTGAATTTAATGTGCGAAATGTGATTCTACAAGGTAAAAACCAATTGGTCATATTATTTCAAATGGAAACAAGCATTTTGGGCATAATAATATTATCGGACATCTGACACACAACGCCATCTATTCCCAAATTAAGCAGAGCTTGTGCTATGGGTACTAGACAACCGATATAAATACATATGTTCTTTTTGTAAATACATATAATACATAGAAAACACCCAAATTAAATATTAAAATTTTGTGATTTTATATGATAATTTTTTAAGTCTTTGTTTGTGGATTAAATGTATTTTATTATTATTATTATGATTTACAGACCATACAGCCATTTGGTTCGACCCGAGAATCGAACCGTTTAGTCATTACTTTATTTCACCACTTTGTAGTACTTGCCAGCAAATGCCAGCTAATAGGTGGGCGACCTTTTGCACCAAAGGCACTATATTCAGAGTTAAAAGAGTATAGTTGTTAGCAGTGTCAAAAAATTTTAATGATCAGTACGTAACAAAATTAAGGAACATTCAATCAATCAATCAAATCATTCATTCGCATCGAATGTATGTAGTTACATGAATAAGGTGCTTAGTACTACTCGTATATTGGTCTCAAAAATTCTTGTCTTACAAAGTTATTGTACAACGAAGAACCACAATGAGATAAAATGTTTCTACCGATCGATAATGTCATAAATAACTTCTAGAAATTACAGATATATTCGATTGACACACCTAAAAATTAAATTAAAGAAAATAAAAAACAAATGAAAATATTTACGTACGTTAAAAACAATTCTTCTCATCGCCGCCTGCATTCTCATTTAAGATTAGGCAACTTTTTTGCTTAACTTGACGGGTACTCTAGCGTACCCAGAAATTCAAAATATCCAAATCTAGAATATTCTTTAAGAATTAAGTTACAACTAAAGCCTTATTTCGCCTTATCAACGACATCCCATATGGTCTAGTGGCTAGGATACATGGCTCTCACCCATGAGGCTCGGGTTCGATTCCCGGTACGGGAAGACATTTAAGTTTTTTCACATCATTTTTTTATTTGGTTTATATTATTTTGAACCGAAAAAAAAAATAAAAAAGCAAATTATTTTGTAATTTTACGTCCAGGGAGTAATAGTAGCTATGTATGATTTTTAAGTTTGAAGCATAAATACCACTTAGCAGGTTCGATTCCCGATACAAAAAGACTTAACGTTTATTTTAAGATTATTTCATTTTTAATATATCTTTCAAATAATAAGAGACAAACTTCTTAGCACTCCATGGATTCACCGTGCGGGTGCCGGGTCCATCGTGTGGCAGAGGGAGAAACTCAAAGCAGTTCCCAGGACTTACGACCTAGGTGTAGGTTTAAGGAGGCCCCCTTTAAGATACGCATCAACGGTCACCTTCACTGCTCGAGTTTCCCGCCCTACCTAGCCAAATTTGGTAGGAACCTGTTAGTGCAGCCTTGGATACTCGTTCTAAAATAGAACTTACTGCAGATCTCGACAGGCCAAGGTCTTTCAAAAGGTTATAGAGAGATTTAGCTGGTATACCTCTCGCTCCCACTTCTACCGCGTATAAATTAACCACATAGCCATTTTTGTTAAGTTCAGTTGTTAGATCGTAATATTTATTTAATTTTATTCTATGGTCTTTAGGAATATTAGTTTCCCACGGAACAGTAAGCTCTACTAATATTATGTGTTTAATTTGTCTAGAGAAAAGGAATATGTCCGGTCTGGATGACGAAACACCAACATCCTCTGGGATTTTATAGTGCTAATCATACGTATCCATCAAAATAGTCCAGTCAGGTGCAGTACCTAGGATTGAGAAAGGCTTGTTTTTAGATTTGGTAGTTGAGCCATCCTTTATAAAGTTAATTTCTCGTTTATTTGTAGTCAATCCTTTTTGGGCTCTAGCTACTGAAAGACTTACTGCTTTACGTATGATTTCTAGTACTCTATCATGTCGGCGTGAGTAATAACCCCTATCAAGCAGCACCCTGCAACCTACCAGTAAGTGCCCAGCAGTACCTACTGCCTCACCACACGTATAGCAAGATTTTTCAGATGCTTTCCCCCATCTCACTAGGTTACTTTGGTCTGGGAGGGTCATTTGGAAGGCATTCAGATAGAATTTTAATAGGGCAGGAGACCAATCATATAGCAAGGTGCGCCATTTCAGGGCTAACGGGATGCAGAACTCACCTATAGTTAACCACTCACTTTGCATTTCTAGATTCATTGCATGCACTTTATATTTATCATTTTCATCTTGTTGTATAAAGGATTTTATTATTTCTCGGTCTCCCTTCCTCTTTGCGAAACCCAGCCCGACTTTATTAAACTGTGCACCAGCCATAAATTGTTTATGGAATTGAAGTCTTGACTCAAGCTCTGTAACATATTTATCTTTTGGGAGTGATGAGACTATTTCATCCTGGGATTGTCCCAAGACATGCATTTTGGTCACTCTGAGGTGTTTATAGAGTTCAGATGGCTTCTTTAATTTCATCCCAAAACTGTTTTGATCCCTAAATAGAGTTGAGAGGTCAGCTGAGTGTGCAATTCCGAGCCATGACTTCAATATCTTCTTGACATTTGCATCTAGTTTTGCCAGGAGGCTTTTACCGATGTCATATACAAGGAAAGGCCAAGTCAGACGCGACGTAAGATAAAAAGACAATTATTCCGTTTAAAAATTTAAAATTTTTGATTCCGTTCATAAAATGGGGTTAATTTGCAGTATCTTTGACTTTTTATTTTATGGCAGTGGTTGGCAGTGCTGAGCTTGTGGCAGTCGTACCCAATTGTAATAAGTTTATATTAAAGAGCAGGCCACCGCTTAAAAGCGTACTGTTTTACCAGCAAATAAGCAGATTTTTTCCTTTTAAAAAAGACAATATATCCTGTGTTACAACACCTAGACTAAGAACAACAATTTGTGGATCACAAAAAGTGTTGTCCCATGTAGGGTTTGAGAACCCACAACCCTCACCGCATTAGAGAGCGAGTTAGAGTTGCATACATACATTATGATACGTAGAAACCACTCAAATCAAATATTTACAGACATTTGGTGCGACTCGGAAATCGAACCGTTTAAACATTACTTTATTTCGCCAATTTGTAGTATTTGTCAGCTAAAAGTTTGGCGACTTTTTGCACCAAAGACACTAACTATATTCAGAATTAAGGAACATTGGTTGGCAGGTTTTAATTGAATGATGTTATGCGATATTGGCACTAACAAAATAATGTTTTTAACAAATTCACATAGATCTTTACCCTATTGGACGGAGTGTACAACGAAGGGCCATAATAAGATAACATGTTTCGACAACTTTATTGTTGAGTTTAGCGGGAGCTCTGACGTGCTCTAATATCCAAAAAAGCTAAGTTAAGAAAATTCTATTGTTAGAATAATAGTCTATTTCCTTTAACACTACCACGAGTTTAAAAATTTTACGGATGAAATGCAATAAAAGTAACACGAAAATGTGGTACGTTTTGTTCAAGAAGAGAGCGATCGAGACCGATTGAGTACGCACGCATTATTTTCTTATATTATTATTCTGGGGAGATGTTTAAATAGAATGCCTGAAACATTCAGCTGGTCAAAAAACAAAAAAATATAATTCCAAATATCGAATAACAGAAATACACTATTTGTTTCCAAGGTTCAAAGTAATTTGGACCTTATTTTTAATAGCATTTATGTCACATGATTTAAACGTACAAGTTCAATAACTGAGTAAACACCATTATTAACTGGAGACGGACATTACCTAATATTATTACAGAGGTATTAAACACAGTAATGCGCCTGAAATGGATATTCAGTAAGCCGGAAAGCGATCGCATGGTGAATTCAGATTCCCTATTAACATTAACAAGCATTGCAAATGCCTAAAGTTGGGGCTTCACTGTTATGCCGTTTGTATATAAAATTATTCATTTGACACCTGTCATAATTATTTTAAGTTTCGAATTAAACTTAAAAGTTAGGAAACACTTATTTAAATGGTAGTTATTAAAAAATAAGTTATTTAAGTATGATAGGTAACAAGTTAAAAGTTTTTTTAAACAAAGTGTCAATTCTTTTATTATGAAATAACACATTATTTGAGTCTACAATTCAATTTGGTTCTACTCAGTAACGTTTCGTAGTTTTAAAAGTAAAATTAAACTTGTGTAGTTTGACAAAATCTTAATTTAGTTTTTCTTTACTTTGCAATTATTGGGAGAGAGAGAGAGAGAGAGAGAGAGAGAGAGAGAGAGAGAGAGAGAGATTATTATTAGAATATTGTATTAAAAAGAACTTCCAAATAATGGTGGATGTGAATTATAACAGAAATAGTAACATTTCAAAAACAAAGTCATACCAAAACGCTGTGAATGACACCATACCTTAGTCTGGTCATTGTTGAGAGAGGCGGAGCGAGCAGCGAGTATAACTTAATTATATAACTATACCGATATCCAGCCATAGTGGAACTACACACTATCTCGAAAATAATCTAATTATCATACATAGAAATTAGACCTGTTTTGATTCTCTTGTACTGAGACCACATACAACGGCGTGAGATTCGTGGCGGAAACTTTGATAAGGTAATTTAGTTGTTATTGTTAATGGCATTAGATATTAACTCATTTACAAAGGACTAGTTAAAATTCCGTTTCAGATGTTTTTTACGTTGTTTACGTTTCGATTTTGGTAGTGCAGGTCATTATCCTCTCGAACAACCTTCACTAGTTTACTGCTGGACTTATTTCAAGCTAGCCAAACGAGTTGGTATAGGTTTTGTTCCAAGGTTTCCTTCACTTTGCAGTGCTGCTGTCTGCACAGATTGCTTTCTTAGTGGGCTCTTACAAGACCCAACGGAATAACCACACATAAACTTAGTGCGAGTACTTATTTAAGACATTACCTAGCTTACATTACCGCCGGCCATTGACATCTGAAAGTCAAAAGTCTTAAGTGCTTTGTCACGTTTTGATACGATTATCAAATAATAAAATCATCAATATGACTTAACAGTCCCAGACCCTTAGAAACGAGGTCTATATTATATCACACTTGTTTTAAATTATTATTCTCTTTGCAGTACTGTTGTTCTTGCTTGCTCCCTTAGTCGGCTCTTACGACATCCATGGAGTGAACGAAGATGGTGACATTTCGTATTCTTAGTCTATCATTCATACGAATTAAATACCAGTGTAGTCCAAAGGCAATAATTAAACATAACTTTAATAAGTAGTTTCTACATTTTACTCCTAAAACATTGTTTTAACACATGCATAAATAACTGTGACAATCCAACATTAACAAGCCTTCGAGATGTGGTTATTGCGAGGGATGTTTAAAATATCGTGGACTAGCTTTACATCCAACATCAAAGTGCTGGAGCGAGCCAAGTGCAAGACTGAACTGATGTCTATTGTAGTAAACAGGAAAGTGTCCTTTTTTGGACACATACAAAGGGGCACTCAACATGAATTCCTGATGCTTCTTTTAGAGGGAAAAATTTCTGGCAGGAAGACACCAGGTCGACCAAGAAAGAAGTGGATAGATGACATCAGGTCCTGGTCTGGTCTGGCAAAATATCACCAACTGAAAGAGGCCGCTCATGATCGCGAGGGATACCGTCTGCTGACCTCCAAACTTTATTTTGAATATGGCACCCCATGATGATGATAAATAACCGTAAATAGTAGCCGTACATGTATTTTATTGAACCTAAACATGTGCCGACTCCATGGACATTAATAAGAATATAAGCTATTATTGATAATTATTCTGGATGATAAACTATTGAGGTTCAACAAGCATTTATGCAATCATAATCTAGTTCATGAAGCACTTTGATCAATAAGTAAACATTGTATAAAATTGGTTTCAATCCTGCATGTTTCAAACTTCAAGTAAGGTTTTCAAGGAAAAGAATATACTGGCAGCAAACGGTACTCATGGTATTATAGGTTTGCTATTGTGTTATTTATTATTATATAGTTAAAGTATTTTATATCTATTTAGCTGACCCACACAACCTCGTTTGCGTCTTAAATTGCCCGTTTCGTAAAAAAATTCCCCCGTTTTTCAAACATTCTTCATTGGTGCTCCGTTCCTATTAGTAGTAGCTTGATGGTATATTTAGCCTATAGCCTATAGCCTTCGTCGATAAATGGACTATACAATACTAAAATAATTTATTAAATCAGACCCGCGGTTCCTGAGATTTGCGCGTTCAAACAAACAAACTCTTCAGCTTTATTATTAGTATAGATTATTATTAGTATAGATACGTGGAAAATGTGCTGTGGCTTTAATCAATTTATTTATGCGTCATATGGTGGTCGAGTCCACTCCTTTGTGTAACGAATAATTTAATAAAATAGACCAAATAAAACTAACAGATGATGAATTGATGAAGGAGTAGAACCAACCAATAACCTCTCGATCAACAGCTCCAGTGGTTAGTGATCTTAACTGATCAGAGTGCTCAGTAATAAGCATGATCAATTTCAAAGTCAAATCATTTATTTCCATAGGGCCCAAAAGGCACTTGAACACGTCAAAAATACAAACATCAAACATTATTAATACAAATATAAAATAAAACTCAAGAACTGAATTGATCAGTGGTAAAAGGATGTAACTCAAGTAATCAATGATTTGAATTACCGGTGCTTAGATTGATTTCGATTCAACTCAAAGGTTTAAATTGAAATCAATCCAAGTACCAGCTCCGATGGGTATTGCATTCATGAGAAGAGCTGGTGAAAAACTCATGTGCACCATCTTTTCCAATAATTCATACAAAGTTTGTTTGTTTTTGACAATAATACTTATATGTGCAAGTTAAGGCAACCAAAACACAAAGGCTAGAAAACGGTCTAAAGAAATATTAAAATTAGGGAAATCAATTTTTCATTGATTTTAATTGTTTTATATCTGGGCGTAATTTGTCCCGTATATGTTTTTTAGAAATATATGATAAATAAATAAATAAATATTCCGGACATCTAACACACAACGCCATCTAGTCCGAAGCTAAGCAGAGCATTGTGTTATGGGTACTAGACAACTGATGTATATTTAATTTGTATACTTTTTTTTGTAAATACGTACATATTATACATAGAAAACACCCAAACTCCGAAACAAATATTTGCAGATCATACAAACATTTGGTCCGCCACTACGCCACCGAGGCAGTCAATAGCTTTTACCCGTGGCCACGCCCGCGTGTATGTTGGTTCGCGGTAAAGAATAGCCTATGTTCTTATCAAGAATCGAAGTATCTGCATGACAAATTTCATTGAAATTGGTGCAGTGATTTAGCCATGAAAGCTTCCCAGAGAGATAGAGTTCTTTTGAATTTAAAATATTAGTTTGTATTTATATTTATCATCAGTCTGGTTGATGGTATCTGGACAGCTGATAAACATACTTCTATCGTTTGATCAAATACTGGGCAGAGTGTTCTTTGAACTGGATGAAAAAAAAGATGTATTTTTTAAGCTTATATACTTATTACGTGATACGACATTATATAAATACCTTCAAAGCTTAAAACCTACTAATCAAAACAAATAACACAATAGAGATTATTTTAAAGAACTCGTACAGATTTTCTATCTATCTATCGGAATTTTTCATTCATTTGGTGATAGAATCTTTTATCAGGAAAGTAGTTTTAATGCACAACCGAGTAGTAACAACGAGCCAGAACTGTTAATTAAAATTGTCGACGGAAAATAGGTTTAGTAGCCTATCTCTAAAGATCAACGACTTCAAAAAAACTTTAGCATTTGTTTGTGTTATTGACTAGCTGACCCACGCAACCTCGTTTGCGTCTTATATTGCCCGTGGCGTGAAAATTTTCCTCCGTTTTTGAAACATTCTTCATTGGTGCTCCTGTTAGTAGTAGCGTGTTGATATATAGCCTATAGCCTTCCTCGATAAATTGTCTATCCAACAACCAAATAATTTTTCAAAACGAACCAGTGGTTCCTGAGATTAGCCGGAACAGACAGACAGACAGACAAAAATATTAAAAATATATATTTTGGTTTGTGTACCGCATATACATTCATATGCATGTAGTAGAAAGCGGTTATTTTAATATTACAAACAGACACTCCAATTTTATTTATTTGTATAGATAATCAGAGACAAATTGCAACCAAAATGCAGCTTCTTGCTGTTTTCTCTGCGTCATCCAATGGTTGACTGGTATAGAATGACGTGGACAATGAACTGTATGTGCCTGATGTTTAAATTACTAAATAATTGAGTTTTTTTTGTTAAAAGCATTTTCAGTCTAATTATTCAGTAACCAGAAGAAAATTCCACTCTTCGAGTATTTGATGTATTTCTTTGAAACCTTTTTCGTTTCTGTTTTTGAGTTATGTGCTGTCATTAATGCTTAATTGTGAGAATTATAAAACTGGCAGTGTCGTATGAGGCTTACTAGATTTACAAGGCCGTATAGGAAATACCAATTTAACTTTTAAATAATCATGCCTATGATAAATCAACATCATGCTTAAACAAATAAAACCAGAACAAGATTGAAAAAAGACACTGACTAAGTTGTGTATCAGCAGTAATTACATAATTAGGAAATTGTAATTGACAAAACAATCTGTGCAGAACTCAAAAAACTTAGCCTATCAAGGGGTACACATTTCAAATCGATTTTACTAAACAATACTTAAAATAGAGTGTCCTGTCTTTAATAAAACACGTAAAGTAATCTTCTATACTTTTATTTAACAATTCTCAATTAAAACCACACTCACAATTCCGCTCCGTCGGTCAAAGGGAATTCCACTCAGACCTCACCCTGCCAATTTACGTCAGCACATATCATAATTACCCGATATAATACGATAAAAATAAAATTAAACGAGTCCCAGTCGACTTAATAAGAGTATTAAATATCTGTTTTATTTGGCAGGTTTACTTTATTTGTATATAGAACATTGGATACGAAAATTAACCGATTAAGGCCCTATTGTTTTCATTTTCATAGAATTAAAGAGCATGTAAAATAATACGTATTAATTTAATACACGTTGAACTCGATATACTTATAGGTCTTTTAGACTTAATTAAATTGATATTACTTATGTGTCATACATACCACAATGCCTAGGCTGCTGCTTTTCGCAGTCGCAGTCGGTTTATTGTAAAAATCGGTCCAGCCGTTTCGGAGGAGTTTGATAACAAACACCGCGACACGAGAATTTTATAGGTATTAGATACATTTTGTGCTTTATATCGGATACACAAAAGGTACTTTTAACTGTCAATAATACTTAATACTTCAGCTGCCAATTTACAAATATGTCTGACAGCTGACACGCCGTTGTAAATCGATTTACGAATAATCTTTGCAAAACATATTATCACTCAGCTTATACATATGTAGATATATCAGGGTATATAAAATGTGGCTAAAACTATGATGTTTAAGTAGCATTGAGCAGGGCACATTGCTTGCAAAATCGATGACCGATTATTAAGTTCTCGAGTGGCGACGACTCGAGTGAAGACGCAGCGTTGGTAGCCCTCATAAGGAAGTCCGACGACCTGGTGAAGATCGCAGGAAAGAACCGGTTGTTTTGGAGAAACTAGGGAGGAATACAGCAGTGGATGACTTTGTCTGAGGTGATTCTTATCGAACGAACGAAAAAAAATCTTACGAACTATGACATTACCATTTATATTCGCTTGATTTGACATATAATTTGGAGCCCTTGTTTTATAAATATATCGATCGTATCGAGACTATTCAGAATCGTTCTTGAGGTGTCTGTGTTTTCGTCTGAATATCCCATGTAGTGCAAATAATTACATTGGTCTGTGCAGAAGGTGCACATCTAGCCACTTGTAAATCGAAGTCAAGAATATTGATCATTGTTTTCTTTTGAAGATTAAAATTTGATATCCCCGTAGGTTAGTTGGATTTAATCCACCCATTTATGTTCCCCTTTCCTCTTTCAACTACAGATAAAATCGTTTATCGTTAGAGCGAGCAGCGACTTAAATAACTCATGCAAGGAGTACCTACTCTATTGATCCTGAACATTAATGTTGTACGAGGTATGCTGAATCTTAAGTTTCTTCAATGATGTCATTTTTGTATTTTTCTATGATTAATTGTAATGGTGTGTCGTATTGGTTAGTGTTCCAGAACTTATGATAATTTATTACGTAGCAATTCGTGTATTTGGAGGGTTTTGGTCTTTATCCCCCACGAGGACCAGTCGGGTCGGTCGGAGTAGAGTGGCCAGAGAGAGAAGAGAATGGAATAGGTTGGAGGAGGCCTTTGCCAACTGGCAAACGGACTTACAACACATCAGCAAACACCAATTACGCGAATAATGTTAACTATATAAATAATTATTAGTATAGTAGTTTAAGAAGCATGTATTTTAAGTTCGAATAAAAGGCTTATTATTAATTCGTGATGTTGCATATCAAACTAATGATATAATTTTTTTGTAGCTGTTGGTTTTCTAAACCGAAATAAATAAATATAAATCTTTATCGTAAATCGTTATTAAACGCGCATTGAATTAAGGTTATACACCAATTAAATGAATCTAATTTAAAATAGGCTTTAGCTGGTTCCTTAGGCATAAAAAAACACGTAACCAGCTTTAATATGTCGTACTGCTGGATAGGTTTTAAAAATGAAGTTGAATCTGTTTGTCGTACTTGTTTTTATTAAATTGATTCTAAATTAATGACAAATTAATAAAGATTGCTATTAACTTTAACACCTTTAAAAAATACGATTTTTTTGCAATATGGTTTCCACATACCTTCTAAAGTAGACCATTCATAAAATCCAAGGAATCTGTTCCATGAATATTAAGTGTTCACACAGACCTCAGTTTATTCAGGCGTCTAGCGCTTATTGAAAAGTGAAATATAGTAAGTAAAAGAAAAACGAAAGTTTCAAAGCCGAGCGGAATTCAATTTCAATCTGGTTTATAAACTATTCTTCTGTTGAGCATCATATTCTTTCTGTTTAACATTTCTTTTTTAAATGAAGTATTGTATCGTGGATCTGACTTTTACTCAGTGCAAATACTTCAGAAAAAATAGTTTAATTTAAAGGCAATATATGTGACATCAATGAAACTTTGTATATAATTTTATTTTAGCACTAGAAATGAAGATCTACCGAATCCTACCAAAATGGATGACGAAAATTAAAAACTAGGCGACGCAAATATCATTCTATATTTTGCACTAAAAGAAATGAGACCATTACCTATAGCATCAATGTTTTGTAAGATTATGAAAAGTTTGTAAAAAAAATACAACACGTTTGCATTTCACGATTTTGTTAATTTTATTTGTCTGCAGTAGAGGGAAAACGACAAAGTGGATGAAGGAGAATGAAGAGAAATATACACCGATAGTAATGAACTCATCGTTGGGTCAGAACTCTTTCCCATTTGTGAGAAGCTAGTGGCGGTTAGTGACAGAGTTACATTAGAAAACAATCAAGCGTTTTAGTATTCTAGGAGAAGACGAGAAACGCCTTTTCTGAGTGGGATAATCTATACTAATATTATAAAGCTGAAGAGTTTGTTTGTTTGAACGCGTTAATCTCAGGAACCGTTGGTCCGATTTGAAAAATTCTTTCAGTGTTGGATAGTCCATTTATCGAGGAAGGCTATAGGCTATATATCATCACGCTATGATTAATAGGAGCAGAGCACTAATGAAAAATATTACACTACGGGCAATAAGAGACGTAAACGAGGTTGTGTGGGTCAGCTAGTGAGATAAGAATACTAGCTGACCTGACAAACGTTGCTTTGCCATAAAAATAAAAATTTATTTAAAAATTAAAAAAAAACTAGGGTTGGACTACCCCTAACATTTAGGGGGATGAAAAATAGACGTTAGCCGATTCTCAGACCTACCTAAAATGCTCACAAAATTTCGTTAAAATCGGTCCAGCCGTTTTGGAGGAGTATGGTAACTAACATTGTTACACGAGAATTTTATATATAAGATAAGACGGCACTGAATAATAGAAAATCAAGAAGTCATGTTGTTCGCTACAGATGTATTACCTATCTTTTGTTTTATTACCTTAACCTATTGCCATGTACGTCAAGTATAATCTCCTCCAATTTGATTCGTCACGAGGTAACAATTTAACCACTTCCCCTTTTCAACTCATGTACTCCATAAGTAAATTGCGAGGTATATTGTATGCCAAAGTTACAAAATCCGAAGCCGGCAGGGTCGCCCAATTACCTCCGGTTATGGCTCATAATTTAGCTAAATGCCAAGCAGCGATAATTGATATCGTCTGTTGTGCTTAACAGGGTTGTGGCGTTTGATTGCCTGTATGTGTCTGTTGTAATTGTTAGTATGGAAAAATATACGTGTATGTGTGAAAGAGATATAATTTATTTATTTTCAGGTAAATACCTTATATTCTTCTGTATTATAATTGGGTCTGGTTCAAAAGAAGCAAAAATCAAATTATCTTAATGCTGAAATAATTTAGTGGATGACAGTGTACTATCTCACACCGGTTTTCTGTGAGGCCGTGGTATCACTCCGGTCGGCTAGGTCCATTCATACCGTAGCGTGGCTCCCCCACGGTTGCACTGGTTGAAAACCTTGGTTTTCAGTGATTGGGGATCGACGATTCGAAGATATGACGAAGCTTTTCATATGCCGCCCAGCCTAGACGATCGAAAGGGTGTTCAAACTTTGTCAAAAGTTTATAAGTAGTCGGGTTATAATTTTTAAACATTTTCTTGTTTTCTAATTATCTTACCTAGATATGATTATGTTCCCTAAAACATCAAACACACAGATTTCATTGGAAACACAATTCTGTTAACTAGTAAGCCACAATCATACTGCGTATATCTCGTCAGATTGAAATGGGTTGTCACACAAGAAGGGATTAGTTCATGAGTATAGCAAATTCAATTTGCTGAGCTAATACTTACAAGTGAAGGCAAATACGTTCTAATGTGTGCGTATTTGAAGTAGGCTCAAATAGAAGCAAGTGCTTAGGGCTATGACACACGGAAATCTTGTTTTTATTTCCTACTGTTTTTAGTAGAATTTGATATTATATCAATATGTAACATATTATGAAATACGATTATAATATATGACTGCCTCGATGGCACAGTGGTAGCATATACAACTACTGTGCTTGTGGTCTCCGGTTTGATTCTCGATTCGAATGTTTGTATACTTCAGATATTTGTTTCGGAGTTTGACTGTTTTCATTGTATGTACCGCGGGTAACGCTCCGGGGCAAAGCTAGTCTAAAAAAATAGCCTAAGTTACTCCTTGTATCATCAGCTACCTACCAGTGAAAAAGTCTATCTTCCAGACATTAGCTGGAACAAACAGACAGACAAAAATGTAAAAATATGTAATTTTCCCCCTCCTGGTGGCATGTCGGACCCGAACCGACTAAACCGCACGCCGCCTCGGGTACTAAATTCCGGGGAACCAGGTGCACCCTAGAAAGGAAAACCCTGGAACCCCGACGTACCTCGGGCCACCTACGCTTTGTAGATGGCCCCCTCCTGTGTAGGAACCCCAATGTCGCTAATGTCCCCCAGGGCGCGCACACTCCGCAGCGTCCGCGCCGTCACCCGGGCCTGCAGCTGACACCCTCAGACTTGCATTTACAGAGGACAAAAATCGCTCTGCAAAAACTACGGACCCTTAAAAATTCTAGAACATTATAACATTGGCATGAATTCAGATGTGTCCAAAATAATTCAAACTAAATTAGTTCTACAAGTGGCTATCAGTTCACCTGGAGCAATTTGGAAGCATGCCTACTGGTAAGTTCTTTTAAAGGAACATGCATAGCAATATATTATGCATGTTGACCGGGTAATACGTGAAATCTCCGGTAGAAGTTCGAAGTAACGTGCTTACATAAATTGTCTCTGTGCATGATTTAACTACTGTTAGCACCTAGCGCTCCATGCATTTTTATTTCTTCGCACATTATCCTGGGTACAATACAGTCGAGTACAAAAGTGAAAGTTTAAATTAAAATTATTATTTTAAATTCCATAAAATAACAGGTAACTAATTTAAATTTAATTTATTCATGAAATGCATACATTGGCTAAATTATAAATTTCTATATTTACCCGACTGCACAGAAGGTTATGCATTATTTTTCTTTTCGTTACAATGGCACGCGGAGGAACTTAATGCCACATGGCATTCTATAATTCAACCTTGAGTTAGTTCAATAAGTATGATAGGAATAAAAGAGAAAAATAAATCAGTAACAGATTTTGGTTTGGGAAATCTCGTTAAGTTCTTCTTAACTATGAAAGTAGCCTAATATAAGTGTTACCTAATTTAAAGTGCCTATCATAACGGGTACGATTCCTGGGTCGAACCAAATGTTAATACGATTTTCAAATATTCGTATTTAAAAAAAAGTATAAATGTTTTATTTATATCAGTTGTCTAGCATCCATATACAAGCTCCACTTAATTTATATTTTATATTTATATTTATATTATATGACCAATTTGTTCTGCGAACTATCTTTCCCTGACTTACCATTCAACTAGACCAACAGGCCAATCTTCGTATCTAACTTCCACATACGTTCCCACTACGTTCAGTTATCACAACTAACCATTTACGCAAGGTATGCTCTTTTAAGATAAAACTGACTGTAACATTCCAAGCACCGTTGGTATCGCCAGTACATTTACATACATTCGCCATATATTCGCCGCTCGGACATACATTACGGACTATCGCGTATAATATGACGATAAGTAACGTTGTCCTAGCCATAATCTACAGTTGAATCTGAATAACGAAGGAGTTTTGGTAACTATGGATTTATGGTGGACCGTTGTTTTGATCGGGCTTGTAAATAACGTTTTTGCGTTATTGAGTAAAAATGATACATAACTTGTGTGTGTTAAAACGAGTTATTGTTTTACAACGGTTTATCTATGGTTCAATGTGAATGTTGTGTATCTGAAAACGAGTTATAACGAGTTATTGTTTTGATAACGGTTTTTTGTTACGTTAAAGGGGGATGAGTAATTTTGTTACTGATGGGAAATAGATTTTTGTAATAGAAAAACGTAACGTAAAGAGCTCTCCGTGCCTCGGAGAGCACGTTAAGCCGTCGGTCCCGGTTGCCATGAAACTTGGTAATCGAGTCAGTGCCCTCAAATATACTGACGCTAGTTTCAACCTTCGAATACAGTTCACCCTAGTTCCACCTCAGGGTTGCGGAGGTCTGATGCCGGTCGCTTCGTGGAAAAACTGATATTCAGGTAAAACAGGTGGAACTATTAGCCGATCCCTAATAATCTTGGGATAAGGCTTGAAAGAAGAAGAAAATTTTTTGTGATGGAAATTCTCTTTTACGTCCCATTATAGTCAAATGATGGTAGGTACTCTTTATTGCACACCATAATATATAAGATACAATGCAGATAATGACAAATTAAAACAGTAGTACAATGGGTGGGCTTATCGCAGACTGCGATCTGTTAATTACAGTCCTCAGAAAAGACTAGATGATGTTAAAACCTGGAAGTGAGTTCCACTGCGCACGTGTTCCCCTCCCAATATGGTCACGGGTCTTTTAAGCGGGGTGTGAAAAAGCATGTCACTAGACTACACTACTACATAGTGTGGATCACCATATTACATTGTTTACGTTCGCATTTAGTATGGTGACCAACACTTTTGGATTCTACTGAAGCTTTCGATTAGGCAGGGTAGAATCTTTTTGGGAGCTGAAACATTAAAAAAAGGTGTCTGTGAAACTTCAGTAAATCCACAAAAGAATGAGACCGACATTTGCTCTCTCGCTCTGACTAAACTAATTACAGGCGAATTTTTGTATTTGTGTCTCTTACCTGTCGATTTTTCCGTTGCTTATATAACTTCTTTAGAATCGTTGTGATTTCAAACCGGATTTAAATTACAACGATTCTAAAGAAGTTTCACATCAAAAATCCAAGGAAATTAAAACTGCTCTAATATAATTCACGAATGACTAAGAACATACATATGTCCACTGCCCATATCATCACGTGAAAATCTAAAATATTTATTATTAAGTGTACCTACAAGGTGATCATGTAACATATATATGTAGGTAGTATCAATCGACAGCCGAGACGTTGGACTGGTCCACAAGTTAAAAGTCGCTCAGCGTCCGACGGAGCGTGTGATGCTGGGTGTTTTACTAGTCGATAGAATTGGTAACGAGAAAATTCGACAGAGAGCCTGAGTAAACAATATCGCACGGAGGATCAGCACGCTGAAATGGAAGTGCCGGTCTTGTCTCCAGGCGGACTGATGGTCACTGGAGCTGACAAGTTTTAGAGTGGAGACCGCGATTAGTCAAAGGTGGTGTAAGATGCCCTAAGGTAGATGAACCGACGACTTGAAGAAAATGGCTAGCAGAGGTTGGAAGCGGGCTGCCCAAGACCGGGATGGTTATCGCTCTTTGGGGGAGGTTTGTTCAGCAGTGGAGAGCAGTAAGCTGAAGAAAAGAAAATCAATCGATAGCACAATTTAGTTTGTTTCTATTAAAACTTAATAATTTATAATATACAAATTATAGAGTTCCTCGTGTTTCAGTGGTAACCGAAGTTAAGCAATCCTAACCATTTGGTACAGTCTACGGATGGTGTCCATTTATTAAAAACTGTCTGTGCAAATGTCTATGGCAATCGTTACGTGTAGTTAATCTTCTTAATCGTCTCCTAACAGTCTTTCTACAGAACTTCAATATCGCGCTATCGCATCGTGGAGGTTTGATAGTATTAACTCTTCGTTAAAAATCAAAGTCCAGAAGTATCGCAGTGGATTAGAAGCCAGGTTGACTTCAAGTTCGTCCATTATATAAAAGGTTCAGAGGAAAAACTAAACCAATGTAACTCAAAATTTGCTTAAGAATGACCTTATAGAGAATCTTCCAAGATCTACATGAGTTCTCTTTTCATACATTTTTACTTCAAACATATTTCTTTATTATTTTAATTCTCGAATCGGTTTGGCAATAGAAAGTACACGTCTTAATTAACCAGAAACAAATCTTTATGGCAATAAAGTTGATTAATTAAACAATTTTAATTTGCAGTAATTCATCGCTACCGGTCGATGTCGATGCTACAATTCATAAGATTTTGCGAGTGGATTTAGCGTGCTTACATTCACATAGTTTTGTAACTGCTTTTTAAATACACTCATACACTCATGAAGAACTATTGTACTAATATTTTAAAGTCCTCCCCCCTCGGTAGTTATTTGTTAGGGTCCCTTTGGTTCCTTGTAATAAACTTATTTTTTGACATGGTATACCACGTGGTGTTAGTCGGTTCGAGTCTGAAATATCACTTTACTTTTCAATGATACAGAAGCATCACTAGGCCGCCATAGTGTGGGTCGCCATGTTGCATTGTCCGCATTGAGCAATGAGTATGGTGACCACCACTCCTGGATTCTGCTTATGCTTTCCATCAGGCAGAGTAGTCATTTTGGCAGGGCCATACATAAAAAAAAGTTGTAGGGGTTTTCACATGAATAAAAATTTATTAAAAGTTGAATTGAACTAGTACTCGTACCTGACAGAATTACATTGTGTAGAGTGGAAACAAAGGCCACTCATCGTTTTTAAGCTTACTAGATACTATTTTTTGCACGCGGTTCCACCCAAGTATACGTCGGTTATCGTTTTAAAGAGTAGCCTATGTCTTTCCTCAGCAATCAAAGCACCTTTCTATCAAATTGCAATGAAATCGGTGCAGTAGTTTAACAGACAGACAGTGTTACTTTTACTTTCGAATTTATAATATTTGTATGGTTGTAAATAATGAAGACCAAGTGCGAGTAGCTGCCTGTTTCGATGGGCGTGGCAGAAAAGTAAAAAATAAAATTGTATTTACAAATATTTTTTTTGACGCTTGTTTTTTCATATTGTTTTTATATTCATTTAATATTATCATAATATATTATAGTTTTAATAAAAACAAGTATTTATATCAGTTATCAAGTATCCGTAGTACAAGCTCTGCTTAGTTTGAGAGACGTCCGAAAAAATATTATTATAATCTTAAGAACAGTCTTCCGCTAATGACTTGCACCAGCAAACAATACCCTCTTACATCATAGGAATGTTAATTTTTGCCCTGGAAGCTTTCCATGATGAATTTTATTATCGGCTTGGTCCCCGCTGAATCCAAATTGGGCCATTAGTTTCAAATTGATAACACACTTGGACGTTGAACAATCATTTTTCCCTCCTCATGAAGATTTTCGTTGATTTATTACTAAAACGTATTTCATTATGTAAAGGAAATGTTATGTAAATTACAAGTCACGCTTTGAGTTTAACGATAACTCAGTAATAGTAGTAATTTACTTATTGAAATTTGACCATTTAGTAGGCAAAGCTTATGCTTTAGACAGTATTAGAAATAAAAATTCAAAAAGGAAATGGAAAGTTCTTTAATCGCCAATAAACATGCATCAATTTGTGTGTAAATGTTATGATAATAATAATAGGTAATCTTTAGTTTTATTCTTTTTAGTAGAACTATTTAAAACTCTTCAACAGTCTTTAAAATAGTTCATTGCTAGATATGCCACTCTAGCCAGATTAATTAGAAACTTAGATCAAAAGTACTGTGTACATTATTAGCTTCCTTCTTAAGTTTACTTTAATCGAATTTAACATTTTTTTTATGGAATTGCGGGCAAACGTTCGTATCACCAGAGGCGTCACAAGTGCGTTGCCGGCCTATTGGGGATGGGGAGGGGGTGAAGGAAGGGGTTGTGGTTATGGGCCTCCGGTATCCTCACTCACTCGGTGAAACACAGCGCAAGCGCTATTTCACACTGGTTTACTGTGAGGTCTTGTTAACACTCCGGTCGTACCGGCCCATTCATGGTGAAGCGTGGCTTTCCCACGGTAAGAAAACTTGTAGGGGTTTTCACACGAAAAAAAAGATTGGTAATTTGAAATCAAACGTTCGTAAACTGTTGCAGCTCCACGTTTTTTTTAAATTTTGTTGCTGCTTTACTTATTGGTCATTATAAACTAAGGTAACGTTTAACGGCGGAGCGGGACCGGGAGAGGTTTAGAACTCTCCCGGCGCGCCGGGCTAGGGATCGGGCCAGGCACCGCAGGCGACTCAGGCGCCGGAGATCGCAGAACGATCTCCGTCCTCCATAATCGCAAGCCTGAGGGTGACAGAGGAGACCATCTGTCACCCTAGCAGAAGCAGGCCGGGTGGCGGCGCGGATGCTACGGAGCGTGCGCGCCCTGGGGACAGAAGCGGGAATATTAGGGTTCCCACACAGGAGGGGGCCATCTATAAAGCGTAGGTGGCCCGAGGTACCTCTGGGTTCCAGGGTTTTTCCTTTCTAGGGTGCACCTGGTTCTCCGGCATCTAGTACCCGAGACGGCGTGCGGTTTTAGTCGGTTCGAGTCCGACATGCCACCAGCAGGTGGTTTCCGAGGCGATTTCACGGGGAAAAAAAGGTAACGTTTAATTATAATTTAATATCAGTGTTTAGCTGGAGACCACCTTTTATTTTTCAAGGGATTAATTCACATATTTTTTCTTATTTTAATGTCAAATATTTCTACAAAACTACAAGTAGTTTATCTAAATCTATCAGTGGCACACGGAACAAAAGAACCGAACCCACCGAATCGTGAATATTACATCCTCCGGGATCTGAGCAATAAATAAATAAACCAACTGTCCTTTACACAGGACACCTGCGCCTGTCACCGACGTACAGAGGGAACTAAATTAAATGTCGTATTGTTACATGTACTTGGTTTAGGACATCGGTCAATTGATTTATAGGGAATCCCTTAGACATTTCAGATTACCGGCTTTTCGAAGACTGAAAATTGGAAGCTGCATTTCAGAGGCTTCGAGAGGGTGAACTAAGTTGCTAAGATTTATGTTTTGTTTTTAGTTTTATCTCTATCAAAGAGGGTATTAAAATAATATTAGGTCCTTACATATAAATTGGCGATTTGTCGCACTGGCCACTTTGCTCTGAAATATATAGTTTTTGGTTAAGAATTCCAAATTCAAAGTTTTAAATCCATTAAGCTGGTACATTTAAGTAACGAAAACAGTCATCCATTTGTTTTTTCTCTCATTAGTTTTTCTTTGGCGTCGTTCATTTTGCACAATGGAAAACTTTAAATATCGCTTTGTCTACGAGTACGAGTTCTATTGTAGCACCAGTGCTGTCGAAACAGCTTGAAGCATTAACGATGTGTGTATAGCACTAGTGACGCAAAAGAACAAGCGGTACGTTTTTTTTTCCAACGTTTTCTTTCTGGAAATTTCGATCTTCATAACAAGCCCCTTAGGACGGTCGGAGACCAAAGTGGATAATGAAAAGTTAAAGGCTATTGTGAAAGTGGGTCCATCGCAAACTACTTCACAATTGGCTGCAGGTTCCGCTGTAAGTGATTAAACTATTTTAATCTACTTCAAGCAAATAAGGAAAATAAAATAGCTAGCACACCTCATAAATTGAGTGAAGCGAACCAGCAAACACGCGTCGACTGCTGCGTTATATTGCTCAATCGGCACAATAATAAAAGAAAATAGTCATTACCTGTGATGAAAAGTGGATCCTGTACGATATTCGGAAGCGCTCGTCGCAATGGTTGAACCCTAGAGAACCAGCCAAATTCTGCCCAAGCGTAAGATAACTCAAAAAAGTTACTTGTGAGTAAGGTGTCGTTCACTACAACTTTCTAAAATCTGGTCAAAGTATCACGCCAGATGATGGAAGAACTAGCTGCTAAACAACTGAGGCTGGTCAGTCGCTCTTACTTGCTGCTGTTTCATGACAACGTTACACCATACACTGCACAACAGATGATGGCTAAATTAGAGGAGTTGCAATTGGATTGGCTGCGACATCCACCGTACTCCCCAGACCTTGCTCCTTAACTTAACTTCTTACAAGATTTTTTTCATTTATTTTATTATTTATCTATTAACATTAATATTACCTATTTATCCATTAACGCCACAGTGTTATGGGTACTAATCAACTGACATAAGTAGATACTGTACGAGCAAACCCGTACATTTATAGTAGTTAACGAAATTAGCTTACATCAACGCATTTATATTGCACTCCTGTTACATTATGCATTAACTTTGAACACATTATTTTGTATATTATTTAGTAGCAATAAAACCATAAATCGGGCAAGTCGTCTATTCATATATAAAACCAACTATCAGTTATGTTAGAGACACTACCCCTACAGGTATATAAATACTTACCTTTTGTAAATACGTACATGTTATACTTAAAAAACACGTAAACTCCGACACAAATATTTGTAGATCATACAAACATTCGGTCCGGTCCGGGAATCGAACCCGAGACCTCATGCATAGCAGTCGCATGCGCTGCCACTGCGCCACAAAAGTAGAACAAAAAATTGCTCTGCCTCAGTTTTCTGTAGTACCTGTGTAACGTTCACTTCAAGTCCACATATACTCAAGTCGAGCTATCTCGAATTTCACGAATGCTTTGTCTCCTGCTTGTTGTATAAATAGACCTTTGTATGCATTAACTTACTTTGCAAAATAAAATAAACAAATGTATTGGAAATTGGGTAAGTTATTAAAACCAAAGAGTTGTGTTGCCATAGTCGAAACACGTAGGGTGAGTTTGGAAAACAGCGACTGTCCCGAAGTATCAGAGCAGATGCGATTAAATTGGAAAACATTCACTCAATTTCCGGAGCGAGATCTGTTCTGTACCGACAGCAAAAAGAGTGAACGAATGATAAAATTGATTGATTCGTTTGATTTGGAATTTAACTTTTCATATGATTGAAAGGTATGTTGTGATCTTTCCTGATATGAACCTTTAAATCATACATTTGTATAACGTTTCTATTTGATGTAAATTTTGAATGGTTTTGATTGAGCTGTTTATTTTTCTCTTAGACGTTTTAATATATAATCGAAGCATTTATATTAATTTGTATATATTACATATGTATGTATATGTTTCTATATAATACAGTATTATTCAATATTGATTTAAAATGATAGTTGGGAAGGAAAATCCATACGTTAACCTTTTAATGTAGACATGAAATTATGCGTGCCAAAGTTAAGGTTTCTATTAGGCTGAGCAGTCACTTTGGCAGTATCCAACAATGGGGACCATGTTACGATAGTTCCGTCAGAAATACAGTTTATCAAAATCATTAAATAATTAAAAAAAATACTGTAAATCATTATTTATTAAACTCAAAGATACATTTCAAGGTTCGCTCTAATTTGCGTATAAATGTTTTTGCAGACATTACATGAGCAAGCACGTCGCTACGCTCGCCGGCTGCAGTCTGACAAATCCACGGCGCGGTGAGTAGCCGATAGTAAGACGTATATATTTGCTGACTCTACAATAAGGAGACCATAACTTTTGAGAAATAAGATTTCTACTAATTAAATTTATGATTTTACTATTGACGTTTTTATATATGAGACCCTGTCAAAGTGACTACTGTGCCTGATGAAATGTATGAGCAAAATGCAAGAGTAGTGGCCACTATACACATTAAACCGTGGGAGAGCTATGCTTCGGCATGAATGGGTCGGCTCGACCGGAGTGATACCACGGCCTCACAGAAAACCGGTGTGAAATAGCGTTTGCGCTGTGTTTCACCGAGTGAGTGAGAATACCGGAGGCCCATGCCCCAACCCCTGTTATCAACTTTCTCTCTCTGGTTCCCCTTCTACTGAGAAACTTTTTAAGTGCAACTTCAGGATGTAATCTATTTCATATTTTAATTATTTTTGTTACCTAATTTTAAAAGGAATAATATATGTAATTTTAGAGATTATGGTTATTTAAACTAATATCTTTCCAATTACAAGATGTACATACCCAAGCTTTCAAAATTTACTGCAGATTCGGTCGTATTACCCTACTCCCTGTTTGTCTTGTTCTAACTCGTTTTGCCCAACTCTGTCTTTCCTCGTCTTAAGACTTCATTCTCATTGATGTTTGGCATTAGGAAGTGGGCTGTGAAAGAATCCAACCAGGCCTCCAATAGTATTGAGAAGAAGGAGGTAGCATGGTGATGTTAAAGAAGTTGATTACTATTATAGAAATGTCCCTAAGTAGACACGATACTTGGACGCCCTTCACATCGCTATCGCGCAATCTAAAGGACTGCACGTTTTTAAATTACTAACCGTGGTGCTGAGGTAGCGATCTGTTTAATACTTTTTACTCAGTTTTGCTTTATGAGCTTGATTGATACTAGTGATTGATTGCCTGAAATCAATCCTCTATCAATTCCATTCAAATGTTAATCAGAGAGACTGTTTATATATCTCTTTATTATTAAATATTCTGTGAGAAACGTAGCTTTGACTTTGTATTTAGTATATCTAGCCGCCTTCGTAGATAGAATGTGTTTATCTTTTAGTTTTAAATTGCTGTTTTGACTGTTGTAAAGTTACTCCAGTCAGTACCTACTGGATTAACTAACGTACTTAGTGTATTTTCTTAATTAATACACGGAAATATATCACTTAGGCAATTCAAAATTTAATTAAAAAAACATAAAAGTGCGTATCGCGTGACGCGCAATGTATTGTTCCACAGTTTTTTATTACTGGTTTTTAATAAGTAACAAGTTAATTTCTTTAAGAAATTTAAAGGTTACTAATGTGATGCGATGAGTGCATCTTTTGGGTCTGATGACAATCTCTCGAAAACAGAGCCAAATCAAATCATGACTCTTCTGAATTCGTTTCTCTTATTATACTCGTACTTTTGGGGAAAGTTGTAATTTTATAAAAAAAAAGCAGAATAACTTCAAAACTGAACAGATTAATAGTCTTTTTTTTAAGGTGCTTTCTTCTTTCATATTGTTTCATATTCAAAGATGTCAATTTAATAGCGGTTTCAAATCAGTTTTACTTTCTTAAATTATATCAAAGAAATACAAACACGTTTTATCATAACAATGGTATTTGAATTCAAATTCATTTATTCAATTAAAACACTAAGTGTAAATATCTGTGTCTAACGTTCGTGTGAGGTTAGGTACCATTTGAGTGTTTTATCAAATCAAAGTACATAAACGTGATTTGAATTACTCAATCTTATCTTGACAAAAGATTTTACATACGATTGGTTAATTTTGTGATAACCAGCCTTTTAAAAAAGGAGCATTCTTCTTAATATGAGTAACTGTCTGTCTATCTTCTACATATTATTTACCGTTGAATTGATTTGGATGGATTTCGGTACAGAAATAGACTGGACTTTAAGTTACAAATTAAATTAAGTTAAAATAGAAGAACATAGGCTTTTTTTTGTAGCAATAAACGGCATGTCGCCTGCGGTGTTCCCGGACCAATAAGACCTTCAAAACTTCAAGAAAACAGCGTACTCCTTCCTAAAAGGCCGGCAACGCACTTATGACGCCTCTGGTGTTGCGTCTATAGGCGGCGGTAATCGCTTACCATCAGGCACTACATCTGCTTAAACGAAGCCCAATAAAAGTGAGTAATATTGTATTCGTTTGGAGACAATAATAATATTATTAATGGATATTGAATCTTTACATTTTTGTATATTTATTATCTGTTTATCTTAAGGTGGTAAACAGTTTTAGTTGATACGTGAGCTTTCCAAAGACTATCTGATAGAATACAAAACTTTAGCGCCTGAAGTGAAATGAAGACAACTTGTAAAGTATTTCTGCTATAAAAGTTTTTGCCGGCGTTTTGTAGCGATATGTTATGCTACCGAAGTTACATAGCCCATTAACTACCGTTTTATTAACAAGTAGCGGAATGTATGTTTAGTTTTTGTAAGATTTTTGCCAGCCTGGCTCGATGAATGCTTCGGTGGCGCAAGGTAGCATATATGACTGCTGTGCTTGAGGTCTCGGGTTCGATTAGCGGATCGGACTAAATGTTTGTATTATCTGCAAATATTTGTTAAGGAGTTTAAGTGTTTTCTATGTATAATATGCATGTATTAACAAAAGAAGAGAATAAATGTATTTATATCAGTTGTCTAGTACGCATATTACAAGTTCTGCTTAGTTTGAGACTAGATGGCGTTGTGTGTTTATTTTCTATTAGATTACTTTTAAATTAATATTTTAGGTACATAATCTCAGTGTGTCTCTTTTTGTCCGAAATTAAGGATAACTGTCTTATGAGTTTTTTAAAGCTAAGGTTATTTGTTAAGACATGGCTAAGACTAAGCCAAATATTTGTTTGTTAAAAAAAATATGATTCATACATTTTTCACTTAAAATGGTACAAAGTTTTAGCTTTATGTGTTAAATATAGATATGTATGATCAAACTGCCGTGTAATATGTGTAAAGTTTTATGTTTATAGTATTCTGACTGCATATTGCACAGTTGGCCTAGTGGCTTAAGCGGTCGTCACGCCGCTTTCTCCTACGTCAGTGTTGTGGATTCAAATCCTACATGGGACAACATTGTGTGTACCTATCAGTACAGTTGGGCACAAAAATCCTAATTAATCTAGCAAATTAATCGTAAAACAAGTTACACAAAAAAAAACGTAAAAGTTAAAACCTTTTTCGTTAAAAAATCGAAAACCCCACGATAACAAGTAAAACACATTATTATTACAAAACCCATAAATGCTGAGTTTACTGAATTTAGCGCGTCTTAACACATTACGTGGCACAAACCCCGGCCGTCATATATGATGTACACACTTTATGGTGTTAAGGTGTGAGGAATTGGCGTGCTTACTGAATTTTTAACCATACCTTTACGGTATTTAGTACACCATTTGTATGGAAGAACCGAGGCTTTTAGGGAAATTAAAGAGGAAGTAAACAGACATGTTAATTAATGAATAAATTGATACATATATGGTACATTATATATGAATTAAAGTGTACTTTGCAATCTCTACAGGACAACTTCAGGACTGACTTCCAGCGGTTACCTTTTTCTGTAATATATGGTTACTAGGCATCTAATATAAATACATATGTACATTTTTTTGTAAATAATTATAATATAAAATAATAAATATGTCGGAAATCTAACACACAACGCCGTCTAATCCCAAGCTAAGCAGAGCTTGTGTTATGGGTACTAGACAACTGATATAAATACAAATATACTGTTTTTTTTCGTAGATACATACATATTATACATAGAAAACACCCAAACCCCGAAACAAATATTTTTAAATCACACAGACATTTGGTCCGACCCAGGATTTGAACCCGAGACCTCAAGAACAGCAGTCGCATTCACTAGCACTGTGCCACTGAGGCAGTAAAATATCATACACATTTCAAATATTTCATGTACATAAATGTTTGACTTTAGCGGGAATCTAACCCATAACTTTGGCTTAGTATTCCGTTACACAAAGCACTACGTTATCCATCGCCGTCGATAAGAAATTTATATTCTTCTTTACTAGGCCGTCACACATTCGCAATGAGTATGGTGACCACTTCTCTTGGATTCTGCTTATGTTTTTCATCAGGCAGTGTACAGTTATTTTGGCAGGCTCATTTAAGTAAAGTAATAATACATACTCAATATGCTATGATTATGAGCTAAATTGTAATGTACATAAAACTAATGAAAATAAACATTTCTTTCATTCATTTCATTTATTATCAACAATTTATTATACCAACTAAATTTCATATTCATAAAAAATACATTTAACATCAGATAAAACTAAAACGAGTCGAATATTTACACTGGGTACAGTTAGCCGCATATTTCAACCAATTTATAACTTTACACAAAACATGCTAGTAACGTTTGTTTGAGCATTTATTATTTACGACTGTACTTGTCACGCTAACTTTTTCATACATTTCTGCTCAATATTGGTGTATAAACACAATTAAATGTGGTTGACTGTATCATAATTGGTATGTGCAAACATTGGGTGGCATTGTGAACATATTGCAAATATATTTTTAATGTGTTAAGTATAGATCATTTCATTTTTAATTAAAGCACGCCAAAGCAATTTTTGTAACAGTTTTGATATTAAAATTGTAATCAAATGGTTACGGGTTCTACTCCAAATATTTTTTTTAAGTAATTAGTAAAAGTGGTAAGTCTGTTTGTTTTTTCTTTTCATAAGATCCCTTGGAAATGTGCGGCGCCACACAACTATGATGCATTTATAATGTAATAATATTCTAAAAAATACATAAATAATTTTACACAATTTGAAATGTATGTGTAAAATACAGCGACAAAATGATAACACTTAACGAAATTAAGTGAAATCAAACCTAAATTTCAATCAATTGCAGAGACATACTTTAAGTAAAAACAAACCACCTAAAACTCATTTACATAATAATATATAGCATATATGTATATAGCTACATATGAATGTGAATTTCCTCCGGGTATATACAATATTAAGTTTTGCAACACATTCGTTTCGTAGGTTTAATTTAAACGTATATAAAACGAGTCGAATTTACAGCCGCATGTCGCCGCAAATGTGGGACCGGTGGAAAAAATAAAAATGTTACCGCACACGCCACGTTATGGGATACCAGCATGCAAACTCCCTTAAATATGGGAAATTTATTTATTATTATACAGATGGAATTGATATATGTCTGATATTATTTTAATAAACCAGATGGACTAACGTCTGTAGTTAAGATACATTGGATTTGTAAGGTAGAAAATTTAATGCTATATCTATACTAATATTATAAAGAGGAAAGGTTTGTATGTAAGTATGTTTGTAACGAATTGGCTCAAAAAGTACTGGATGGATTTTAAAAATTCTTTCACCATTTGAATGCTGCATTATCACTGATTAATATAGGCTATTTTAATTGTAAGAAAAAAAAACACAAAATTTAAAATAACAATACGTAAACTAACAATATGCCTAGAAAAAGAAAGTTCACTGAGAGCTGATGATACAAGAAGTAACTTAGGCTTCTTTTTTTAGACTACCTTCGCCCCGTGGCGTTACCTGCGGTATGACAATAACTGCAGGTAACACCGCGAGGTTCAGCTAGTATATATATATATATAATAGCTTTTTCCATGGGAGAGCCACGCTTCGGCACGGTATTTTATGCTGAATATACGTCCATATAGTAACATATTATGATTAGCAGCAAGTTTCCCAAATACCCAGATTACTAGATACTCTTGTGTAAAATTTTGTTCTATAATTTCTTGGGATTCTTTATAGTACCTCTTTTGTATCCCAGTAACGTATAATTACTCATTTTATGAAGACTAATTAACAATTTATCACTCATTTCTAATCGTAACTATTCCTAACAATTGTTTTTAATCTTGTGGTCGTCCATTCTGAAAAATAGTACAAATAAAATACTCATTGAATTGTGAACAAAAGGGAGCCTCCCTTTTGTTCAATTAAGTCCAATTAAATACATAATTAAAATATCATTACAACGTTCTTAATTAAGTAGGTACTTAAGATTGTTACCTCACTAAACGAAACAATAAAAGAATCTAGGCACAAATCAATTTGAGTCTGGTAACCCAGTCCCGTCAACCACATTCGTTCAAATGAGTAATGTGGGACGTGGTTGGGGTTTGAATTGGTTCAGAGTATTAATACTACACCTTTTGGTTGGCGGTGCCTTTAAAGGAACCGTTCTGTAGGCATTGCCTGGTTATACTGTTAACATAAGTATGGACAGTGTAAAATATAAACTGATTAGAATAACTTTTAAATAAAGTTTTTTTAAATTGAAAATGTTCTACAAGAAGCAACTGAAGCACGGTAAATTGTAAATAGAAATATGTAAATCTGGTTTTCTTATATAGTAAATTTATGATACTAAACTAGACAGAGGTACTCCTCCACTTAAATTGGCAACAATACGACTGATAAACATACTTTTATATTCGTAAATACAATAAAATATGAAATACTTCGATTTTATTATACTCACTAAATATACTACTAGAGAAAAACACAGTTTTGCTAGTATTATATGTAGGTAGGCTGTAATGGTTTCATATTAGATTAATATTTATAATTGTTTTAACTTATAAAGCCGTAGACAGTAATCGTATGGGTATCAGGAAGATCACATTAAAGTCTTTGTTTAATTGAATATTTGCAAACACACAGCGGATGAAATAGTTAGGTCGGTGTTTAAATCACCACATTCGAAAAAAAAAACTGTCGTCGTCCGTTGGTAATTAAGGAGACATTAATGATATTAATGGTTATTACTTAAACCAGCCATTATCTAACATATCACGATGGCACACGCTTCACCAATATACTATTTGATGATCAGTATTTCACATAAAAGACTCTTAACGAAAATCCCTTCCGCTCAGCAAATATTTATTAAATAATTTTGCATTAGTCGGGACTTAGTTCGCGGTGGAGTACCATAATCCGCTTACGTCTACCGCGTGGAATCATAGAGCAAATAATGAAACAGATTAGAATAGTAGGCATTCATTTCATGATAATTATTGATGTTGATCTATCTCTTGTGAAAAAGTAGAAAAAAAAATCTTGTAAACGAAACTTGAAAAATATCTGATATCTATCGTGGTATCTAAACTTGTGTGTTTTTTTTTGTTAGATTGTTTTATAACTTATTATATATTATCATCACTATGATAATTTATTTTCCTTCTCCCAATTTTATTCTGGTTTCTTATATAGTCTACTAATTGTTGTAGCTATTTGTCCTATGGAATATAAAAAAACAAAATAAGTTGAAGTTGAAAGGAAGTTGCCTCCTGGAGTCAAGTCCTTTTAGAGCATAAGATCTCACTTAACACTTCAAGTCCAGTATGTCTGTCTTAATACTGCAAATGCTACTAGCAAATTATCATCAACTTCTTAATTTAATAAATTACAAGTATTTCAAACGTATTATCTAACTTCCAAAGTATTTATCGCAAAACTGGAGTCTTACTTATGATTTCGTTGTTACAATTCATTTCCGCCACTACAACACCCAAGAGAATGTTCCGAAGTTCTAGCCTGAAGGCTTAGTTTATTCGTATAGGCTATTTATCTATGTAGGTAGTATGCTGCTTGATTCATATTTTATTTCTTAAAGCTTCGAATGATTTAGAACCATTACTGCAGGGCATCCTAATTTAAATTATGCGGAATGGCTTGTAAAAAATTCAAATATGCGTACCAAACAAAAGTTTTTTTTTTTGATAAATAATTTAGAAGAGATCTTAGTATTATTATCGTTGTTCCTAATTTTGATAATAGATTTGTTACGTAAAAATGTCTTCTTTAAGACAGTCTTGACCATTCTCATTTTACGCCATGTATTCCTGATGCTCCTCGTCTTACCCCTGCGTGTCTACGTCTGCGTTTCTCGTGTGTACGTGTGTTCAATTAATTATTTTCTACTAAAACGTGTTACACCGGAAGCCTATAATTATATAGATTTTTTTCAAATATTCTTTTTTCACACCATTTTCATTACATTCATTCATTAGAACGAATGTACTCGTAATCGGGGTTCTTTGATGATTATGACTAAATCAGGTTGGATTGCGGCATTTTAACTACTGGTCGATCAGAGTTTTCCGAAAGCGTCTTAACAGTTCTTGATAATAGCTATTCTTGGACCAATTTATGCCACATAATTTGAGTAAGCGGAGATAAACAAAGACCTTATGGGCAGACTGTGGATGTTATCTTCAATTTCGTATTTTCTTAGGCAGGAAATGTGACGACTCAAAAAAGTGTACAGTCTGTTTTATTTCTTTATCTATTCCTGTGAGAGGTTTACTAACAATGTGCAAGTTCTCTGCACTGCAACATACTACATATTGACATAATCTGCCATACTTTCATGCACATACAAGATTTTATAACTATCGAAGTTTCGCTGTTACATCCATCAGTTCTGTCGGTCTAAGGGCTAAAGCTTGTAGTAAATTATTTATGCACTTATCACGTATGTATAGATATATATTTTGGAGTACTTAAGATAAATCTCATTTCTAAGCAGTGGTGTATATATTATAGGCCGTTGATGTGATGTGAAGATAATAATAATAATAATCATATTTAACACAACGTCCTCTAGTCCCAAACTAAGCAGAGCTTGTGTTATGGGTACTAGACAACTGATATAAATACATAAATACTTTTTTGTAAACACATACATATTATACATAGAAAACACCCAAACTCCGAAACAAATATTTGCGGATCATGCAAACATTTAGTCTGACCCAGGATTCGAACCCAAGACTTCATGCACAGCTGTCGCGTACGCCACCACTGTACCACCGAGGCAGTCATAAGATTTATTTTTTTATACGTTTATTGCATAAACATTGAGATTATGTATGTACAAAATAAATCATTATTAGTAGAATGCATCTTTTTAATCTGTAATGACTGCACGGTAGGACTAGTGGTATGTGTATGAGCCACGATTGGTTGTTCTGAATCTGGGTGTTCTTTGTGTCCGTTTCATGTGTATTTGTAAAGTCTTATATTATAGTATATTATTAAAAAAAATTGAAAGTGAGTTGTCTAGCGTACGTCCATAGAAAACGGATAAGAAAATGTATTTTTTCAATTTTAATTAGTATTAAATACAATATGAATGTATAATTTTTCTGATAGACAAAAATTACATGTTTAAGCTCTGAAATTGACGAGACTTTTGTCGTCTGATGTCGTTATTGACACTAGCTGCTAAGTCTAAGAGCTGGTAAGTTCAATTCCTAGCAAGGACAAATATTTTTTCATGAGTACCATCATTTCTTTAGCGTAATTTATCTATAGTATGTATGTAATTAAAAAAATAGAAGTCCGTTTATTACCAGTCTGGTTATCATAGCTCTGGTTGTAAATAGTTTGGAATCAGACGGCTATGTGTAAGATGTCTGGGTCTGTGGTTATTATTATTTACAGCCGTCATTACCAGAATGAAAACTAAACATAATAAAAAATGTATCAAAACATGTAAATATCAGCCTCAACTATAAATCTTTTCCAACCATAAAAACACCAATTGTCACATTTAAACTTCACGAAAATAACCTAAGAATACATTAGTGAATAAATTTTGCATATTATACATTTTGCGTACAAGATATTAATGGCACCCGTCTGGCACTAAATCAGCCACAAAAGGTACAAAAAAGTACCACTTTGATCTCATAATGATGTATAGCCAATGAAACGGTTTTATTTCAATGTTTCATAATTGAATATGTTTTGAATTTCAGCCGGAGGAAATGTTAATGTCATCGTTGATTTTTTTCGCATTATTTGGTCGGTCTCTTTGATTACTTTTTGGGGAATTATTTACGTTTCAATCTGTTTTGATATCTTACTCTCGTTTCAAATGTTTTTGTAAGTTACATAATTAATATCGTGCTATGTTTCCATTTATATTCATTACAATTTTTTGAAGTGAAACTTCTTTATCGGGGTTGTCAAAAAATGTAGTGTAACATTTTTTCGTTACGCGTAACATTTATCCGTTACGTTACGCGTCACATTTATCCGTTACGCTATCTTTTTGAAGTGAAACTTCTTTATCGGGGTTAAAATAAAATGTTTTATCATTATTGAGAGGAGTTATATACAATCCTTCAAAAAAAATTTATAAAATAAAACAAAAAACATTTTCAAACACAAACAGGACCAAATTAATACTACAATGAAATATCACATTACAAACAATATTATTTTATTTAGTCCACAATGTAAATAACTACACACATCACATTCCACAAACTTACTTCATTCACACCACAGATCGCGAAATATTTACTCAGGTCTCGCTCTTTAACTTTTATTGCACTTGAAATAAGCATTGTCACGAATATTGCTGGTTTATAAGTCTGTTGTCGTTATACCTTACGTCGACATATGATATTTATTTTTTGAAAAATAACGTCATAAAGAAGTTTCACTTCTTACGAGTGTACGCTAGTACACGCAACTTTTTTTTATTGAATATTGGGCAAACGAGCAGACGTATCACCTGATGGAAAGCGATTACCGTCGCCCATGGACACCCGCAACACCAAAGGCGTCACAAGTGCGTTGCTGACCTTTGGGGGATGGGAAAGGGGATGGGGGTAGGGATTGGGGTATGGGCCTCCGGTATCCTCACTCACTCGGTGAAACACAGCGCAAACGCTATTTCACACCGGTTTTCTGTGAGGCCGTGGTATCACTCCGATCGAGCCGACCCATTCATGCCGAAGCATAGCTCTCCCACGGTTGGTATATATACTCGCATCTGGATAGAAGAGAGGTTTTTTGTAGAGGCTAGCTAGAAGTTATACCTGGAGAATAGCGGCTCTGGTGTAAGCTTTGCATGTACTCGTATATGTTTTTCAGTAGGCTAAATAAATGTTCAACTGTATAAGTACAATTAAATGCATATACATTTTTATATCACTACATATTAAGAAAATAAAGACCTCCAGCGTGTTTGTCTGTCTGTCTTTTCGCGATAAACTCAAAGCTACTGCACGGATTTTTAGGTGGTTTGTACCAATAGATAGAGTAACTCTTCAGGTTTTTGTGTTTAATTTGTTAATTTTTGAATATATTTAGTAATATATAACGATAAATGATGAAGACATCGAAAAATTTAGCCCATAAATAATTAATATATTTTCCGGCCGGTTGGACCGGAGTGATACCACGGCCTCACAGAAAACCGGTGTAAAACAGCGCTTGCGTGAATATATCGGAGGCCCATACCCCGACCCCTCTCCATCCTCCAAAGGCCGGAAACGCACGTTTTTTTTTTTTATTGAATAGTGGGCAAACGAGCAGACGTATCACCTGATGGTAAGCGATTACCGCCGCCCATGGACACCCGCAACACCAAAGGCGTCACAAGTGCGTTGCCGAACTTTGGGGGATGGGGGTAGGGGTATGACGACTCTGGTGTTGCGGGTATCCATAGACGGCGGTAATCGCTTACCATTAGGCGATATGTCTGTTCGTTTGCCCTGTATTCCATAAAAAAATAACCCCGTATGAAGCCGGGGCCGGTTGCTAGTATATTATAAGTGGCGCGTAGTTATATTTTCTCCACGTGATAACGACTTAAGGATATATAATATCAGTAGACTATTCATCCCGTACGCAAGATAATAGGACTACAAAGAGAAGGAAACTGTCTAACGAACCCCAGTAGGCACAAAAACACATTTTCTAAGAAGTCTATGTCCAGCATTGGACTATTAAATGCTGTTAATGTGATAACAGAGATTTTAGTCATATTTATTTGACAAAATAATCGAATAATATATGTTTCAACAGATAAATCAAATTCAAAGAGAAACGATTCGCAGAAGTAACAATAAACTAATTAAATATATTAATTCTATCAAAAGTACTTCAACCATGAAATGCGAACGAGTTAAATGTTGAATGCCTCACGATATTACTAAGATTTAATTCAAACTTCTAAGAAATATTGTATCAATGGCCACTACCACGAACCACTCAGAGGCATTTTAACTATAATAATAAAATAAGTTTAAAAACTACAACCCGACAAGTAAAATCTTTTACACAAAATACATATAGCATATGTCACCCGCGTTATTATTAAAAATCTATTGACATCTCGTTCATTAAATTCAGTTCAGTAGTTTAGGCGCTACAGTTTTTTTATCGCCTGATGGTAAGCGATTACAACCGCCCATGGACACCCTCAACACCAGAAGCGTCACAAGTGTGCCGTCGACCGTTTAAGAAGGAGTACTCTCTTTTCTTGAAGGTTTGAAGGTGGTATTGGTCCGGGAATACCGCAGGCGACAGTTTATTCCAAAGCTTTGTTTTGCGAGGCAGAAAGTTTCGGGAAAAGCGCACAGTTGTAGACTGCCAGCCATCTAAGTGATGGGGATGAAATTGCTGTCGCGTTGGAAGATGGCGGAAAAAGGCGGCAGGAATCAGTCTGAACAATTCCTCAGTGGAACATATATGCAAACATAGTTATATATATAGTTTTGGCAGGCTACATTTTGCCATAGTCGGGTAAAAAACTAGGCTTAGCAGAAAATCCCTTTCTTCGTAATATATTTTTTTCGACTTACTATAGGCCTTATATACTCGTACCTATACGTAGACGTGTATTACCACTTAAAAAACCCTATGGACGGTAATAAGTTGGCCCCATTTTATTTCTATTCCTAGTATTTGATACTGCTCTGCATGATTCTTTGGAGATAAAGATGTGAGTGTATTTATACATTATCTTGAAAATGTATATGTATATAATTTCATAGTAAATTTTAAAGAGAGATACCAGCAATTAATTCCAAACATAGACAACTCGAACCAAAAGCGATCAACGATAACTACAGTCGTTAGCGATTACTAAACTATACGAGAGTGCTCGTAGTAACGTCCACAGTTAATTTCACGCCTAGTTTCATCAGTTAAACGTATAATAACTTGTATTTACCGCAAATTTTGAAGAATTCTTCGAAATAATCAAATATGAAGTATAAAAAAGGTTGCTTACAATTTTATTGTTTCGTTACATTTTTGTGCACCAATTAGTAATATTTCGTGGAATTTTATAGCATCACGCCTAATTTATTTTTCACATTAACGTATTATTCATCACTTATTTATGCTGAGTCAACAAAAACCGTTGCGACGATACCGAAAAAAAAAATAGTTCATAGAAAAAATGCGATTATGGAATAATTTTTTTTTCTACTTCACACATATTTTCCGATATTTTTAAATCAAATTTGGGATCAAAATGTTCATGAATACAAGTGGAGAAGTCTATAAATAACAATTAATTATATACCTATAGGCTATAAACAATGAATGCCCGCCTCGGTGGCGCAGTGGTAGTGTCTGCTGCTCTTGAGGTCTCGGATTCGTTTCACGGGGTTTCGGAGTTTGATTGTTTTGTATGTTTTACAAAAAAAGTATTATATGTATTTATATCAGTTGTCTAGTCCCAATAATACAAGCTCTTCTCAAGTAATAGTAAAAAATCACAATCAGACGCTTCAATTTCGTATATTTGTATATTTCGGATATCTGATATATAGCGTCATCTAGCTTGAAACTAAGCAGAACTATGACAGATTTACTGACGGAATACTTATATACTTTTTATAAAATTATACATAGAAAACACCCAAACTCCGACACAAATATTTAAAGATAATGCAAACATTCAGTCCGAACCGTGAAACGAATCCGAGACCTCAAGCGCAGCAGACACTAACACTGCGCCACCGGTCATTCATTGTTTATAGTCCATAGGTATATAAATAAATATTATTTATAGACTTCTCTAATTGTGTCCATGAACATTTTGATCCCAAATTTGGTTTAAAATTTCGGAAAATATGTGTAAAACACACATAGAAAATAAATTGGTTCCATAATCGCAATTTTTTATGAACTATATTTTTTATATATAAAGTGATTCGAGAATCACACCCGAAATCTCAAGCACATCAATCGCATATGCTATATCATTACGATTGTTAAGAACCCTCCCATAAGTTAAACTTTCAATGCCTACACAACAAACGGCACATAAATGCGTGCCAAAACAACATACAACAACACATATTATATTTTAAAATGGCTGTTTAAATATTGACTTGGTTTAAATAAAGTGCAGGTTACAAGAGTATCCATGTTCTTTGTGATGGGCGTCATGATTCGCTAATGATTCATTATGCACCTGCACTATAGCATCGATCATTCTTTATGCAAAACTGTCTGATGTACGGTTAGCAAAGAAAATTAGAACAAAATTAATCACTGGAAAATTGAAAAACTCGAATATGTAGAACTTTTTTAACATTTCTCGTTTCAAATCTAATTTAAATATATAAACTGTGTATATGTTTCTGTAAGAGCTTTATTTTGTTATCTCACTGGATTGGTTTTGATGACTCTTTTGAAAACTTGAATGATTTGGAGATAAAATATTCAATATTACTCTCACAATTAAAACAAATGTAACGAAACTTCAAAGGACAAATTCCATCAATTCAAAAAACATAAACGTTTGATACTAAACTAAGTAGAACTATGTTTATCAAACTGATGATGAACATAATCTATCTAACTAAAAATGAATCCACATCCAGCAACATATGTTGCTAAGCGCAAAATCAAGAACCATTTGACCAATTTGTTTACTTAACTTTTAATCATTTCGTTAAAGCACAAGGAAGGTTGTTATGGAGAGAAAAAACATAAAAATTGCGAGGAAAATAGTAAAAATAACACGTTTTTTTTGGATTGCAACAGGTAATACTAATAAACTTTGGAAAGAAAGTCTGTCGGGCCGCTAGTTACATAATTATAAATACAGACACTGAAGAAATTATCGTGTTCATCAGACTGTTACTTCTCCTAAATGGGAATCGAACCCATGATCTCATGATCACATATAAAAACGACTGCCTTTTGTACTTGAGGGCTCGGGTTCGATTCCCGGGTCGGAACAGATTTTTGTATGACCTGAAAATGTTTGTTTCGGAGTTTGACTGTTGTCTATGTATAATATGTATGTATTTACAAAAAAAAACGGTACATATGTATTTATATCAGTTGTCTAATACCCATAACACAAGTTCTGCTTAGCTTGGGTCTAGATGGCGTTGTATGTTAGATGTCCGAAATATTTAATATTATTATTATAAATATGGACACTACTAAAGCAAGTTTTTCTGTAATACATTTTGGTGTGGTGTGGGTCACCATCCTGTATTGTATGCATTCTCAATGAGCAGTGTGACCACTACACTTGGATTCTGCTTATTCTTTCGACCAAGTAGAGTATGAAAAAGGAAAAAATTGTAATGCTTTTGTATTATAAAGTAAAACACAAAGTATCACTTCAGTTAAATAGAGCAACTATTTTAAACCAAAACAAAGAACTTAATTTGAACACAAAATGAAATATACAAAATGAAAACAAGACTGTTTGGCTGACCACACTGAACTAATTACTACACCTCGAGGCGCTTCGGTCCACGGTATAAGCTCTAGAGGTGTAGTAATTATAAAATATATAATAATAACTTTTACAGTGGGAGAACCACGCTTCGGCATGCGTAGGCCGGCTCGATCGGAATGATTGATCGGCTTCACAGAAAACAGCTGTGTAAGAGCGCCTGCGCTGTGTTTCACCGAGTGAGTGAGGATACCGGAGATCCATAACCTAACCCCTCTCCCATACCTCTTCCCATCCCCAAAGGCCGGCAACGCACTTGTGACGACTCTGGTGTTGCGGATGTACGCGGTGATACGTTTGATCGTTTGCACCCTATTCCGTTTAAAAAAAAATTTTTTTACTTTACTTTATGGACTTTAAACCATTTTAGAATAAAACACTCAATTGTCCGATAAGCTACATTTAACCATAAAGAATTTATTACACAAAAAATATTGTGAAACGTGTTTACTACACATTATTTTATACTTATAAAGCTTTACAAGCCCTTGTGGTAGGTGGAAATACATTGTATTTTCTCTTACGGTAGATATATCATTTACTGCTATCAGAGATTATGATGTAATTTTAGTCGATTTTGGCCACGGCAGCTAGTCTCAACGCAGACCAGCCGTACGTGGCCGATATTATAATTTAGATAATAAATTTCCTAATAATCCAGTGTAACTCTATTAGAGAATATTAGGTATTTAAAACTTATTGTGTAAATAAGTTGATGAATAGTATTGTCCAAAATAATAATTCGTCCTTACGATGTTTAAATTTACTTCATATATGAGCCTTACCTACCTTATTCTTGAAAATATGATAAGTAATTAATATTTAGACTTAAAATTTGACTGCACGTTTGGCCTAGTGGTTATGCGGTCGCTACGCCGTTCCCTACTTCGTCAAGTGCTGTGGGTTCAAATCCCACATGGGAATAACACTTTGTGTGATCCATAAATTGTTGTTCTAAGTCAGGTTTATTTCTGCGAGCAAGTTATGCTTGCCAAGGAGACGGCGGAGCGGAACCGGGAGAGGTTTAGAACTCTCCCGGCGCGCCGGGCCCGGGAACGGGACAGGCACTGCAGGTGACTCAGGCACTGGAGATCGCAGAACGATCTCCGTCCTCCATAAGCGCAAGCCTGAGGGTGCCACATGAGGCCATGTGTCACCCTAGCAGAAGCAGGCCGGGTGATGGCGCGGACGCTGCGGAGCGTGCGCGCCCTGGGGGTTATAAAAGGGAACATTGGGCGCAGGTGGCCCGAGGTACGTTGGGGTTCCAGAGTTTTCCTTTCTAGGGTGCACCTGGTTCCCCGGCATCTAGTACCCGAGACGGCGTGCGGTTTTGGTCGGTTCGAGTCCGACATGCCACCAGGAGGTATCCGCGGGGATTTCCGCACATTAAAAAAAAAAGGAAAAAAAGGGTATTCTTTGTGTCCGTTTCATGTATGTTTGTAAAGTCCCCCGCGACACAGGAGCTATTCCTAGTGCGGAAGTTGTCTAAAAAAAAAAGAAAAAAGAAAATAACTAATACCCGAGATAAGGTAGTTTCCAGGTTGTAAATAGATATCGAGTGTTAGTGTCAACAAATTCGCTTCCACTTTAGAATTAGACCACCAAATTAAAATCCATGACTCACAAAATTCTCTCTTATCAAAAAGCCCTTTGTTAAACATTGCACACTAAAATGTGGTGCAACGAACTAAGCACAAAGCGTTGCATTCGGCAAATATTTGCACAAATGTTTGCACAGTTGTTTATCGAATATGTTGCATCGATAGACAATGCCCTTTTTGATACGTTCATTCTGGGTGTGATGAACTTTATTGTGTTAGGTTATCAACCGGCTGTTGAATCTTTTACTTATTTTCCTTCCTCCTTTTAACGGGAATTTCCTACTTCAACCGTTCATACATATACCTAATAATATATTTGATAGGGCCATACATAACACCATTTTAATAGTAGGAGAGCTATGCTTCGGCATGAATGGGTCGGCTCGACCGGAGTGATACCACGGCCTCACAGAAAACCGGTGTGAAACAGCCTTTGGCGCTGTGTTTCACCGAGTGACTGAGGTTACCGGAGGCCCATACCCCAACCCCTCCCCCCATCCCCTTCCCCATCCCCCAAAGGTCGGTAACGCACTTGTGACGCCTTTGGTGTTGCGGGTGTCCATGGGCGGCGGTAATCGCTTACCATCAGGTGAGACGTCTGCTCGTAAAAAGACAATAAGACAAAGTTATATTTGATTTTATTCGAACTAAGGATATGGATATGAAAGTATTGATATACAAATTAAAGTTATCTACATATCACACACGAGCTTTTGTCTGTGGATCCAAACACGTATAGGTATTACAATTTTTAAACAGTTTCTTATACACTATTAACTACGTTGTACAATTTGTGTATAAATAAGCTATATTACTGTAAAGTTTCATAATAATCCGTTAAGTAGTTTTGCGTGAAAGAGTTCAAACAATATCCATACATCCTCACAAATTTTTCGCATTCATAATGTTACTAACTCAGATTAAAAATGTACGTACTATCTGTTTAAACAATATTTATGCTTTTCGTGGCAACCTATAATTAAGGCAGCACCAATGTTTGTACATTTCTTGTATGTGCCTCTTAGCTTTTAAGGTGTATGTTCTTGTTGGTTGTCCAAATAAAAAAATAAAAATACAAAAAAAACAAAAGGTTTAATTGTGTCTGAAATCTGAGATTATTTTAACATACTCGTTAGTAGAAAGTAAGGATAAACATTAAAAATCATGTACAATAAAGTCATTATGGAAGCTATTTGGTGCATACCTTATTATTTTCTTTGTAATTCAAATGTTGTTTAATGAATGAACCTAAAATGTTAAGTCAATATTTTTTTAAATATTAATAACGGGATTAATAAATGTAAAATCGACGGTCACCAAGCGTATACTCCGAACATCAAAATCAATAGAAACACAACATTATCTGTCCTGTCTGAAAATTTTATGGCATAAAGGAATATTCTAAATAAGTCATAAAATACATGCTTTAGCAAATAACCCGCTTGCCTTGATTTAGGAGCGGCCCATGAAAATATTATGTTTTGGTAGAAATTGATGTTATGTAAGGGAAATTTTATGTCAACTGAATGTTGCGTAAGTATATGTCGTTACATGTATATTTACGTAAATTATTCATTGAATTGTGTTCGAGATTTGATAGGGAATACTGGATAGATGCTGTAGTTCTAATATAAATAGACTATTTTTTTTTTTTTTTTTTTTTTATTGAATTGGAGGCAAACGAGCAGACGCATCACCTGATGGTAAGCGATTACCGCCGCCCATGGACACCTGCAACACCAAAAGCGTCACAAGTGCGTTGCCGACCTTTGGGGGATGGGGAGAGGGAATGGGGGAGGGGTTGGGGTATGGGCCTCCGGTATCCTCACTCACTCGGTGAAACACAGCGCAAGCGCTATTTCACACCGGTTTTCTGTGAGGCCGTGGTATCACTCCGGTCGAGCCGGCCCATTTATGCCGAAGCGCGGCTCTCCCACGGTGACCAATTAAAATCTACGACTATATTGTAAAAGTAGTAAACAAACCTGGGCACAGTATGGATATGAAAAAGGAGTACCGTTGATTTAATTTATTCTTGGTCTGGCTGGTTTACGGCCATTTGACTGCCTCGGTGGCGTAGTGGTAGCGTATGCTTGAGGTCTCGGGTTCGATTCCCGGGTTGGCCCAAATGTTTGTATGATCTGCAAATATTTGTTTCGGAGTTTGGGTGTTTTCTACGTATAATATGTATGTATTTACAAAAAAAAAGTATGTAAGTATTTATACCAGTTGTTTAGTACCCATAACACAAGCTCTGCTTAGCTTGGGACTAGATGGCGTTGTGTGTTAGATGTCCGGAATATTAATTTATTATTTTTCAAGACCTATCTCTAGTCAAAACCCGAGATTAACTTTATGTATTTTTTTCAAATATGATAACTAAATATTTCATTTTCCCAGCCTTTCTTATTCCCAAGATTAATTGGGGTCGGCTACTCAACCGCTTTAACTTGAATACGAGTATCAGTTTTTCCACGGGGCGACCTCCGCAACTCAAGGGTGAACTGAATTTGACGGTTGAAGTAGTAAGTATATTTGAGGGCACTGACTTCCCAATAAAGATCTTCAGAGGTATTCATGACAACTGGGACCGACGGCTTAACGTGCTCTCTGAGGCACGGCTGGGAAAACCCGCCATATTCCATACGGGCATTCCGGGCTGGTGTTAAGAATTTCTTGTAAGAAAAACAGCAGTCCGATTCGATGATATTATTCCATTTAAGTTCAATAATTGGGTAAGCGATTGTATGTTCATCATTTTCAAAGTTACTACCGTGGGAGAGCTATGCTTCGGCATGAATGGGTCGGCTCGACCGGAGTGATACCACGGCCTCACAGAAGACCGGTGTGAAATAGCGTTTGCGCTGTGTTTCACCGAGTGAGTGAGGATACCGGAGGCCCATACCCCAACCCCTCCCCCCATCCCCTTTCCCATCCCCCAAAGGTCGGCAACGCACTTGTGACGCCTTTGGTGTCGCGGGTGTCCATGGGCGACGGTAATCGCTTACCATCAGGTGATACGTCTGCTCGTTTGCCCACTATTCAATAAAATAAAAAAAAAAAAAAAGTTAAAACATGGAATGGTCACGAGCGAAGTCTTAGAGAAACCTATGACTTGCAGTGGACTGCCACGAGCACTGATGATAAGGATGATGAAATCAAGGGCCCGTCTTAAATGTGTAGTTTCTTTTATTAAAAATATTTCTTTGGTTAATGGGTTCGTATTTCGACCCGACATAAACTACTATGAAATCAATTTTATAAATGAGAAATTGACTTTGCTTTTTAACCTCAGTCTAAACTAATTTTAAAACATTTTTTACCTATAGAAATTTATATCTAGTATCTGCGTGTAAAATAATTATATCTACTTATTACAGCGACAGATTTATACGCGGGGGGAGTCGTGGGTAAATGCTCCATACTAATATTATAAATTCGAAAGTAACTCTGTCTATCTGTCACGCTTTCACTACTAAATCGATGCACCGATTTCAATTAAATTTCTCATGAAGATACTTTACCGCAATAACCAACATAAACGGGGGCGGTAACGCGAACAGAAGCTAGTATAAAAGAAAGGATTAAATAGAGTTTACCGATGAGTCACGACGTGTCCATAAGCGATAACTTTTATCCATGTATTTTAGTGTAATTATGAATTCCAGTTGTTTACTGGTGAGTCACTGGACAGTGTGTATCACCACCAAACGTCAATTTTAAACGGCACGTGTCGGTTCAACGGCTACTTCGGCCGTGTATCAATGTTACACTTGTCGCTTTGTCTGAATAACTGTTGCTGTAATATTTTTGGGGAATATTTTTGTGCGAAATGGAATTGTAACGCGAATTTTTAGATGCTTTTTTTCCTCATTTCTCTAATTAAGTTTAAATACAGATGAGTAAACAGGTATTAATATTCATTTGTTTATATTATGGCTTTTGTCTATATTTTTACCTAGTTTTAGATAGCGGTTTCGCCCACGTGTTGGTTAAATAATTTATTTATTTATTCTTGGAAAGATTTACAGACATATAATAATGCTATATAATTACAATTAAATCATCCTATTGCTAATTACAAGTCCCTGCATGTTTCTCTCTGAGCTTGTGTAATGGGCACTTGTAAGTACATACATATTATATGCCCAAACTTCGAAAGAAATAATATATTTGCAGATCATACAAACATTTGGTCCAACACAGACCTCAAGCACAGCAGTTGCATACCCTACCACTTGCGCCACTGAGGCAGTCAAATAATATAATATACGAGTATAATAGTTATTTGCTAAGAATAAATAAGAAAGATAAGAAGAAATAAGATTTTGACCAACTATACCGCGCTATCCAGTTGGGTTGGTATATATCGTTGCTTCATACTACGTTCAATGTTATGTACTCGATCCTCGTGTTCACACTTTGTGTAATAGACAATAAAATTATTGTAATTACTGTATGTATTATTTGTGCCAGTTTAACAGATGTACACCAAGTACCAAGAGACAGATTTCCGAGTGCGCCAATATAAAAATAATATCAGTAACGTTAAGTGTAGGTAAGAAACAGATAAATTAACATACTACAGTTCTATCTAACGAATATACACTAAACTATGCAGTAACTGTCCTAAATCGCGATATGAAAGTTCTCACGGTCGATGAGTTTATATACAACTTCATCAATTCAATCCATGGAGTAGTTGTCCGCATAGGCATGAAGCTTCATTCGTTAGCCTTGAACGTTAATTATCTTTTTTTATTGAATAGTGGCAAACGAGCAGATATATCGTCTGATGGGAAGCGATCACCGCCTCCCATGGACACCCGCAACATCTGAGGCATCACAAGTGCGTTGCTGACCTTTTAAGAAGGAGTACGCTATTTCTTGAAGGTTTGAAGGTCACAGTTCATTCCACAGTTTGGTTGTGCTAGGCAGAAAGTTTCGCGAAAAGCGCACAGTTGTGGACTATCAGCCATCCAAGTGATGATATATAACCTACAGCCTTCCTCGATAAATGAACTATCCAACACTGAAATATTTTTTAAAATCGGACCAGCGGTTCTTGAGATTAGCGCATTCAAAAAAACAAACTACAAACTCTTTAGCTTTATATATGAGTAAAGAAGTGTGAGTTGTCTTTAAAAAAAAAACAACAAGTTTATTCACAGTTTCACACACACAAAATTATCACTCCTTAAGAGTACAAGCAAATTCTGTATATCAAGCGTGTATGTCATATGACTAACGTATTCAACCAGGAAGACCTTGGTATATCTAATTCTCTACGTTTACTTTATGACTCAGTATTGTAGTAGATTTTAAAATTAACTTTTACATCTAAACCAACTGTATCGCGTTTTTTTTTCATAATTGGTTACGCATTGTGTGACTCACAATTCAATGCTTTATACGTGATATAATACTAGAGATATGATTGTAAAAAATAAAGCTATTTACACACTGAAACATTAAAATATAAAGGCATGTGGAGTGTGCTGTGCCTAGACGCTGTAGAGGCCGTAGGGGTAACCAGGCTGGAGCGGTCGCGTCCTGCGAGTGGTGTATCCCTGTATGCTGTGGGAGTGAACACGATGGTGCTGCGGATCTGCTACCTTGAAGGCTGCTTCCAATCACGTCAGGGTCACCACTGTGGGGGACTGGTGACATGTACCACCCAACACAAAGGGAGGATCCTCCGACCAGGCGAGGTGATCACGCCTGGCGGGCCACTGCCCAACAGTTGATGTTGGGATGTTGTATATATGATAATCGGCGCGAGAACTTTTTACTGCGCGATTCACGATTGATAGTTTCTTCGTGTTGTACGTTCAGTGTATCTGCGGTAGATGGCGCTATAGTATGTCTGTTGCGCTGTATGTGGAAGTCGCCACAAGCATATAAAAGACTGAGTGAATGCCGTAGCTATGAAAATTTAGGAACAAACTTGTTTGGTTTTATAAGTAGGGTAGTTTATCTTCTTTTATATCATATTCTTCTTCAAGGTTCCATCTATCCGAAATTCATCCAAATCGGTTCAGCGGTTTTGCCGTAAAAGTATAACAAGTAGACAGGGTTACTTTCAAATTTATAATAATAGATCTTTACCTATGAAATTGCGTTTCTTCAGTACTGGTCATTTCAAATAAAAAAAAGTTTGTAATGGCTCTGTATTCTAAATTCAAATTAATTTTGTTTTAAAACCATGACATTCTATTTACAAACTCAGTCTTTTGTTTTCTGATTAGCGTTGTATTTTCATTGAATTTGAACATTTTTCGTCATAATGGATACTTTAAAAATTCGTGTAATTATGGAATATGAGTTCCGTCGTGGCACCAACGCGACACAAACGGCACGTAACATCAAAAACGTTTACGGAGAGAACTGTACAAACGAACGCACAACCCTCTATTGGTTTTCCCGGTTCCGTTCTGGAAATTTTGACTTGAAAAATGAAGCTCGTGGTCGTCCGGAGACTTTGGTTAACAATAATGAATTAAAGGCGATTGTGGAAGCTGACGAAACTCAATCTACAGCTGAGCTAGCAGCAGCTTTTAATGTAAGCATCAAAACAATATTGATCCATTTGCAACAAATTGGCAAGGTAAAAAAGCTTGATAGATGGGTGCCCCACGACCTTAACGATCGCCAGCGCAACGTACGCGTCGAGACCTGCCTTTCGCTGCTCAACAGGCAAAGAAATGAAGGAATTTTGAAACGAATAGTTACGTGCGACGAAAAATGGATTCTGTTCGACAATCGAAAGCGCTCAGCAAGTTGGTTAGACCCTGGTTCAGCACCAAAGCAATGCCCTAAACCAAAAAAGGCCCCTAAAAAGGTGATGGTCACTGTTTGGTGGTCTAGTGCGGGTGTGATTCACCACAGCTTTTTACAAAACGGCATGAGCATTAATGCAGATGTGTACTGTGAAGAACTGGAGAGAATGATGGAGAAGCTTGCACATCTGCAACCAGCTTTGGTCAATCGGTCGTCCCCACTGCTCCTTCACGACAACGCGCGACCCCATACTGCGCAACAGACAGTCTCCAAGCTGCAAGAGCTGGGGTTGGAAGCCCTCCCTCATCCGCCATACTCACCTGACCTTGCACCTACCGACTATTACTTTTTCCAAAATTTTAACAACTTTTTAGTGGGTAAAAAATTCAATTCCCGAGAGGCAGTACAAAATGCCTTTGAAGAGTTTGTTGCCTCCCGTCCAGCTGATTTTTACAAGAAGGGCATCAATAAACTGCCAATGCGTTGGCAAAGATGCGTCGATTGCATGGGTGATTACTTCGAATAACAGAAATAAAAAAGTTTGAAAAAATAAGTACTTTCACTTATTGCATACAAAACGGCAATTTCATAGGTAAAGACCTAATATTAGTATCAATAAAAGCATATTAACCACTGAATCGTTTTCAATAAATGGGAGTCAATAGATTTCGGTAATGGCCGGGGAGACACAAGCTATCTATCAATTATATATATAAATTGCTTAAATTTAAGTTTAGTTTAAGTAAAAGTAATTTCAAATGACCACAAATGTCAATGCCACGTCATTTGACTTGCCACTATTGTTGCAAGCCTCATTATTGTTAGTTTTTTAAATTTTTCGTATTTTTAATTTTTTTTTGTTGTTGAATTATTTAAATTTAAGTGATATTATTGTATGCCGTGTTTAACAAATAAAGTTTTGTTATTATTATTATTAAAAAATATACTAGCTGACCCACGCAACCTCGTTTACGTCTCCTATTACCCGTAGCGTAACATTCTTCACTGATGCTCCGCTCGAAAAACAAAATTTTTATTTTTATATTTATTAAACCTTCCTTGGACTACGACAAATATTTTAAAACCAAAATCAGCCAAATCGGTCCAGCCGTTCTCGAGTTTTAGCGAGACTAACGGACAGCAATACATTTTTATAAATATAGATTATTTAAAGATTTATACATCGTCGGGTTATATTTTTTTAAACTTGTGCTTGTTTAAAGTTAGACAGGTACATGTTATTATATATTAGGTTATATAACTTCGAATGATTACATAAACTTGTGTACCTACATAAAATTAATTAAAACAAATTATTCAATCCATCCAACTGACTCATCTCATTACGGCTCAAACGTATCAAAATTAAAATAATATAATTACATGACAATAATTTTCGCTAATTAATTAATTTATTGTGAAAGTTCGTCACTGTGGTTTTGCATGATCATATTAGCGCAACGAGAGTGTTTTGGCATTAGTAGATAATTGGTATATGCGTCATCTGTTATTGCGAAAATGCGAAATGCGAATGCTCAGATGATCCGCAGGCGTCTCACTTCTAGATTAATTGCCGAATATGTATATCAAAGGCAGCTTCAAAGTGAGACCAATACCGGAGAAGCTCAAGGAGATGCGTTTGAGGTGGTACGGTCACATTACCAAGAAGGTGTTGCAACTGGAGTGGGGACCAAGAGGATGTGGAGACCCCGATAAAAAAAGATAATAAAAAAGTTTCAATAGTGTAACACATACGTTGACCTGGATGTCACATTTAACTAAAAGGTTTTACCTAGGTAGGTTATAATTTTCATTCTTGTTTTTCTAGTTCCGTTGTCCTGCGTATTTTGGTCATTTGCCTCGGTGGCGTAGTGGTAGCGTATGCGACTGCTAAGCTGGAGGTCTCGGGTTCGATTCCCGGGTCGGACCAAATGTTTGTATGATCTGCAAATATTTGTTTCGGAGTTTGGGTGTTTTCTATGTATAATATGTATGTATTTACAAAAAAAAAGTATATAAGTATTTATATCAGTTGTCTGGTACCCATAACACAAGCTCTGCTTAGCTTGGGACTAGATGGCGTTGTGTGTAAGATGTCCGGAATATTTATTTATTTATTTAGATGTCTTACGACATTCACGGGAGGAACAGAGGTGGTGACTCTCCGTATCCTTAATCCATCACTACACGGATATTCCAGATCGTACATTAACCTAAGTATAATTTGAGTTATGCAGTTGCAATAGTCATTTAATATACAAGAGTGCAAAATTGATTTTTAACCGCGTGCGCAATTTTGGGGAATCAAAAGAGCACGAGGTGAAAAATCTGAGCACTCGAGTGCAATACGTAACTTTTCATCCCACCTCAGCGAGGAAATGACTAAATGCTTTTTATTACTTTAAATGCAATAAAGAAAATGGCGCAGGTAAAGCAAATTAAAAATAAGTACACCAATAAGGTTTCGACTCTGCATTTTAACAAATTAAAAAAGGTCGTATGATAAATTCGGCACCATGGAGGTAGAAGTAAATAGGTTTAATGATGTTTTAAATTCACAAACTTAGTGCACACCATGTTCTAAATTTAATTTTACCTCTAGCGGATAAAAACTACTTTTGCACTTATATATCGAAGGACAAAAATACTATTTCCGAGATGGGGGCCTGAATAATATCTTAACACTTGACTAGAACTACTAAAAGTTCATTACAGTCCTCATTTTTGTTGCAGGTTTTTCCAGGATTTCTTATATGCAGGCATAATTTGTATTCTTTATAAGTAACAGTTGGTTAGGTTTGAAAGACATTAGAGTCGAGACGTTGATTGACGAGAGTTGATTGTTAGAGTAGAGACTACAATTAGCCAATCATAGTGTGCTGAACAAAATAGCTGGTAGAGGATGGATGTTGACTGCCCAAGTCCGGGATGGTTGGAGCTTTTTGGGGGAAGCATTCGTTCAGCAGTGGATGGCTGTAGGTCTAAGAAAAAGAAGAAGTACCTTCAAATATATTTAATAAGTTAGTATAAGGCTCCGATTAAAATAAAACGCAATGGCAATAAAAAAAAATATTGTAAATTATTATCCGCACTGAGCCGAGTACTGCAAGTTTGAATGTGGACTGGCCAACTAAACAATTCTCGAGTGACCAGCGATGTTGGCAGCCTTGCCAAGCTAGCAACTTTTTGTAAACCAAAATACAATGTTGCGAACTGCAATATAAACCTTTCAAAACTAAACCTTATTCTTACAGATGTTAGATGCAATTTTTTTTGATTTTACCTTTCTGAGGGTAGTTTGAAACTTGGTTATATACAAAACTGGACAGTGTTAATAGTTAGTATCCTTCGAATTGTTATTATATACTTTTTGTTTTGGAGCCAAATGGAGAACGTGTGTCGGCATTTTGGGGTTACTTATAGCTCTTGTTAATTTTAAAATTGACTGAATGTAAAGCTTTTTAAATCTGTTTTTTTGCAGTTACAGGCCAATTACTAATTACTTATAATTTAGAATATAAGTACGTACCCAGTCTTGCACAAAAAAACAAGTATTAGAGAACGAGGACCCCTATAGGATATGTCATTCATTTTTCCATCTGTTATTGAACTTTTTACTGTCATTTAGATAACTACGTGTTATAAATTCACTTTACGCCATATTGAAATCTGTAAATTTCACAAATAAATAATGCTGGTTATCCAAACGTCAGTTAATCTTTACCACAATAGATAAACAAACCCATATATCTCATAAGTAAGGCCATAAAACCATATAAAGATTTACCCAGTATTTCAACCATCGGTTTCTTTAAAAGCCATTGTGGGGTTATTCCCGGAATACCTTTTTCTCTTTCACCACAATTCCACCTAAATTTCTTTTGAACCCCGTCTATACATCAACTTTAGTTCCACCTAGTAATCTGTACTAACCTCAAAGACGTTTTTATGGTACGACACGACCCCGGTACGATATTTGTCAGAATAAATATATTTTGCTGATATTAAATCATCATTTATTCCTTAAAAGGCTCTAAAATTATTTTTATACCCGTATGATAAATTCGTTCTTTATATTTTGATGTACTTTGTTTTGTTCTTAGATCGATAGATCTAATGGTCTAGTGGTTTGTAATGTAGGAGAACGGGTATCATGTTCCACCCAACACAAGGGAAGATCCGACCAGGCGAGGTGATCCTGCCTGGCGGGCTACTGCCCAACAGTTGATGTTGGGATGTTGTATACTCGTATATGATAATCGGCGCGAGAACTACAATGACTACTGACACTGACACACTGACTACTACAATGACTGAGCATGTAAAGAGTTTATGTGGCCCAGAAGTAGATATAAAAATAAACAAAATCAGTCACAAAGCGGAAAAGGAATATTCTTCATTTCAAATTGGAGTACCGGTGCACATATTTGATAGTCTGATGAAAGACGATGCATGGCCAATAAATGCAGAATTTAACGAGTGGATTTTTTTTCGTAAATCTAACAAAAAAGGTGGCCAGTAAAACAATAAACCTTTATTACCAAAACGTTCGAGGCCTTCGGACAAAATTAAACATCTTTAGAAATAACATAGTATCATCTAACGCAGACCTCTTCGCAATTACTGAATCAGGGTGCAATGAATCCATTCAAGATGCGGAAATTCTCCAACCGGGATACAAAATATTACGTTGTGATCGAGCGGACGGTCGCAAGCAGGGTGGAGTGTTTCTCGTGGCCACACACCGATTCGAAATGCGACAAGTGTTACTCAAGGACGCATCGATAGACACCTGCATTTTTGAGATAGTTTGTGCGACGATACATTTAAATAACTGATTTTTGTTTTTGTGTTGTGTAGTTTATATTCCGCCCGGTAGTTCAGAAAACGAGTATATGATTTTATTTAGATTAATAGAAAAATTATGTGACAAGTACACAGAAGTGATTGTAATTGGAGATTTTAATTTATATTCGTGCCCAGATAATATTAGTAATTACTATGAATATTTTGTGACATTTTGCGAGTTCACACAAAGTAATGCAGTACCAAATTGTTTAGGTCGTACGTTAGATTTAGTCTTATGTAGGGGTATTAGGGGAGGAGTGTCGGTGGAAGCGGCAGACGAAGCACTTGTGCGCGAAGACACGCTCCATCCACCTCTGGCAGTGAGCTTTGGAAACACTTTTGTTCCTACCCTTGGGCCATCACCATCCTCTGATGCTGTCAACGGAAACAATAAGATTAAGAGGGAAATTAGACCTAAATGGAATTTTTACAAAGCAGACTACCAATTATTGTATTCCATGCTCGCATCCATAGACTGGAGCACAATGTATGAGTCCTATAACGTTGAAGACATATTGAATATTTTTTATGATAAACTTAATACTATTTTAGACTTGTGTGTTCCGCGTAAAAAGCTAAGCTATAAAACTTCACAGTATGTTTACCCCGAATGGTATACTATACAAATTATTAAAGACATTCAGATGAAAGCCATTCTACATAAAAGATTTAAAAGAACTAAGCTCAGAAGTGTTTATTATAAATTTTCTCAGTGCAGGGCCCGTATTAAAAAGTCAATAGAAGTTGCACACAAAGAACACTTACATAAAATACAAGGTCAATTCGTAAAAGATCCAAAATCATTCTGGCAATATGTTAGGTCAAAGAGGAGTAGAACAGATAAACAGAACATTGTATACAATGGTCAATATCTTTCGGATGACGATTGTGCAACGCAGTTTGCAAATTTTTTTGAGTCCGTTTACAGTACTCAGCGACCTCAACTTGACGCACGGGCCGTAGCAGCAGAGGTGGGAGCGAACAGCGCAAGGGTGCATTTAGAGGCTTTAAGTCTTCAAGATGTTAAGGATGCACTTCTAAGTCTCAAACCAAAATATTCCTCTGGCCCGGACGGTATACCGGCTTTTTTGTTTAGAGACTGTGGCAGAATATTAACCGAACCATTACATCATATTTTCAATGTCAGTCTAACACAAGCGACGTTCCCAGTTCGGTGGAAGATTACACGAGTGATCCCAGTACCAAAAGGCAAAGCAGGTCCAGATGTCAGCAGCTACAGACCTGTGGCAGTGTTGTCAACACCAGCAAAGATATTCGAATCAGCTATCCAACATAGAATGCAAAGACAGGTAAGTGCACAATTGTCGGATGCGCAACACGGATTCCGGCCGGGACGTAGCACTGTCACAAATCTACTTAATTTTATGGTGAAGGTGGTGCCAGCAGTGGATGCAGGTTTACAGGTGGATGTCGCATATTTTGACTACAAAAAGGCATTTGACAGCGTCGATAATGAGATATTATTAAGAAAATTGTCAGAAATTGGATGTACCACACACCTGTTACAGTTTTTCGTTAGCTACATGGAAGACCGACAGCAGTATGTGGACTATAATGGGTACGAATCTGAACCGTACTACTGGTACTGGTCTGGCGTAAGCCAAGGTAGTAACCTGGGACCTCTCCAATTTATTATTATGGTAAACAAGTTACCGGAGGTCGTGAGGCATGGTTCATGTTTACTATATGCAGATGACCTTAAGTTGTTATTAGAAGTCAGGGATGAGTCAGACTGTGAACGTATGCAGGATGACATAAAACGAGTGGTAGACTGGAGCCATAAGAATAAACTATGTTTAAATGCGTCTAAATGCTCGGTGATGACTTTTTCTCGCGCACGAACATGCATAAAGTACGAGTACAAAGTAGAAGACACGCCCATGCAACGAGTTTCGCAGGTGAGGGATTTAGGGGTACATCTCACTCCGGATCTAAGGTTTCGAGAACAGGTAGTAAATATATGTAAGAAAGCCTACAGAAACCTCGAAAAAAACCCAAAAAAAAACCAAACCTATTGTATGACGCATTAGTTCGTAGCCACCTGGAACATAGTGCGGTCATTTGGGCTCCGCATGAAGCAAAATATTGTGACATGTTAGAACGGGTTCAGAATAAGTTCACAAGACACTTATATTTAAAACTGTACGGGGTATATCCGTTCTTCCCATTGATGTACCCAACTCTGTTTGTGCTGGGTATGGTCGGATATAACAAACTAAGAGTGCGACGTGAATACACCCTTGCTGTGTATGTAGTAAAACTCCTACGAGGTCTAGAACATAATCCTGGGGTACTGGGCCACCTGAACCTGTGCGTGCCTGATCGGTACGTGTGGAGGCGCCGACGCCCGCCTCTATTGGCTTTACCAGTAGCCAGAACTAACTTACTTGAGAAAGCACCCCTAACGCGAATTATCTATCTAATTAACGAAGTTCACAAAGATTTTGATATTTTTTCGTGTCAATTGAGTATACTCGCAAAATGTCTTTTAAATTTAATTTGTTTTAAAACCTAAAAAAGTTGCAATATTTTGTTTTTGTTTTATATTTTTTAATATTAAGATAGATTGTTAGTTTTATTGAGTTTATATTTCGTTAATGTATGTGTTTTTTTTGTGTATGTCTGTGTATGTAATAATATAAATGTAAATTAGCCTCTCTATCGAATTAGGGAAACCTGTAATGATAGTAAAGGTGATGTGTATACATAAATAAATAAATAAATGGGTAAATAAATAAATAAACTATTGCGCGATTCAGGATTTGTAGTTACTCCGTGTAGTGAGTTTCTTCGTAGTTCAGTGTATCTTCGGTAGATGGCGCTGTAGTAGGTTTTTGTTGTGTTATATGTGGAAGTCGCCACAGTTATTCTGATCGCTTAGCTAGTGGTCTAGAGTTCATCATTCATCATCTGCACCGTCCGTAGTTTTTAGTACGGGAATGTTTATTTATTTTTTTAATAATAAACACGATAACAGTATACATAAACAAAGTATATAATATGTATGTATTTATAAAAATAAAGCATGTATGTTTTTATATTAGTTGTCTAGTACCCATAACACAAGCTCTGCTTAGTTTGCTCAGTAAATGCCAATGATATTGTGTTTTAAGCATCTTAAACAGAACACAATCGGATAGTTAGAGAAACGTACAAATATCAAAGCGGTAAAAAATACATAAAATGTATGAAAAATAAAATAAATACTTGTAAAAACAAAACAAATTGCGAACAATTTTATTATTTCATTTTTACGAAAAGTATTCAGTCGAGTTTACCATTAAGTCTATTCTATTAATTTATCACACCGCGTGTGTTCTAAATGTTTTCTGTTGAATAAGATGTCGACCGCGTGACTATATTGGCAACTACCCGCTTGAATTAATTTACTATTGTAACTACCTATTGTTCTAAAATCAAAACAAAAAGTTGCAAAAGTGTCTGGTCACTTCACGACTTGTTTCAGCGTATCGTATACATTAATTGTCCCGTACTTGCGGGTAACTTAGCTTCACCAACCACGCCCATCAATCTATGCTATCCACAATGAATGTACAGACTCTGTATGGGACCACATTTTTATACCAACTGGACATACGAAATTAGACCTTAATTTAACGTAGTGAAGATTGCGACACGTACAGAAATAGCTTGGATAAGGCGGATCGCGGTTAGAAATTGATTGTGGAACTCTTTATAGTGCTTAATGAAAGAATTGAAACAGATAGAATATAGTTGGAGTTTGGACCGTCTGAGTGTAGGTTGTTTGAATTTAGTTAATTTTGGAAATTTATCACTGCTCTAAATTTTGTTTAAGAAATTGATTTATGCTCAGATATAATAGAGATTCGGATTTTGTTTTTAAGATAATTTTAGTAAAATGGTAAACTTTTTAAGTAAACATACTCATAAATTTATTAATGAAATAAAAAATACAACATGTCAGATACTTTTGATTAAAGATTGTTTCTTTAAACAAAAATATCTGGATATAGAAGATAAGATTCTTAGCATACATTTGCAGATCAAAATTTTTGTCTCGGAGGCTCAGTGGTAGTGTATGCTATTGCTGTACTTGAGGTCTTGGATTCGATTCTCGGGTCACATCAAAGGTTTATACTCGTATGATCTGCAAATATTTCTTTCGGAGTTTGGATGTTTTCTATACATAATTAGTATGTGTTTAGAGAAAGTATATATATCAGTAGTCTTATATTACTCTTATAATATATATATATATATGTATTTATATCAGTTGTCTTATACCCATAGTACAACTTCTGCTTAGTTTAGGACTACATGGGGTTGTGTAAAAAAAAGTATATTTGACGCCGATGGAGACTAAGAAAACAAAATATGGCCACTGCATTATTATTGTTTTTTATTTTTTTTATTGAATTCTGGGCAAACGACCTATCACCTGATGGTAAGCGATGCCAGAGGCGACACAAGTGCGTTGCCGACCTTTGGGGGAATGGAAAGGGGATGGGTGAAGGAGGTTGGAATATAGGCCTCCGATATCCTCACTCACTCGGTGAAACACAGCGCAAGCACTATTTCGCACCGGTTTTCTGTGAGGCCGTAGTATCACTCCGGTCGAGCCGGCCCATTCATGTCGAAGCGTGGCTCTCCCACGAAAAGTTTAATTTAAGTTTTCTCCATCTACTATGGTGATTTTGGTATAAAAAGTAGACGGAGAAAACTAAAATTAAACCAGAAATAAAACTATATAGGTTCGAAAGTAACTAATGTACGATTAGTAAAGTTTCAAAGTGAGGTGATGTAGAAAGTTCTATGACGAATCTGTGCATCCACTTCTTTTCTCTTTCAATAAACAAAAAGATTAAGTAAATCGATTAAATAGAACGGCTCAAACGTGTAGAGATATTTTTTTTTATAAAATCTCATTAGCTTATTAATTTAAAGTAATCAGTAGTCAAAAACTTTTATGTTTGATGTAATTAATGCATTCATTTTTGGTTACGGTTCAAAAATTACAAAAAGTAATTCGAAGGGCTTAATAACTAAGATTAATGTCATATTCATTTCTAGACATTCTAAATTCAGTTTCCTTATTTCGTTCCTGCTATACTAATAAAAACTTTTATTAATTCACAGCTCCAAAACCTTCAATATGAATTAGCATTCAAATCCCGCCCTTAATCAAATTCAGAAGCGCTACTCGAGAGTTTAGCGTATAAAGGCTTCTTACACCTTAACAAGATCTTAGATAATTGTCAAGGAACAATGAGTTTCTCTAGCAGTGCCTATTTGTTAAGACAAATTGTTGAAATCAGCTGGCTTTAAGCTGTCGTCAGCGGAGTCAAATAGCTACGACGAATTTCAATACCGAAGTGCCACTGTATAGTGTATAACAAAAGAACAGTTTAGTAATAGACAATTTTAAATACCTTAGCATGGCTCAAAGTTACTGGACTTCCCAGCAAAAGTCAAATCAGAACTTCAACTACTAGAGATCTTGCTTATATTCCTTAATTCAGTTGTGTAAGTAATACGAGTATCATCAAAATATACATCCACCGGATCTGTGCCCGGTATCACACATCAAGCGAATCATACGTAGTATATCGCTTGACGTTTGGAACCAGCGGTACATTGATGGGACAACAGTCTCAACGACGAAGATGTTTTTGCCGGATGCAAAACTCGCGTATCGCGTCGTAGGAATGTTTACGGCCACGAGCATCACAACGCAGGTCATGACAGGGCACAGTGGATTCTCGGAGTATTTAAATCGCTTTAAATGCAAAGAGAATCCGGGGTGTGTGTTGTGACCCAGAAATTGGCGAGACGGTGCAGCATATTCTGTTTGAATATCCCATTCACCTAAATGAACGGCATAGTGTCGAGCAAAGACTTCAAAATGGAGGCCGAAAATATGGCATTAATAATGAGAAGTAAGGATAGGGACAGATTGCTAGACTACTGTAGTCGAATTGCAAAAGTAGTAATAAAAATAGGAATAAAACAACATAGTAGTAAATATGTTGTCGTAATATACTGAGCTACTATTATTGTACAGCATATAATAAATGTAGAATAAACAAAAAGACTAGTATGCAAGCAGTAGTTTAAGGCAGATTGTACTATAGAATAAGAAAATAGTTAATTGGAAATACATAATAATGTTCTAGAAAATAAGTAGCAAATAATAAAGATTGCATGCTCCAACTCATACCCTGATAAGACAGTAGTAGTAGTTTATTGGGATAGTTGTAGATATGTTAACCTATTTCGTTAATAATAAAAAGACCTTGTCATAAAAAATCTCCAATTACGTTGGAGGAAAGTCTGATTAAAAAAAAATCTTACATACAGTTTTGCCTTTCCTTCTCTTACCAGTTTTTTCATATCTATACTCCATTTTTTCTACGTGATCTTTAACTGTAATGTCTAATGCGAAATAGGTCAGGAGTATATCATGATCATGTGAAAATATCTGATCAAAACACTCAGATACCAGAACTCTTGAAATGTAACGGAGTATTTACTCTCTAACCTAATTTTGTTTTCTTCTTTTTCTTATTTTTGAAAAGACTCTGTAACCTAATTTTGTTTTAGTTGATTGTGATTAAATAGCTGATGTTTTTATTAATAACTGTAAATACGAGTATTTAAATGCTTCATTTTTACAGTTACAGTTACAGACAAAAACATGTAAGGCCAGCTTCGATCAATTGAAGAAGATCAGTTCTAAAGTGCGTGTGTTATATACTTTGTGAATCGAAATGGCAAAGTTGTGCAAACATGGCCTTCTGTTAAGTGTCTATCATGAATAATATTATCTATTCATGTCACGCGCACCTCACGTAGGTCGATATGACAGCTACAGTCTCCAAAATTGAATTGATTTTTATCAAGCTCCGGGCTAACTCTGCGATTTTTTAGATGATCCTCCCTCTTTTTATTATTTGTTCTAGAAGGGTAATTTTTATTCCGCCGTGTGTAAGGAATACAGATGATCCTGCTTGTCGGTTTGATATTATTGTTTGAATTGTATTTGTCCCATTTCGGAATAAATGAGATACATATGAGAAACGGTTTTTGTTTACTGTGAGTCAACACCATCTGGCGTAGACGAAGTGAACTATTTTATAACTTTTGATGCTTAATCGCGTAGTGAGAATTATAATCATCTATGTTAGGGTCTTAAGGCATGCTTATTTAATTTTTGTCTTTTAATACACTCTTCATTTACTACTTCAGTTGTTGAGTTATGATTTGACACGAGGAAGTAAAGTGTATTATGTCTAGATGGAAAAATTTTAATATCCATAGTTAAGTCCTTGGTTTCTTTTTCGTCGTCATCATCATTATGAAGGTTTTAGTCATAGGACTGTTGGATATGAGCTTCCTCAGTTTCAAGTACGATATTACACAATACTTTCTGAAATTGAACTGACCTTTCGACGTTGTATATAATTGGGAATATTAATATTAAAACCAGCTAGTTTCTTTTTTAAGGTAAATGAACACGTACAAAGCTGTAACGTATGTGATTTTTTTTATATTAGAAAAGCCTAATGCAATATTTTGCGCATTACACGTATTTTCTGTTACAAGTTGCACTAAGAAACGTTTAGGCGCAACGAAGTTTTCTCCCTGGAAAACTGTAGTTAGTTTCAAAATTAAATAGAATTATAAATACTTGGGTACTATATATATTTCCAACATTTTCAGGAAATGTACACAATAATATTCCAAACACGGCAATTTCGGGGAGAGCTTTCCCCAATTTCAGGAGTATAATACCCGTACAATGTTATTTTGGATGCAGCAGGTTGGTAAAAGTACACATTCACGATTAAGGTTTATATATACTTACATTTTGGTACACCTGTAGACAACTAAGTCTGCATAAGACACTGTTTGCCCGATGTTTAACTCTAAACAAACATTTGCCCAAATTAATTTTCTTGTTAGGGATAAAATCGATTTTGCTTACGTTTTTGTATCAGATATAATATATCAGATATGTGATCTTTAAATTTCGCATACGTTTCAGGATACATAGGGGAAAGTGTTGTACCTATGCACGGTTTTACCTGTGGACACCACTGATATCTTATAAAATAAACACATAAAATGAAAGAATTGAACGCATCCGTAAAGTATTAAGGAGGTCAAAGATACAGATATTATTTAAAAAAGTTGAGTTAATGTGCATTGACATTTTAAAATAATAGCTATATTTCGGTATCTCCGTGGGAGAGCCACGCTTCGGCATGAATGGGTGTGCTCAACCGGAGTGATACCACGGCCTCACAGAAAATGGGTGTGAAACAGCGCCTGCGATGTGTTTCACCGAGTGAGTGAGGTACCGAAGGCCCATAACCCAACCCCTCTCCCGATCACGCAATGGTTAGCAACGCACTTGTGACGTCTCTGGTGTTGCGGGTGTCCATGGGCGATGGTAATCGCTTACCTTCAGATGATACATCTGCCCGTTTGCCCCCTATTCCATAAAAAACAAAAATCTTAAGTTGCTAGGTTTTAGTAGTAGGTATGGTTTTATTATATTTGTTTCTCTATTTCCTTAGATATAAATAATTATTATTGAGTATTGGGTCCAAAACACTAATTAACAACATAACTTTTTGTTAGATGTAATTAGTAAATATAAATTATACGATTCACTCACTATTACTAGACTTAGTCAACGAGTGAATCATGATTTTAATTTTCACATCTCTTAGTCATTCGATTTATAGTATGATATAGCTAACTATGTGGTATATTATACACAAAAATAAATTTAGGTGCCATTGACTTCAACCTTTTTAAAAGACAAATCTCGTACTAGGAGTACATCCTGTAACACAGGGGACTTTTCAAAAATATATGAAACGGACACAAAGTATACTCAGACGTAAAACAACAATTTATGACTCACACAAAATGTTTTCCCATGGAGGATTTGAACCCACAACACTTGGCGTTTCGGCAAACGTTGCGTAGCTCGCTCACAGGCCATATGGAGTGCCGATTTGCGCAAGTTGGCTGGAACTGGATGTGAGAAGCCCAAAATCGATCACAATTGCATGCAATTTGATAGGCCTATGTCTACATCTATTAACAGTGGGCTGAAATAAGCTGATGATGATAAATTAGCCTCAAAACCGATGTACATATTTCGTAATTAAAAACAAAAGAAATATTGGGAAGAATGACAAGGACAGGCAGGTTTTTTTTTAATAAAACTACAGCAATCATTTCCGATCTCATTTGAATACAGTATCTTTCAAAATAACTCTTCAGTGTAACCTGCTTTCTGAACAGAACAACTCTTGAAAAGAGCTGACAATATCTGCAGTAGTAGTAATATGAAAAATAAAGTATATCTTTACAAAAGACAAAATCAGCAGGCAATGATATATAAGTGAGTAAAGGTAAATAGACAATAACCCAATTGATATAAAGTTCTAAATAAAATGACAATTTCTTACACACAAACAATCAATATTACTCGACATTGAAAGATAACCAGCATAATACGATATAGAAGATGTCTAAAATGTAACAATTGCCATTCAAAATGATTAAGTCACATCACGTAGGACGACGGAGGGAGTTTACAAGTTCGTCTGAACCGTGCCTTATCTCAAACTTCAAACTCTGATTGGTTGTTGAGCATTTGAAAGTATTAAAATAATGGCGGGTTCAGGCTACCTAAGATATGCCGAGGACTAAAGTTTTAAGATAACAATGTTGAACAATTGTACAAAAGAATTTACTTGAAATAAAAATGGTTTAAGAAAATAATGCAATGAATTCGTTTCGATCCAAGAATTGAACATAGGTTAATATTAACTTCTAAGCTTTTTTATATAGTTAGAATGTAAGATGGAATTCGTGTGTGAAAAATAAGAAAGTAATGAGTTCCTTTATACGTCTGCCTCAGTGAAGCAACGTAGCGGTAGCGTATACGACTGCTGCGCTTGAGGTCTCGGGTCGGGACCAAATGTTTGTATGATTTGCAAATATTTGTTTCAGAGTTGGGGTTTAAACGTATTGCCGGAAGGTAAGCGATTGCCGCCGCTCATGGAAACCCGCAACACTATAGGCGTCACACGTATGTTGCGGGCCTTTAGGGGATGGAGAGGGGTTGGGGTATGGGCCTCCGGTAAATTCACTCACGCAGTGAAACACAGCGCAAGCGCTGTTTGCGGAGGTGCCAGGTAGGCTGATGAACGTGAAAAAAATGAATCAAGGTGCTAAATAATATAAAAGAAAGGAATTAGATTATTTTTAACCATCTACAAATTGTTTCGGAAAATGATAAGAAAATGATGACGAGGCACCTACCTTTTTTTTTTTTTTTTACGTGTGGAAACCCCCTCGGGCCGTCACCCCGCCGGGGTTTGCGGCGGGGCGGTGTGTCGGAATCGAACCGACTAAAACCACACGGTGTGCCAACTCTGCGCCTGAGAAGGGAGGGGTCCGGGAATCGCAGATATTACACGACCGGACGCCTCCCAGCGCCTGCCCGCACTGAAGCGGGCACCGTCTGCTGTTAAAATCTCGATTTAGGCGACGCACGGCACACGCGTACATCGCCCCCTCGCGGTTGGCCTGTAATGCGGATGGAGGGGAAAACCCATCCCGTCCATCCGCGGCCACACTCAGGGTGGCATGAGGCACTGATAGGCGCGCCTCCGCCGCCCCGTGCGCCGGCGGCGGATCGGGTCCGAGTGGAGATCGTCCTCTCGGGCCTTCTCCGCCGCCTCTTTCTGCGAGATTACTTCCTCGCAGAAGGTCGCGACCGCGGTAAAACTGCTGTCGCCACCGGCCATGGATAGTACGACGGCCGGTAGCGACAGATCTCCTCCGATGACTGCAGTGAGGGCCCGGCGCTGCTCCGCCCAAGCGGGGCAGAACTCCAGCGTGTGCTGGGCCGAGTCCTCACTGCAGTCGCAGTGGTGGCAGGCGGGACTCAATTCCCTCCTAGCGACCGAGTGCAGGTACTTTCCGAAGCAACCATGCCCGGAAAGCACCTGCGTCAGCCGGAAGGAAAGGGTCCCGTGCTGCCGCCCTGCCCACTCGAGGATGACCGGCTGGAGCGCCTCCACGGTGGCAAAGCCAGCGCGTGGAGCCTCCAGCCGGGACGACCAACGAGCCATCGTGGCTCGGCGAGCGGCTTCACGCCAATCGCGTACCTCTTCGGGCGGAGGACGATACCCGTTCTCCGCCCGATATTCAGCCGCTCGCCGATAAACTTCGGCGAGCACTTCCGCCTCCAAATCCCACGGGGGCGTTCCGGCCAAGGCGCATGCCGCCTCCGTCGAAACGGTGCGGTATCCGCGTATGGCTCTGACTGCCAATACCCTCTGAGGGCGCCAGAGGCGCGCCTTATTCTGGGCAGTCAGAGCCGGGACCCACACCGGTGACCCATAAAGGGCCATCGACCGGACCACCCCCGTGTAGAGGTTCCTAGTAGCGACGCTGGCTCCACCCAAGTTGGGCAAAAGACGCCCAAGGGCGGAGGCAGCGCCGACCAGCTTCGGTGATAGCTGTCGGAAGTGCTCGTCGAAGAGCCACCTACCGTCGAGGATCAGGCCCAGATACCTCATCTGGGCCCGAACCGGTACGAGGACCGAGTTGACTTCGATGGAGGCGCCGGGGGGTGGACCACGACGGGGCCCATGAAATAATAGGGCCTCCGTCTTATCCAGGGCCACCCGCAAGCCCAGCGCCTCGATGCGCCCAACCACCAGAGAAACACCCCTGGTGGCCAGGCGCGCCGCCTCTTGGAAATTGGCCCCCCGGGCTGTGACAAGTGTGTCATCGGCGTAACAAATTACGCCCAGCCCGGGGGGCAGACGACTTCGAAGGACCCAGTCGTACCCCACGTTCCACCGGAGTGGTCCAAGGACAGACCCCTGTGGAACGCCGCACGACATGGGTCGCCGTCTCAAGACGCCATCTCGGTCCTCGTACACGACGGTACGCTCCTCTAAATAGTCTGCCACCACCACCACCACGATGTCCAAGGACACCGCCAACACCACGCCGCCACAGCCAACCGCCTCTTCGGTCACGGCCCTAAGGCGCATCACGGCATCGACCGTCGAACGCCCCTCTCGGAACCCTCGGCCCCTCTCCCCTCTCTCGGGCCCCACCTCGCTGAGATGCTGGACGATGCGGGCAGAGAGAATCCTCTTGAACAATTTGCCCGCCTCGTCCAGCAACACGATGGGCCTATAGGCCGCGACCGAATCGGCTGGCCGTCCCGGCTTCGGCAACAGGACCAGCTTCCCACATTTCCAGCACTCAGGGAAGCGTCCGGACGCCAGGCTGGCGTCCAAAACCTCCCTGAGGCGGTCCGACATATGGTCGAGGGCTCGGGCCATCACTCGGGGTGGTACCCCGTCCGGCCCGGGGGCGGTGTTCTTGGAACGAATCCTCAGAACAGCCGCCCCTACCTCTGATTCCCTAACGGGCGGAACATCGTCCTCTCTGCCCCCGTCGTCTCTGGCCACTGAGTAGGCCATCGACGGGGGCGTGTGCTCCGCCCGCTGCGGGAAAAGGCCCTCGACCACTTGCTGTAGGAAGCTGGGCTGGAGAGTCTCGGTAAGGGGGGGGCCCGCCGTGCGGAGCTTTTGACGCACCGCACGATATGGGCGACCCCAGGGGTCACGGTCGAGACTCTCCAGCATCTCCTTTCTCTTTGTCTCTTAGGCGCGGCAAATGGCCAGCTTCAGAGTCCTCCGCGCTTCGCGGTACACCTCATGAAGCCGGCCCTCCTCCCCGTCTACGCGGTGGCGTCGCCGCCGGCAACGGGTGTAGGACCTCCGGGCACGAATACAGGCCGCACGGAGGTCCGCCAACTCCTGGGACCACCAGTAGACCCCGTTCCGTGAAGGTCGACAACCCCGAACGCGGGGCATGGCCGCATCGCAGACCTGCGTAATCGCAGTGCGAAAGCGGCCAGCCCCCATGTCGACCTCCTCGGCCGGGGCCCGCGGAGACAGCCAAGACTGAACAATGGCCGCCTCCTCTAGCAGGTCCCTATCGAGCTTGGCAACTGCCCACCGCGGAAAGCGGGTGGTATGCCGCGCCACGTGACCCCTACTGGGGCCCTGGGACCGGGAGAGCTCGAATCGGATGTACAGGTGATCCGAGAGCGTCTCAACCTCTTCCAGGACACACCAGTTCCTTACTCGTGCGGCAACAGCAGGGGTAGCGAACGAAAGGTCCACTATCGACCCCCCCTGCCGTCGCACGCACGTGTTGGTGGCGCCTCTGTTCAGCAAACAGAGGCCCACCGAAGCCGCCCACTCCACAACGGCATCGCCCTTGGCGTCCGTCGCTGGGGAACCCCACGCAATGGATTTTGCGTTGAAGTCCCCCAGCACGAGGACGTGCCCAGACGCTAGTCGCCGCATCGAGGTCTCCAAGTTGTTAAGAAAGACCTCGAAGTCGCTCAAACTCCGGTTGGGGGAGAAGTAAACACCGTAAACGGTTATTCCCCCCCACTCGGCGGCCACATATCCAGAGCCCTTGTCTCTTAGCGACAAGGGCGGGGAACGAGCCGCCGAGGAGCCGACGACTGCCACGGAGCCGTCCCGGTCACCCATCCAGTTTGGACGGGGAGGGACGTAGTAGGGCTCCGCGACTACGGCAACACCTATCGACCACTGCGCCATGGTTTGCAGGAAGAGATCCTGCGCCGCGGCGCAGTGGTTGAGGTTCGTCTGGACAAGGAGGTTGGAGACTTGATCCATTTACTGGATCGTCTCTACAACCTCCTCCATGGGTGACGACGTGGTCGCACGAACGTCGTCGGAGGCAGCCTGGGTCGACAGGCAAGCCCCCGACGGCTGCCGAGAAGCTTTTGGAGGCTTGCAGCCCCCCTGCCCCATCTGATGATTGGCGGGCTTATTGCCCGCCGCACACACGGGGCAGTGAGGGGCGGCAGAGCACTCTGCCGCCTTGTGCCCCGGTCGACCGCAGCGGAAACAAAGCCCGCTGCAGTCGAAGCAGCTGGCGCACTTCGAGCGGGTGTGTCCCGCGGCAAGGCACTTGTAGCACCTCATCGGCCTCGCGGCCAGGATTGTGATCCTGGCACTCACGAAGCCGACGAGGAGCCTGCCGGCATCAGCCAGAATTTTGGCCGATGCCACGGGACAGCTTACCCACACGGCGCCAAGCCCTCCTGGACCGGGGCGGATGGTGCCGACCCTGACGTTGTCCGCGCTACAGCTCGTCTTCTCCTGAACTGCAACGCGGACATCGTCGGCCGTGACGGAATCGTCCAGGCCCGAAATGCGTAGTTCCGCGCACTTTGTGGGCCTGGCTATCCTCACACCATCCATGCTGGCGAAAACCCCCTTCAGCTTCTCAGCCATGGTGTCCGCCTTTTTTGCGCCATCAGCCCCAGGGAACTCGAGAACTCGAGCCCCCGTTTGGGCGCGGCGCAGACGGACACCGGCCGTTTCGAATTCACCGGCGAGGCTGTCCCGGGCCCTCTTAAAGACGGCCGCATAGGATAGCCCGCCGGTTGTCGCCTCCGGTGACAGGGTCACCACCACAGCCGCGGATTTCGGCATCTGTAGTTTCCGCGGCTTCTTGCGGGTGGCCCCTGCCACCGGTGGCGCCTGCGGGCCAGAGGCTGCCCGACGGGCAGCCTTTCTGGCCCGCTTGCGGGCCTTCTTGGACCCCCCGACTACCTGCCAACCCTCATTGGAGGGGGCAGACGTGGAGGGTCCAGGCAGAGGCACAGGCGTTGGAGTGCCAGCCCTTGCCACCGCTTTCGGCCCAGGCCTCGGGGCAGCCGTCTTGGCCGGAGCCTTAGCCGCCCGACGAGCCCCTCGGGCAGCCGCAGGTGGTGGTGGTGCCGTCGCCGACGCGTACGACACGCGACCCCCCACCACAGGAAGAGGAGTCGCCGCCGACGACGCGACCACCCTTTTCGGCGCCGCAAGCGGCGGCCGCATGATAGGGGCCGCAGGCAGCCTCGCCTCCAGGCCGGCCGTACGACCCTCGATCATACGCCAGCATGCGTCGAGGATGGCAGCCAGCTGGGCGTCTGTAATCCCAGTGCCGGCAAGGGACGGCTGCGGCGCAGATGGGGCCTGCTGGGATTTGGACGCGGCCCGCTGGGATGTTGACGGGGCCGGGGCCTCTCGCTCCGCCCGGAACTGGGCGAACTGAGCGCTAAGCTCAGCCACCTGCCCCGCCAGGCGGTCGTTGGCCGACTGTAGGCGGGCCACGTCCCCAATTAGGGTCTCGACGACCCCCGCCACGGCAGAAGAGGAGTCCTTAAGGGCCCTCACGAAAGAGCCCTTAAGGTTCACGGACTTGGTGGCCACCTTGTTTATTATGGCCACCGCCGCGTCCGCTGTCTCCTGCAGAGAGACCGATGATTGGGGCTCTGAATCCCCATCCACCGGTCCCCTGATCTTAAGCAGGAGACCACTCATCTCCTCCTCTGCCTGGAGCTCGCCATCAGCCCTGGCCCTTTTGTAGGATTCCGCCTTCGAAAAGACGGAACCCGACGAGGCCGTGGCGGGGGTTCGAGACCTCCCCCTCTGGCTACTGCCGACTTTGGGCGGCAGCATCTCCAGGGACGAGTCACTTCCGACATCCCCGGAGAGGCCGCGTTTGCGGCTGTCGCCCGTCTCGCAATCCATTGCGGTAGGTACGGAGGTACCACTCGCGCCATCCGACGAGTGGTTAGACCTGGAACGCGTGCGTTCCGACGTTCTTCGACTGCGGCTCCCAGCAGTCGGCGAGGCACCTACCTCACGTAACGTAAAATCACAGATTGTTGTGGTGAAAAGTAGCCTATGTTACTCGTTGATAATGTAGAAATCCAGTGGTAAAATATTTTTTTTACATCTTCGTGGTTTATGCGTAAAAGTATTTAACGGCTTAGGTATGAGCGTTACAAATTTAAAAAAATATTATTCAAGTCATGTTTACTTAAGGTTCAGATAGAGCCGCGTAATGAGTTTCAGAATATTATTCTGAGAATATTTTAATTTAACACATCTCAAAGGCCTTATGAAAGAAAAGAACGACCTACCGCGAATATTATAACATCACGCTCATATTACGTAAGCTGCTCTAAATCGTAATATACGGTTTAATAGAAAACATTTACGATCGCAACATTCGGTCGAAGCATTTAGGCGAGCAGTCAGTTCAATCGATCACTAGTCTCTGTATGGTTGAGTGGGTTCTGATTACATATCGCTACTCTGTGCTACCGAGCACGTTTTGCTGTCGGTTTCAGTTGTCATCCGAATTGTGGAGTTATACCTTACGTGATTATTATAAGCTGTCAGACGATATGCATATATGTTTTATGTAAGATATGAATATGTGTATCTTAACTACTAGACCGCAGTTTAACCCACGAGTTTTGTGGGTTTTGAATGGGATATCTGAAGTTTAGTTATCTTAGCTCAGGGTTTGCCTAGCTCCGAATGTGATAATAACAGCAGTTCCCGGATACCTTCCAAAGGCGCAGAGTGGTATACTGTGTGGTTTCAGTCGGTCCGATATCGACATGCCACCCCGCAAACCCCGGTGGTGTAGCACCCATGGGGGTTTCCACACATAAAAAAAGAGAGCCTAGTTAGGGTTCAGTCGGCCGTGAATGTGATGTATAAGCACATTATTACTTTAATAAGCTGTCTCTCTTTCAAAGTTCTGCCGCAATTTAATTGGTATACATATTACTTTAACTATTAACCCATATTAAAGAAAATGTAAGATCCATCGAAACAAGTTTCACAATAATTGTTCGGCACGGATAATTTTCTTATAAAAGCCATTTATAATCACGCTATCGCAAAAACAGGGTGACCTGCATGTGTAGTAGGGCTGTTACCATCATCACATATCGTATTAATGTTGTTTATAGTTTTTTTTTATAATGGGGTAGTTGACACCTCAGTCAAATTGGTTACTTTTTATTATCTGTTAAAACGATAACTATGTATGAAAAATGTACTAAATACAAAGTTGTGACGTCATTTTTTAGACGACTCAATTGAGCAATGTATTTCATTGTAAATTGAAAAGCTGTAATAATTATACATTACGAGATATTTTGTAATATTGGTATTTATTTACGATACTGTCAACTACCCTATTTAAAACTTGATAATTCTTACTAAGGATATTGCTTTCAAATTTGTAAGTTAACATTACTGATATGTATGTATGTAAAAAATAATAGATCTCTTGCGAATTAGGCATTTGACTTATTAAATGAGACTTTTAAACTAAACGGTCTTACTATAGTATTTTTATTTCATGTAACTAATGTAATGAGATAGATCTAAGCCCTGTTTCACTGGTTACAGTTCCGTATAGTAAGTAAATTTCGGATAGTTTATTTGACAGATGGTTTAACATATGTTTTTTTTTATTAGTGAGAGGCCTATGTCTAGCAGTAATCTGCAACAGGCTGACGATGATGATCATGGTGATATGCTCAGATTATCTGTCAGATAAGCTATCTGTAATTGGTGAAACAGGGCCTAAATAAAAAAGATTTTCATCTGCTGAATACCGTCCCACATTACACTTACTAAGACCATTTTATGAATTGAGAAGTAGGGTCCATATTTCTGCAGGTGAATAACAAATGATCCTTATGAAACGGAGAACTTATTTTTCATACATTTCTTTTTATTACGTGTAGTCCAGTGCATGACAACCCTACCGCGTTACCCGGGCGCGGTGATCTAACGGCTTAGCGAGGTCGAGTGGGATGCGCGTACGCACTGATGTAAACGAGTGTATCAGTTACATTGGTGGTCATCCCTCATCTTAACAATACAGTTCAAACTCAGTTCCTATCTCATGAATACAGAAAAGATTAAGCAAATTGTGAATAAAATGCAATTAGGGTAATTTTATTAATTTTCAATTAGATTATGATTAATATTACGGCAGTAGTGAAGAACATTTTAAAAAATGGAGCCATAGATCTACAAAAAATGTAAATAAAATATAAAATAAATAAATTTGTTACTTTTTCTTTTGAAACTATCACCAGACCCTACTTATTACAGATTGCTGTCTGGAGCTTTAAATTAACTGACAGTTCGCTAGTTCGTGGACACTAAATGAAAATAGAGATGGGATATAAAATTGGATAAAAGGTCTTTTCTAAAACATGTTACAGTTCTATCAAATGCAGTGCTAAAGAAGAGTATATATTATGACTTTCCCAGTAAATTAATTTTCAGTATAAATGAACAATTTACCACGCAATGTACATCATTTAGTACGAAACTTTCCTAAGCTTTCGAACGAAAGTCGAGCGCCGGCGCAGACGACCTAATGATCAGTGGCGCCGCCTAGCGGTGTATAACGGATTCTTGATTGGTTAATTTATGTTTACACCTTTATTATGGCTATAATTTGTGCAGATGCTCCTGTGTACCGTGGGTTATCGTAGCGGGAAGTTGTATATAGCCAGTGGGCCTATTGTCTTAGGTCGTATTGTATTATAGATGCATTATCAGTGTATCTCAGTTGGAACAGTTCCAATAAACTTTAAACCACTTAAGGTTAAACACGAGAAGGTTTAATTTAAAGTACGTTTAAAGTTATGGAGAGGGTACTGAAACTGTTTTTCCTAAAGACTATAGAAGGACCTAAGAGTACACCATCACCGTGGGAGAGCCACGCTTCGGCATGAATGGGCCGGCTCGACCGGAGTGACACCACGGCCTCACAGAAAACCGGTGTGAAATAGCGCGTGAGCTGTGTTTCACCGAGTGAGTGAGGATACCGGAGGCCCATACCCCGTCCCCTCCCCCCATTTCCCTCTCCATTCCCCAAAGGCCGGCAACGCACTTGTGACGCCTCTGGTGTTGCGTGTGTCCATAGGCGGCGGTGATCACTTACCATCAGGCGATACGTCTGCTCGTTTGCCCATTATCCAATAAAAAAAAAGTACACAAATAAGACCCATATGGATGTGAACGGAGAAGATTAGATTTGATTCTTTCCACTGCCTTCTCTTTTAATCTAGCTTTATTTTTTCTTTTCTAGCCTACCGCTATTATGCAAGAGAGACTTAATTCAAATGTAGGCGTAAAGTATTTCTTCCTAACCTTCCCGGGATACATGCTGAGTGTACCTATATATTATGTGTGTTTAATATAAAACATTTTAGTTGAATACAAAAAATAGATAGATTAGTTTGCAGTAGCAAGTGAATTAAATAGCCCAAATAAAACAAATTCGAAGTTGTAATAACCTCAAAATTGAGAAAGAGCAATTTAAGTTTCATTCCAGAAACACGATATGTAACTTACCTATGTATTTTTGTGCTTTATAAATTACAGGCTTTCGCTCGCGGCTTCGCTAGCATTTAATTAAAAGTATCCGGTGTTACTTATGATACCTCCAACAATGTACAAGGGTCCATGATATTCGGTTCAGTAGTTTTCGCGTAAAAGCGTAACAAACTTATATTCGTATATATATTAAAGTATATAATATATAGATTCAATTGACTTCTGTCAGTTGCATTTGACAGATATTATAATATCATTAACAATTTTTTTTTTATTATTGACTTGTGACATTTTACAATTGACATTCGCACATCAAAACACGTTTCCCTTTCTTCTCTTAGCCGTGCATGACTGTTATTATTATCATTTACTTTATTACAGTGTTAATGGTCGAAAATATCTGACAAACTTGAACCAGGTCTTGATTTAACGACAACGAAGAGTAACGATCACCAAAATATACACATTTCAGCGCCTTGAACGAGAAACAAAGCATATTTCTAAGATATACGTTTTATTATGAAAAACAATAAGGATTTAAACTTGTCAACGGTCCATACATTCTCATTAAGATTCGAGAGAGCAAGTGATGTGTTGAAAAGATGATAGGCTTGCTTGTCTTGGGCGCGTTTTGTATGCGTTTTATAGAGACATTCAATAATGGATTTCGTTGATACATACTGTGATTAGTAATCTGAGGATGAATTTGAAATCTAGTCGTTTACTTTTATATAATACTAGCTGACCCACGCAACCTCGTTTGCGTCTTCAATTGCCCGTAGCGTGAAAATTTTCCCCGTTTTTGAAACATTCTTCATTGGTGCTCCGCTCCTATTAGTATTACCGTGGTGATATATAGCCTATAGCCTTCCTCGATAAATGGACTATCCAACACTGAAAGAATTTTTAAAATCGGTTTAGTAGATCCCGAGATTACCCCCTACAATTTAACAAACACACAAACTTTACTTCTTTATAATATTAGTATAAATTACGCAGGCGAATTTAACATCCATATTTTTCTTGCCACAATTTCAGAACCAGTTGCGTGTTTTTCTATATATGGCTACCAAAATGACTTTAGTCAGCCTGATGGAAAGCACGAGCAGAATGCACGAGTTGTGCCTACCTACCTCATTGCGAAAGTGGACAATGTAGCATAATGATCCACAGTATGGCGGTACGGGATCATAGTAGGAGAGCAGGACTCATTACCAATGAATGCCAGGTTTTAAAAGCTCTGCACAGAAGGGAAGTCGTGTAGAACGTAAGGAAAAAGGTGAGATCGGTTGGAGGTCAGAATACTCTCCATAGTAGACTGAGATTAGACACGATATCTCTTCGTAACTGCAGAGGCTCAAGGTACTCGATAGCTTAAGGACTGAAAATCATTGCCATAAAAATTGCATTTTACAATCTATGGGAATGGGCAAGAGAAAGTGGGTAAGAAGGAAAGATACCTAAAAATTAATACGTACATTATTGTACCTGAATGTCAGACTTTTAAAAAGAGTGACTATAAGTTTCTTTGCCAGTGTTATTCTCATAAGACCTTACGCACTTTGGAAACTGGAACTAATAGATCGACACAAGCGGGCAGTAGATTTTGGTGTTTTTACCATATTTACCGTGATAATCCAGTACGTGCTGTGGCGTCTGTTTGCGTCGATCTATGATTTTTAACTGCAGCTTCAATTTAAAGTTCATAAATGTCACTTAGTGTCTTAATTGAATAAATAATTTTGAATTAGAATTTGAATACCTAAAATATGAGAGGTAAGTTGTTTATAAACTGTGTAAACTAAGAAAACATACAAAAAGTTGGTAGATATATTTCAATGAAGTCATTGTTAAATTGGTCATTTCAGGAACAAATGTTTACAAAACAATTTTTTTTGTTGAAGACATACAAAAAGTTGGTAGATTTATTTCAACGAAATCATTGTTAAATCGGTCATTTTCAAGGAACAAATGCTTACAAAACATTTTTGAAAAACATGTGACATGGTCTCAACTCTAAACAACCCTGTAGCTTTCTCGTGACAGCTGGTTTAAATAATGAATGAAATGTTAAATTTACAAAGTTTTCTTGTGTATCTGTTGCTCGTTTGTGAGTTCGCGGATTATCACTTGAATAAGGAAGAAGGGAGGCAGAGAAGTGATTCATGTTATAATCTTGCGATACGCTGAAATACAGCCAGTGTCAAAGGATTATGTTTCTTTCAACTGGCTTGTTAAAAAGATCTTCTGTATTTTCTTGTTAACAGATTTGGGGTAATCCGCATTTGAAATGAATTTATGTTTATTAAAAATATTTAATTGTTATCTTCTAATTCTTAATAGTTGAAGGTTCCTTTTTTTATTATTGAATAGGGGCAAACGATAAGACGTATTGCCTGATGGTAAGCGATCACCGCCGTCCATGGACATCCATAACATCAGAGGCGTCGCAAGTGCGTTGCCGACTTTTTTAAGGAGTACGCTCTTTTCTTGAAGTGAAGGATGAAATAAAGTGAAATCTGTAAGGTAGATACAAAATGGTATGCGGACAATCGTCGAATGGCGTTAAAATATGTTAGAAACATATATATATATATATACTATAAATATAAAATATACATATATATATATATAATACCTTACAGATTTCACTTTATTTATTATATTATATATGTATATATGTTTTTAAAATATTTTTTTGCTGATTTGCAAAAACATTTATTTTGTAGAGAATAAGGCATTTTTCTGCTTTACATTTTTTTTATAAGCCCATTATGTTGCCCATTGTGCCCATTGTGTGACTGCAACAAGCCACTTTTCGCTATTTAAAGCCAGTTTCGGCCATTCTCTGCGATAGGGGTCAAGATCGTCGCGCCATCTTTTACGGTGTCCACCCTGGGGCACCCAGCTTTTGACGACCTTGGCCTATCGGTCCGGATTCATCCGACATACGTGTCCGGCCCAATCCCATTTCAATCTGGCAGTCTTCTTGCCCACATGACTTTAGTTTTGGATCGCAGCCCTGTGTTTCTAATACGATCCATACAAATCAATAAAATTGAAGTGCTGTTTGTAATTTCAAATTAACAAACACTTCTGTTTGTTTTGTTCCATCTAACCTATTTTTCGTGGGAGAGCCAGACTCGACCAGAGTGATACCACGGCCTCACAGAAAACCGGTGTGAAATAGCGCTTGCACTGTGTTTCACCGAGTGAGTGAGGATACCGGAGGCCCTTACCCCAACCCCTCCCCCATCCCTCTTTCCATCCCCCAAAGGTCGGCAACGCACTTGTGACGCATCTGGTATTGCGAGTGTCCATGGGCGGCGGTAATCGCTTACCATCAGGTGATACGTCTGCTCATTTGCCCTGGAATGCCTGGACCGATTTTAACGGGACTTTAACTGGCTGGATAATTAATGATATTTTTTTTTTTAATGATATTAGGAGTAACTTAGGCTACCTTATTTAGACCACTATTCCTAGGGGCTCCATTAGTATTTAATAAATTCGTCTATACTCTATCTATACCATTAGGCCTATTTGTTGTGACATAATGTTTTTTTATGAAAGTACCTACATTTAAGTATGATTCATTCAAGCCCCACAATATCAAGTACGGTCAGAGTAAAAAAACTATCCGAGTGGCGGATCCCAACCGCAGGAAGCGGTCGGCGTTCACACGAATTTATTCGCAAACTGTACCTGGTGTTATGTTTCGAGGAAGTTGCAAGATAAGGTTATCGGACTATATCCGCTGGTGACTGAGAATTAATACGGTGTAATAAAACAGTAAATATTTTTACGAAAATGTAAAAAGTTAAGTTACGTTGCCGAGGTTTGGATTTAGATGGGTTTGCATTTTGGTTATAAGGTTCGAGTTTGCTAATGTATGTGTTCTTCTTGATAAGGCAGGACGTAGCCGTAATTCTAACGTGGAAGAACTATGCTAGGGCATAAATGAGCAAGCTCGACCGGAGTGATACCATGGCGTTACAGAAAATTTAAATAAATATTACGTTGTTTTTAGCGAGATAACTTCTTACCGCAGTTCATGATAAAGTCACAGATAGCTATCTGCCATTTACCACTTTCATAAATGAAAATTGTTAATATATGTATATGAGTGTACAATATGTACGTATTTACAAAAAGAAAAGGTATAATATGTGTTAATATCAGTTGTCTAGTACCCATAATACAAGCTCTGTTTATCTTAGGACTAGATGGCGTTATGTGTTAGATGTCCAAAAAAAAAATGTAGTCCCAAGCTAAGCAGAGCTTGTGTTATGGGTACCAGACAACTGATATAAATACTTATATTTTTTTTTTGTAAATACATACATGTTATACATAGAAAACACGTAAACTCCGAAACAAATATTTGCAGATCATACAAACATTGGGTCCGACCCAGGAATCGAACCCGAGACCTCAAGCTTAGCAGTCGCATACGCTACCACTACGCCAGCGAGGCAGTCAAACTAACAATAAATTATCTGACAAATTTATCTCTATCTGAGATTTATGAAAGCGAAATCTGAATTTCTTTGGTAGATTACTTAGAAATAGTATATTTAGAACTTTTCCTTTACAGCAAATGGATAAAGAGTAAGAGAGTTTTAATTTACTGACCATTAATGAATGACAATTTTATTAGCTTTGTAAAAAGAAACTTACACACTCACAGAAAACCGGTGTGAAACAGCGCTTGCACTGTGTTTCACTGAGTGAGTGAGGATACCTGAGGCCTATCCCCCAACCAATTCCCTCATCCACCCCATCCCCCAAAGGTCGGCAACGCACTTGTGACATCTCTGGTGTTGAGGATGTCCATGGGCGTCGGTTATCGCTAACCCTCAGGCGATACGTCTGCTCGTTTGCCTCCTATTACTTAAAAAAACTCACTTTCATTGGAACTTTAATTCGTAATTAAAATCAATTTCCACTTTCATTGAGTCATTTTGATTTATTTTTGAGATCATATAAATTGAAACTGTATTTTAAGAGTATTAGTTATTTTTATTTTTAGGGTTCCGTACCTCAAAAGGAAGAAACGGAACTCTTATAATGTCACTTTATAGCTTGTTTCACTTAGTTTTTCTATGTAATCTAATTTCAGATTCCTCGATAATTCTCCTAATCATATAATATTTTCGATGTTTATCTCTAATAAAGCAAAACCCCATTAATACCTCTATCCTTAATATAATTATATAATTTCATATTAATAACCCCAATAACTTTATGGGCACCGTTTCCCCATCAAAATATACTTTATGTCATTGGCATTTATGAAGGTAAGTGTCCCACCCAAAATAAGTACAGGATCCCATGGAAATATAGCCATAGGAATTAAATCTGTGAGATATTGCTCTAAGGTTGAATTTTCCGTGATATGATGACGGTTGACAACAGACTTGTATTCGCTTACGTACACGCGTAATAGGGGTTCGTTATATGGGAATTTACAATGAGCCCCAAAGGTACCATAATTTGAGTCATTAACTGCGACGCGAACTTTTGTTTTATATACCTTATTTTATTAGCGAGTTTCACTATCAAAGATAGTTGTTGATGTTGGTTTAAATTAAATTTAACTACTCATCTGCTTGGAGTTTGAGCATTAATGATTTAAGTGCCTTCTTAATACAATTTCATGGTTTATTGAAAGTGGTACAGAGTTTCAAGAGGTTGGTAATTAGAATTAAAGATTATAGAGGTGTTCTCTAATTACGTATACATGTGATTTCAAGGGGTAAGCGAGATCAACCTTTGACATAATATAAAGCCACGCTTATTTCCCAGAGGGATTAGCAGAGAAAATTGATCTCCACTTACTAGGGATCTGACGCACCTCTTCTACTTCGTTCACATTCATCAATCGCTACATGTATGAAAAGAGCATGTTTTGGCAGCATAGGGAGAATAGATGATAAAAGTATTTTTTATTGTATAGGGGGCTAACGAGCAGAAATATCGCCTGATGGTAAATGATTACCGCCGCCCATGGACATCCTCAACACCAAAGGCGTCACAAGTGCATTGCCGGCCTTTAGAGGATGGGGAGGGGGATGGGGGTGGGGATGGGGTATAGGCCTCCGGTATCCTCACTCACTCAGTGAAACACAGCGCAAGCGCAATTTCACACCGGTTTTCTGTGAGGCCTTGGTATCACTCCGGTCGAGCCCATTCATGCCGTAGCGTGGCTCTCCCACGGTTAAAAGTATCTCGAAAGGAATTTATAGAGCAAATGTGTGTGAAAGTATCGGAAAAATTGGTGGTGGTCTGACTAAGGTCTGTGTGGAAAGCACCAGGAACTGAAAAATCAATTGTTCGTAAGAAGAGGACGGAATAGGGAATGGGGGAATCAAGGATGCATCTCACTGACTGTTTTAAATGCAAAGAAATTATTATAATTTATACTCTCGATTATTAGGAACTTTTTAAGACACAGTCTAGAATTAAACTCACTTATACTTATTCCACTGTTTTAAAATTGTATAATATATACATTTAAAAAAATGAGTCGCGAAAAACGAAGAATGTTTTCTCTCTGAAAAAATATAACTTCATACAGCTCACACACGGCACTCTGATTCAAAAATAGGCAGAGTTTATTCTAACTAGAATGCTGGAAAATATAGTTACTTCAATAGAAACAAACTTGATTAGAAATAAATAGCCGTAGGCCGTGATGTTCACACAAATATATTTTGTTCTAGGTCTAGTCGTCCACGTCCTGTAGCTTCGCAGGTCGAATCTTTAACCACTATACGCACAGATCAATAGGCCAGTCTATTACAAGCAGTTTACCACAATTGTCTGACTCACTTTTTTCTCCTTATTGAATATATTTTATTTGTAAAGCTAGAATAACTTACTGAAACAGGTAGAACCAACTCGCAGTCCAAGCTAATAAAAACTAATAAAACTAGAAAATTGATCTTTAACATTCAAGTTCAAAAGAGCTTTTTTTTTTTATTTGTTTAGTGGGCAAACGAGCAGACGTATCACCTGATGGTAAGCGATTACCGCCGCCCATGGACACCCGTAACACCAAAGGCGTCACAAGTGCGTTGCCGACCTGGGGGGGATGGGAAAGGGAATGGGGGGAGGGGTTGGGGTACGGGCCTCCGGTATCCTCACTCACTCGGTGAAACACAGCGCAAACGCTATTTCACACCAGTTTTCTGTGAGGCCGTGGTATCACTCCGGTCGAGCCGACCCATTCATGCCGAAGCATAGCTCTCCCACGGTTATATATTATATTATATCTTAAATACTATAATTGTATTGAACAGAATCAATAAATAATATGAACAAGCCCGTTTACTGTTTGTGACAAGTTTAGCCGTCAATATCGAAATTCAAAGGCTTTGGTAATGCATGTGTAAAATTAGTTGCCTATTCAGTCGTTTTGTAGGCCCGGGGGCGGCGCGCTATTAATGTTCATGTCATATAGTGCGATTTATTTAGTTGCATACATTGTTAACGTAAGCTATATTAGTTAATAATTTGTCATAAAAATAATGTAGACGGCAAAAGTCCTAGAAAAAGATTTTTTAAATTGAAGTTAAACTGACTTCAATGATAGTACACATTTAAAATGTGATAGGATCAATCGCTGTTGATTTGTGAGAAAAAAATCAAAGATTTGTTGTCTGCCTTTGAAACTAATCATCATATACATATAAATAAGATCTGACGTTTAAATAAAAAGAGTGGCCATGAGTTTCTTTGGTGTTTTCACCTAATTTACCTTGACAATCCAGTACACGCTGTGGCGTCTGTTTGTGTCAATCTATGATTTTTAATTGTAGCTTCAATTTAACGTCCATAAATGTCACTTAGTGTTTTATGGAATAAATGATTGTGAATTTAAATACAAAATTTAAATGGGATAATTTTAGTATAAACCCCTATCGAACAGAATTATACGAATCCGTTTTAAAAGGACGGAGTTATACCCGAACCCATTTTATTTTACGTTCGGACAGTATCTATGGCAAGAATGAAAAAATCTTACTGTAGAAAACCGATGCTTCTGCACAAATGCCTATGGACTGAAGAAATCAGGAGGATACCACGATCCGACAGAAAATAGGTTTAATGCAATTTTTTTGTGGTATTTTTAAGATAAGATAAGATTCATTTACTTAGCCACTACACGCTTCGGCATGAATGGACCGACTAAACCGGAGTGATACCACGGCCTCATAAAAAATCGATGTGAAACAGGGCTTGCGTTGTGTTTCACCGAGTGAATGAGGATACCGGAGGGCCATAACCCAACCCTTTCCCCCATCCCCCAAATTCCGGTAACGCACTTGTGACGTCTCTGGTGTTACAAGTGCCCGTGGGCGGTGGCAATCGCTTACCCAGGCGATACGTCTACGCCCCCACTTCCATAAAAAAAAAACAAATTCGCTCAAATAAATCTGACATTATGCTCAAGAACATTTAATAAGCAATTGCATGTAAGATATAAACTTAAAGAAGGCTGAAGACATGTTTGCCATACAATGATCTGCGAATATAATTATAATTAAATATGGATAAATTCCTATCACCAATTCAATTTCATCATTACATCTAATATCAACTGCTACCACTATAAGGGTATGAATATATTAACGTAATTAATAAAAATTATATAAAATGGCAAGGTCAATTACGTCAATAGCATTTAATAGGTCAGTTGACTGTGTCGTAAATAAATATCTTTTTCTCCCTTCTTAAAAGGAATATTACAAAACATCTCGAAAAATATAATTATTACAGATTTTCATTTCCAATACAACTTTTGATCAAATAAATATTGAAATATATTGCTCAATTGAGTCGTCTAAAACAGTGACGTCACTACATTGTATTTAGTACATTTTTCATATAAAATTATCGTTTTGACAGGTAATAAAAAGTTACTTATTTGACTAAGGAGTCAACTACCCTTTTAGGTACATTCAAAAAGTCACTTACATTATAATAACCTCTTCCAACAAGAAATGATTTGACTTTTTGATTAAACGCTAGGCTACCCAAATTTTTGCCAACTGTTTGAAAATATATTTACCGAGTGAGTGAGATCCCTCCCCGAATCTGAGATTCTGAGATGACGGCGAAAGGGGACTCGAAGTGTTAGAACGCATTTGTTCACCCTTCAATTGTTGTTATTTATTCACTATCAGGTGCACGTCAGCATATTTGCTCCTAATACTAAAATAAAATCTTATTTATTCAGTCTCTTTTGTGAACACATCATCATCAACACCATTTAATAGTTCACTAGACATAGACTATCCTTAGGAAACAAATTAGTCTACTCTACCACGTTGGATGAGGGCAGTACAGAATTGGTTATTGCAGGAACCTCGTGGGAGGCCTAGTCCAGCGGTGAATATCTTTCGGTAGAGATGATGGTGATGATACTACGCTTGTCAGACAGTTTGGTTTTCCTATCTCTTCACAAACGCAAATATTATTTGCTCAGCAAATTGGCATCCTGTCTCCTCAACTAAAATGCGTGACAAGGCAATATTTCGGAGCGCATCACGCGCTGTCTACTGTGATATTCAAATTTCCTTTAAATAACTTTAATAGTACTTGGAGGTGACTTTATTATATGGTTCACTGTACTTGACACAGTGACTGTCACTGCTCCGCTGAGATAACGTCGTGATTAGAACCATTGAATTTTTGATATGGAATGTTTGCAGTGAGAGCCTTAATGAAAATATCTAGGCTGTTAATGTCTTTAACCTTAAGTATTTATAAAAAATAAACGTTTTCTGGCCTTCCTCTTCCCATCTTCTTTCTCCCCCATTCAGGAGGAACGTGAGTTTGGGCTTCGGTAACCTAAAACACTTTATAAAAAGTAACTACAGAAAAATAGCTGGACACATCTCATACCACCTCATTTAAAACTACCGGAGAATGTCTATTGGAGAGCGACAACGGGAATATGATAATCGGCGCGAGAACTTATATTGCGCGATTCAAGATTGGTAGTTTCTTCGTGTAGTACGTAACTTTGTAGTTCAGGGTATCTTCGGTAGATGGCGCTGTAGTATGTTGTGTTGTTGTTGTTGTTGCGCTGTATGTGGAGGTCGCCACAACCACGTCTTGGCAATTGGGTGTCTTCTGGCCGACTTATGCAAAACTAGATGACTGAATGCAAAATGGAACAGCCCGTGCTCCGTGGTGTGCCTTGGGAGATACATGTGAAGACATACTATAGACAAATAACATCGAGGAACAGAAAAAAAATGTAATTTGTATATAATATGTACGTATTTAGAAACATTAGTATGTTTAATAGCAGTCTGGAACACTACCGAAGTATATCAATTCTTTCATAACTTTACACCGATTAAAATAATCTTTATTGTACACTAGATAATACAGTTTACATGAAAATAATACATCAAGAGAGAGTCTTGGTGACTATGGTTTATTGTTAAATATTGATCTGACTGCCTCTGAGGCGCAGTGGAAGCTTATGCGACTACCGTGCTTGAGGTCTGGGTTCGATTTTCGGGTCGGACAAAATGTTTGCTTGATCTGCAAATACTCGTTGCAGAATTTGGGTTATATGTATTTACAAATATATATATATATATATATATATATATATATATATATTTTATATATATTTTTATTTTTTTATTTTTAAAGGACAACTCCCGCACTAGGAATAATTCCTGTGTCACGGGGGACTTTACAAACATACATGAAACGGACACAAAGAACACACTGACTTAGAACAACAATTTCTGGATCACAAATGGAGTAACACCCATTTGAACCCACAGCACTTGGCGAAGTATGGAACGGCGTAGCGACCGCTTAATCACTAGGCCAAACGTGCAGTGATTTAGTTAACTGAACTCGAAGTAATTTACCTTGTGGGGGAACGGGTGTCATGTCCCACCAACCCAAAGGGAGGATCCTTCGACCAGGCGAGGTGATCATGCCTGGATGGCCACTGCCCATATGTATTTCTATCAGTTGTCTAGTACCCATAACACTGCTCTCTCTTGGTAATAGATGGCGTTGCGTGTTAGATTTCTGAAATATTTATTATTGAAGAGATCTCAGTCTGTCCTAGGTTATCAGAGTATAAACTACGATCTGTTGAGGTGTGTTCAGGAAAAAACAAATGAGCATCACATCAAAGTCACACTCGTCTCTCTCACACAGACACACACATACACAACTCTATATGACGTTAACCCCAAAAGGCCAAACTACTCAAAGTGGCATTACACAGTATTAATACATAACGTAACAATTTGAACAATTTCACTTACGGTCTACGGTCTACCAATATAGACATCAATAGCAAGGAAATACGGTAAAATCTTTCAGCAGTTGCTAACTTTGGATCCTTTGAGAATCGAGGTATACAGTCGAACAAGGAGGTTATATCGAGAGATGATATTAAAACAATATAATAATGATATGAAATTAGTAAAGATTATAAATACTGTGATTATGTGTATTTTGTAGTCAAGTTACCTATATTTGAAGAAGAAGTATGTATTATTTCTGTACTTGAAATCGAAAATTTGATCGAATTTTGTTGCTTTCGTAAAGTAACGACAAGTATTTTGGACTAAGTATTTAATGCTTTTAATTTATTTAATAATAATATTGATATACATATGATAACAAATGTGGCAGAAAATTGAAAACCATGTACTTAAATTTTAAGACATCCTCGGATCGATTATAAAATAGGTCACACCTATGTATTTTGGATTACATTACATTACAAAAAGCAATGCAAAAATAATAACTTAATATATTTGCTTATATTTGTTTGCTTTTTATTACGAAAACATCTCTGTGTACTCAAATTTTAACAATTTAAATGTATTCCGACAAACAATTTATAAAACTTTTAAATTTTATACCGATATGATAAAGCATCGATAACGCTTCCCAATCGCTTCACCTGCATAACCGCCCAAATTTTACTCAAGCAAATTGCTAAACTAATATATAAATTCGTTGAAAGTCAGTGGCTTCCATTCAGCCTTCGCTAACTTAGATTCAATTAAATTCGGTTACTATGTATTAATTTGTTCCAATAGCATGTTGGCGGTACCAAATAATTTATTAGGGGGCCCTTTGTGGTAGTACGCACGCAAATTTCATCAATACTATTATTAATGTGAAGTGGATTAATAATTATTGGATCTTCTGTTTGGTTGCTGGTGTGACTGTCAGGTTTACTTGTGTTTTGTGTGACTTTGTAGCATACATTAGAGCTAATATAGTTAGAATTTCTAATCTAAATATTCTTAGTAAATTTTTCTTTCAGCAGCACTTAAAAATAATAAATGTACAGTGGAGGCTGTAAATAAATAAAAATAAGAATAAATAAATAAATAAAATAAATAAATACTCCGGACATCTAACACACAACGCCATCTAGTCCCAAGCTAAGCAGAGCTTGTGTTATGGGTACTAGACAACTGATATAAATACTTATATACTTTTTTTTTGTAAATACATACATATTATACATAGAAAACACCCAAACTCCGAAACAAATATTTGCAGATCATACAAACATTTGGTCCGACCCAGGAATCGAACCCGAGACCTCAAGCTTAGCAGTTGCATACGCTACCACTACGCCACCGAGGCAGTCATTGTAAGATGGGAATAGTTGTTTTTGGAATATTCAGTGATTTTGTAACCACACGGTGTCCAGAACCACCACCAAAAAAAACCGCTATTTATTTTAATAATAAAATCAAAATTTTAATATAGTATTGTCGTGAAAACATTTATATACACAATAAATCAAATAAATTATTTTACCCATTACAATTTCATATAACAAACCACTTATCATTAAGATACTAATTGTGATTCTTATGAAAAACATCCAAGCTTCTCTTAAAATAAATTAAAGAAATATATTCAACGATAAAGCCGTAATCTTAATAGTCTAGTTATAAAACTCCCCGTTGAAACCCGTAACTTGAAGTCTTAACGGGGAAAATTTAACTGTCCAAGTTTCAGAATATACTTCATAATTTATATTCGCCGGTCATAAACCGTAAACGTATTTCAGCTGAAACTGAAAACCGTCTCCTTTCCAACTTTCATAGATGTATCAACTTATGGGGTGGTAGATACTGTAGAAGGCACTTGGTTAAGTCTTCGGAATATCAGACTTTATTTCTAAAAAATAGAAGCTATGCAATAGCTTAAAAGATTTATCTTTCTATCTATACAAATAAATAAAATTGGAGTGTCTGTTTGTAATATTAAAATAACCGCTTTCTACTACATGCATATGAATGTATATACGGTACACATACCAAAATATATATGTATTTTTTAAATTTTTGTCTGTCTGTTTGTTCCGGCTAATTTCAAGAACCACTGGTCCGATTTGAAAAATTCTTTCGGTGTTGGATAGTCCATTTATCGAGGAAGGCTATAGGCTATATATCATCACGCTACTACTAATAGGAGTGGAGCACCAATGAAGAATGTTTCAAAAACGGGGGAAAATTTTCAAGCCACGGGCAATATAAGACGCAAACGAGGTTGCGTGGGTCAGCTAGTATATAAATAAAAATGAATCGTCGAAATATATGTACGCGTATAACTTACGATCGACTGCACCAAATTGGATAATTTTTCTTTCTATATGCTCATTATTGTTAGATCAAGGTTTGTAGAGAAGAAAATTAAATGGTAACCGGAAAATATATTTTTATTTGTGTTTTTCATAAATTTAGAAAATATATACAAAACCAGAATGTGGTGGTACGAAGTTCGCCGGGTCAGATAGTTTAAAATATATATTATCGGAATATATAACGAGAATGAACCTACACATTTACATGTATTTTCGATTTATTTATTAACTTTATGCAATTTTGTGTTGATTATTGTTGACCTCTGTACTAATATTATAAAGGTTTGGTTCAACACGCTAGTCTCAGAAAACTACTACCTGGTCCGCTTTAAAAGAATCTTTCACTGTTGGATTGCTCGGTCATCGAAGAAGACTATAACATCACAGTACGACCAAAAAGAGCGGAGTATCAACAAAAATATTTCAAATCTGGGGAAAATTATTCCTTCTGAGAGCTTCCATTGCGTGCGCTGCGTAATTAGTTAAAGTTTCACAAAAACAATGTGTGAAATTGTTCTCCCTGAAAAGGCAAGCCTGTCCTGTGGGTGCCTGTAACGATTACCATTATGGTTACATAAATCCTCGGTCAATATTAAACCATCGGTACCATCGGAGCTGGTACTTGGGTTGATTTCAATTTAAACCTTTGAGTTGAATCGAAATCAATCTAAGCTCCGGTAATTCAAATCATCTTTGCATTTAGTATTAGTACCTTTTATCACTGAATTGATTACTTGAGTTTTGTTGTATATTTTGATGTTTGTATTTTTGACGTGTTCAAGTGCCTTTTGGGGCCTATGGAAATAAATGATTTGAGTTTTGGGTTAAAAAAGAAACACTTATGATTAAAAAATAAAAAACAAATAACAATAGGATCAAAGATAATAATAATAAAAGATTTGTTGTCTTAACTAATTTGTCGTCACCGCGGTGAGAAGCTGGTTTTGCAAATTGTATTTTTGATTTGTAATCTTCTTATTAGTTACAAGCTGACCCACGCAACCTCGTTTACGTCTCTTATTGCCCGTAGTCTAATATTTTTCTCCGGTTTTTGTAATATTCATCATTAGTGCTCCGCGCCTATTGGTCTTAGTGTGATGATATATAGCCTACAGCCTTTCTCGGTAAATGGACTATCCAACACTGAACGATTTTTTCGAATCGGACCAGTAGTTCCTGAGATTAGCGCGTTCAAACAAACAAACTATTCAGCTTTATAATATTAGTGCAGATGATTATTATAATCCTTGTCTGTAATATTTGTTAACTCGGTGAAAGTGGCGGTGAAATTGATAAATATAAGTCAGGCGCAAACCGGTTGAGAAAGGTCAACACCTACTTGTGAAACGTGTTTTCGCTTTTACTTTCCGGTGTCAGTAGGGTTCCTAGCACTACATTACAGTTGTGAATATATTAAGGTCACATGACTTTGATGCTTAATATAAAAGAATGAAATACAATCCAATTGAGAACCTCTCCAGAAGTCAGTTAAATAGATATTAAGCTTCCACAGAAAAAAAAGTCTTTTTTTGGAACGATGTAGAAATTCCTTTTTAGACTCTCAAGGGAAGCTATCACGGTAGATGCAGAAGCCAGGTGTATATGGTGTTTCCAGTGTGACCCTGACATTAGGCCTACACTCCTTTTTTTTTATTGAAAAGGGGACTAACGAGCAGACGCATCACCTGATGGTAAGCGATTACCGCCGCCCATGGACACCCGCAACACCAAAAGCGTCACAAGTGCGTTGCCGACCTTTGGGGGATGGGGAGAGGGAATGGGGGAGGGGTATGGGCCTCCGGTATCCTCACCCACTCGGTGAAACACAGCGCAAGCTGCAAGCGCAGCTATTTCACACTGGTTTTCTGTGAGACCGTGGTATCACTCCGGTCGAGAAGACCCATTCATGCCGAAGCGTGGCTCTCCCACGGAGAATACCTACTCTAAGATAACCTGTATCTTATTATTTAAAGCTGCATCTATCCAAGTTTTATTCCGTAGCTTCCGTATGAAGACACAAGTTTCCCGCGCTAATCGGCTCAATCCATACCTTTCCTCTAAGTATTATGTTACAATGAATTCCGGGAAGGAAGTGAATGTACCATTACATAATACATAAAAATTAAGTGAAAAACAAAACCCGAAATGTTTCCATTTTCGAAATGATCTACCAACATTACCTTAGTGGCAGGGGACTGGTGTGCTTCTCCGTCCATCCCATTTACTTCCGACAATCAAACCACTGTGCTCTCGCAGGCTAAGTTCAAAACATTTACCGAAACTCCGGCCCTATCGAGTAATTCGTGGCATGGTCTAAGTTATAAGCAAAGCGATACGCGAGAAAAGGTCAAACCATTTTCATGATTACGTAGAATAATTTGATATTGACGTTAATATGGTTTTTCTAATCATGGCTTATTGAAGAAAACTCCTGTTACATATAAAATTCACGGTGTTCTAAACATTTTACCTACATACAAATAATGGACAAAGATTACATACGGATCCCTTAAAAAATATTTAAATGAATATATCATACAACAAAAATAACTCGAACACCTTAAGTTTTAACAAACAATGTTTATATTGTTTGTTTTTAATTAATTTAAATTCTTTAAACTGCTTAAACAATTTAGACTAATATTAGTTTCTAATTAGTGAAACGACACAGAAAGGGGTACATCCAACGGTTGCAATGACACAGAAAACTAGAAAAACTCGCCTTCTTATTACTAAATACAATTTACAGAATTATATTAGTATTTTGATCAAATTTCATTTCTGCTTTCCTCCAGATTATAAGCTGAAGCGATTCCCTACTCGCTACATCTTATCCTCTCAACCACACAGCTAGGGAATCCCTCTTACTAATGGTGCGCGGTTGAAAGCACCCAGTGTTTACTTTTATTGTCGAAATAAATCTGTCTTAACTGTCCCGATAATCGCCGGTAACTGTTTGCTACGTAAATATTGCAAGGTTATATTAGTAAGATAACAAAATTCTGTTTATTTTGCAGCATTTTAGGGTTGACTAGAAGGTTCGATTGAGTGTGCTCTTTTAAGGTCAGGACTATAAATATCAAACGGAGATATTTTGTAACTGGTCTGTATTATGAATATGAACATAAAATTTATTTGTTTCTGTTGAAATCGTGGGCTTTTTAGGTTGGTAGTAAATATGTATGTTAATCTTGGAAGATTTAATCTATTTTTATTCTCAGCGTATGCGAAACTTGATTCAGATGGATGGAGTGTAGGAGGTCAGTTGATTCTTCTGAGGCATCCAAAACTCTAATCATATTTTTAATTTGTAGCTATAATAAGTAAATTCCGGGTTCCGGTTCCGGTCGTTGAAGTGTCAACACGTCTGTGCTATCCGTCGTCAATAAAACAATTAGTGAAAGTGGCTAAAGTTACACTTTGGACACAGTGGTACTACAGTAACTTGTATAACAATACCGAAAGACATGTAAGTGATTTTCCTTGGATATTTTCAAGTTCTACTCAGCAAAAAGTGGAAAAAGAACATCCATAATTAAGTTTTAAACATATACCGACATTATAATTATTATAAACTTAACAGCCAGGAAAATAAACAAGACCAAACTGTCAATCAACTGGGTTGACAACTAACTTTAGTGCTGCCATCACAAATATATATTTTCTACCAGTTTGCAATTACGTTCCATTCTACACAATTTTGTTCAATAATATGGATCAGCAATTTCAATTATTGTTCGATAAAATGAAGTTAGAAATGGAGAAACAGACAAATGAACTTAAGGAATCTCTTACGAAGAATATAATGGATCGGATGGAAGAAAAACTTACTCCTATGATAGAAGAAAATAAAAAATTAAAACAAAAAATTTGTAACCTGGAAATAGAGATGGAATATTTGAGGAAAGAAAAGAAAAATAACAATATAATTATTTATGGGTTAAATGAGAGCGAAAAAACGACATTAGAGCTATTTATAAGAATTAAGGAGACTTTTAAAAGAGATTTAAATATAACTGTGGATGAAAATGAGGTAAACAGACTATATCGTTTAGGAAAAAATCGAATTGAGAACAAACATAGACCTGTACTATTTGCATTTACAAATGGTTGGAAAAAAGACAAAATTGTGAAGAATAAAAAGAATTTGAAGGGAATTTATATATCGGAAGACTATTCTAAGGAAGTTATAGAAAAAAGAAAGGCTTTGATACCACAGCTACTAGAAGAGAAGAAAAAGGGAAATATAGCGTTTTTAAAGTATGATAAACTAGTAGTCATGGGACCTAATAATGACAAAAGAAAAAGAGAACTTTCTACTTCCCCACAGTCGATGTCAACTAATAATCCTAAAAAGCAACCAACGGTAAGTTCCATCAAACTAAACAGGACAAATGCCTTTGATTTGATGAGAAACCGGTCAGGCTCTCTTACTGACATCGCTGCACATAAAAATAAATAGCAACTAAGAACCGGCAATCGACTAATCCAACAAAATTACGAAAACCAAATAAGGAAAATAGCAAAATCTCCCCCAACCCGACTGGTCCTCGTGGGGGATAAAGACCAAAACCCTCCAACAAATCAGAATGAAAATTGTGGAAACTGGCCAGAGAGAGAAGAGAATGGAGAAGGTTGGCGGAGGCCTTTGCCAACTGGCAAACGGACTTACTCAGCAAACACCAATTACACGAATAATATATATTATACGCGAATAATAAATAATTATTGAAATGAAATGAAATGAAAATGAAATGAAAATGAAATGAAATGAAAAAAAATGAAATGAAATGAAATGAAAATGAAATTAAATGAAATGAAATGACAATGAAATGAAAATGAAATGAAAATGAAATGAAAATGAAATGAAAATGAAATGAAAATGAAATGAAAATGAAATGAAAATGAAATGAAAATGAAATGAAAATGAAATGAAAATGAAATGAAAATGAAATGAAAATGAAATGAAAATGAAATGAAAATGAAATGAAAATGAAATGAAAATGAAATGAAAATGAAATGAAAATGAAATGAAAATGAAATGAAAATGAAATGAAAATGAAATGAAAATGAAATGAAAATGAAATCAAAAAGAAATGAAATGATTGGTATTGTAGTTTAAGAAGCATGTATTTTTAAGTTCGATTAAAAGGCTTATTATTATTATTATTATTATTATATAATAAGTAAATAAAATCGTTAAACTAACCTTAATCCTTTAGAAAATTTCCACATTTTTCTTGAGATTTATGTGACTAAGTTAGATAGTCCATCTCACCTTGGGAGAGCCACGCTTCAGCTTGAATGGGCCGGCTCGACCGGATTGATACCACGGTCTCACAGAAAACCGGTGTGAAACAGCGCCTGCACTGCGTTTCACCGAGTGAGTGAGGATACCGGAGGCCCTACCCAAACCCTTCCCCCATACCCATCTCCCATCCCCTTCCTTATTCCCCAAAGGCCAGCAACGCACTTGTTATGCCTCTGAAGTTGCAGGTGTCCAGACGATACGTCTGCTCGTTTGCCCCCTACACCATAAAAAAAGTCAATTACTATGAAGTCTGCTTATTTCGTACGTATACTATAAAACATATAGAAATATAACATTCTATCATTACGGTGAAAGTAGCCTATGTCCTTTCTTTAAAATCAAAGTATCTTCATAATAAATTTTATGGAAATCGATGCAGCATTTTAGCCATTAAAGCGTAAAAGACTTATACTCCTTAGGCTTTCTTTATAATATTACCAGTATGAATAAAGCTAAAATAAAGATAAATTTAACATGTAAAATTATAAGCAGGCTTTTCATTAACTTGTTACGTCATTACTAAAACAATGAATACCAAACAATGTTAAATATAGATAATGTTTTAAATGGCACCTTATACAAATCACTGCACCCTCAACTCACACCGCACATAAAACACAACAACTAAAATGGTGATCATAAAAAGCCCATTTAAAAAACAATCCCACAGACAATAGACGGCGTAATTATGTCGAAATCGTAAAGCGTCGCTATCAAATATTTTGCACCTCAGTTAACGAGCGGATCCTGCAGTAAAACCTTGTGTATTTCTCATATAAACTGGGCGGCATACATTGATGGGATAGCTTATATTGCTGTTAGGGATCTCTGAGTACACCAGTACCAATGTTAAAACTAATTCCTTATTAAGGTTAAATATATTAATATGTGTCTTATTGCCCGAGTTGTGTACAGTGGCGTCTCTAGCCCGTGAAGCACCCCGGTGTAATCATTCCTCTAGTGCTGTGTAGTAGGCTTAGCGCCCTTCAGTAAGCGCGCAGACGCCCTTAACACTTGCTGCACCAATGTGCACCGTACATCCTGTCTTATAGGTCAAGACGCCCCTTGTTGTGTATTAGGACATCGGGTAAATTTCATTTAGAAAACGCTCTGCGCTCGATGTTGTTGACGGTCATGTTATCCTACAATAAACAATCCAGTTAGGTAATAAGCACTTTGAGGTTTTTTCTGTTACATATTTTTGTCAGTATACAATCAGTGTGAAATATATATATTTTCATGGAATATTTTTTTTATTGAATAAGGAGCAAACGAGCAGACACATCACCTGATGGTAAGCGATAACCGCTGCCCATGGACACCCGCAACACCAAAAGCGTCACAAGTGCGTTGCCGACCTTTGGAGTATAGGGAGGGGGAAGGGGTTGGGCTATGGGCCTCCGGTATCCTCACTCACTCGGTGAAACACAGCGCAGGCGCTGTTTCACACCGGTTTTCTGTGAGGCCGTGGTATCACTCGGGTCAAGCCGGCCCATTCATGCTCAAGAGAAAATAAGTTTAATTTAAAAAAAGGTTAGTTCAGCTTAACTTGTAAAATCCACATTAATGTCATAAATTCGTAAGTAACCTCTGTCTGTTACACTTTCACAGCTAAACAGTTGAATGGATTTGAATGAATTACGGTATAGAGATAGATTGGATCTTGGAGAAGAATATTATCTCCTTTTAGTCGCTTAAAAAAAGCTGGTATTATATATATAAAATAGTTTGTTCTTAATTAAAGCCAATCGTGTACATCGGTAAATACATATGATAACGCTGTCTTCTATTTTAGATACCTTTATGTTAATACGTGTCTCTATAGAAGAATTTACGCAACAAGTAATGGCTGTTAAATTAAAACACATCTGTAAAAAATTTTCTATAATGAGCGCCATTTAGGACACCTCTCTAGGTCGCTGTTTAATTATTTATTTTTTATTTTATAATGGCATGCGTAAGCGATTACCGCCGCCCATGGACACTCGCAACACCAGAGGCGTTACAAGTGCGTTGTCGGCCTTTTAAGAAGGAGTACGCTCTTTTCTTGAATGTTTGAAGGTCGTATTTGTCCGGGAATACGACAGAGGGTTAATTAAAATCTGTAGATAAAATTGTGGTTCATTTATTGGCCTGTTTTAAGAGAGCGACCGTCCATTTTTTAAAACCTCTTTTTTTCCGACACTTTGTTTTACGTGTAATCACTTTGTCCTGTACTCAAAGGTGTGAAAGTTTAACACAGTTAACACAACACAAATTAAGTCACAAAAATAATTAATTTAAAATATTGTGTTAGTAAATATTACAAGAGGATTTTAGCATTGTAATGATATTCTAATTTCCAGTTTGCATTAAATTTATAAGTCGTTGATGTTTCGCTGGAACTTCATGATCAATAAAAAGAATAATGATTGACTTGGAAAGAAATACAGCCAAGGGCTCATTAGGTGTTTTAAATTTGTCAAGAGAATGAATGTGCAAAATCAGTTGTTCTGCCAATGCCATCTTAAGTTTTGGTAATTGCCAGTATATAGATTTCTCGAAGCCTAGACAAACAAATTTTAGAGTTAATTATTATTATTTTCATTTTATGTATGAGCCTGTCAAAGTTCCTATACTCTGTCTGGTAGAAAGCATTAGCAGAATCCAAGAGTGGTGGTAACCATACTCATTGGGTATGCAGACAGCACGAATGCTGTATTTGAAGATCATACAAATATTTGATCCGGCTCAGGAATCGAACCCGAGACCTCAAGTGCAGTAGTTTTCTACGATACTACTGCAACATATAATAGAAAAGGTTAAGTAAATAAATATTCCGGACATCTAACACACAACGCCATCTAGTCCCAAGCTAAGCAGAGCTTGTGTTATGGGTACTAGACAACTGATATAAATACTTATATACTTTTTTTTTGTAAATACAAAAACACCCAAACTCCGAAACAAATATTTGCAGATCATACAAACATTTGGTCCGACCCGGGAATCGAACCCGAGACCTCAAGCTTAGCAGTCGCATACGCTATCACTACGCCACCGAGGCAGTCATAACAAAAAAAAAAAATACAAAAAACTTTAGATTTGAAACTGTTTCTTTTCAAGAAAGAAAGAAAGCCTAAAGCACATTTTGTATAACACCATGACTCATATCAGGAAACCAGGATCATTTTATTCCTGCAAGTAAGCAGTCAATGTATGACGAATGTCATTAGTGATGTATGCATGCGAGTAAAGGGACTAGTTTTATTGCGCCTCAGTTTTATAGTTCCGCCTATAGCTGGTGGCTACAAGCGTTGGGTGCAAGTTTTAGGGAATTAGGTTGGGGGCATAAAGTAGCAGGGCTGATGAGGAGAGCGAGTAGCGGATTAGGAATTGAAGTAAGTGAATTATGATGGATAGGAATGAGTTCTGTTTTAATTTATATTTATGTACTTAACACATTGTCATTGTTAAAGCTCCTAATATTGGGACAACTGATATATACTACACGAGTATAAGAGTCTGTAAAGTTCTATTTACAAATACATTGCTTGTTTATTTTATGGCTATAAAAAATTTGTATAAACAACACTTTTAAATATTTTATCACAATTTTAAATATATGTATTTTACACTACTTATTGACATATATGTGTTTTAAAATATATAAATATACACACATGCAAGAAAGTTTAAATTTTATTAGTGATGGCATATATATTTTTTTACCTAACTTTGTCTAGTAATTTTTTGTACATTCTTTTTTTAGTAACTACTTTTTAGTTTTCACATCTTTATATCTTTATGTAATGGATTTAATACTAATTTTATCGATTATGTTTGCTTAAAGATTACGTATCGCGAGGTCCTCAATCCGTATAATGCTACTGTTTACCATTCCGCTCAACTACATATTTCGTGGCTCAACCAAGTACGAATGTGTCCACCCCTTAATCCGGTTATTTTACGACTCGCCTTTTGTCGTCGCCGGCACTGAACTCCGGACCATTTTCATTTATCGGGGCGTATTGTGTCCGCGTTTATGCTACCCGATTTAGTTTAGTATGTCGCGTAGTTTTTTACACCGGTAGCTTTTTTGTAACTTTTATTTGGTTTACAAGGTAGTGGATTACGTGGCATGACGTTTCCCTTTTTTTGTATATTACGAAGGTGGCAAATAAATATTTAATGAATTAGGTGGTATGTTATCCGCTATTGGAATAATGAAATGGTTCGAATAGAAAAATTATATCCAAGGATTCGGGTAGATAATTTGGGGTTGTTACCCGATGTAGAACCTGCTTGTAATCTTTATGATAACTGTAGATACTCGTTTAATGATAAACAAAGATATTAAGAACTTGCTTTAAAATGTCGGTTTTTTATTTTTTTACATTCTGAAACTACTAAAACTAATTATAATTAATAAAATAAATAAAAAAAAATATTGCCATAAATCAATTTTTTTACAAATCATATTGAGCTCTCTGATCTCTGAGCTTGGTTCAATGACCTGTGTTACAGAGATCAGTGTTCTCTCTCGGAATTAAATGACATAATTATGATTTTATGGAAAAAAATAAAAAATACAGAGGTTAATCACAAAAAAAGCAAGTAATATCCTCATATACATACTCATATACATAGACTGCACGGTTGGCCGAGTGGTTTCAGCGGTCGCCATGCCGCTTGCTGCTGCGCCAAGTGTCTTGGGTTCAAATCCCACGCGGTACAACACTTTGTGTGATCCACGAATTGTTGTCCTGAGTCTGGATGTTGTGTCCGTTTCATGTATGTTTGTAAAGTCCCCCACGACACAGGATGTTTATTCCTAATGTGGGAGTTGTCTTTTAAAAAAGAAAAAAAAAAAGAATATATATATATATATAATTACAATCAAAATAATAGATTTTTATGTGTGTACGCGTGTATATGTGTGTTTGAGTGCATCTATTTGTGTGTGTATGTGTGTGTGGGTGTGTGTGTGTGTAAGTGTATGTGTGTGTCGTCTGTATGTAAGATTCGGAGATTATAATTGAAGGCATGGCCAAAGACTTAAGTGATTACTATCGGCCATGGCAACTGCAATTTGAAAGTACAAAATGCATTGCCACAGAAGAAGTCATCGTGTTGATCTCACAATGATTTGTCCAACGTTCCATATTCTCTTGCCTAATATATAAGAAATCATTTTAACTAAATAAACAGTTATTACATTACATTACAATCAAAACTTCTAGTAATACAATACAAACAAACAATATTATTGAGTTGACTAACAAATTTATTGGTGAAACCATTGAAACTAATCAATTCGTAGTTCGTATTGTGTGGCTTCAAATAAATAGGTACCTCGTCACGAAATAAACAGTTATTACATTACATTTATTGAATATTTGAAGCCAATATGTGAATATGGTTACAATACCAATAACTACATTTTCGCGGTTATACATTGAATATCGCAAGTTAAAATGTGAATATCAGTTCATCTAAAAATAACGGTTACCATTTCAATTGGAGGGCGATCTACAATTTTATTGATAATATTATACAACTGAAATCGTGTTTAGATCTAGGAAATACGGTGGAGGCGGTATACATGATCACCATGAAAAGCCTTTAACAGTCGATTGTTGGTCAATTTTTTTTTTATGGAACAACGGGCAATCTAGCGGTCGCACCGCCCCATGGCAAGCGATTACCGACGTCCATGGACAACCGGAACACGGAGGATGGGAAGTGGGATAGGGGAAAGGGCTGGGGTGTGGGCCTCCGGTATCCTTACTCACTCAAAGAACACACAGCGGAAGCGCTGTGTCACACCGGTTTTCTGTGAGGCCTCTTCTTATAAAGGAGGGTTTGGCCTATTATACCACGCTGGCCAGACGAGTTGGTAGAGGGTTTTGCAAGGTTCCCTTCTCTTTGCAGTGATGTTGTCTTGCGTGGTTTTCTTCATTAGTCGCTTCTTATGACACCCATGGAATGAGTAGGGGAATGGTGACATGGACTATCTGTCACCACACGGACTATCTGTCACTAGAAAGCCTCAGATGATGACATTATAGAAGATTTTCTTTTCAAAATTTAACACAGTCGTCTGATCATCTGATCACAAACCAGACTGAATTTGCGCTGTTTGAATTACATTTAATTCTAAATTCATATATATTATAAATAAATTACAAATAGTATGTATCGTATAAGAATTTGATGTCGGTCGTTTAGAAGTAAACGACTGACTTCAAATTCTGTAAGTGTTTTTAATTCGATCGTATTTTTTATGTTTGTTCCCCAGAAGTCTTCACTACGAACAATGCTCCGCCATTGAACTAGTTTATTATCAGCTCTGTAGGTGTACCTGGCGGTACGCTTAATTCTATTTCTAAATAAATATTTATTTTTGAAGTGCCACCTCTAATCATTCATATATCTCGTCATGTCATACTCCACAACAGCTATCGAGTTTCTTTGATAGCTCAACGTTAATTTGACAAGGGTATTGAATTGTAAACGTACGCCTATGTTATGTTCACGTGTCTCATGTATCGATTCGAAGGGCGTGGCTTAATGTTCATTTTGTGCAGGTTTATATGTATTTGAACTATACAAATTGGTTTGATGTTGCAGGGTCGATTAAAAGAACAGTTATTAATATAATTATGATATGGAAAATTCGGCAAACGTAGTGTGGTGCGCTCTGTGGCACTATAGAATGAGTGGCGGCTTGAAGAAAGTGGCTGGCAAAGGATAGATACAGCTCATGTACGGACGGGATAGTAGACAATTAGATACTAGACTGCACGTTTGGCCTAGTGGTTAAGCGGTCGTCACGCCGTTCCCTACTTCGCCAAATATTGTGGGTTCAAATCCCACATGGAATAACACTTTGTTTGATCCACAAATGGTTGTTCTAAGTCAGGGTGTTCTTTATGTCAGTTTCTTGTATGTTTTTAAGTCCCCCGCGACACAGTAGTTATTCCTAGTGCAAGAGTTTTCTTTTTAAAAATAAAAATGAAGATAGCACCTTCTTTTAGAAGTGGACGGTGATAGGCTGATGACGATGATGATTTGAGGGGGTCAATGAGCAAATAGATCACTAGATGATAAGTAGATGGTGGTAATTCAAGAGCCAGCAGGAGAGGTTTGGTTTTTTACCCGACTACGCTGAAGCCGAAAGGTAATATTTTTGGTAATCTATGTATGTGTCACCGTCTAAACTACTAAACGGATTTTAATGAATGAAGTATAGTCTCTAGTTAAACGTAACTCTCTAGGAATCCTAACTTTATTGATTGTAAACATAATATGAACGTTTAATTAAATTCTATATCGAATATCGTAGTCTACTTTTTTATGTTTAGCCCTTCCAAAATGACTCTACTCTACCTGATGGAAAGCAAAAGTACAATCCAAGAGTGGTGGTCTACACACTCATTGCGAATGCAGACAATGCAACAATGCAGCATGGGGCCCCGTACCATGGCGGCCTAGTGATGCTTCTGCATCGTTGTCACTAAATTGAACTTGCCATTAATGCTTATATTGGTATAATGACAGCAATTTGCACTGAAATTTAATTTTGTGTTCGGCCTGATATTGAATGTTTAATGGTGTGGAATGATTTTCTGTCGAAACGTGAATGGGTAGAGAAGTCATGCGTACGACTAGCCTTTTTGATAATTTGTATTTACATTGTTTTTTTTCTTTAAAAAGACAACAACAAAGATTATGCGTTCTGTGTCGTGAGGGACTTTACAAACATAAACGAAGCGGACGTAAATAACACCCAGACTTAGAACAACAATTTGTGGATCACATAAAGTGTTGTCCACTGTGGGATTTGAACCCACAACACGTTGTCGCCAAACCACTAGGCCAACTTTGCAGTAAGTTTGCTGTTCAATTCTTAAGTCGGACCAAATGTTTGTATAATCTGCAAATATTTGTTTCGAAGTTTGGGTGTTTCTAGGTAAAATATGTTTGTATTTACAAAAAAAAGTATGTATGTATTTATATCAGTGGTCTAGTACCCAAATCATAACTGCCTCATTGATCTAGCGGTTGACGTATGCGACTGCAAATCAAGAGGTCTCGGGTTCAAATCCCGGGTCAGGTCAAAAGTGTTATTGAGTTTTTCTTATTATAGAAATACTTAATAACAAGCTCGGAGTTCGGAATTTTGGGTCTGAACTCCCGCGCCTCGGACAACAGGTAGAGCTCGGTACTGTACCTGATCTCTCCCCGGTTTTGTCGGTTAACCGTCCCATCAGATTATGAGAGAGGGAACAGAGAGTGCACCTGTGATTGCGTATACACTTGTGCACTATATTATCTTCTGCCTAGTTGGTTTGTCTCCGTTGAGACTGGCCGCCGAGGTCGTAATCGGCTAGGAGAACATCATATCAAGCTCTGCTTAACTTGAGACTACATGGCGTTGTGGGTGTACTAATTACATGCGAAAATCGGGAGTAAAAATAAATAAAGAAAAGTCATCGATCGGAAAACGGTGAATGGGGGAATGTAGAAATAGTTAGCTAAGGCAAGTTGACATTCTATAAAGGTGAATGTTAATAGAAAACTTAAAAAATATATGTTAATGACGTCTTTCAACGCTAAGTCACGTGTTCAAAACAAAACATTAGCCGATATAACAAGAGAATAGAGGAGTTAGCGATTGTAGAAAGAGATTTGACACGAAACATTTACATCTTGGCTAAAGAGGCAGTTATGATCTTTAAACACTACATAAACAGACCCGGCTGTCAAAAAACCATTAACGTCAAGAATTTATACGTTATATTGTGTATTTAAAATGTGCAGTTATTTTATGCATGAAAACTTCTAAAGACTGCCATGACAGCATGTCAAAAATCCTATTCACTTTCTAAACCTCGGAAATGTTCAGCAGAGTGCCCATAAACGCTGGTCTCAAAATTTAAATATCGCTGGCGTCTGGACGCCGAGCACGATTGATGTTTATACATATGTACAGACGCCGAGACATCGTAACGGATGTACGAAGGTTAAGGATAATAATATATTGGAGAAGGTATCATAAAGATGGAAGAGTCATGTTTTTGCACAAGTGTGCCGGCCGGCAAGGTCACAACAAGCGCACGTGTTTCCCTCCCACTACGATAGGTCCTTCAAGCGGTGTGTGAAAATCATCTCACATTGGTGACCATAGGGTGGGTCACCATGCTATATTATCTGTATTCACAATAACTATAGTGACCGCCATTCTTGGGTTTTACTCATGCTTTTCATCAGGCAGAGTGGAGTCACTTTAGCAGCATATTAAACACTAGGTGCTATATACAACTGTTGCTAAGAAATTCTTATCTTTTTTTTATCGAAGTTTCTTTGCCATTCTGGGGAAAAGTGGATAGAGTAGTGACGCAATTGTGACTCTTGATTCGCAGGTGTCCATGGGAGGCGGTCCTTAAAGGTGTTGGTCACTTGCTTTTTGGTGACCCACCTATGTGATATAGAAAAAAAAACAGGCCAAGTGCGAGTCGGAATCGCGCACCTAGGGTTCCGTACAAACCAGTAGGTATATATGATTTAACTTAAAATTTATGTTGCGCCGTAATAAATTTCATGATTCTGAGTTCACGGGAAATATCCTTAGGATTTGATTCCCTTGCGAGTGTTAAAAGTTACGGAACCCTAAAAAACATCTAATTTAAGATCAAGAGGCAGCATCTTTTAACAATAATGTGCATATAACCGATAGATGCTAACGAGTCAAACTAGTTAGTAACGTCATGAGTTTTTGTTTCTGTCTTGAGTTCGTGAATATTTGAATGTAATTCTCCTCCTGCATGATGTTACATATTTGGCAATATATTAACATAGGAAGAAATAAAAAGAAGAATTTTAAGAACCCGGCCATTTAAAATATATTTTATTATAGCCTGTGTTACCCGGGCCATTATTACGAATCTAATTTAGGCGGAACATACAATTACTATTTAGACTGCCAAAACTATCACAATTCCTTTTCGCTTTGCCGTAGTTGGGTAAAAACAAAAGTACTTTTGATAGTTTGACAAATTGACTATACAAATATTCTTCATATTTTCTTTTTTTAACTGTGAATGCCTTTGAAATGAAAGCAGAGTTCCGTTCGTAGCTGCAGGACGTACATACAGACTGTAGGTGCAGGCCGCCAGACGCGGTGACTGACCTGCGACCTTGATATGCAATTTACAATAAATAGCCTTATAGTAGGTATGCAGGCATATAGCCATTAGCTTTATTGTTAAGGTGTGTAAAATTTTTATTGTGGAATTTGTGGAGTTTAATGCCACAGGAATAAAGCAATAGAAAGAGGGCATTGGCATTCGTTTAGGGGATACTTTTATTTTAATCTTTATCATTTAAAATTACAACATTTTCATATACAAAAGTGATAGTAACACACATATTATCACATCGCAATATCTATGTTCGTATGAATTTGACTATTTATTTTTTTATATTGTGTGCAAAGAAACAGATGTATCACCTGATGGTAAGCGATTACCGCCGCCCATGGACACCCACAACACCAGAGGCGTCACAAGTGCGTTGCCGGCCTTTGGGGGATGGGGTATGAGCCTCCGGTATCCTCACTCACTCGGTGAAACACAGCGGAAGCGCTATTTCACACCGGTTTTCTGTGAGGCCGTGGTATCACTCCGGTCGAGACGGAGACGGCCCATTCATGCCGAAGCGTGGCTCTTTCACGAAATGAATGTTATGAGCATTTTCACTACTTACTGATAAAGTCTCTAATAGACTATTATGAACGTATCTATTAAAAAAATGGATTTCGGTTTCACAAGTCATAGATAGAGACATATACGAGCATATTACATTACATACACATATGTATATAATCTACTTTCCAAATAGATCTAGAACAGGTACTAGTGAGAAAAAACTGATAAACAGAATTGAAAGCAACGTGACTGAGGAAGCGAGGAAAACTTCTACCGTTTTAAACTAGACTCTAAAAAATGAATTAATTCATAGTGTTAAAGTTAGACAGTCAGAAGATATTACCTTAGAATTACAATATTAATTGTGTGATCCTGCTAACACTTTAAGCTTTTAAACTAAATATACAATTACTAGCTGACCCGGCAAATGTGGTTTTGCCACCCTTATCGTACGAAGATGGGTCACCCTTATCAAAATAGGATATGAAAAATAGATGTTGGCCGATTCTCAGACCTACCCAATATACACACAAAATGTTATAAAAATCGGTCCAACCGTTTCGGAGGAGTTTGGTAACAAACACCTCGACACGAGAATTTTATATATTAGAAGATAATATACATAATTATATTTAGGATACTATCATGCTATTCAGACTACTCGTTGGTGTTGTGGCTAGCGTATGCGACTGTCGAGCAAGAAGTGTTGGTTTAGATTCCCGGGTCAGATCAAAAAGTGTCATTGGGTTTTTCTTTAAAAAAATCTCTAGTAACAGTCTGGAGTATAAAAGTTTAGTGGTGTATTGCGCTCGTGTCGTCGGCCCCGGTTGCCATCTATGGCAATCGTTACTGGGAAGTCAATACCTTCAAATATACTGACAACTAGTTCAACCCTCGAATTCATAAATAAAATAAGGAATCATAAATATTAGGAAGACGATTCTATTAAGGATCCCATAATTGCTTATCAGCTATACTTAATAAAGTCAAAATCTTGTGTATTGTACCTATAATAAACTAAGTATTTTCTGTGAGATTTAAACCATATTATTGGTCATACATAAAACGCGTTACGATCGATAGGCCGACGACATTACGACATATAACTAATGTTATTTATGGTGATGTAAATCATTATTAATTACACTATCAGTCGCTTAACTAAATTAGTAAGTATCCAAACATACACAATATGTCTGGGCATATTATGCCTAAACCTACATCCCAAGATTAGTAGGTATAGACATCACAAAAAGCCACATTTTACTTATTTTAGACCTCAGAGTTATAAATATTATCGGCCTTTATAGATAAGTTCAGAATGACGCATCAAGACTGTGTTGTTATATGCAGATAGATTTATGCCGTTGGGACTGTGGATCAAACTGTCTTGGCAATTACGATAAAAATGTGATCACCGTTTGTATTGCGGGCGAATCTCAAATGTTAAGTTAAATTGTCGGTTCGGGGCGTCGTTATTTAATTTGTATACACACGTGAGAGACACAAACTAAACTGCGATATTTGCGCGTGTGTCTACATGTCGCATCGAACTATCAGCCCCGCTTATCCTCACGCACAGATAGGAACGAAGGATGAAATGGTACGTGGTGTTTCCTTCACTTCACTTTTGGATGGCCCCATAGCTTATACAGTTGAATAGCTAAGATACTAACATCGCACATTTTATACACGGTTTGATTCTGAATTAGGCAGAATTACTATGGTAACCAGACCGATGATAAAGATACTTATGTATTTCCTAATAGATACGTATACATATTAAAGATCAATTAAACCTAGACTCAGAAAAAAATAAAGTGATTTTTATGTATGGAACTCCCAAACTGACTCTACTCTGCCTGGCGGAAAGCATTAGCAAAATCAAAGAGTGCTGGTTACCATTCATTCACTTTGAAATGCAGAAATGCAGCATGGTAAACCACATGGTGTGGGTCACCATACTACAAGTCTTGCCTAGAGGCCTAGTGATGATTCGGCATCATAGGGCCAATGTATCAAACAATAATGTTTATCCTGGTTTCAAATTGAACCCATGACCCTGACTTAGTAGAGAGGGTCACTAACTTCTGAGCTAATTAACCCGTCAACTAGAGCAGGTCCGAATCGTATATCTGTAATACGAGTCTGTTCTTACGGAAATTGCCTTTATATTTGGGAAAATTTAAAGTAAAAGATTCTAATAATTTCGTTGGCTTTGTTAAATAAGTTATTCCACAGGCATACTCATTTTGGTACCAATAGCCGTCGTATGAAGCCATCTTCGGTTTCCAGCCGGCTATAAATGGGAAGGTCCATAAAATCCAACAATGCAGCACATCTCGCCGCTACTAAACCACACAAAGCTTTAACACATGAATGCATATATTTATTCCATATAATAATTCCACAAAATACTAATTCACTGTCTCATAAAATTAAATCTGTCATCATAAACTGAACGAATGTCGAGCTCTTAGTACATACATAGCATTACACTCCTTGAGAACTTTAAATTCATAGAACCAAGGTTCGTTTTTGTATAATTATTTGCAATTATAGTTTCAACCTCAAGGCCAAATGAAACTGAGCCAAAAACGTGTCCATTACAACAATTAAATGTACATCCTAATAATGAAAAGGATTTTAGTCCTTATATCTGTTTTAACTTACGAGTGTTTTTCGTTTGAAAGTTCTATATGATGTTGTAAAATGTTTTCTTTTTGCGATACTAAGTATACCAGTACAACAAAATGAATTAAAGAAATATGTTTCATATCTACAGAGTTTTAGGGTTTGAAATTGAATTTGTAATTACTTATTTTAAATCGCCTATGATTTTTCTCTTTCGAATACGCATCCTCTTTTTTTATGGAATATGGGGTAAACGAGCAAACGTTTCACCTGATGGTAAGTGATTACCACCGCCCATGGACAGCCCGCAACACCAGAGGTACTAGTACGATGCCGGCCTTTGACAGACAAGCCAGGATTAGGCATGTTATTTAGAAGCCACAGCTAACCGTCCGCGTCACTGGCTAGCCATATTTACTTACCCGACTACGACGAAGCGAAAATGAAGAGTAATGGTTTTGGCAGTCTATATATGTTTGCATTTCGTCGTAGCACCTAAAGTTCTTAACTGAATTTAATAAATGAGTTGTCAATAAATTCGTAGTAATAGCCCGGGTGACATAAGCTATTTCCATTTTTATCCAACTGCGAAAGAAGGAGGGTTTTTTCGAGTGTATGTATGTGAATTGTGTCAACATATTTGTATTATATTAGTCGTGAGAGTGACACTGGGACATGAAAATTAAAAAAAAAAGATAAAAAACCCGACAGCGTCTCATGCAGACTTTTATATCTTGCGCTCAGTCATTATTGTTTTTATATAATTAAATTTACTTGTATCGAAATTGTCAGCGTAGTTGGGTTAATTTTTTTTAAACGTTTTGTTAAATTATATCATTTGCAATAGATACATTATTCGTATAAGCGTAGAACTCCGACAAAGATGATATTTAACTGAAAAAAAAACAGGTGTATGTGCGATTCACACACGATAGAAGTGAATCTTCAGTAAATCGACAAAAAATGAGATGAATATATATGACAAGGGTAGGATAATTACAAAATTTAATTGTTTAAAAATTAAAGTATTTTGATTAATTTATACATACACACCGAAATTTGCATTCTCGCTCTGGCTCACTAATTACAGATGACTTTTTGTATTTGTGTCTCTTACCTGTCGTTTTTCCCGTTGCATCCGGTTTGAAATCACAACGATTCTAAAGAAGTTTCACTTCAACAATGTGAACATGCATTCAGGATGGAGAAAGGATACTTTCCTTGATAATACCAAGGTTCATTCTTAAATAAAAAATCTCTTGAAATCAACTACAATTACCTCTCTTATCGAAGTAGACAAGACTTTATTACCTCTTTAATTCATCCTACTCGGTAACAGTATGTTCAAGATTAAAGGCGTACACAATCACAATAAACAGTTACAATTGTTAAAAGCATCTATTTCATTAGTAAATAAATGAATGGTCACAGATAGGATTCATTATTTTTCTTTTATATTCATAACTGGCAGGCCTATGTCCAGCAGTGGACTGCGATAGGCTGGTGATGGTTGAGTAATAATATATAGTTTAATAAGCAAATAATAAAATATTAGACTGAATTTTAAATTTTTGATTGGTTAGTTCAATTAATTATCTCTAGATGGCGTTACGTGTATTCTTCGTACTGAAAACATTAGCCCAAGAGTAAGAAGTTTTCGCCACAAGAAACGCAGAAAGGTGTAACTTTAGAATAGCTCAATTTTTTTTGTACATTTTGTAAGTAATGGTTAAAAATATTTCATATCTTTAGAGGCTGTTGGCCGATGGAGATTTATTTATTTATTTACACATTACTTAATAATAAAACATGCATGACTGCCTTGGTGTCGCAGTGTCTCGGGTTCGATGCCCAGGTCGAATGAAATGATTTTAAAGAAAAAAAAAAAATATTTCGGACATCTAACACACAAAGCCATCTAGTCCCAAGCTAAGCAGAGCTTGTGTTATGGGTACTAAACAACTGATATAAATACTTATATACTTTTTTTTTGTAAATACATACATATTATACATAGAAAACACCCAAACTTCGAAACAAATATTTGCAGATCATACAAACATTTGGTCCGACCCAGGAATCGAACCCGAGACCTCAAGCTTAGCAGTCGCATACGCTACCACTACGCCACCGAGGCAGTCATATAGGGGGCAAACGAGCAGACGTATCTCCAGTAGAAACTCTACTTAGTTTGGGACTAGATAGTGTTGTGTCAGATGTCCGAAATATAATTATTTTTACATAACAGGTTAATTTATGGTACTCAAATAACTTGCATATTCTAAACACCTAATTTAAAAGAGCTGAGAGCCGAATCCCATTTACCAACAAAAAATAAAAACTGTACCAAATCTCAGTTGAGTAAGTCTACATCACAGATATAGATTAAAACAGTATAACTGTCTGTGCAGAGACACAATCTCTTGTTTCCAGTCGGGTAGAGTCGTTAGACAAAAGACAAATACGCAACACTTTCTTGTACGGACAGAAAATAAAGAGAGATTAAAAGTAAAGACCGGGAACGAAGGCGCGTAGGGCTGTCTCAATCGCTATACTTACTATTTTTTTTTTATTTTAGATTACACGTTTTATTAACATAACACAATCATGATGTATCTGTTGTTCTAGTAGCTATTTTGCTTCCTAAGAAGGTCTTATCAGTGGCAAATAATTGTCTGGTGAGTACAATTAATGTATGTCTATCTTTATTTTTTAAAAGACACCTCCCGCTTTCAGTATATACATCCAGCGTCGCGGAGGACTTTAAAAACACATGAAACGGACACAAAGAACGCCCAGACTCAGAACAACAATTTTTGTATCACACAAAGTGTTGTTGCATGTGGGCTTTGAACCCTTTTTGCACTTGGCGTAGTTCTCATATTTTAGACTTTTCTTATTTTAAATAAGATTTATTGTATTTGAGGCTTCATATTTTTTTTCTTAATGTGATTTTCCTGAGCTAACTCTAATAAAATATATCAATCAATGTAAAAAATCTGTAATTATAACAACAGTGGTCCCGTGGAAATAAATAATATTTTTAACTTTACGACGATGTGTAAAATATAAGGTACATTTCTACAGTATTATTGAACCATCAAAAACAAAATCTTTATAATATAAAATATTCGATATTAAAGAACGCTATAAGTACTTACAAATAGCTACCAGTTGAGATTTAAACATCCTATCAAAACATTTAACCAACAAAAAAAACAATAGAAACATCAATGTGCCAGCCCTGTCAATATCACAGGCTTGAAGTAAACAGCCGCGTCTAGCTACACTGCAATTATCGGGACATATTTGTCACGAACTAACTGCTAATCTTTTACTATTTAGTTTGGATCTAAGCGCCTGCTTAATTATTTACTTGGCATTAGTTCTACGAGTTACTTACGTATTAAGTGATGTGTTCGATTTAAGTGCCATCTAGAGATTATGAGCATGATATTTGAGGATTATAACGCTCATAGCCCAGTTGCCCAGGTAAGTAACGATAGCGCGGTCAGTAACTGGTTGGGTGACCGCTGGTGGTATGTTACCATGAGCGCCTCCGTGATTCGGAGGTCACTTTAAGCAGTCGGTCCCGTTTGTTAACGTAGTATAACAGTCGTGAAGCTTAGTTGGAGGCCTTTGGGTGGCTTAAAAACATCCAACAGTAAGATTACGTAGCCACAACGTTGTCTTGCCAGTCCCCAACCCGCACTTGGCCAGAGTGAGGACGTATGGCCTTAACCCTCTCCTGAGAGGAGACCCGAACCCAGAAGTAGCACATTATGGTTTGTTGATAAAATTTTGGGGATTGAGAGAAATTAACACATTACTTTTGAAATTGATGATAATTTACTAAAGATTTTAAGCAATGATCTTGTCCGAAGTGATTGAAGCAAACCCATGTCTTGGTATGCATGGGCCTGGCTCGAACGCAGTTATACCGCGTCCTCTCAGTAAACAGTTGCTAAGTAATTCTTTTGTGGAGGAACTGGTGTCATCTTCCTCCAATAAAAAGATAAGATCTTCCGACCAGGCACGAGAATTTTTATTTCGCTAAACAGATTTACAGACTTATGTAGTTCGACGGGTCTTCAGTAGATGGTCCTGTAGCATATTTTTGTTGCCCTGTGTGTGGAAGTCGCCACACTTTCATTACTTTTCACCGGGTTAGTGAATACTAGAAGGAAGTATTCACTAACCCGTTTCGTTTTTCTTCTGTAGTCTGTTATATGATCAAAAATATAAAGCAAATAGGAGACCAAAACAGCAACTCTGATTTAAAAGTTACTGTAAAGAACTTTGAGAAAAATATTTTAAGAAAATAAAATTACTTTCGAGTAGGTATTTATATAAATATACTAGCTGACCCACGCAACATCGTTTGCGTCTTATATTGCCCGTAGCGTGAAAATTTTCCCCCGTTTTTCAAACATTCTTCATTGGTGCCCCGCTCCTATCAGTAGTAGCGAGATGATATACAACCTATAGACTTCCTAACCAGCGGTTCGTGAGACTAGCGCGTTCAAACAAACAAACTCCTCTTCAGCTTTATTATTAGTTTAGATTAATTACTAATTCTAGAAAGGTAGATAAAACGCTGCAATAAAAATTATCTACAATTTATTCCACACTTTTAGAAAATAAAATATAATAGAGTTTTTTAAAAGTATTTCGGGAATAATTATTAAAAGTGCTATGGTATTAAAATAAGATTAAATTTACAAAAATGACCAGTTTTAGAATTAATTATTGTTTTCAAACATATTTCAGACCTACTAAATTTATTATAAAATTCTTTCAACATGGATTACAAAAAATATGTATTAATTAAACTTTAACTATAAGTCCACGGGCCCACGTACAAGGGATTTCAGTGATTAATAACAGGCTGAAAGTTTATACACAGCTTCGTTTTGACGAGACACCCAACTTTTATCATTGGACCAATTTTTTTGAGACCTTCACTCGAAAGTTGTCAAGATTATGTTAATATTTTTTCGAGTGTAGGTCTCAAAAAAATTACCATCAAATTTGTATGCCGATGCATTTTTTATGAAAAATATATATTTTGCAAGCCCCAAAACAAAAATCAGTTTGTTATTAATGAAAATGAATAAAATTTTTCAAGTCACCATTCTGACATGTTAGAGCTGGGGGTCACTCGGAAGGTACCATTCACTTTGTATGCCATAAGTTTTTCTCAGTTTTCCATCGTATTTTGTCGAAGTATTGATTTTTAGAAACTGTTATTATTTAATTTGGGCCACTCATCAAATCGACGTGTTTCGCTCCCTATCCCACTTTTTCCTGCCACTATCAGAATTTGGTCCAATGATAAAAGTTGGGTGTCTCGTCAAAACGAAGCTGTGTATAAACTTTCAGCCTGTTATTAATCACTGAAATCCCTTGTACGTGGGCCCGTGGACTATATGTCTAGTCATTAACTTTAGTTTCATTAAAGTCATGAGTTGAACAATGTAAAAACTCAGCGCTACAGAAGGGAACCCACAATACAAGTATGTGCCTAATTACATTTAATTTCTCCAATGATACTTTTATGTTATAAATTTAAAATACGGAGAAAAATATACTTACTATGAACATATTGTATGACACTTCATTACATTTTGTAGCAATCTGGATAATAAAGGCGCCGCAATGAATCATATACATGACTAACAGCTAACGTTGGAACTGAACATTTTACGCAGTATTGAAATTATAAAATTAGGTCACATTTTGAATTCTTAATTAGTTTTTACTCGTGGTTCTGTACCTGCAATATAATATAAAACTTATAATAGTGACTTTTACACACAACGAAATCATTGAACAACAGAGTAACAGTAAACTTAAGCTTTATATATTTTTTTTAAGAGTGGGAGCCTCTCTCGGACCGTCACCACGCCGGAGTTTGCGGCGGAGCGGTGTGTTGAATAAACCGACTAAAACCACACGGTGTACCACTCTGTGCCTGGGAAGGGAGGGATCCAGAAACTGCTGTTATAACACGACCGGACCAAAACAGTAAGCTTAACCATTTTTTTTTACGTGTGGAAACCCTCTCGGGCCGTCACCACACCGGAGTTTGCGGTAGAGCGGTGTGTCGGAATCGAACCGACTAAAACCACACGGTGTGCCACTCTGCGCCTGGAAAGGAAGGGGTTCAGAAACTACTGTTATTAACACGACCGGACCCCAACAGTAAGCTTAAGTAAGCTTAAGGCTATGTCAACTACTTCACGATACATTATTCCATCCCATCAGGAAGTATGTTTTGTTTTTTTTAGCAAAGTTTGCTTAGCCTTTCATTCCTTTCCTAACACAATACATCTAGCAAAAACGTAACGGGATAGGCCTTTACATCTTTGCCAGATGAATTGTGTGGTATTTTCGTGGTACATTTTAAAAATAATCAACAACAACCGCTTCAAAAACCTCTATGATTAACAGTGAATATTATCCATCCTAAAAACTCCAATATCCTCTATCAGCCAGGTAGTCTCTTACAGCACGTATGTATATATAATATTTCATAAAATAATTTTACCATTTACATAAACTGATGATCTGATTCAAAACTAAGCAGCACCTGTTTATAACCCATAGTAGTCCAGTTTGATTACCATTGTACAAGCTGTTACTGCGGACCTAATGGCTGAGGATTGAGGGTCACATCACACTAATACTCATAAAAAAATAACATCAGTAATTAACCTACGGAACCCAAATTTGTTTGTCTGTCTGCAAAAACAATAACTTGGTAATTGCTGTGCCATAATTAATCCTGAATTGAGTCACAACTTTCATAGCTCTTTGTTTACGTTAACATGAGGGCGACGCGGAAGGGCTTAGTACTAGATACATCATAATGACACAAGACCTTGGGTTAGTAAATAATCCTTTGTGTGAAGAATAAAGGGCTTTCGTTAATTTGCATTACTGTGTGCGCATCGAGGAAATGGCGCAGTTGCATCAATACTCGTCTTTTTACGTTTTACTTATGCATAATTTTTCGCAATAATAATATTGAAGTAACGCATTTCACACAAGGAAATCTAATTTCCAAGTCTGTGCTGTGTATGACAAACAGACTACCGATAAACTTACATACATTTCTAAATATATACGTACATATATATACGTTATAGATAACACCTAGATAAAGAACAAATGATGCAGCTCATCACACAACCATCTGTCCTGGGTCGGAATCGAACCTACGAATTACGGTATACCAGTCAGGGTCTCTTAGATTTATATAAACATGCTCATTATTCGCAGGAAACAGTCCACAACTGTGCGATTTTCCCGAAACTTGCTGCTGCGCACAGCATAACTGTGGAATGAGCTGTCGCCTGCGGTGTTCCCGGACCTATACGACCTTCAAACCTTCAAGAAAAGAGCGTACTCCTTCTTAAAAGGTCGGCAATGCACTTGCAACGCCTTTGGTGTTGCGGGTTTCCATGGGCGGCGGTAATCGCTTACCATCAGGCGATACGTCAGCTCGTTTGCCCGCTAAATAATAATAATAATAATAAAAAAATAGTTTGAATGTTTGGACTGGTTAAATCTAAGTTTCAATATACAATGTTTTTTATTTATATCTATTTTCTCATTTCATTTTACCATACTATTATTTGCACCCCTTTAGACTGATTGATAGACAATGCTTGTAAAACTTCTTCGTTTAGAACATAGAGTGTCCGTGATTAAAATAAAAACAACTTTAATCAACTTACGTAATAAAGACTTACCCGTTGGTGAGCCTGTTGTGATCTAGAGGCCACTATTGTACATAAATCACTCCTAAGGTCTCTTAATTAGAATAATGGTTTCGGCCTACCATACAACGCTGTCGCTTTTGCATCAAGCTTTTTATTTATTTATTTTTTTAAAAAGACAGCTCCTGCTTTATTAATATACATCCTGTGTCGCGGGGGACTTTACAAATATACATATAACGGACACAAAGAACACCCAGACTCAAGACAAGATTTTGTGGATCACACAAAGTGATGTTCCACGTGGGATTTGAACCCACGGCACTTGGCGCAGTAGCAAGCGGCGCCAACCATGCAGTCAATCTTCATCTACTTTTCGTAGCATTGTTGTCCTGAAAAGTTTACTCCCTTAGTCGGCTCTAACGACGCTCACGGGATGAACGGGAGCGGTGACACTTCGTATCTTAATCCATCAACACACACCACAGGATATTTTGATTATTTTTCTATTAACATATTTATTTCTACATCAATATATTACATAAATAATCAAGCAGACTAATCTACAAAATCATAATTTTATATATAAAATTCTTGTCTTAAATATAAAATTCTCGTGTCACAATGTTAGTTACCATACTCTTCCGAAACGGCTGGACAGATTTTTATAAAATTTTGTGTGCTTATCAGGTAGGCCTGAGAATCGGCCAACATCTATTTTTCATCCCCTTAAATGTCAAGGGTCACCCCTATTTTATTTTATTTTTTAGATAATTTTTTATTTTTTTTATGATACAGCATTAGAAAATACATATAACCCTGAATTTTCAACCCTCTACGATCAACCCCTATTTTTCCATCGCGATTTTTATTGACCCACCCCTAAAATATATATTCCTCTTTGTGGCAAAACAACGTTTGTCGGGTCAGCTAGTACACATATAAAACGACTGCACGGTTGGCCGAGCGGTGTCAACGGTCGCCTTGCCGCTTGCTACTGCGCCAAGTGTCGTGGGTTCAAATCCCACGCGGTACTTACAACACTGTGTGATCCACGAATTGTTGTACCGAGTCTGGATGTTCTTTGTGTCCGTTTCATGTATGTTTGTAAAGTCCCCCACGACACAGGATGTTTATTCCTAATGTGGGAGTAGTCTTTTTAAAAAAAAAAAAAATATATATATATATAAATATTCGGATGCATTGCACCTTCAATCACTGAGACTCCTGTCCAATGGGCAGTCCTGATAACACTCGAAATGCATTAGTTGCAAATTATATATAATATTTACTCATAAAATTAGAACAATAACACTCTACATATACTCTACATTAAAACCAAGTTGGCTCTGTTAGAAGACATTAGCTCATTATATGCAACTTACAGCGCCTCTTACATACTTATAAGCGATTGCCATAAACGAATTTTCTAAATATATTCACTTCGCTAAACGATTACATACATGTACATCCCTACAACTATCGATAAATATTCCATCAAAAACCTTATAAATATATGAATGAGTAAATAGAGGCATTTACATACAAATCATACATAGACGGTACAGGCTGGGTTCATAATGACGTTGGACCAAGTGAGGTGTGTAACAGGTCGTCTGGACATCGCCGGGTTGAACGGCTAGTGTAGGCGGGTCACTCACACTCGACAACGGGACACACCGATGGAAAGAATGACAAGCTTGCAAAAATTAAAAAGAAATTGTTTGTGTACTTGTATATTTTAAAAATGTTTCTTTAGTCATAAAAGAGCAGTCGGTTCACCTGATGGAAAGTGATCACCACCGTCCACGAATGACTGAAACTCACGAGTCACAAGCGCGTACACCGCCTTTGAGATAAATGATTCAGGTGGTTCACATAGATATAACTATGACTCTCAGATCTACGTGTTAGACTGTAGAAGAAATTATGCGCAAAAAAACACAGCTATGTAAAAAACGTACACAAAAATTACAGTTGCATTTAATTGACTGCGCACTTTTTCCTGGAATAACCAACCTGTGTAAAAATATAACTGCGATATTTCCGAACTAATACGACTTTTAAAATGGATGATCAAGGAATGTGCCTATTCCCACATCAAAATCCGACAAAACACTTAAGCATGTCTCTTTTTGCAAGTAGAGATCACTTGCGTAAAATTATAAATTCTACAACTACTTTTGTTAGGTATCATTATAATTTAAAATATCTAAACATTGGCAAACCATTTCAATTGTGTGTTTTATTAACTAATGTGTCCATTCACTCACGTATTGCAATGATAAGATCGCGAATTTGTTAGGTATAACATTAGCAAATGTTAGTCCACAATGACTACATGCTATTAAAATATTTATAAGGGGTGTTTTTTTAAGCTAGATAGAACTTTAAATTGTAAAAAGTAACACAAAAAATTAAATTTTGATGAAACTTTTTTTTTTATTTGTTTCAGTATACTCTGACAAATCATCATGAATAGACTCACGCTTGAACAACGCTACGAAATTATCCAAATTTACTTTGAAAATCAGTCGTCGATTCGCGCAACTTATAGACGACTTCGTCATTTGTATGGCGTACATAATCGTCCATCTGAACAAGCCATTCGTCGAACTGTGGATAGATTTCGTACCACATACTCTCTAGAGGATGTGGTATATCGCCGCTGTAAACGAAAGTGTGGAAGAAGATCCAAATTTATCGATTCGTCGTCGGTCGCAGGAATTGGGGCTCTGTCCGTCCACTACGTGGAAAATTTTGCGCAAAGATCTCGGCCTACACCCGTATAAGATCCAGCTGGTGCAGGAATTGAAGCCACGAGACCATTATATGCGTCGTTCTTTCGCCGATTGGGCTCTAGAGCAGTTGGCAACTGACCCGTTGTTTTATCGCAAAATTGTGTTCAGCGATGAGGCGCATTTTTGGCTTAACGGGTTAATAAGCAAAATTGCCGCATATGGAGTGAGACCAATCCACAACAGACCCTACAGACTCCATTACATCCAGAAAAATGCACCGTATGGTGCGGTTTTCACGCTGGTGGCATCATCGGACCTTATTTCTTCAAAAATGAGGCCGGAGCTCGCGTTACGGTCAATGGAGATCGTTACCGCACCATGATCAATGATTTTTTGTTTGAAAATATGGATGACATTGATCCGGAGGAGATGTGGTTTCAACAGGATGGCGCTACGTGCCATACGGCGAACGCAACCATCGACTTATTGAAATCAAAATTTGGCGATAAGTTGATTTCGAGAAATGGACCTGTCAATTGGCCTCCAAGGTCGTGCGATTTGACACCTCTCGATTATTTCCTGTGGGGCTACGTGAAGTCACTGGTTTATGCTGATAAACCAGCAACAATTGACGCCTTGGAGGCCAGCATTGTTCGTGTTATTCGTGACATACGGCCAGCAGTGCTCGAAAAAGTGGCCCAAAATTGGACGTCCAGAATGCACTTCGTCAAGAACAGCCGCGGTGCCCATATGCCCGAAATCATTTTCAAATGTTAATGTCACGTATTGATCTTTCGAATAAAAAAAAATTTTGATTACAATTTAATTTTTTGTGTTATTTTTTACAATTTCAAGTTCTATCGGGCTTAAAAAAACACCCTTTACATTATGGGATCATGTATGATTGTGTCTGGGTGGATTTAATGTTCGATTTGTGACATCAGAGTGTATTGTTTTAAGTACGTGAGTTAAAAGTAATATTTTCGCTTCTTATGAGATTTATTAACTAATAATAATATTTATTTGTTTTAAACATAGCATACTAAGGTGTAACATTTTATAATTTTTCGAACATGTATTTAATGTTTCGCTAATATAAAGTAGCATGCAAAATTTTGTCCTTGACTATTCAAAAACGCCTTAATACTATAAAAACTATATATTTATATCTAGTAGCCATGCATGAAACTTAACTTTAAAGAGCCTTAAATTTAATGTTTTTATTTGATTGGGTAAATTATTAGCACGTAGTTAAGCAATTTTCGTTGTACTTATTTGATCGGGGATTGTCATATACTAATCTATGTGGATCTCTCCGATTGCGTAGATTTATGTTTATTTGCGGTTGTAAATAAATGTAACCAACTATTTTAGGAACAGCCTAAATGTATAAGGAAGGTAACGGTAACTAAAATCGGTTACTTTCCTTAAAATCTAATAAATGAGGCATTTCTTTATAATTTTATAGTTTAACTGGTATGAATTACTATTATTTATATATTTTTTTTTATTTTTATTCTGTTTTGACCGCAAATTTAAAACTGAATATTTTTCTGTTTATTTTTGACAGCCATCAATACTTATTGAATTTATTTATTAAGAGTGGTAATAAAAAATAATGTCTAATTTTTTAAGCTATATTTTCTTAGTAATGCCTCAAAATCCGTTTCGTCGTTATTAAAGTAAAAAACCTAATTACCTAATAGTTAGATCATAGAATAAATATGAGCCAATTGCTAATCTTAAGTAGGCTAAACAAATTGGATAGTCGTGTGTCACAGAGCCTCTCGCCAAAACTGCCAGACAGACAAATGAATTCACAAGTTCTGGAAACTTCTCCAGAGTTTTGTGATAGACTTAGATCCGCTTGTAGTCGAGTATGTCACTCGCAATAACTTTACCAATCAAGTAGTTTTAGAAGTATCTTGTGATCACACTTAGTGGTGTCTACTCCTAGATGTATCTAATACGTGTTTTGTTACTTTGTAACTTTGATAGAAATTTTATTAGATTTTGAGGTGTCTTGACGACATTTGAAAATAGAAACCATATGAACTGTAGAAATTGTTAGATGTTTTTGTCAGATAGTTCTAACAGAAACGATAACTACATTTTATAGCGTACACGTTGGCCAAGTGCGTTCGGCAAGTGCGATCGGCAGATTTTCTTGGTACTGTTCACATGTTGGCGTGTTTCATTCTGGATTGGTCGTTAGATAAAGATGGACGTCGATCCAGCCGAGGCGATCGCAGCCGCTGCAATATATTTGTACAGCGCTTTCCCTGTTCTTTCAATTCCTATTGCTTATATAAACTTGGAAATCTACACCTATTTAATAAATTATTATATACTACTATTAAATAACATTATTTTGAAATCGCAACTAAATATGTATTACTTATTGTAGGTAGTTTCGCAAGTTACTTGCTTTGGTTTTATGTTTATGTTTGGGGTTCCATATTACTTTGATAACAATCAATAAGTCAACCAAAATATTTCCTCATTACTCCTTGGCACCATGTTCGTGAGACAATTAAACGCAACCCGACCGTCTACTCTGACGTGTAACTATTAAATGAACACTTCGCCAACGTGTGAACCGTGTTTGATGCTTGCGTCAAATATCTTTGATTTGTGCACGAAAAACCGACACTAATCGAGTCGTCAGCGAATGTTGGCCGCAAACAACAAATATACACAAAACGGCCTTGTACACATTGACCGAACGCACTCGGACAACGTGTACTGAAGCTATTATAATTTAAGGTAGATATCTACCAATTGTATGGCACTCGGTTCGATCCTCGTCTTCATGCATTCATTGGAGAGGCCTATGTCTAACAGTGGACTGCGATTAACTGATGATGATATCGGAGGCCCATCTCCCTCCGTATTCCAAAAAAAACATAATTTCACGCTGCGTGCAATAGGAGACGCAAATGTCAGGTCAGCTAGTGATTTATAAATTAATATAATACTCGTAGTATCATCGTCGACAGTCTTTAACAGTAGATTGGTGGTCATATATAAGTCAACATATATATATGTATATAAATTTCATGTTTGAATTGGTCCACATTTTTTATATATAATAACAACATCTTGAAGTCATAAAAACATTTGGTGTTACAATAGACCGAAATCTGTCTCGACAAGCATCAAGTCATAGAATGAAGAATATGAAATTTATTTGTCTTAAAAAGGCTAAGGTCAAAGTACGCTCCTACAGCCCTTAGCTTTCTAGGTTATAAACATTCAAAGGTAATGTAATATTCTTGATATTAAGAAATATATAAGTATGTTTATGAGCAGTTTGGTTTTCATAATACGAGCTCTATTTTATTATTTAGGTTCAGACGACAATGTCTGAGATGTGTCAAATTATATTCTTATATTAGGACTCTATGATCGCTGCTGTCTAGTAAAAATGTATGAGGACACTTTTCTTATATCTATAAGAGACAGAAAAGTCGGTACAAACCAACCCATTGTTTAACTAAAACCTCATAGATGTTGATCTTTTATTGAAATACCAGTATACTAGCAACCTGCCCCGGCTTCGCACGGAATCTTTACAGAAAATCTCATATAATATAGCCTATGTTACTATAAGAGGATGTGAGGCTAATTTTTTACAACGCCTTCTACAAATTCTACTAATATTATAAACGCGAAAGTTTGTGAGTATGTAAGTGAGTACGTTTGGTGCTCTTTCACGCAAAGACTACTGTAGCTTATACATCAGAATAACACATAGGCTACAATTTATAAAGATACTGCATTTGTGCCGCGGCGATGCCCGAGGGTATTGTCGTACCGCGGGTAGCACCGCGGGGTTCAGCTAGTATCGTTATATTTTAGCCGATATACTCACTACAACAACTACAACTACATATAAAACCTTCCTCGAGAATCACTCTATCTATTAGTAAAAACCGCATAAGAATGTGTGCAGTTTTTGTTAATCTCTAACAGACAGACAGACAGGCGCGGCAGAGGACTTTGTTTTATAATATTTAGTGATGTGCACTATTCTTCTAGGTTACATCTAGTTTTCAGTGATAAAAAGTAGGTTGCTTGCAAATCGGTTCCGCAGTTTAGCCATGAAAGCGTAACAGAGAGACAGCTTACCAATTATCATTTTTTTTAAATTTATAATATTACTAGTTTCTACCAGCGGCTTCGCCCGTGCGTATGTCGGCTATCGCGGTAAAAAGAAGCCCCTTTCCTTGCTCAAAAATCAGAACATCTCTATGCCATGGGAAAGACACGCTTCGGCATGCATGGGCCGGCTCGACCGGAGTGATACCACGGCCTCACAGAAAACCGGTGGGAAACAGCGCTCGCCCTTTTTTAACCGACTGAGTGAGGATACCGGAGTCCCAAACTCCAACTCTCTCCTTCTCCATTCCCCTCCTCATTCCCCCAATGCCGGCAACGCACTTGTGATACCTTTGATGTTGTGGGTGTTTATTGGCGGCGGTTATCGTTTTCCATCAGGCGAATCGTCTGCTTATTTGCCCCCTATTGCATAAAAAAATAATGCTAGATTTAATTGAAACTGGTGCAGTGGTGTAGCCGTCAAAGCGTAACAGACAGATAAATAAATAAATATTCCGGACATCTAACACACAAAGCCATCTAGTCCCAAGCTAAGTAGAGCTTGTGTTATGGGTACTAGACAACTGATACAAATACTTTTATACTTTTTTTTTGTAAATACATACATATTATACATAAAAAACACCCAAACTCCGAAACAAATATTTGCAGATCTTACAAACATTTGGTCCGAACCGGGAATCGAACCCGAGACCTCAAGTTTAGTAGTCGCATACACTACCACTACACCACCGAGGCAGTCATCAGATAGACAGAGCTACTTTCGAATTTATAATATTAGTATGAATAAGTATATCTCTCTCAGTCTCTTCGTGAAATCTTACCGAATTGTTATTTATATGGAAAACCGCAAACGGAATGCATTTGCGAATGCAAGTAGTTAAACACATCCGCTACTAAAACAATTTTGGCTCACTTCAAAAAACATTGGCCTCGGTACAAGTGGAAAGAGTGAGAGACTCGTGTCATCTACATGTGTTGTTTCAAGTACAGGACGTATTGTTGACTTTTCCAGTATCCCTAAATCATAGTCATATTTACTACTAGATGCACATGGTGCCTGGTATATATATAATAAGTTTATTATGAAATAAAGACACAGTTGCGTTTTCTGTAAAGACAAAACAATTTATTAACAAAACCAATTGTAAATACAAGGTTTTTGTTCCATTATTTCAAATAACCAAAGACAAAAAAACAACATTTAAAGCCTTTATCGTTCTCAGATTACTTTTCCTCACCATGCTCTTTTTTAAGTCTTCTTAAATGTCAAAAGCGACATCTACAAATGTCTGCGGTTTACGCGGCAAATTTAAATAGTTAAGAAAAACTAGTACCTAATGGTTTTCTTTACATATATTATATACTAAGTTGACTGTACGCATAGCGTAGTAATTAAGGCGATTATCTTTATAGGGCTGAGTGTTGTGGGTTCGATGTGACGTCACTTTGTGTGACCCACAAATTGCTCTGAGTCTGGATGTTCTTTTTGTTCATTTTATAAATATTTGTGAATTCCTCGCGACACAGGTTATATATTTTTATGGTATAGGGGGCAAGCGGCCATGGACACCCGCAACACCAGAGGCGTCAGTAGTGCGTTGCCGGCCTTTTAAGAGGGAGTACGAGTAAAATATATTCTTTAAATCGATGTAAAAATTTAGTCAAAATTAAAAGTTAATTTAATTACCTAGTTTTAATTCTACTTCAAAGAGAAAATTTAAGAGAATATTGTGTGATATGACTATGTAATATGATTGCTTTAGTACCTAGGCACAACAGTGGCATACGTTACCACTGCACGGTAACGTACGTTGGGTCGATTCCCGACGTTCGTACGATCTGCAAATATTAAAATATAGTATAAAGTAGTTATATGAAAATATATATGAGTATTCTTAATTGTACCTATATAAAACGCGGTTATATTAATATTACAAACAAAAACTCCAATTTTATTTATATGTATGTCTGTATGTAAAGATAAGAAACAGAGTAAAATAAAAAATCAACAAACGAAATAACGACACTTTATAAGAAGAAAGAAGCGTAACTTCTAATAATATATTCTGTTAAGTAAATATACTTATCTACTTGTTTAATACAAGATAACCTCATAAATAAAATAACTAATGTCACTATTAAACGGCCGATACATAAAAGTCAAGTACTTAAATGTCTTCCTCTGTCTAGCCTTAAGTCTTATAGTCACCGTAAATGTTATCTCAAAAGAGTATTTTCTATAAATAAATTATATGTTTTTCAATTTAATTGCAGTATTCTGATTGTAGACCATAAATGCTCAGATTAAGCTATAACCAGTGGAGATCGTTAGTTCAACGTAGGCATATAAAGTGCTCAAAACGGGAACATTAAATACAATTATAGTGGTATATAAAATGCTATAATAATATTATATTAAAGCAATAAAACCCAATAGCTCAGGATGGTGAGGTATTCGACCAAGGCAATGATTTGCTGGAAGTGTCTTGGTGGGTATTTATTTATTTAAGGATCTCACAACGAGGAATACACAAAAACAAAACAAATGTAATTACTCGTAGTACGAATAGAATAACAAGTTATGTGCTTCCTCACATATAGAACACCTAATCATGCACAAGCAAGTTCACACAAATATAAAAATAGGAATACAATAAATTTTAAATGTAATAAAAGTGTAATAGCGCTTGCTCTGTGTTTCACCGAGTGAGTGAGGATACCAGAGGCCTATACCCCAACCCCTCCCCATTCCCCTTTCCCCATCCCCCAAAGGTCGGCAACGTACTTGTGACGCTTTTGGTGTTGCGGGTGTCCATGGGCGGCGGTAATCGCTTACCATTCGGTGATGCGTCTGCTCGTTTGCCCCCTATTCAATAAAAATAAATAAATAATGTTATTGCTATCCCCCATTGACACCTTCACCATCACTTTTACAAACTCAAAAATATGCAATTGACAAATGAGATAATATACAGTTAACACTTCTTCTTTTGTTGTAATACTTAAAAGACCAAAAAGCAATTCAGATTAAAAAAAAGAAATAATCAACATGAAAATGTATTGACATACTCGTATAAACGCCTACATGCCAGTGAGCTTTAAGCGGATTAGATATTTAAACTTTTTAAGTGTATAAATACGAATGCTTTGAAAGATTGTGTTGGACACGAAGATGTTTATGAAATGAATAGTATATATATGTTAAACTTTGTTTAGATAGTCAGATTTTTTAGCCAAGGCATACTTTAACCGAACATTTAAATAAATATATAAATATTTCGGACATCTTACACACATCGCCATCTAGTCCCAAGCTAAGCAGTGCTTGTATTATGGGTACTAGACAACTGATATTAATACACTTTTTTGTAAATACATACATATTATACATAGAAAACAACCAAATTCCGCAACAAATACTTGTAGATCATACAAACATTTGGTCCGACCCGGGAATCGAATCCGAAACCTTAAGAACAGCAGTCGCATACGCTACCACTGCGCCACAGAGGCAGTTAACTTGTTTTCTTCAATCAGGTTTATTCTACTAGATCTAGCGAACCTCTCGGCACACGAATGTCAACCACGAGCCACAGTTAACAGACTATTGATAAGTAGTATATTAGTCCATTAAAATGTTTTTTTGGGCTTAGCATGCATTCTCAGAGGACGCAATAGCATATTTTGGTCTAAAGGAGATGTTAGTGTAAAGTTGAATTCAAGTTTGTGGGGTTCCAACTTTTCTTCCGGCCGCCATCTCGGAAAAAGGGGTGCAAATGATTTTTATTTGTTGCCAATCGAATTATCTACGACTTTTGTCTAGCAACTTTTAGTCGTAGAACCAAAAATACCAACATTTTAAGCGAAAATCTATGAAAATTTTCAGAAAAAAAATTCAAGTAATGTAACTGACTATTATCAAAATTTAAATACCTATTTACTGTTTTAGTTGTAAATACGTACTTATTATGCATAGAAAAAACCCAAACTCCGAAACAAATATTTGTAGATCATACAAACATTTCAGTCATTAGACCCACAGCAATCGCATACGCTACCACTGCGCCACCCAGGCCGTTAAACTTTTGATAATGAACCAGGGCGAAATTTTGAAAATAGTACTTATCTGAAATAAGTACAAGATAGTCTCATTCTAGAATGCATTTCTAGATTGTATGTTTTATACTATAATGTAAACAAATAAGGAAAATTAGAGTGTCTATTTCTAATATAAAAAAATAACCGCTTTTTACTAAATTCATATGTATGTATACACGGTACATATACCAAATTTATTTTTAAATTTTTGTCTGTCTATCTGCTTGTCTGTCGGTCTGTTTGTTGGTTCCGGCTAATCTCTGGAACGGCTAGACAGATTTAGACGAGACTTTCGGTAGTAGATAGTTGATATAATAAGGAGTATCTTAGACATTTTTTAGACTAGCTTTGCCCCGCGGTGATACTCGCAGTTGTAAAGTTACAACAATAACCGCAGGTAACACCGCGTGTGTCCTTTAATGCACCGTATTTTAATGCAATAAACAGTACTTATCTATCTATTCAAGTACGACCTACACTAATAACTCACCTCGCATCACTTCCATTTTCACTAATCCTTTGTAAGTTTAATTTTACGAGTCAAATAAATTTGCGCACGAGTTTCCGGACTTAATGCGAACATCTCAAGGTTGCTGACGCAGTTGCACACCGATGCGGCTGTTTTGTTAATATATGCACAGGCGTAAACATACCGTTTAGTAACAAGCTATGATTGAAGATTTCATTCGTCATGCGATGTTGGGAGAAATAAGATTATCTGAACAAGTCGGTCTGGTTCATATCAGAAATATTAGTTCTGATTCTGAAGACCAATTTAGCTTTGAGTACAACTATTGTCACAGCGTATTTCAGGTTTATTTTCATATATCGCCCTACCAAAATGACTGTACTGTGCTTGATGGAAACCATAAGCAGAATCCAAGAGTGGTGGTCACCATACTCATTGCGAATGCAGACAGGTGTGCATTTTCTGCATGGGGGCCCAGTGACCACCAACAAAACACGACAGCACGAAAGCTATCATTTCACAATGATTTTCTATGCGAGGGTAGTACCGCCCCGATCAAGCCAGCCCGTTCGTGCTGCAATCAGTGTGAAAATAGTAGCTCACCTTGAAATTATTTTTAGGATATGATGAGTAAAAGGCTACTGACGTCATATGCATCCTCTGTGAATTCTGTCTTCCCTAGACTGCAGAGTTAAACTCAAAATATAGGAGACTAGCTGACCGGCGCAACCTCGTTTAGGTCTTTTATTGCCCGTAGCGAAAAATTTTCCCCCGTATCGGGTTGATTTTTTACACCTTGTGTCCGAAAAACCCCAATATCTTACGGAACCCTATTTTTTCCAAAATAAAATATAGCCTATGTTACTCGTGGATAATGTAGCTTTCGAATGGTGAAAGAATTTTTAAAATCGGTCCAGTAACAAACATACAAACAAAGTTTTCCTCTTTATAATATTAGTATAGACAAAAGCAACGGAATAATATTTTTTCTTTATTAGGAATATACACCCTGTGCCGCGGAGGACTTTACAAATATACATGAACCGGACACAAAGAACACTAAGACTCAAAACAACAATTTGTGGATAACATAAAGTGTTGTCCCAGGTGGAATTTGAACCCACAACACTTGGCGCAGTAGAGAGTGACGAGGAGACCGTTTAAACCACTAGCCCAAACGTACAGAACTCTTAACATCAATGATAATGATATTACAAAAAAACATATTCAAAAGAGAATTATGGAATTTTATGCCCGTGTTCTCCATAAAAATGACATTTTGGAATCGCACAACTAGAGTTATTCATGTGAAGTTTAGAAAGTACGTGAAAGGGTCTACTCAAAAAGCTTCGTGATTTTATTTTATTGAATAATTTACGTGTCTCCGTCTCGAGTACCAATAACCGTGGAGCCAGGTAAAAACTAGAACGGAAATCCGTTGTAACCCGATGGAAGTTAGTTTTCTCCCTGTGTTACTACAGGGTGTCTCAAAAGAAATTTTATATTTGTTTAGCTTACTGCGTGAACGCTGCGTACTTGAGGGGTGCGGGGGTTATGTCAATTGGTAGCTTGGCTCTTGGGGATTCAGTCGCTATGGAGCGTTTCTCGGGAGCAGACCGCGCGTTGTGCGTGCGAGAGTTTTACAAGAACGGTGATTCGACAACTGTCGCGCGTAGAAAATTCTGCAGTATTCGAGGTTTTCGCCACTTAAATGATGCGCCAAGCCTTCCTCTCATTCGACATTGGGTTAAAAAGTTTGAAGAGACTGGATCAACGCTGGATAAATCAAAATCCGGGCGACCTAGGTCATCAAGAACGGTAGAAAACGTGGAGAGTGTTAATCAATCTGTACGTGACGACCCGAGCCTTTCAATTCGGAAGCGCGCGAGTGCTTTAAATGTGCATAGATCATCATTACATCGCATTATGCACAAAGATCTAAAGCTGCACCCCTACAAAATTCAATTGGTGCAAGAATTAAAGCCCCAAGATGCCGGTCAGAGGCTTAATTTCGTAAATCAGATGATTGAGCGATTTTCAACGTTTACCAACATTTTGTTTTCGGATGAAGCTCATTTTCATCTTAATGGCCACGTAAATAAGCAAAACTGGAGTTCAGCCAATCCGAAACGCAAACATCAGAAACCCCTACACTCGCCTAAAGTGACCGTATGGGCTGCCATGTCGGCGCGAGGAATTATCGGCCCTTACTTTTTTGAAGACGAAATGGGGCGTACAGTTACAGTGAATTCAGAGCGTTATGTGGAGATGTTAGACAACTTCTTGGTACCTGAACTGCAAAACTTTCCTGGCTATAACCAAAGAACATGGTTTCAACAGGACGGAGCAACTTCACACACGTCCAATATATCTCTGCCACGTGTTCGTGAAATTTTCTCAGGAAAATTGATCTCCCGGAGAGGTGACATAAATTGGCCTCCACGTAGCCCAGATTTAACCCCTATGGACTTTTTCCTATGGGGTTATCTTAAATCTAAAGTTTACGCCAATAAACCAACTTCACTGGCGCATTTGAAAGAAAATATCCGTCACGAAATGGCAGCCATCCCTCACTCCACCTGTCGAGCAGTCATAAGTAATTTTACTGTTCGATTAAATGAGTGCCAACAACGTGAGGGTTTACATTTAGACGATATTATTTTTAAGAAATGAATTCCCAAAAAGTGTATTTTAACAATAAATAAACATTTTTTCTATATACCGCTTCCTTTTTTTTTAATCAATCCACTAAATATGAAATTTCTTTTGAGACACCTTGTATATTCCGCGAATTCTTACCAGGGTGGTTATTTGTATAGATCAAGTCAATATGTTATCACTGTATTGTCGTAGATAAAAAGATAAAAATAAATAAAGACCTTCAAAAATATTGTGTAAATATTAAACAAGAAATTTCTACAAAATGTGTACAGAAACCGACGCAAAGTAATCGTTAATACTGCTTTTATGAGTGCTATTATAATAAGCGAAATAAGTCGAGTCATATCGCGGAAGAGATGCGTTCGTATGCTGCCCACGCGCCGCTTTAGCACTGTAAGGACGACACAGAACAGACATATCGGAGAAGATAAAGTCGTACATGCTTTTTGATTTTGTGACTATTTTAGTGTATAACAAAACATAAATTAAAATTTATAAAAAATTTAGAAACAAAAATGTAATAATATTAACAGTTCAATAATACTCGTACATGTCTTTAAAGTGACTTGACTAAAAAAATGTGCCAGGTACAGCCAATTAGGATACAAGGTAGCTTCTGCGATTGTTTAATCATGTTCATCAATCATGCGATGTTACAGCTTTCCACCCCTAGTAAGTACTCTGTCAGTGTAAACATACAGGGTTTGGTTTAATAGGAAAGATAGATAACTCTTTATATATACACCGTATTACAGATTTATAAGAAAGTACATACAATGTCAGAAACGTGATGTACAAAGGGTATTAGCGCCAAAAGCAATGTCTTCTAAGCAGGCTTAAGGTTAAAAATATTCCAATAATACGTAGCCCAAGTGTCTAATAGGTATACTAAAGAATATTTATAATATAACTATAGTTTTGTTGTAAATATTTTCCATGTACACAATATTCTTTTACAAACTTTATTATTCATTCTTAAATGAATCATTCCTAAACTTCTGCGTAATTTATTTTCTATGACAAAAGTATGGATCATTGACTCGTTTGGCCGGCGAAGTTAATTTATTAACCGGCTTCATACGGCGCTATACTCACTGTATAAATATAATGACTTATAAAAAAACAGTTAACATTTATCCCGTCATCATTACGACAGATCTTTATAAATAACTGTTGGTTTTTCTGCTGTAGAATTTATTGTTTTCGATTTTTCTTTTTCGACTGTTATCACATTTTGTAAAATACGTCGGGTTAGTTTGAAAAGGTATAGAGTATTAATTTTTAAAACATATTTGGAGATTTTATTTCATTGTGGGAAACTTAGCAACTAGCTAAGGATCGATATAGAGATGATTACAGAATCAAATACTACCGTGTTGATTGACGATTTTAATTGTATGTGTAGTAGTGTAGGTATCTGTCGAAAATCCGTGTTATTACCATTCGCTGGTGATGACAACTGGTTTGATTTCTATTTCACGCCACGATTTGCATTATATAGTAATCGATATAGTTAAAACCATACGATATGTCATACCACATATATAGAGTAGAATGTATAGCAGTTACCAGTTACGAGGTAATCGCCATTACTACTACCCTACCTAACTCTTCAGTGCCGTTTTCTACCAAAAAATTTTTGCTTTAACCCCCTAACTTTAAAAACATCATATCCTACATATTTTGTCCTAGTTTCCTTTTCCTATTGGTTTATCAAAATAAAGGATACTTCGATAAAGTAACGTTTAATAGCACACATAAAGGATAAATTTGGAGAACTTTAAATTTGTAAATCACAACACATAATATACAGGGTCTGTCGTAAATAATGGATAAGTCGTAAACTGGAGTTGGTCCGGCTATGAGACTATTAGAAAATCGTATCTTTTTGCCAGGGTTTCTAACCGTATGGAAATGGCGTAGACTTTTATGTTTTTTTATAAATTTCGCTACTCTTTGCATTCATTCCGTTGCCATTTCGTTAAATTTAGGTATTTCTGTGTCATTTTTTTTGTATTATAGTCTTGAAGATGTGTATTATTTAGTTTTAGTACTGTTTTAGGCGTTTTTAACGTTGGTCATTTTCAAAATTGTCATTTTAAGATTTTTTATGTTTTTGTTTTACTTAGGGTCAACTTTTGATCATTTACTGTGTAAAAAAAAAGTACGGCGCTATAGCTGCCCATGATCTTAATAAATTATCTAGTATGTGTAGATTCTAAAAAGGTATAACAATGCATACTTCACAAGTAATATTAAGCTACATGAGCGAGATCAATATCAAGGTGAGAAAATATTTTTTTCATGTAATGTTGTAAATGGTTATAAAACTTCGTCAGAATGATTTATTTCTGCCAAGATTCTTTACACAAACACTATGGGGCCACTATTAAGGATATTCAAAGAAAACTAGGTAGTTTTTTGTCAAAAAAATTTCATGCCTCCTCATTTCATAAAGGTGTTTAATTTTAAAATTGATGTGCTCTAATAGTTACATGCGACAAACATGTTACAAGTTTATTCGTAAAAAGGATCATCAGGTAAAAAAATGAACAAAGACAGCAATACAAAGGGTCTCCCCGCGTGAAAAGGACATTGTTACTAGGCACACTGCATGATGCACCGTCCCTTTCACACTCACGATGTGTGAAAAGGTTAGCATGCGTTTAGCTAGGGCGCACTCCTGATACATCTCTCAGTGTGATTTTGACCATCGCATGTGCTCTCGTTTTCATTACTGTCGTCAATTTGTTACTGCTTTCTAATATCGGACTTAGATTTTCTTTGTGATTTGGACTTGTTAACCTGGTGATATTGACAACTCAGCTCTCATTTATGGGCATCGTGTTGTGCTATCGATTGCACGTGTTATTTTGGAAAATTTTGTATATCATGCCTCAACAATACACGCCGGCCGAATACGTAAACATGCATTACATTTATGGTTTATGTGATGGCAACGCCAATAGAGCTGCTAGAGTTTATCGGGAAAAATATCCAAATGCCCGGCATCCTGACTATCGTGTCTTCATAAGAGTGCACAACACATTTTTGGAAGGACGATTTCCTGGGACCGGCGTAGGCGGGGCGAGTGAAGGACGACCACAACGCCACAGTGCAGCCGAAGTACTGGAAATAGTTGCAGAAGACCCTGGTACGTCCATAAGTGTAATTTCAAGGCGCACCGGTATACCTCAAAAATCTGTACACAGGATTTTAAAAAGGCATGAATTATATCCCTATCATTATCAAAGGGTCCAAACATTAATGCCAAGGGACGCTGCTGCGAGAATAACATTTTGTCGCATAATGCTGCGAAAGATGAGGGAAGACCAAAGTTTTTTTAATAAAATTTTATGGAGTGACGAGTCAACGTGTCGAAAAGATGGTTTTTTGAATCTTCACAACATACACAGCTGGCAACTCGAAAATCCAAGACTTATCCGAGAAGACCGATCGCAATATCAATTTAAAATTAATTTATGGACTGGCATTATTAATGGCAAAATCATTGGTCCATTCGAATTGCCGGCAATATTAAATGCGGATATGTATTTGAATTTTTTAGCAAATACTTTACCTAGTTTACTGCAAGACGTCCCACAAGAGATAAGAAATGAGATGTGGCTACAAAATGATGGGTGTCCAGCACATTACGCTGTTCGTGTCAGGGAACATTTAAATAATACTTATCCAGATAGATGGATAGGGCGATTGGGGCCAATTTTATGGCCTCCACGTTCGCCAGACCTGAACCCCTTGGACTTCTTTTACTGGGGCTGTATAAAAGAAAAAGTATACAGTGAAACAATAAGTTCTGTAGAAGAGTGCGTGCGCGCATTCAAGTAGCAGCGAGAAAAATTGAAGAAGCCGGTTATGTGCGCCGGATTAAGCGATCGTTTATTAGGCGATGTAGAGCGTGCATAGCTGCCGGCGGAGGACACTTCGAACATTTAGTTTAAGTTGTTGAATAAATATTTTTACGTACTAAAACAACCTAGTTTTCTTTTGAATATCCTTAATAGTGACCCCATAGTGTTTGTGTAAAGAATCTTGGCAGAAATAAATCATTATGACGAAGTTTTATAACCATTTACAACATTACATGAAAAAAATATTTTCTCACCTTGATATTGATCTCGCTCATGTAGCTTAATATTACTTGTGAAGTATGCATTGTTATACCTTTTTAGAATCTACACATACTAGATAATTTATTAAGATCATGGGCAGCTATAGCGCCGTACTTTTTTTTTACACAGTAAATGATCAAAAGTTGACCCTAAGTAAAACAAAAACATAAAAAATCTTAAAATGACAATTTTGAAAATGACCAACGTTAAAAACGCCTAAAACAGTACTAAAACTAAATAATACACATCTTCAAGACTATAATACAAAAAAAATGACACAGAAATACCTAAATTTAACGAAATGGCAACGGAATGAATGCAAAGAGTAGCGAAATTTATAAAAAAACATAAAAGTCTACGCCATTTCCATACGGTTAGAAACCCTGGCAAAAAGATACGATTTTCTAATAGTCTCATAGCCGGACCAACTCCAGTTTACGACTTATCCATTATTTACGACAGACCCTGTATATTAGTTAATAATTAGATTTTTTTTGCCCTTTTCCTCATGAACGCGTAGAGATATCAAGTTGAAATTGATATCAAATACTTAGGTTTAATCGCCTTTAAGCTGTGACAAAAAAAATATATCTCTACAGGTTTGTACGGAACCCTCGGTGCGGGAGTCCGACTCGCACTTAGCCGGTTTTTGAAGTTATACTTCTTTTGGCACGATGAAGAAAAATGATGAGAGTGAATTTTTACGATGCGCGCGCACACCGACACCTGAATTCTACATCGTGAAGTTAGTTCTAAGTGGCATGTAAATCGATAACTATGTTCAAGTTTTGTATTCTAGTATTTTTATATTTAGCACACGTGTTTCGTAACAGTACCATTAAACAGTGTGAATAAATAAATATTATTTATTTAAATAAAATCTTTTTGATTAATTAATATTTATCGTTAATCACTACTGCATTTTAGTTATTTTTTTCCATACGCCAAAGAAGTATAACTTCTAACGCGTGTACATATGTACACAGACTCATATTTTTTTAAATTAAATATTATTTGTATACTACGGTCGCTTGAATGAAAGTGCATTAAGACTACTCAATAAAAATCATTTTAACATTAGGACATTTAAAGTTATTGGTGAACCACTTAATATTTACCAGATGATAAATACTAAGTAAAAAATTAAGTAAATATCTAAATAGAGTTTTTTATGTAGGTACAATTTCTTAGCTGCCTTAGTGGTTAAGAAAAAGTAAATGAAAAACTCTGACCCTCCATTGCCAGCAGGCAATAAAATTCGTGTTTAATGAGCACAAAATAGATCCAAAACTCTTTGGCAACCAATTGGCCTCACACTTGTTCCTATTTGAATAGCCCTTGTAACATCGACAACTTATGGATGAAGCTACCAAACTGTATTCTAGTTTTTATTCCTAAGTAGTAAGGTAGGAAGTTGCTTGGCAATACGTTGCTAAGGCTACCGCACGTTTGCAATTTGAATTATACTGCGGTATTGACAAACGTCCTGTGAAATGAAAGCCTAATTTTATTACCAGAGCTATTACTTCGGGTATATTGTAGGGGGTCCCCGTGTAATATGTGTTTTCTATTACTGTATACGGTATTATTTTATTACGAAATTATAGTTTTGGTTGTGTTTTGATTATTTTGGTACTTTTGATATACTATTTGTGCACTCAGCTAATTTATTATTTGTGACATAGAGAACAATTTGAAAGACATGAGGTAAAATGTTTAGAATATTTACATTTGAGACGAGCGACTCTGATGGCACGATGACAACGCCATTCATGAATTGAAACAGTTTTAAAACCATGTGAGGAAAATATTCATATTAGGAAGGGTCACTGATTTAATTGCAGCTCTGTGGAAATATAACGACGCAGTTACACACGGATGTAGGTACACATCAATTAATACTTTTATATTGTATAGGTTGGTGTCTATATTTAGTATGAATTTACTTGGTAATTTCTTGAATTTCTTGTCAATTCACATGCATGCTTCTGAAATCGACGGCAAATCTAAAATTGAATATGAGCATATTATGCACACTACTAAATTATTGACAAGTCGTTCTCAATGCAAGCCGTTACATTGTGGAATAACCTATCTGCGACAATAAGAACGGCAAAATCTCTGAAATCTTCAAGAATAATGTCACTAACTATTACCTGAACATGTAAAATATACTCTTGTTAATGTATGGTATATCACGTAAGATCACGTAGAGACAATGATATGATATTTGATAATATTATGAGAGAAAAATTGAAATAATAAAATCATATTCTTCATTCTGAAAAGTTATTTTATCAATGAAATTTCAATTGACTATAATGAGAATTTTCTTAGATCAGTAACCTCTAATGTGACGTATCAAAGGGGCTAGACCTTATTGTAATTGAGTTTTCTGCACACAAAGAGGCTGGTCGTAATATTTAATTGGTAATGTTCGCTACAATGGTCCAACAAATATAACAATAATATTAGTATTAATACACCAACAGGGCGGAGTTATTCAAAATTTATTTATGTATGCAGTCGGCATGCCAATTGTGAGTTGCTGTCATTCTGACAACGACAAAATATAGGTTTTCGGTATGCCTGTTGCAATGTGCAAAATTTTTGCAATATTTATCTTGAATACGACTCGTTTTGCAATGATATTTTGGATTTGTGTTGACCCGTTGCATATGCATTGGAACGAATGTTTTGTCTTTTAGAAATTGTTTTTTCCCGTACAATTTTCTCCGCTTTGTAAACTGTAACGGAGGTGTATTGAATGAACAATGCACAGATTTTTTGGTGGCAGTTATTCGACGTTTGTTTCATGTTTTTGTTAAAAATATAACGGAATATCTTATATGTACTACCGTTTTTTTTCATTTTCGGAGGCATCAGTTATATGAACAGTTAAACACGTGTAGTAAGAACAAAAAACAAAAAGATATACAAACATAAAAAAAAATCTATATGCATTTAGTTTTTATTATAGAACAGGGGGCAAACGAACAGACGTATCGCCTGATTGTAAGCGACTTTCGTCGCCCATGGACACCCGCAATAACAGAGGCATCACAAGTGAAAAGCTTTTAATTTGAAATTATGAAAAAACACTTCAATCTTATTTATTTGTATAATAAGTAATCAAGAACTGGGTATCATACAATACAGGTCACGAGAACATAGACAATTTATCGTTTGATTATTTTAACTAAATATCACCAATTATTGTTCAAAGCATATGCTCATAATGGTGGTACAGGGTTCAACGTACCGGTCCCGTGTTCCAGTCTACGACCTATCGATTAGTAGTGAACAACCATCAGCTTTTCAATTTGCTAAATAATGGACATTTGACATTAAAAGTTTAATGCTTTCGGCAAGTGGTTGAACTCACAATTCTTCTGTGAGACGTTTTAACGCAATGAGTAAGGAGTGAGTAATTTATTAGGATTTTTATTGAGTTTTAGATCATTATATAAATTTACCTTTTATAGTAAGTGCACACGTAAGTAATCCGCATTGACCATTAATATTTTAATCAATTTCTTAACGGAAGAAATCTTCAGTTCTGTTGTTTTTGGTATGATGTTTCCGATGATGTGAAAGTCCTCTCTGTAATATGTCAACAGGCCTTAGTAGTCCACAGCTGGACATAATCCTCTCCCTAAAAAAGATTTCTGCTCTTTCAAGGTTTCCCTTTCTGTGTCGTTGTCCTGCGTCTGCGTGTTTCATTCACTCAGGTGACATTTATGTTACCCTGTGTATTTTTAATCCCATACGGTTTTATGAAACTAGTTTTTGCCAGTGGGTTCATTCGCGTGTATATCGGCTATCGCGGTAGAGATTTGTCCTTCTTCAAGAATCAAAGTATATCCATACAAAATTTCATTGAAATCGGTGCAGCGCTTTAGCCAAGATAGAGTTACTTTTGAATGTATAATATATATATTTATTATATTGAAAAAATCCCTATGTATTACAGTTATACCTAAGAACAAGGAACCCAGTTTAATAACAATTGATGCTCGAGTACCATACAATTCTTATAGTAAACTGATCGTCTAGTAGACACGCCATAAATTTCTCATTAACAATACCATTCGCCTAAACGGAGCAATACAATGGCTTTAATACCTTCTTCAGAATGTGTAGACAAATCTGACAGCCAGACGGAGGTAGACACCACTTACATTCAGTCTCAACAATGTTGGCTGACAATCACTACAAATATTAAGCGAGTTTGATCATTGTCTCGGTGTAAAGTAATTGTCTGAATATAGTAATAGAATGTCTAGTTTGTAGATTGAAGGAATTAGGTAGATCTTAGTACAAAGGCTATTGTAATAGCTAAATTCGTACGCTCTATTAACGAACCTGTCGGTTTATTGGTAACTGATGTAGACTTCTGGACCTCCATGGTCGTAGTTCGAAACCCATTCAAGGCATTTATAATTATGTGATGAATAAAACAATCATTTGTAATGAATTTAGGATTATTTTATCTATAATATTTACATATTATGTAGTAATTTTTAAGTATGTTTCATTAGTGGTTTGGTTGGAATAAAATTTATAATATTGCTCGTCTTATATTATATACGTATGTCTGATGAATTTTGTAGAAAATACTGTCAAAGCTTAAATTGTATGTGTATGTGTGTGTTTATGTGTGTATGTATAGAAAAGTGTGCGTGTGTAAATATGTGCATACATGAGTGTACCTGAAAACTCCAATAATATAATATTATTTGTGTTCCAACAGCCTTGATGAATAACGAAATATTAACACAAGATTATGACGAATATGTAACCTTCTTGTGACACTTCAAGGAGAAAGTACCACAGCATCCTTATTATCTCTACTGCATTGTTTACATGATATATTATCATGATCGGTTTCTTTTTGGTAAATATTGATACTTATATTATATTGTACTGTTTTGTAAATATTAACTTTTTAAGGTTTTCATGTTTTAAGTAACATTGGTTATTGCATATCACGTGTTGATCGATTAAAATTAAGAGAATACGGAATGTTACCGCCATTAATCATCCCGTAGGTGACCTAAGAGCAGACTCAGAGAACAAACTGCACTGGATGACAACATTGTAAGAAACAGGAGAACTTGACAATTCAACCCGACAAAGACACGAATTTGCGCGTACACCGCAAAAAAACTACCGTGGGTCGTATGTCCTCGTTTTGACGACACTCCCCTATTTGCCATCAGAGTGTCCATGGGCGGCGGTAATCGCTTACCATCATGCGATACGTCTGCTCGTTTGCCCCCATATGATAAAAAAAAAAACTTGAGAGGTGTCAAGGGACACCCGGATGGAACGAAGTTCGAAATAGAAAGACGAAACGAAAATATCTGTGTGTGTCGTCGTCGTGTCGTGACAACAAATTGTGTCGTGTCAACAAATTGTGTCGTGACAATTTTTCCGTCTAGCCCCCTTACACAACGTGCCATAAGGAACTTCGTTCCAAAAACAAAAAAAAAACTTGACACAAACTTTGTACCAGCCTGTCCAATCCGAGTGTTATGTTATGCCAAATCATACTTTTTAAGGAGAGGTCTATCTTCAACCAATGGGCTATTGATGATTGTGATGTCTTCAAACACTTATTACCTAGTTATAAGTCTGGTTCTCATGCCATTGCATATATTACCTCGTTTGATATCAGGTAGCCGTGTATGAGATGTAGATAAAAATAGTAATAAATAAAAGTTTCAGACGTCTAATATATAGTGCCGTTTAATCCCAAGCTAAGCAGAGCTTGTGTAATGGGCACTAGACAACTGATACTAATACATATTATATAGTTTTTTTGTAAATACATACATATTATTCATAGAAAACACACAAAATATTTGCAGATCATATAAACATTTGATCCGTCACATACAGGGTTATTTAACACAATAAATATATTTTTTTTTTATTTTTTTTTTTATAAGGAGTGCACAGTGATTTGATCTTCTTCTAATACTTTTTACTTTATTCTGAGGCACAAAAGAAGGTTAGTTAAAGATGAACGATAATTATCGGACGGTGTCTTTATAGAAGTTAGAAAATTCTTATTGTGCGATGCAAAAACAGTAATCAGCTTAGTTCCACTCAATTTCGATAGATGGCGTTAAATAATTCCTTCATGCAGTATTGCCACACTATTATGCACAAAAACCAATTATTTACCAGTTAGTTGGCAAAGAAAGGAACAATTAAACACGAGCGCTTCAGTATGTCATTAAAATTCATGAATGATGCGGGTACCGTCTGTATTAATTATCCATATCAACTCTTTAATCCTTATTAACATAATTTTATGCGGCTCACTGTGATTTCAAATAATACATTTACATTTAATCCGTGTCATCTTTTCAGGGACCACAGAGATGGAAAATATTGCAATTATGAAACCACAAACAGACATTTATTAAACGTCCATATCATTATGTATTGTTAAAGGCAGAAGTGATACAACGGCCTGAAAAATTCACGGCAAACTAAGTCTCCTTTTATCATTTCCATGGTTTCGCACCTCAAAAGTAAAAAACTGAATCCAGGATCACTCTGATGTACGTCTATCTGCTGGTATTAAGCTGAAATTCATACCAAAGACTTAAGTCTACTGTCTCTTAGAGCCGTGAAAAATTCAAACTTTTACGCTAACGAAATCAAATACACAACCGTTTACCGTTAGCCGTGCTGCAAATTTTCGACACTCGCAAGGGAATCAAACCTACTTCCCTTGAACTCAGAATCTTGAAACATCATACAATATACCTACAGGTTTGCACGGAACCCTCGGTGCACTAGTCCGACTCCCACTTGGCTGGTTTATAAATAAACATTCCGGACATCTAACACACAACGCCATCTAGTCCCAAGCTAAGCAGAGCTTGTGTTATGGGTACTAGACAACTGATATGAATACTTATATACATTTTTTTTGTAAATACATACATATTATACATAGAAAACACCCAAACTCCGAAACAAATATTTGCAGATCATACAAACATTTGGTTCGACCCGGGAATCGAACCCGAGACCTCAAGCTTAGCAGTCGCATACGCTACCACTTACGCCACCGAGGCAGTTTTTTTACAGAATAAGTACCCGAGGGCACCCATTTTCAGTATAGATTCTGGGATCGGGTCAATTCTAGTCATTCTAGTAGTAAACATTACTTAAGCTTTGATTTTGAACACACGGTAATAATAATAATGATACAGCATTTAGGATTATAAAGCACTAGCTTTTGCTTGCAGCTCCGCCAGCGAATATGTCGGGTATTCGCGATAACCAGTTTTCGCGCTGATTCTTCAAAGTGATATACTTTTTTATTTATTGTTGAAATGAAACAAACACTAAATTTCAAATCGGTTAAGCCGCACAATATTTAAGTCATTTTTTATTTTACTGTCCAAAATTTAGAAATCGCCTTTTAGTTCACTGTTAGCTTGTAATGTGTATAAATTAAATAAAGTTCAACCAATAAATGTGCAATCATAATAATTACGCCACTATTGCAACCTGAATTCATTAAAAGTACCTTAAAACAAGACAAAAAACTTCTTCAAGTAATAAATTAAGTTAATAAAGAAAAAAGTGGTATTTTAAAACAAAACCTTCGCCCACACATTGTCATACTAATTATTATGAGTCAAAGTCAGTTAAGTCACAACCCCCTCTCTCCTCCCTTTCCCCACGTGTGTTTATCGAGATGCAAGTATAATACCTCCCTTTGACTTATTTTTTCCTTTGTTAAACTGCATTTTTCCGCGAACAGAGTGACAAAGTAAGATGAAACGAGCTCGCCTAATTAGCGATGGAAACATAGGGGGGAGCGTTTTGTGCGCGAACGCTTACTAGATAAAACGTTACTATGATATTAAGTACTGTGTACCTAATGACCATGCTGATAGTGTTGATGTAGATTCTCATCAAACTGTACACTTTCGTGAAACTTGAAACCGTTTAGAAACTTGGTCTTTCAACCCACACGTAGCTTAGTAATACTTAGTAATAAGTACTTAAATAAAAGTGGAATTATAAGTTGCCGCTGATCATAAAATCAAAATCCAAATGGTTCAAGAATAAAGTCAAATGACGTGTTAATATAACTGATCACATTTTTTAACAGATATCATTAACCAAAAGGGATTTAATTGGTCAATCTATAAAAACTTACACCGTAAGTGTCCTTTAAAATAAGGCTTAACTTTTGATATGTAATGCTAATATGGTTTTTAGTTCCCGTCTTAAATAAAGTCCCGTATGTTTTATAATAGTGTTGTATTAAGGATATGACGGCTGACTTTCGCGAATTCATAATAGCGTTTGATGCAACCGCGTGTAGTATACATTAAATAAAGACATACTCGTTATGTTGACTTTTCATTGGCCTGATCTGATAGTGGAGGGTCGTAAGAGCGACTGTCAACCGCAGTTACTGAGAACGCCTTTTTCATGGAAGAAGTCTTATGTTGTATTTAGAATTAACTGCCTCGGTGGCGTAGTGGTAGCGTATGCGCCTGCTAAGCTTGAGGTCTCGGGTTCGATTCCCGGGTCGGACCAAATGTTTGTATGAACTGTAAATATTTGTTCAGAGTTTGGGTGTTTTCTATGTATAATATGTATGTATTTAGAACATATATATATGTATTTATATCAGTTGTCTAGTACCTTAGCGTACCTTAGCTTGGGACTAGATGGCGTTGTGTGATAGATGTCCAGAATATTTATTTATTGTTCCCTTTAGGTGGCAGCGGTTTTGAAGGTAATTGACCCTACTAAAGCAACGAAAAAATACTGTCTTTAAGACCGTAGTGACATTCCGCTAGAACTAGCCCATTTACTTAGCATACATACTTAAGCTTAGCTCTCCTGAGTACAAATATAACTTCAATTAAATATGACTATGGCAAATCTTACATTAACATAATTTTCACAAGTAACACTTCATTAAACTGTGTATAATTCCACATCAAACAACGTCAAACCACCAAGGAAACTTCGCCCACAAACATGGGCGTACCCAGGTTCTGGGCCAGGGGGGGGCAAATCGGGTTTTTTTAAAAGCACCTCGTCAAATAAATGGATATGAAAAAGGCATTGGCATGGAATCAGGTGCACCCTCGGAAGGAAATCCCTAGAACCTCGACGTATCTCGGGCCACCTATTTTAAAAAGTTGAGGTAGCGCCGCTACCCCGGCTTGCTTCTGCTAGGGTGATCCTCACCTTTGGCCGGAACACCCCCGTGGAATTTGGAGGCGGAAGTGCTCTCCGAAGTTTATCGACGAGCGGCTGAATATCGGGCGGAGAACGGATTTCCTCCTCCGCCCGAAGAGATACGCGAGTGGCGTGAAGCCACTCGTCGAGCCACCATGGCTAGTTGGTCGTCCCGGCTGGAGGCTCCACGCGCTGATTTTGCCACCGTGGAGGCGCTCCAGCTGGTCAACCTCGAGTGGGCAGGGCGGCAGCACGGGACTCTTTCCTTCCGACTGACGCAGGTGCTTTCCGGGCACGGTTGCTTCGGGAAGTACCTGCACTCGGTCGCTAGGAGGGAACTGAGTCCCGCCTGCCACCACTGCGACTGCAGTGAGGACTCGGCCCAGCACACGCTGGCGATCTGAGCGCTTGGGTGTCGCAGCGTCGGGCCCTCACTACAGTCATAGGAGGAGATCTCTCGCTACCGGCCATCATAGGCTCCATGGCCGGTAGCGATTGCAGTTTTACCGCGGTCGCATCCTTCTGCGAAGACGTAATTTCGCAGAAGGAGGCGGCGGAGAAGGCCCGAGAGGACAACCCGATCTGCTGCCGTCTAAATTGAGATTTAAACAGCAGACAGTGCCCGCTTCAGTGCGGGCAGGCGCTGGGAGGGGTCCGGTCGTGTTAATAGCCGTGATGCCTCTCGAGCCAATCCTCCATAACGGGTCTTACCGCGGCAATAACGGCGTGCCCAGCACTCGGTTGCCCAAGTCGTTTCTTCCATTCCTCCACAAGAACCTGGTGGAATTGAAATTTCTGGTCTTCGATTTCTCGAGTCTTAGGTCTCCTACCTGAAGGTCAGCACTCGTTGCGGACGTCGCAATAACCCGATATCGCTGGCCTTCAGGACCTCAGCCCATACTGGGGACCGCACAACGCCCGCGTATAGTCTCCTGCAGGAGTTATCAGGCCCCCTCATATTTGGCAGCAACCGAACCAAGCACGCGCTGCGCCAGCTTGGGAATCAGACTTCGGAAATGGTGTCCCATCGGCCTTCGAGTGCGAGCCAATGTGAGCTTAGATATAGACCGGTGGAAAAACCATATCAAAGCAAAATAAGGTGATATATCTAGGCGGCACAAAAACCTGTACTGGATGCTAGGACGAAACTACATATTATTACTGGACAACAAATTTCTGATATATCCGACGATATTATTTTGCTTCCGAGAATTATTTGTAGTGACTAAAATACATTCCAAATGAATATGCATGTCAGCTGTCCATAAAAACTACATAAACCGACTCGGAAGATTTGATATCTTAGGACTATGATGAGTGGTTCTCCTCGCTAAAGAGCATGATCTCTGATTGTCACTACGCTCGAACATCGCATAGCCCTAGGACTGATTCCGATTCCGATTGCCGATCTTACAACAACACAGAAAATAAATCTTTATTTGTCCATAGTCGATCTTAGTCACGTTTTTACGCGTCTGAGTGTGCTTTATATATAATCGAGAGAAGAAAATAGTAGGAACGTCAACATCTAGGGGGGGGCAGCTGCCCTCCCCTGCCCTACCCTGGGTACGCCCATGCCCACAAACATCCAATAGGTAAACAATTTTATTTACAAACACTCCTTAATATAAAGGGTTCGATAAATAAAACATAATACCGCATTATAGCGGAGCGGATGAGCTTTGAATAATTCAGTATAATCACCATGAAAAGATCAAAGCAATGCGATGTGCTGTTTACCCGTATAATTTACTGAGGCATTTTCTATTAGTAGCTTTAGACAATTAAAAGCCCGATGCTGATAACTACCCTGCAAAGGTTTTCTTAGTAATAGTAAGTCTATCTGCGAACTTGGCAAGTAGATTACGAAAGCAAGAATAATATACGTGCGTCAGCGCTTGCGTTGGCAACATTACTAGATAAACGAAGGCAGGGCGATGCGTGGGGATGAGACGTGAAGCGCATTCCAGCTGGGTGCGCAGATATTTCCGACGAGTTGTGTATACTGGTCCTTGATGATAACACTTTACTTTAATTATAAGCTTATTTAAAAATACACTCGATTGCGTGGAAATATATTAACACCATCATCACAGTCAAAATATATCCACTACCACACAGGCCTTCCACAAAGTTTTCCACAACAACCGGTTATTAGCATCCGTCAAGCTAAATTACACCAATCACTGCTTAAAATAATGTAACACAGCCTATGTTGGGGATCACCGCTAAGCGGTTCTCGACATAGATTCTGTCAGATTCTCACTTTTACTAGGAAACAGCATTTTATAATAAGAATGTTTTTATGAGGAAATCAAGAAAGTTTAAGTAGACTGCTTTACTTGTTTCCCGAACGATAATTTCGGCATTTAACGGGACTTAAAATAAAAGTCGAATTATTATTTACAATATTATAAATTGTGGTTATGAATAACAACCGTGGGAGAGCTATGCTTCGGCATGAATGGGTCGGCTCGACCGGAGTGATACCACGGCCTCACAAAAAACCGGTGTGAAATAGCGTTTGCGCTGTGTTTCACCGAGTGGGTGAGAATACCAGAGGCCCATACCCCAACTCCTCTCCCATCCCCTTTCCCATCCCCCAAAGGTCGGCAACGCACTTGTGAGGCCTTTGGTGTTGCGAGTGTCCATGGGCGGCGGTAATCGCTTACCATCAGGCGATACGTCTGCTCGTTTGCCAACTATTCAATATAAAAAAAAAAAAAAATGCTTAGTGGTTTAAATTCTTCTTTTTTTAATGCATGGTCCTGCCAAAGTGTTTCTGCTCTGCCTGGTGGAAAGCGTGAGCAGAGTCCAAGAGCGGTGGTCACCACCGCTCTTGGACTTCTTGGACTCGCTTACCATCAGGTGATACGTCTGCTCGTTTGCCCACTATTCAACAAAAAAAAATCGTAAACGCCATATTATTACATCATATCAACATTCCATTGCTGAACATAGACCTCGCATTTGCAAAGAGATTTTGGCTTACTATACCACACTGGCCCGATAGTAACGGTTAACGGACAAAGGCTTTGCTTAAAGTTTTCATTCACTTTGCAGTGAGCGCAGTTTGCTCTTTTAGTCAACTTTTACGACACCCACAAGTTCAATCCGTGACCAAAGGAAGATCTTTGCAAATTACAACAAGAAATCTTTGAGAAAGTCTGGCAGTCTGAATTTGAAAACTCCCGTTTTAGTTAAAGTAATAAAACCTCTATTTCTACAAAGGTGAATAGCAGGAACAACTGACCTGAATATGCTATCAAAGCCTGACCTAATGTTAAGTCGTTAATTATACTTTTTACGCGCAGGTGGACGTAAAACAATTGTCTATCCGCTGTCTGCTATATAACAGTTTAATTAAGAGGTCTAGTGGTACTATAATACCTAACTATAAGCCAGATACAAAAAATATCTTGACGCTTATTGAAATATCTGAAATACATGCAAAAAAGTATTAGTGATGAGACAATGACCTTGGGGTAGGAAAATCGCAGGTGAGCTCGGGACACTGAACTCGCTTGTAACATCTTCAAAAACTGAAATTTCTTTAGAGCGTTTTAAATTTATGATTTATTAGTGTCAATGTATTGTCTAAATGTAGATTTCAGTGTCTCTGGGGATGTTTTGAATGGTCACAATTTAGTAGTTATAATTACTATTTATGTTTAAATAGTTTCTGATTTTGTTTTTAATATTTTGTTAGCAAACTTTTTTAAATTACTTTTATCTTTTTTTTTTTTTAATTAAAATCAGAAACATAAAATTACTGCATTGATTGACTAAATAAAAAGTCGTTTTTTATTTAATGACATCGATATCTTAGTAAATTATAAAAAACTGTAATTTATACTATTACAGTATTTAAAGATATAAATTTAGTGTCAACAAACGAGTACTGAAATGGTACATTATTCGATGTTGAAAAAATCCTATTAATTCTGTTAAACAATAATTTCACCTATTTATGCAACAAGGAACCAATCCATACACATGCTAAATCAAAGAATTATCCTTATCTACTTATAAATAGGGCTCTTATTTAGATTTTGGCATGTTAGTGGATTGGTTCATTTTTGCATAAGTAGGTCAAATTTGTACCTGCCTGAGTAACCAAAATAAGACGCCTATAACACCCCAAGTTCTATAATCTACATACTATCTGATATCGTCTCTTGATTGTAAACGATCTTTCTCGTCTGAATCATTACCGGTAACACACATGACTGAATGAATCCGAGTGCAAAAATCTTTATTATTTAAAACTGTGTCAAATGCCTGGCTAATGACCTGGCCACTGACACTCAGGCTATGCACCGCCACTAATGATATATCACTTCTTTGAAACAATTACTTATTTTTAAACTTACATTGTTCGGTGTAAGGATTTGGTACTGCATTAATATTTTATGTATGCAAAACGTATGATGCGGATGCAAAACACTTCAGTGTAAAAACGAGTATAGAAAAGGTCAGTTATGTTTCGTATTTCAATTAGCAAACGGTAAAATTAATCTTAGTGTCAAAGAATGCATAAATTCTTTACATTCTATTGCTGTTTGAACACGATAAGTGGTTGAATGGTTTACTTTAATGATAATTATCATTAATGTTGTAGATGATGGATTTCACTACTAGTCACTTAAAAGACTAACCATAAATAATTTCTAGACTTTAAATACTTTAGCGCAGTAGTTCAATAGCAAGTAGATATCAACACTCAGTTACTGGTCACTGCAGTATTTGAAACCCCTAATAAATGTATTTTTTTTAATTAGTGGTAAATTAGTAAGTAGTATGGAAAATCGGTTTCTTAAAATTAGTTTTCCAATAGATTACAATGTCACCGTTGCTTTTTAACGAGTGAATGAAGTTACCAGAACTCAAAATTAGAAGAAATTTTATTAAAAGAATACTGAACCCATTTCTTCCAGTAACCTTAACCTATTCACCATCAAATATATCTTCTTTATTTTCCTGTTTATTAAACCATACTTACATTTTAATTAATCTACCTATATAAATTAATCACTGAAATATATGTACGCTCATAACTTCCGATCAACTGCAGCAAATTAGGTAATTCTTTTTTATATGTTTGCTAAAGTCAGTAAAGAAAATGTTATGAAAATCGGCAGTGTACAATATTTCAGTCCTCGACTGGACTAAGCTCAGACTTGCATTAATAATACTAGTTTATAATAAATACGGAGTCGGTAATACAAACAAAATGCTAGATGTTATAAATGATAAAATATATCTTACCTCACTTTAATATAACAATAATTTACAGTTTCAGTTTCAACCTTGGGAATGGCAGAATCATTATTATCCAAACAATGCAGTCATTATATTTAAAAATAAAGTAAGTTGATATGAATTTAATAACGTTATAAATATATATTGCTGTTTGCAAAAACTTTTACCCTTGAAATGTCTTCATTTTAAAGCGGACGAATTCGTTATGTCGTAGCTATACTTTTGTCCACGGCTAGGCCCGCGTGTATGTCGGATATGGCGGTTATAAGTAGTCTATGTGTTATTCTGATAATTGAACTATAACACTGTTAAGTTTCATATAAATTCATTCGTAAATTTAGTGTAAAAGAGATTCGTTTAAATTTTCGTAATCAAAATATTATAACGATTATCCATTTTGCGGTATTGTATCGTATATATTCTACTATATAATACTACAATAAAACTTTCCTGCCTTTTCCTTCCCATCTCATAAACTATTTGTATTAATCTGATTTCTTAAGTGCAGCCGTTAAAATAGGTTTCCTCTTAATTAAGTAAGTTACTTAAAATGACAGACATAAATATTGAGGATGCTTAAAACACGATACGTGTGAAGGTGGGCCGGGTCGCTCGTAAATTATGAACTTCTAAATTATGTTCGAAAATTAAAAACATTACGTTAAGTATATAATAAATAAGCCATTAACACATCCGCAAGTAATCACTAGCTTATTTACAACAAAAAGTCCTAGATAAGCACCGAACCGCGAAAAAGCTAAAATAATAGTCGCTTACGAGCAATTACTGAAAGCAATAAACAGCTCATAAATTCAATTACTTAATGCAAAAAATGATTTATCTGCCCAGTGGGATTGTGGAAATAAAATTCTATAGCCGAACCAAAATCGGCATCGAGCCAAAATGTTCAACTGTGGACAAAAAATGCGCCCATTCGTTATATTAATGGTTGAAAATAATAAGCAAGGCTCATATATCAGTGTTGGTGAAGTTGCATTTGATTTTTCATATGTTGGCTTAAAAAGCTGAATGCGATTGCCAACTTTGGAAAAGATTTACAGGAGGATATAGATATTGAATTATTATTTTATTATGATTTTTGTTGGTTATTTATGATCTTTGCTTATTTTATTAAATGTCGATCGATTTTTATAATAGTAAAAGGTTTCATATGAACAGATTCCAATTTCCGTGCAGTATTAAACAGGTAAATTAATTGATATATCAGAAAACATATGGCAAAATCCTTCTAGGTATCCGTGCGTGATAGATTTATAATATAAATGAAATTTTACAATATAATAATCAACATGAAAATATGCAACTTCAAAAAAGACCTCTCGCAGAAGACGTAACTAAAATAATATATGACTCGTGACTAGCATTGACTGAACAAAATAAATTTATAACAAGTTGAAAATTTCAAAATAGTTAAAAAAAAAACTTAAAAAATCAGAGTATATGTTTCGAATAAACCTGAATATATTATTAACAATACGAAACCCCATCCAACCCTTCTCAGAAGTCAGTTTCAAATTACCCCAATTACATCCAAATTGAAACCAAACACAGAATAGTGGACCCATTGTTTTTAGACGAATCAATCAGGAGTATCGAGCCATTAGAGGCACACAAAAGCCGCACAGTGGTTCGAACCGCAAAAAGTGGTAGACAAAATTCGAATGCAAGAACCGCAACGCTCGCGGGAAAATCAATCAGAATAGCGTGCGATGCATTACCAAAGGCTTTTTTCCACTATACCTGTACAATATGTTGTTTCGTAATTGAATAAAACAGTATTCTATTTGTGAAACTGTACAAATTAGGCTTGCTTTGTTTAAGCGAGGCAATTTTGTTGGTATTGGCTTTAAAAAAGCCTCTGAATATTTTATTGTTCTCGAGGCTATTTCAATATGTTTAGAAACGGTTTAGTTTAGAATGTTGTGTGTTTGCTAAAAGACATTGAAGTTTGTGTAGTTGTATGTGAAACTTTTCATTTATTTCATTCTTACCAAGTTTTTACTCTTCACGGCTATTTACATTTTACAAATCACGCGGGTGTTGATTTTGTGTCTTTTTCCCGTAGAATCAAGGGGAGTCCCTACTTAATCATTAGTAGTAAAAAGAATGAATAAATGTATAGTAATAAGAAAAAATTTAAGAACAGAGAGAGATTTTTTTCAAATAACGAGAGTACGTAAAAGGTTTTGATTATTTTAATAAAGACACTAGCTGACCCACGCAGCTACGTTTGCGTCTTCTATTGCCCATAGCGAGAAAATTTTCTCCCGTTTTTGAAACATTATATATTGGTGCTTCGCTCCTATTAGTATTAGCCTGATGATATATAGCCTTCCTCTATAAATGGACTATCCAACACTGAAATAATTTTTCAAACTGGACCAGCGGTTCCTGATATTAGCGCGTTCAAACAAACAAACTCTTCAGCTTTATAATATTAGTATAGATGGTCACCCATACACACACATAGTGGATACTTAATTTAAATCGGTCCAGTAGCTAGGCCCTACGGTGAAACATCCAAACATATATAGACTGATAAATATATTGACATTTCTTTTGGCTTTAACTTTACTCACTCAATAAAAAACAATAAAATAAATGTTTGGCATTGGTTTTTGTTAGGCTTTGGTATTATTTCCATCGAGGCGGCCCTCGATGTAAAAATGTAGAACTGAAACCTACCTTAATACTAATGGTCGTATTAAATTTTATTGCATTGATAGATTAGTAGTACTAGATAGTCACATTATGTGTTGATCAAATTTATGTTAAATGTAGTGTTCCTAATCACGATTAGTGATTTCTAATCCTAATTATTATAAATGTGAATGTAAGTTTGTTTGCTACGCTCTCACGCGAAAAGTACGGCACCGATTATCATAAAACTTTGTACACATCTTGTTGGAAGTATTAGAAGAACATTGGATACTTTTTATCCGCGAGTGAAGCCGTGGACGAAAGCTAGTGAGTATAAATAGATGCTTTCTACAATTTATTGCTAACGCCTCTATTCTTGTGTATAGTTGGCTAATAGATAATAAAAAATAAATAAATAAATATTTCGGACATCTAACACACAACGCTATCTAGTCCCAAGCTAAGCAGAGCTTGTGTTATGGGTACTAGACAACTGATATGATTACATATTTACTTTTTTTTTGTAAATACATACAAATTATATGTAGAAAACACCCAAAATCCGAAACAAATATTTGTAGATTACACAAACACTTGGTCCGACCCAGGATTTGAACCCGAGACCTCAAGCACAGCAGTCGCATTCACTACCACTGCGCCACCGAGGCAGTTCAAGATGACGTGTTTCCACATATTTGTTACTTTTCTAATCACGTATATCTAGCAGTAAAAGCAGGAGCATTATTTTTGGTTATTACAGTATAATTACTGCCTAGGTTCAAAGTAGATGTCCGTTTATAAAATTTGAAAAGAAGATGAGAGAAGAATAGGATATCTGTTACATAATAGTATTAATTCCTGTACATATAAATAGGTATTAGTTTTTTAAATAGACAAATCACGAAGAAGACCCAGGTCCATTACAACGATTAGTGGATTAGAAAGAGTTGTCCTAACTGAAGATCGAATACATAACACTTGGTAAGAAGCGGTAAGATGAGCGCCTAAACCACTGCGCCATTCATGGAGTCATTATTCTATTAATGTTTATTAACTATTAACTCTGTGTTTTGCCGGTTACCGATCTGCGAACTTGACTGTTAAAGTGCACTGTTAACGCTCCGACACGCTTTTTGTTTCAAATACACGAAATTAATACACTGTCCGTATTTTAGAGTCAGAGATTTAATCAAAAATGTACATTTAATGACTTATTCATGTCGGGGGCAAATAAAAAACAAAATGAATCCTATAATCACATCACTTAGATGGTTATCATGGCATGCTATGTCTTTAAGATAATGTACAATCTCATTTACAATATTAAATTGCTAAATAAAAACCTGTATATAAAAACACATACCTTTTTTAGCTTTAGCCCGCGGCTTCGTTCGTAATAAAATTATGCTAGATATTTCTTCAATAATAAACATTTAGTTTGTTAATTCGTTTCTGTCCCTCAGATTTTTTAGATGCCAGAATATAATCTATTTCTATGTCAAATTTAATGTAGATTATGTGCAGTTGTCCGAGACGTAATTACGAGTATTGAAGTGTTGGTAGGTCCAGAAAAGACTAGACTGAACATTCTGGATGTAATTCCATTCATCCTCCAAGTTTTATATTTCTTAGTAATAATATTATCACCTTTGATCGTGTATTGTGACTGGTTTTTAACGTTACACGATATTTAATCTTACTTTGGGAATTAATACCCTTAATAAGTGGAAAATACCTTTAAATTACCCGAGCGTTAAGACCAAATTCGACTGGCTGTGATCATAAACAGACTGTCCATCTGTATCCACGTTTATTTTCGATCAAATAATTATACGGATTTCATGTTACCTGTACACAAAAATTATATAATACATTCATAATGAAATACATGAAAATATATGTAATAATAGCTAGATTAAAAGAAACATTGATACACGAATGAGCTGCAAGTTGAGTCGCGTGCAAGTTACAATAAAAAAAATTAGGGGCGATTTGCAGTTCGCTATGAACGGGCCAAGCCATTCAGTACTAAGATACAAATAATTAACAGTACTTTAACATAATTTGGAAACTAGTTTCTGATTAAATGTTCATGTGAAATGTATTCGTGATGATATTGTAAAGATTATTACTTTAGAGAGTGAATGAAGAATGAATAAAGTTTACAACTTTAAAGAAACAAACATCGTGCGATATTTCTGCCGTAGAAAAGAGTGATTGATTTTTACATGTCAAATATTATCTTTTGGCTTCACTGCTAGTTTTGTTATTCACGTCCTAAATATCATACGAAACTTTCAAGCTGTCCCTTTGGTGATTAAGCACCAGATATCTTCTAAACTTTGCTGTACAAATTACCGCGATGTGTACACAAAGTGTACACTATTATAATACATACATTTCTTTCTTAAAAATATTGCGTGCGTACAAAGTACATATGTTAGAAGTGATAATTCTTTGCCAAACTAAACCCTTTCTCACTCTCTCTCTCTCTCCCTCTTCTTGGACAAAAACGACCCACATTTACGTGTCACTTTTATTGCGTATTAAAATTTAAAATTTTACCCTAATGCGCGCAAAGAAGTTTCACTTAAAAAATCTTACTTATGTTGTGGATTACGTTCGCATAATAAGCAGAACATCACAAACTCATAAATGTATACAAAGGAATTCAAGCACAATGCTAAGTGATATTTCTGCTCGTACTTCATGATTGTGGGTTATAAAATGGAAACGAGACTCCTTAACCAACACGGTCTTAATGTTTGTAAATTCGCTCAACACTTGCATAAAAAATATATAAACACATTTTTTTTCGTTCGAGTGTGCATTGGACGTAGCATTTGTTTCCATAACTGGTTTCAGAGTATTGTTGTTGAAGGTTGGTTAGTGCCTTTGGGAGTTCGCAAACGATTCCTGGATTATATTCGAATCAACATTTTTCCTAACTTGAATGGGGATCAACAACCCATAAGCCCACGACTGGCTTCGTGGTAAATGATATGAATGTAATAAAATATTATTTTTGAAAATTTCGTTGCTGTTTTTTTGTTGTTTGAAATACGTATATTTTTAATATTTCATGCAAAGTATGAAGTTGTGTGTGAGACAGTAAAATATACGTATTTTTAATTAAATTGGTCTGTTTTTATATTACGACTTTTTTTTAAACCGCAGTCATAGTTATCTATAGTCTGCCAGTCGATTTCTTAGATAAACAATGGCAACTTAGGCTGAAATCTATAAAACGTGCTTAGACTTACCTCACGAGTTAAGTGGGCATTGAAATTTAAATAAAAAAAAAAGGATTGGACTACCCTTAACATTTAGGGGGATGAAAAATAGACGTTGGCTGATTCTCAGACCTACCTAAAACGCTCCCAAAATTTCATGAAAATCGGTCCAGCCATTTTGGAGGAGTATGGTAACTAACATTGTGACACGAGAATTAGCTTACCTTATACTGCATCTGGTGTACAATAAAGTGATATATCATTATTACTATAAAGCCAACCAAGTGCTGAACATATATCCGTCAAAGTCGTCAAAATATCTGTTATTACAAACTTTTGCTTTCCATGACAACCTGTAATTAAGACAGCACCAATACTTGTATTTTACTGTTGTTTCTTAGCTTTTTAAAAGTATGTTCTTGTAACACATTTGGACAACTTACCAAATAAAATAAATAAATATAATTTCACTAATCCACCAAGTTTTACTAATTGATGCTATGTTTTTTTATATAATATATAAAGAGGATAATACTACAGCCAATTATATCACAAAATATTACTAGACTCCACATTTATTACTATATTTAATTTCATAAAACGAATTCATATTTGTATTTTCATAATTTGAAAGCAACTTCCAACATTAAAATAACTCGAAAACATTTAAAAGTTATAATTCCACTCATGACTTTATTCAGTGGTTGTACGATATAACTGATATTTGTAATCTCTACAAATTCGTAAAGTTAGAGGTACCGGTTTGCTTAGCGCAAACTCTCACGGCAGCATTTTGCTCCAAATTTTCCACATATTGACCGAAACTTTCAGAGTTTACTCGGAAAACTAGCTTGTTATGTAAACATGTATGTACTACGTACCTCTGATGGCCACTTACGACTAATCAGGAGCGAGACAGAAGTCAGCAAACAACTCGCCTGGCGAGAACCTCCCCTAACTACTTCTGTTTTTTTTTTCAGTAGCAATGCACAAGCTTATGTGTTTGCATAGAAAGGGGTGCTTTATACCCCCTGCTAATTTATTATTTAAAATACGAGCTGCTAGTCACGCAAACGTAGATGTTTCGGGTATTGTTTTTGAATTAGAGTACCGTGTCTATGTCAGATTATGTACTTATTTAGATAAGACAGTGAGGGATTCGCTTTTTAATTCTTGGATATATTTTGAGTTTTATATTTCATTTGAAATATTCAATACATTTAATTCTGCGGTATGTTTGTTTTGTTTTTGTGTTCTTGTTGTAAATGATGAAATTAAATATAACCCGTTAAAACCACACTAAAACTTTTTACGGCGGTAGATACAGAAAAGTATATAGACATGTCGTGAATTTCAGAATTTAAATAACATTACAAATATTAATATTTTTGAACAATAAAACACAGTTAATACCAGTACCAGTAGTAGGTACTCACATTTGGAGTGTATTTAATCCGCCGCCGCCGCCGCATCGCGTTACAGTGCTTAACATTACGAGTACTATTTCACTTATATATTATAATATACAATTAAAGAATCTAAATGTAAGAATATCAAACTTAAGAAGACTTTTACAAAAAAGATGTCTGAAGTGGAAACTCCAGAGATCCAAAGTGCAGGTCCCGCAAAAGACACCGTAGCCCCTTGGCACTCTCTGATAGTTTGAAACTCTTCTGCAACCTTTTGCAGAAGAGTTTCAAACTATCAGAGAGTTCGTTTACTCAAGGCGAAAGCAAGTTAATGTTTGCTCCAAACAGATTGATGACATGGAAACTAGGCAGCGTCGTAAGTTTCATGTGATCTTGGGTATCGAGGAGACTGAGAAAGAGGCCTGCTAAGATGTCACACTTCAAGCCATCAACAACAACTTAGGCCTCAAGAATATTTCTGCTTCCTCTATCAGAGTGTGCCACCTTCTTGGAGTGTCGAGCAAAGATCGTCAGCGGCCTATACTTGTACCTAACTAAAAATGACGTCCATCTTCGCTAGGCCAGGTTACATTACGCTATATCTGCGTGCTGGTCAAGACGTTAATGTAGTATTTCATACAAGATTTCTAATGATTGTGCATCTACACTGTTTTGCTCTGCATCACTCTAAGGTCGACTGGTAGAAAATGCCTACGGCATTAAGTTCGTCTTCGCAACATTTGTGCATAAAGGCTTAAATAAATCAATTAAAAAAATATATCATGAAATCTAGGAGAATCTATGACAATTATCATTTTTTTTATAAATTGGTACATCTCACACAGTCATTATCTTTAGAGGAAATATGGTAAATAAATTGCCTGAAAAATTAAATTATCGATTCCCGGGTCGGACCAATGGAATGTTTGTATAATCGGCAAAAACTTGTTTCGGAGTTAAGGTTTCTATATATATATAAATGTATAATATGTATTATATTTACAAGATATTTACTAGTATGTATGACATTAATAGTTACGAATTTTAAATAAACAATCCCCAGACAGAAGAAATGACAATGTAATTTGTTGTGGGCTAGAATCGAACTTACGTCCTCTGACATGACAGTTAAGATTACTAACCACCTTACAAACAGGTAAGCCAAATATCATTACTTTCGCTTGTAATACGTGATACAAAAATAAATAAAAGAAAATAATTTGCACTATCCCTAATAGCATCTCACGAAATGGATTTAACAGCTGACAACGCGACCGTGACGTGTGCAACAGATAAACCAATTAGCGAACCCTCGCATCACGTCACACCCAATTATCGTCTGTTTTTTACGTTTCACCTAACTTTGTACGTATCATGCTACAACTATTACGCTAACGACTATATATATATATATATATATATAGTTACAAAGATTGTATTTATACATAAATTTTACCAGGAGACACAGAGACAGGCTTGTGGCGGAACGGGTGTCAATGTCCCACCAACACAACACAGGCGAGGTGATCTGCCTGGCGGGCCACTGACCAACAGTTGATGTTGGGATGTTGTACATATGATACTCGGCGCGAGAACTTCTATTGTGCGATTCAGGATTGGTAGTTACTCCGTGTAGTGCGTTACTTCGTAGTTCAGTGTATCTTCGGTAGATGACGCTGTAGTAGGTTACTGTTGTATGTGGAAGTCGCCACAGGCTCAATCGGAATAACATTCTCGTCTGGTCTCGTAGAAAATCGGTAGTTATATTCCTTAAAATATAGATTGATCAACCTTTTGAACCTGCCAAAGTGGCTCTACTCTGCCCGATGGAAAGGTACAGCAGTTTTTTTATATGTAGTTGAGGGCAAACGAGAAGACGCATCGGCTGACGATAAGCGATTACCGCCTCCCATGGACACCCGCAACACCAGAGACGTTACAAGTGAGTTGGGGGATGGGGAGAGGGATGTGGGAAGGGGTTGGGGTACGGGCCTCCGTTGTCCTCATACACTCGGTAAAACACTGCGCAGGCACTGTTTCACACCGGTTTTCTGTGAGACCGTAGTATCACTCCGTTTGGGCCGGCCTATGTATGCCGAAGCGTGGCTCTCCCACGGTAAGAATCCAAGTAAACGCACTTATTGCAAATACAGACAACGCAACATGTGACCCACACTATAGTGGCCTATTGAGATACTTTAGCATCATTGGGCTTCTGGCGTCACACTCACCAACGAAACACGACAGCACGAATACAGTGTGATACCAGAGTTGCAAATCATAAGGCAGTTAAGGTAATAAAGTAGATTGTAAGTTGTACTGGACCGTGCTGTAGTAGAATATATAGTTTTATTTGGATTTGTAATCTAGTTTTAAGAAACACAATGTATATGAACAAACTGAACGGTATTAATAAATAAATAATTTTGTAAAACTTTATTACCCCCTAAGAAAATAATACCTACATAGCATAGAGAATAGCCAGGAATCCCACCTGGAGAGTGTGAAAGAAAAATAACAGTATGAAGATTGAAAGTACGAGACGTAGCACTAGTGAGAACTGGAATGGACGTACATAGTAGGTAATAGGCTCCAAAGAACATTGGAAGTGCTAGAATAAAAAGAAAAAAAAATACGGTGTGACAGGTGTCACAAGAATCATTTTACAACTTACGAGGTACGTTTCAGGTTCACAACTAAAACGTTTTAGTCCACGGGCCCACATACAAGGGATTTCAGTGATTAATAACAGGCTGAAAGTTTATACACAGCTTCGTTTTGACGAGACACCCAACTTTTATCATTGGACCAAATTCTGATATAATATATTATATATTTTTCATAAAAAATGCATCGGCATACAAATTTGATGGTAATTTTTTTGAGACCTACACTCGAAAAAATATTAACATAATCTTGACAACTTTCGAGTGTAGGTCTCAAAAAAATTACCATCAAATTTGTATGCCGATGCATTCTTTTTGAAAAATATATATTTTGCAAGCCCCAAAACAAAAATCAGCTTGTTATTAATGAAAATGAATAAAAATTTTCAAGTCACCATTCTGACATGTTAGAGCTGGGGGTCACTCGGAAGGTACCATTCACTTTGTATGCCACAAGTTTTTCTCAGTTTTCCATCGAATTTCTCGAAGTATTGATTTTTAGAAACTGTTATTATTTAATTTGGGACACTCATCAAATCGACGTGTTTCGCTCCCTATCGCGCTTTTTCCTGCCACTATCAGAATTTGGTCCAATGATAAAAGTTGGGTGTCTCGTCAAAACGAAGCTGTGTATAAACTTTCAGCCTGTTATTAATCACTGAAATCCCTTGTATGTGGGCCCGTGGACTATTTATACATTTATAATGTATTGCATTTTATTTGCTATAAAACTGGTGTACCTATAGAAAATTAAATTGTAGGTGATGAAAAATAAAATCGTTTTTTCAAAGTTACTTCGTCAGTTTTGTTGCCATCTGACACAGGAATCAAGGTACAGTATAATTTCTTTGTGCTGGTACTATAAAGCTTTGTAATTTAAAATAAAAGTGTATTATGAGGCCTTATGAATTACAATTAGAATTGAATTTCAAGAAAAAATAATTCACTTTGTTTAAGAATTCATATTACAGATGGCGTCACTTATTAATTTCACACAAGTATTTTCTAACAGTAAATAACAAGTGGTTTTATTGGTATAGTGAAGGCCAAAAATATGTTTTTCTAACTAATATGCGTCATAAGGTCATAAGGCATTGCTGCGCTCAACAATCCTGTAGGTAATGACCTCAGTGCATCACGATAGCTTCACTGCTATAGAAAAATACTTCAATTTCAAGCACGCGCAGATTGTTTAGCCAAATAAAGCACGCGAATGTTAAATAAATAGTTGCCTGTAAGAGATTGCCTCCGGGCAATAAGGCCGCCATTTGTATTTCCCTAATTTTAAGCTTACCTTGTAATGCATCTGGTGTACAATAAAGTGATATATTATTCTTCTTTTTTGATGAAATGGCAACCAGCCGGATAACTCGAATCAGCTATTTCTGCCACTGTCAAGTATTTATCGATCGATCAGTCTTCGAGTCTTCAAGTCGTCGTCGTGATGACTTTAATGAAAAAAAAATATATAAAACGTGAATGACATGAAATGGGGACCGTCTTTCGTGATATATTATTATTATTATTACTGTGAACCTGACCAAGTGCTGATCATACATCCGTCAAAGTCGTCAAAAATCTGTTATTACATATGTAAAGAAAAAAATATTATTTTCTTTAGTCGAGTCTTTCCCGCGCATCAAACGTCATTGAACGCATAGAGAATTGACAGATGACGTTTGTAAGCTATGGAAAATATACCACGTGGTCATCTCGTAATTTGTTAAGAGAAAGCAGTCCTTTATAATATTATTTCAATTGTTAGAATATTCTAATTGTGATTAGGGAACAGGCATTGTTAATATTAACATTAAATGTCGTTTCTTTATTTACAGGTATGTAACTAACGTACTAAGTAATTACACCCACACTTTTATTTCATGTACCTATTAAAAAACAATAAATCTTTATTTACAGAGAAACTCAATTTTGTTTGACTGACTGTGTCGTCCTAATCACGAAAATATTTGATAAAATATCATATAAAACGACATTTATTGTCAGAAAATGGAGAAGTTGAAGTTTACGTTTGAAACTAAACCATCAAAAGATGGAAAGTCGAACTACATCGCCATAACCGCAATTGCTACAAAAGAGGACAAAGTTTTCCTTATGCCTGAAGAATATCAAGCGATATCATTCCACAAACATATTCAAACTTCTAAAACTTTTATTACTGTGAAAAATACATTGAAAAAAAGACATCAAACTAGAAGTGTTTGGATAAAAACAACACAGGATATATTACAAACATATGTTGATGAGGATGAAAACATGATGTTTCAGGACCAATTTTTAGAAGAAATTACCCCAGAACAAATGGCTATTGGTAGGAAAAAGTGTTCAGACGATCCTATAGTGAAAATTTTGGAACAATTAGTTGAAAGTCAACAAAACAAAGAAAAACAAAGCATTAAAAAGTTAGCTGACAAGTTTATAATTGAAAAATTTGATGGAAAAAGTTCAAGTGTAAATCAGTGGATGGAAATATTTGAAAAAGAATGTACAAGGTTTGGTATAGTAAAAGAAGAAGAAAAAATTGAAATCTTCAGATTATTTCTAGAAAAGTCATGCACTGATTGGTATTCTTCCATGATGATTAAACTTGGTTTACATTCCGAGTGGTCGGAATGGAAATCAAGTTTTTTGCAAACCTATGCTAATAAAGGGTGGACCGCTAGCAGATATGCTTTATCGTACAAATACCAATCAGGTTCTTTGTTAGAGTATGCGGTAAAGAAAGAAAAACTTTTACTTGAAGTAAGGAAAACAATAGACGAGGGGACTCTTATTGATATAGTTGCTGCCGGCTTACCAGATTTTATAACAGATAGAATTGACAAAGAACAAATGGTACATACAAATAATTTATTTAGTGAACTTGGCAAATTAGAACATTTAGTTTCAAGGAAAAAAATTATCAAGAAGAAAGAAGATACTAAGCCAGATAGGAAAAAATGTAGTATTTGTGAAAAATTAAAGAAAGGTGTACGGTATCATTCAGAAGATTCATGCTGGTTTAAAACAAATTTAAATATTGAAAAAGATAAAAAGCAAATAAAACTTATAAACAATTCAGAATTGGAATGTGAATTGCAGTGTGAAGATCAAAAAAACTAATAGTGCCGCCATTGATCAAAGTGAAATTAGTACTTAATAAAAATGTTGAAATTTGTGGAATTTATGACTCTGGGTCTAATGTCTCATTAATAAATTCAAAATTGTTAAAAATAAATAATGAGAAACCCATTCATTCCAACAAGGCTAATTTAAAAACGATTAATGGCGTTAAAAAGGCAAATGGCATAATAACACTTGATATAGCCATCTTTGATATGGAAAAAAAAATGAATGTTTTCGTAATAGACAAGGAAAATTTCGATTACGATTTTTTAGTGGGACTTGATTGTATAAAAGAGTTTTACCTGGTTCAAAACGAAAACTTAAAAATCACACAGAAATTACCTATACAAAGAAGTCAAATAGTTTCTAAGGAAACAAACAAAACAGATATAGTTCCTAAGGATATAAAATCTGATAATATAATAAACTTCAATGAAGACATACATGAAGAGGACTTCAAAATTTGTATAGATCATCTAGACTATCAAAAACAGGCAGTGATTGATGAATTAATTTCGAAAAATAAATCTGTGTTTGCAAAGGACAAATATGACATAGGGCAGGTAACGGATTATGAGGCACATATTGATCTACTAATAGAAAAATATTGCTTTAAAAGGCCATATCGGTGCACAATACAAGACAAGAAGGAGATTGAAGATCAAATTTCAAAATTATTGGAAAAAAATATAATAGAAGAATCATACAGCCCATTCGCAGCACCAGTCACATTAGCTTATAAAAGAGATGAAAATAAAAGATCAAGACTGTGTATCGATTTTCGAGACTTAAATAAAATCGTTGTCCCTCAATCACAGCCATTCCCTCTTATTGAAGACCTTATTCTAAAGACGAGAGATTGCAAGTTTTTCTCAACGCTGGACCTAAACTCAGCGTTTTGGTCAATACCTTTGCGTATCACAGATAGACACAAAACTGCATTCGTGACGCAGGAGGGTCATTATCAATGGACCTGTTTGCCATTTGGCTTAAAAACCTCTCCAGCTATATTCCAGAGAATAATGTGTAATATAATACGGAAACACAAGCTTGGAGATTTCACTGTATGTTTCATCGATGACATTTTACTATTTTCTCAAAGTTTCTCAGATCATGTTAGTCAGCTGGAAAAACTCTTCCAAGCAATTAAAAGCGAAGGTTTTAAACTAAAATTCTCTAAATGTACATTTGCAGCAGATACAGTTAAATACTTGGGTCATGTGATACAGAATAATTCAGTCAGACCACTAAAGGATAATTTAATATCAATAAAAAACTTCCCAACTCCAAAAACTCAAAAGAATGTGAGACAATTCCTGGGAAAAATAAACTTTTATCATAAGTATGTGCCGAACATAGCCATAAAATTGGAACCATTGCATAACCTTTTGAGAAAAGGACAAACCTTTAACTGGACTGATGCATGCCAGGAGTCATTTAATGAAATGAAACAAATATTATGTTCTCAACCAGTATTAACAATCTTTGACCAAACCCTACCTATTCACATATACACTGATGCCAGTATACTAGGAGTAGGAGCAGTCCTAAAACAGCCACAAAAAAACAATGAAGAAAAACCAGTAGCATACTTTTCAAAAAAACTGAATGAAGTACAAAAAAGGAAGAAAGCTATCTATCTGGAATGCCTGGCAATTAAAGAAAGTGTAAAGTATTGGCAACATATATTAATAGGTCGGAAATTCACTGTATTCTCAGATCACAAGCCACTGGAAAAGATGAACATAAGATCTAGAACAGACGAAGAGTTAGGAGATCTAACATACTACTTATCACAATATGATTTTCAAATTATATATTCTCCAGGAAGATATAACATTGAAGCTGATTGCCTAAGCAGAAACCCGGTTCTTGGACCAAATGAAAACCTAGAGGAGCAGTTAAAAGTAGTTAATATAATAACACTAAAAAATATCCTAAAAGATCAAGTTGAAAATAAATATATACAATGCAGAAAAAACAAGTTAATTGAAAAAGACAATGTTTACTACAAAAAAGTAAAGAAAAAAGAAAAAATTATTATATCAGAGGAATTTAGCATAGATTTTATGAAAAGTGTACATACAGATCTGGGCCATATAGGAATTAAACAGATGCAGAGAATGATTAGCTCAGTGTATACTGCAGAAAATATGACTAAAAACATAAAAAGAATCTGTGAGAGTTGTACAGTATGTTTAAAAAATAAATCAAGGGGGCAAATTAAATATGGGTTGATGTCCCACTTGGGTCCTGCCACAAAACCTTTTCAGATATGCTCTATTGATACCATTGGAGGATTTGGAGGTTCCAGATCAACAAAGAAATATTTACATCTTTTATTAGATCATTTCACCAGATATGCATATATTTTAACATCAAGTACTCAAAATGCGAATGATTTCATCAAACTGATAAGAAACTGTACTGAATGTGATGACATTGAATTGATTCTATCAGACCAATACCCAGGTATTAATTCTAAGGAATTCAAAAATTTTTTGGATGAAAAAAATATTACCATAATTTTCACAGCAGTGAACTCTCCTTTTTCAAATGGTTTAAACGAGAGATTAAACCAGACATTGGTCAATAAAATCAGGTGCAAGATAAACGAACGTGACACTAAAATGGCATGGACAACCGTAGCCCACAACTGTGTACAAAAATACAATGAAACAGAGCACACTGTTACTGGATATGCTCCCAAATACCTACTTTATGGAACAGATGTTACGATTTTGCCAAATGAGCTGAAACAAAAAAAGACTAACCATGATTTAATCCAGGCCAGGGAAAAAGCTCTAGAAAATACAATCAAATCACACAATTATAACAAGACAATTTACGATAAAAATAGAAAACATATAGATTTCAAAGTTGGTGATACTGTTTTTGTAGAGAATGGAAACAAACTGAATCGGAAGAAGCTTGATGAATTGAAACTCGGACCATACATAATTATAGAAAAAATTTCAAACTCAATTTACAAGATAAACACTGACCATAAGAGATCAGAGTCGAATTTTTTCCACATTGCTAAGCTAACACCAGCTCCTGCATACGATTGAAGACCGTACATGAACAGACTTCTTCGTCTTATCGTCTTTACGGGGGGAGATGTAAAGAAAAAAATATTATTTTCTTTAGTCGAGTCTTTCCCGCGCATCAAACGTCATTGAACGCATAGAGAATTGACAGATGACGTTTGTAAGCTATGGAAAATATACCACGTGGTCATCTCGTAATTTGTTAAGAGAAAGCAGTCCTTTATAATATTATTTCAATTGTTAGAATATTCTAATTGTGATTAGGGAACAGGCATTGTTAATATTAACATTAAATGTCGTTTCTTTATTTACAGGTATGTAACTAACGTACTAAGTAATTACACCCACACTTTTATTTCATGTACCTATTAAAAAACAATAAATCTTTATTTACAGAGAAACTCAATTTTGTTTGACTGACTGTGTCGTCCTAATCACGAAAATATTTGATAAAATATCATATACATATTTTTGTTTCGAGGCTGTTCTTGAGGTCCACATAAGAAGATTTGCGATTTCTCAACGCTTGACTAACTAGAAAACGATCATCCCGTGGTTCGGTACATGTCTTTCTGCCAGAACCAAGCCTTCTCTTGACGGAACCGGTCTCTTGATAGCGCTGTCAGGTCCTTTGAACTGTCGACCGACTCACATTTAGCCTCTGAGCCACGAAGCATTGGCTGCAACCTTCTTCAAGCAGCGCAATAATTTTGCTCGCTTTTATCACTTTATCTACCATTTTCGAGATTGCTAAACAGCAATAACAATACTTTTAAATGTCAAGGACATCAGATAATTTAATAAAAATTGACAAAAAGTTAATTAGAGTCGATATTAACTATAGGGAATTCGTGCCACAAAATGTAGTTAAAAGTTGTTTTCTTTGAAAACCAGGCTCAGTCAAAAATTTGAATTTGGAATGTACTCTTATAAACATTATGGCACTTTTATAACTGGCCAGTAACATGTTCAAATGATTAAAACCTTTTTGGTATTTTATTTTTTTCAGCCAGGAAGAAAATCAAAACCGCTCGTTTTTTTTGCAAATGAGTGTATAAAGATTTTAAAAATCGAATATCATTAAAGCTTCTTAGATAGGAAATCCTCCAGATCTTTCCAATGCTTGGTAATAAAATATCCAAGATAATTATAATGGAGCAACATTACAGATACTACTAATGTATCATTATCATCACCCTATCGCAGTCCACTGTTGGACAATGGCCTTTCCAAGTGCATGCAAATGCAAAAGTTTTTTGTAAACTTATTTTTACCCGACTTACTCCCGAAAACTCAAAAATGTTTTGACATACCTATAGTTTATATATTTATATTCATTCACTAATAAATTCCTATAAACTGCACTTGGTAGTAGTATTTAAAGTTAGTGAAACACCAAAGAACTTTAATCCAATATGGTTTTAAATACAGGTATGAAGAGAAAAATGCTTTTGCAAACCTGTAACTAAAGGCTACATAATTACACCGTATGGAAGAAAATTACAGCAACAAAGAAAATAAAATTATTTCTTTTGTATAAAACTTTCTAACCAGCAATTGATGGTTATTGAATAAGAATTAACAACTGTATTAAGCCCTTTTTAAAGATAATGATAAGTTTAAAATGGAAATGACATAATAAATGCATTTCCTTAACTATTACACGTTTACGCTAAGTCAATGGCGATATGACGTCACACACAACACGCGAAGAGTAGCGTCAGCAAAAAAAAATATTTTATTTATTTATATTTGGATAATATTAGACACATTAATTGTGTTTAAAGTTAGTAAGCGTCCATACCGAGCCGGCAAACTTAGCGCGAATGGGTACTAGTAAAACCACTGTTGCGAAGTGTGGACATTCAAATTGGAAGCAGGCATTTTAATCAAGCGTCACCTAGGATTTTTTTAATATTTCTTCTGAGTATGAAATTATAGATGCATGGTGTATGCATAAAATCAGTAGGTATTTTAATAAATAATTTAACTATTAAAAGAATTCTATGAACCTATTATTATGTTTAAATACAAACAGTAGTTACCAAGATATTATTACTTATTAATGAAAATGTAATTTACAGTAAAAACTTGTTTAAGTGCGTCTTTCGCAATAATATCTTCTTGCTAGCCTTTATTATTCCCAAGATTATTTGGGCAGGCTACTAGTTCAACCGGTCCAATGAACGAGCGCAGCGAGACCTAAAGTGACCGAGAGTGAACTAAATTCGAAGATTGAACTAGTTGTCAGTATATTTGGCCACTGACTTCCCAATAACTATTGCCATAGATATTCAGGACAACCGGGACGGACGGATTGACGTGCTCTCCGAGGCACGGACGGGAAACGCCGTCTTTTTCCATACTCCAGGCTGCTATTAAGAAAAACCCAACAGCAGTTCGACTTTGGAATAGAATCCGATACATCTTGATTTGCAGTCACTTACGCCAACCACTAAACCAACGAGGCAGTCTCAAAAATAATTAATTAGACTACAAAGCCTTAATCAACAGTTTGATCTGTTTAGGTGTAAGCACCATTTTGTATTTATTTTATGATTTATAAATTTTTAAAATGTATTTTTTATTTGCGATCTGTGGAAGTGAAGGACAGTAGCATGAAGGAAGAAACCGGAAAAGCGCTTGCTACTTAATTTTATCCATGAACGTGTGTTTTTAATAATAGTAATTCAGATGTCTGAAATACGAAGCCGTCTAGTCCCAAACTAAGCAGAGTTTCCACTATAATGAAACAAATATTTGCAGATAATGCAAGTTCGACTTGGGAATCGAACCCATGACCTCAAGCAATGCATTCGTATACGTTACTGCTGTGACCACTAAGGCAGTCAAATTCTCTTTAAAAGACAAAGACAACTCCCACATTAGGAATAAACATCCTGTGTCGTGGGAGACTTTATAAACATACATGAAACGGACACAAAGAACATCCAGACTCGGGGCAACAATTCGTGGATCACGCAAAGTGTTGTACCGCGTGGGATTTGAAGCCAAGATACTTGGCGCAGTGGCAAGCGGCATGGCGACCGCTGAAACCACTCGGCCAACCGTGCAGTCATTTTGTAGTAAATTGTTGTTGTAATTTGTTGTTACACGTTAAGTAAGATACCTTTTCAACACGAATCACATTTACAGAATATTAAAACATTATTTAAACGTGTATAAATAAGTATTTACTATTCTGTGTTTGAAATGAATACATAAAACTTACTAAAGAGCAAAAGCGCTTTACAAAATGTTTAAGAAAATTAAATGTAGTCTATGGCCTTCAAAAGGTAATGTTATGAATGCCCTGAATAGTATACTTCATTAGCTGAAATTCATAAACGTATATTATGCCCTGTCTTTGAACTGTGTATTGCTTTGTCTGCCTTTGAATTTAAGCTTTATAGAGACAGTTGACTTTGTGCAATGATTTTTGTGAAGCCTGTGGAGCTTGTTTTCAACATGTAAACTTGTTTATAATTATTCCGCAAAAGGAGTGATACCACGGCCTCACAGAAAACCGCGCCTGCGCTGTGTTTCACTGAGTGAGTGAGGATACCGAAGGCCCTTTCTTTTTTTACGCGTGGAAACCCCCTCGGGCCGTCACCCCACCGGGGTTTGCGGCGGGGTGGTGTGTCGGAATCGAACCGACTAAAACCACACGGTGTGCCAACTCTGCGCCAGAGAAGGGAGGAGTCCGGGAACTGCAGTTATTAACACGACCGGAAGCCTGAGGATACCGGAGGCCCTACCCCCATCCTCTTCCTCATCCCCCAAAGGCCGGTAACGCACTTGTAACGCCTCTGGTGTTGCGGGTGTCCATGGGCGGTGGTAATCGCTTACCATCAGGCGATACGTCTGCTCGTATGCCACCTATTCCAAAACATAAAATAAATAAAAAAATCTTAATAAAGATATGGCTCTAACAGATAGTAATTTTTGAGCTTTAATGACAACTGTTACGTATTATGTTAACACTGCATCTTTAGTGTTATACTTTAAATATTAATACTGACTTACACGTGTCACTGGAATGTAGTCAACGAACATGGTGACAGTAATTGATCATGTAACATACCTATATAACGATAGATATATATATATATATGTGTATCAATGTTAGGACTGCATTAAATGTGTTTTTACGTTTAACTAGTTTTTTCTTGTGGCTAATAATGGATAATTAATTTCGACAAACCTATGTCCTTCTTTAAGGTTGAATCTATATTTTTACCTAAATTCATTCAAATCCGATCAGCAGTTTAGCCGAGAAAGTTAAACAGATACAGTAACTTTCAAATTTGCAATATTGAGCATAAATTTATTTTTGTGTTTCATGAGCGAAAAATCGTAGGAGGTACATTATTTCTGTATCTCCTGCGATTACGTAGCAGGAGATACGCAACTACAACTGCGATTCTGTTTCAGGAGATACATTATTTCTTTTATATATATTTGTCTGACAAAGTGATCCTACTCTCCTTGATGGAAAGCATGAGCAGAATCTAAGAGTGGTGGTCCCTATACACAATGATTCAGCAGCACAATTATGCCGGCTAGACCGTAGTGCTACCACGGCCTCTCTGTTGTTTAGCAAAGATTTGCCCTAGTAAGTAATGAGTGAGATTACTAACACTCCTTTACATATCCTTACACATCTTACATACGGCCGTCTCATTCCTTTCATTTTGACTGCTCGTTAGGACAGTGGTAGCGTTTGCGACTGCTGTGCATGCATTTTGGGTTCGATGCTGAGTTGGCTGAACCAAATTTTTGTATAATCCGCAAATATTTGTTTCGGAGTTTGGCGGTTTTCTATGTATAATATGTATGTAGGTATTTATAAAATAAAAAGTATATATCAATTTATATCAGTTTTTATCTAGTACCCATAATACAAGCTCTGCTTAGTTTGGGACTAGATGTCGTTTTGTGTTAGATGTCCGAAAATATTTATTTATTTATTATTTTAAGCCCACAACAATTAAACACGTACTTTGGTAACCAAACTGCTGATAAACATTCTTCTTCTTCCTATCGGTTAACTAATAATAATAATACGGTGTTGGTCCAGTGCTCTGCGATGCAAATATACTCGCTAACGAAGAGTCCGGATGTCAAATGACACCACGATGTATCAACACAATTCCACCCAACATACATATACATTTGTATACACATACATATTATAAATAAATTACATCCAAACAGAACAAATGATCGTGCTAACCTCACACAGATTTATCCTAGGTGGGAATCAAAGCACTAGCTTAGCAGTCAGGAAGAACAACAGACCCGTCCGTTTGTCTATAACTCAAGTGTGACTTTTGAAAGTGTTAATGTGTGGCGATAGTCAACATTCTTCGAGAAACTTAAACGAAATAAAAACACTTTTTAAGGCGGCATAGTTTAACGTAACATTTTCCTTAGGATTAAAAAAGAATATGTAGTAGCGTGTTTAGTATTCTTCATATATCTAAAATGAATTCTTTAGAAATTTCGAAATTGGTACGTCTGAGTTGACTTATTCATAATCGTCGGCAAAGCGAGGTGCGACTGTTTTGTGATAGTGTTTTTATATTTTATTTATAACCCTAGTGTTATATTGTACAGGTTGTTCTGAAATTGCACCAACACACACCCATACATCCATACATAATATTTAAATACTTACTTGCCTACCTACATGGTTGCCTGTAAGATATTGCCATGGAGCGATAAGGCCGCCACTTGTACATACTTTATAACTTATAATAGTTTTAAGTTTACCATGTAATCATACTACTGGTGTACAATAAAGAGATTTATTATTATTATTAAGTTGCAACAAAAAAAACGTATTAATTGTTAATTAAAGATTTGTATAATTTAAAAAAAAACGAAGGAGGAACGAACGAAAATATGAACACAGGTAGGTAATCTTAATCTTGTCTCGATCACGCAGCAATAGGTAGGGATGGGGGGATAGGGTAATATGAGATCATTGAATAAAAAAATTATTAAATTGTAAGTCAACTGAAAATTATAATTAAAGAAACTGGCTATTCCCGTGACGTCCGAACCCTTTAATAACTCTCTCACTTACCGATCAAAAATATTTTATGCCTTTAATAGTTAGTTTTTTTATCGAAATTCCGAGATAAAAAGTAAATGAAAATTTGTCCCGGGCACCGTACAAATTGTAATAAGTTAGAATTCAAATTGAAAATGTTCAAAGACAGAATTAGAAATATGATCAAAGATTGAATGAAACTCTATCATTAATTTCAAACACCCTATGCTAATACTAAAACGCTAGAATGCTATTACCGCTAAGGTCGGAACTTTTTCTTTTCAGTTTAGCCACAATATTCCGACTCGGAGCTCTGTGGGGAATTAATTATGACTTATTTTATAATGCCGTATTTCTGTAAGCGGTAAATTATTGCTTATGTAACTAAATACACTTGTAATATTGCGTATATACGTTATTTTCACTTCGAATTTTAAACTCGATTCGAAATCTAATAATTTGTACAATTAACTCCTATCATTCCGTGAATCTCTGCTTTAATAAGGTTAGTTGTAATAAATAATTTGTTATTTTAATTTGATGATAATTTATGAGTTAATACAAAGAAATAAGATGTAGTGACAAGTTTATTTTTATTTACTGATAAAATGTTCTTTTGCAAATTATAATAATTTATCATATTATTATAATTAATGGGGATTAACTGGGTATTGAAAGAGACGAAGATCCCGGAGTTCGTTTCGTCCTTTCTCCTCAGGGCTAGTCCAGTTAGGAAAGGCCGAACTCATCTATTTCAAAAAAGTTTAAGTTGCAAAAGTTTTAATGTAACTTAATTGCATAATAAATGATTTCATTTCATAGGATTATCATTAAAAGCTGTAACAGAAAGAGAAAGTAAGAGCACAAATAACTTAAAGAGCGTACTCCTTCCTAAAAGGCCGGCAACGCACTTGTGACGCCTCTGGTGTTGCGGGTGTCTATGGGCGGCGGTAATCGCTTACCATCAGGTGATACGTCTGCTCGTTTGCCCCCTATATAATAAAAAAAAGAAAAAATAAAAAAACAAATACTTAAAAATCACAACTTTCTACATAACCATTATTTATGACAAGTATGTTTTCATTTTAAACCATTTCCTATTAATTATATTTAGGGAAACACGGAACAAAATAAACACATTCCACGAAATGTAAGTGGTCCATTACATTTTCTTAAAAACGTTAAACTTGAGTGTTAATTAAAAAGCTTGCCGGGGAAGGATTCTATTCAGTAAAGGGCGTTAGTTTGTAAATTGAGGAAACGTCATCTCCGCCTGAATGAATACGACCGTCTGACAAGGTTTTATTGAAATTGGTTGTACTGGTATTCATAAAATATTAATTGTTATAAAATCCCACATGGAATAGCACTTTGTGTGATCAACAAAAGATATGTCAATGGAGTCTTTTCATGTTGAAGCGGATAATTTTATATATATATACATTGTGTAAATATTTTATGTCAATAGTAATAAATTGGTATTAATATTCTTTGCTTATTATATCTTTTGCAGATTTGGATGCAGTAAGAGCTTGCTTTTAATAGATATGCTGCTCATTCTTCGTATAACCGTCTGTAATATTCAACTATATAGTGTGTATAATTAATGTATAATAATGTATATTCTATTCTATCACGACAGTGTTGGTGCATGGTGACGGGAAGTGCATCAAGTGCTTCTATATACTTAGGACTAAGAACTTATGCTGTCATTTTTAATTAAGTATAAGTGTATCAAAATGTTATCTATCGGTTTGAGTACGCATATCAAAACCCTTTCTAGAAATAATAATATTATGGAAAGATTTTTCACCATTACAATCTGAAAGGGTCTACGAGGTGGAACAATAGAACTTTATGTAAGATAATTAAGGCAGATGAAGAGGAAATTAACCCGGTATCATTGGAAGTGGCAGTCGGATGCTTTTTTCCATTATAAATTTCTCCATTATGGATGTCAGAATTTTTATGCTCCCGACGTGGAATACGTTTTGCATAGTTTTTAAATCATTTTTACACTGAATTGTTTTTAAACGATCTTTTTGATATTATTTTTGTAGAAATGTAATTTGTTACGGTCTTGCGACAGTGCTTATTGGTAGCGGTATGGATCTTAGGGATCATGGAATGCAAAATTTTTATAATATGTAACCCCCAATTATTATTTGGGGAAATCACACGGCTTGAAAAATTTCATGCCTTTGGATTACCGGACCTAATGAATGATGAGTTTGATATTCTACAGACATAAAGTGAACTGACAAGTTTATGGGAAAGTTATGTGGTTTATACAAAGTATCAACCGCAATAAATACAAGAGAACAGAAGCGTTAGCTATTGTAGAAAGAGATTCCGATTCGATAAGAGGGCAGGTTACATTGGCCATAGGCGTAGGCAGACGGTATAAATCAATTTATCGCATTTATTAAAATTAAAGATGTGTATATAAATTATTTATATATATTTCTTTTTATCATTTATAAATAAAATAATTATCTTCCATCCAAAAAAAATAGTATCACAAAAGATCTACTCGAGTAAATAAAGTGAAAGTCTAATACTAAGCCTATAAAAGAAACCAAAAATGAAATATAAAATGAAAAAAATGTTATTTGTACATATACCTAAGAAAATTATTGAATGGAGTTCAAGAGACTGGGTCTCTTAACTAACAATGCGTTTAATTTTCTTCTACTTTTTTCTTTATAATTGGTAAGCTAAAGAAATTTATATTAACAAGAATATATTGAGAGACAAGCTTATTCAATATTCATTTGAAAAGAACCACTCTCACATGTAAATATAAGGCTCTTGTAAATAAGTTAGGCTTAATGCGATGTTAGACCCATTGATATTCATACTGTACACTGGAAATAAACTTTTTAAACTTATTAAGTATGTAATGTTTTTTTTCAATAATTTTCAGCTTCTTGTAGTTACACGAAATTTACATAATGGGTATGCATATTTAACCCGTCGTAAAAAAATATATGAACAGTAAAATCAAGCGTTAACCAAAAGTAAGGCGTTACGCTGCACCGCTTTATCGGCGTCTAACAAACTATTAAAACAAACAGCGCTAGAAAACATATTATTAGGGATAGCTTTGTCGAGACCAAAATGCTTTAGCGCCGAGAATTTCATGGCCCTTACATGTTAATAGGTTTAGTTAGGTGGTGTGACTTAAACTCCTGTCGTGTGTCGGAGTAGACACACATTTTTATTTGGAAAATGTTAATTGGTAAAATTCACATTTTTTTTCTATTGTGGAAATTCAGCTTAATTTTTTTTAATTTTGGATGTAGACGGGTCTCTTGATGATAAGTTACAAAGTATTCTTATCAACGAAGAATTCGTTATCGCACGATATAGAAATTCATCTTCGACAATGACTTTGCTCCTGAGAGATGATGTTCGTAAATTAAATTTAAACGGGATCAACTATTTTCTCACATATAAAAAACTTTTATATTATGTGCTACTGTACAATAATATTTAATTTGTTAATTAAATACATTTAGTTGAGTCTCTTTATTGGCTGAAGATAAAAGAGATTCCCAAGTCAGTTGCAATCCAGAAAAGGATAAAATTTCCACAAGTTACACCAATTACTTCGTCCAACAATGTAAATAGGAAGAAAATGTGTTTGTATACGAGGTAATTTGTTAGTGAGTCAATGTTTATGATGCAGGAATGTGTACAAGTGGAGGAAATATTAAATCACTTCACTAAACTTTCCATATGAAAATAGCACACGGTATGTTTAGCAGCTTCATGATATGTGTGCAGTTATAATGTAGGTCGTTCTTCCTTAAATTATTTACTCTAAGAGAGCCCAAAGATACCGTGTTTGTTTTCTTTTTCTGTGTAATGTGATGTAATATTTTATTTTGTCGTTCACAAAATTTTTTTTTTTATTGATTAGAGGTATGGTGGATGGAGATGATGGTAAGCGATTACCGCCGCCCATGGACACCCGCAACACCACAAGCGTCGCAAGTGCGTTGCCGACCTTTGGGGGATGGGGAGAGGGAATGGGGGCCTCCCCCCATTCCCTCTTCCCTCTCGGTTGGGGTATGGGCCTCCGGTATCCTCACTCACTCGGTGAAACACAGCGCAAGCAAGCAAGAAAATAATGGTAACATCAAAAATACTGACGAATTAAAACAAAAATACAATTTTTTCTATAATAAAAAATGTGTTAATAAACTGGGACGAATTGTGGCAAGACACATACGTAACGTAATTAAAATAAAAACAAAATTGAAAAACATACATTGAGTTCAAGGAATTTAGAGTGATACACAAAATAAAGGGTATATGGCTATGGATAGAAGGGGAGGTGGACGTAATAGCTAAAGAATTGTAGAGTATAGACCATGATAATTACCATTCTTCTAATGTAGGAAAAAGCATTCCTTCTTGTAACTTTCATCTCTTACATCTGCTCCTGCAAGAGTCAAACGTCTTTGTCTCAAGCGCCCATTTTCTTCACAGTGTTGTCCTACATAATTATAAAATCCCCCTGTCTACTCATTCACGAAATCAGGCGAGATTTCATGTTCGAATTGTCTAAGGTTCCTTTTAAGTTTACAGAAAAATTCGTCAACCTGGTTGAACAGACTATATTATTAGTGATTACAGAAAGTTCGTCAAACAACATCACTTCAGCAGTAAGTGTGGTATGACTTATCTCTTTACCTTCACCTGGTTCAATAACGACGAATAAGTAGAAACTGTTCAAGTGACTCAATGTTTACACTCGAGGGTAACGCCAGCTCTCAAGGATGAACGCTATCGTCAAATTAACATACATTATCTGTGATGTTAAAAGCCCTTGCATGTGGACAAATACATTTACTAAATTAGCTTATATCGTTGTATTTCTGAACTTTTACTGAAAGAGTTTCGTGTAAAATACTCATATATTTGACAGAGGTTTTTACAAAGACTAAGCTGGTTTAACTTCAATGGGGATTCACATTTTTTAATATTCCTTTATGACCATTTGAATTCCTTTGTTTTAGTTTTTAGTAAATTGTGTGCACGGGAAAAGACCACGAGGTCAAATCAAAAGATAGGATTATGATTTACCAAAAGGAAGGAGAAGGTCTACCAAGGACAGATATACGTGGAAACGATTGGGGGAGGCCTATGTCGACAGACAACCTGACTAAAGTGGTTGCTAATAAATTTATTATTTTTGCTTATAAATTAGATTTAAGAATAATACTGTTTTTTAAGAATAGCATGTAAGTTAAAAAGGTCAGCGAATAAAGGCGTTTATTGGAACGAAGTTCCTTATGGCGCGTTGTGTAAGGGGGCTAGACGGAAAAATTGTCACGACACAATTTGTTGACACGACACAATTTGTTGTCACGACACGACGACGACACACACAGATATTTTCGTTTCGTCTTTCTATTTCGAACTTCGTTCCATCCGGGTGTCCCTTGACACCTCTCAAATTTTTTTTTATTATAAATTGTGTTAAAAACTTAAAATTTTGGAATCGGTGGAAACTTGTTTTATATAGATCTAAAAAAGGAGGTCCATGTTCCAGAGCCTTATTCAGCTACGGAAAAACACTTTTCTACTTCAGCCGCTGCAGTTAGGAAATATTCTACTTCTAAGTCCTTATGTTATTTGTGATGTTCTCATAAAAAGAAATCATTCTATTGAAGCTTATACCTAACTAAGTTGTTTTAGTTCATACTTTGCGTCTAAGGTCTGGTTTGAACCTACAGCTATTTGTTGTAGTCAACTTTCATCGTCCCCTGTTGAACAACGGACTCTCCCAATTAATGCCAATCATTCCGGTCTTGGGTAGTCTGCATCCATTCGCTAGCAGTAAATTTCTTCAAATATTCGGTCACGCGTGCCATGTTATTGTTAAGTTATTTGTTTCATGAAGACATACATTTTTAAATTGTAGTGTCAGTGTTGGCGGATAACTGAAACTCGAGAACAAAGTATCTTATATTTTAGACAGAATTTGTAAATTCTTTTGACCTTCAAAACATCACTGGCTTGTCTAAAAGCCTTAAAATTCATGGCACGTCTTAATAGCCTATTTAGTGAATCATTTAAAACCCACTCCACGGATAGTTAGGCACATTCGATATGGTACACATGCATGCATTATTAACCTTCAACATTTCCTATTTCCTGCATACGTCAATTTATTTTTACATGGCCTTCTGTTTTGGAGGTCACGTTACGCAAACTACATAAAGATGCAACGCCTGTCTTCCTAATTGATCCTACAAACAAGTATTAAACATGCTGCAGAATTGTAAACCAAATGAGAACATATCTGAATACATTTACAAATGCAGGAATATTGAAGAATTAATTTCTGTTTAAATCTTCAAGTCTTTTTTACAACCCATTGGCAAAATAATCAAAAAATATAACAATATCTATTCGATGACGCCGTATCGATATTATATATCGGAATAAATTTTTAACTAACAAAATCGGATGAGGTTCTCGATGCAATGCGTGTTTGTATAATTTTCTAAGTTGACCGTTAGCTAATCAGGGCTATAGGCACTACTAATGAGATCGATGATATACCAAGATTAACGTGTAATCTTAGGCACAGTTATGGCATATTGAGTAGATATTAGATATTAATCTAATACCTCCTCTCTTGAACTTAGACATGGGTCGTACACGCTATGCACAAATTTATACAAAAATGGTAAAAAGAAATTGACTTTATCATGTCCATTTTTCATTTTATTATCTTGTCGATTATTTAAAAGTGTGCATTACTTCGATGCTTATAGAAGTTATAGAAGCATATAGCAAGGGACAAAACTAAATTAGAAAAGAGTGTACTTGGATATTCTTATTTGTGATTTTCCATAGAATATACTTAAATCAATGGATCATTAATCATGACAATTCTAAAAAATATACAAAATTCTTCAGTTAATTAATTTTAACTCTAAGAGCGAGTCTCGCTTCTGAATATGACTAAGACAGTAATATTTGAACTGGCCATTTTGTAAGAGAACATACTGCATGCGATGCAAATAGACATTTAATCGATGTTAATAAACATGGAGACTGCAAGAAAATGAGCTGTCTCGCTATAAAATCTGCTTTGGATATTTTCTCAAAATACCACTTGGCATTTCCTTGCCCCATTAGTTAAAGAGAGCTTGACAAATAAAGTAAAATGCACCTACTTCTTAAGTATGTCGCTTGATTTGTGCGTTCAAGGCCTTTCGCTGTCAGGGCCAAACACCTCGGTGTAATGCACTCTATTAATGATGCGAGGCAAAAACTGTCGGGTTTGTATTGATGTTTCTTTTTGTAAAACGTTTTTCTTTGCATAAAGATCAGTACACATTCGATCTTGTTTGCAAAAGCTCAATACTTTAGAAATAAAACCCCTCGGCGATCCCCTGATTCTGAGCGCAGCAACACACATGATAACTCTTGAGTTGTAGATGTCTAACTGCAGCGGTAGTTATATCTCGGGTATCTGACACACGACACCATCTAGCTTCAAAAAAAGCAGAACTTGTGTACTATGACAGCTATATTGACTTATTTAGGAAGAAGAAGAAGTGCCGCTAAAAATGAAATAAACTAATAAATTATGGTATTTGTGAAGCCACGCAGCACCAACGGGCCTGCTCAACCGGGGCGGTAGTTTTTTCTCACAGAAGACTGACCTAAAATGACAGGATTCATGCTGTCGCTTTTCGTAGGCGAGTGCGAGACCGAAAGCCCAATAATGCAGAAACACAGGTTGCTATAATCTGGGTTACGATGCTGCATTTTTGCATTGTTTGCATTCGCAATGACTGAGTCCAAGAAGTCCAAGAGCGGTGGTGACCACCGCTCTTGAACTCTGCTCACGCTTTCCACAAGGCAGAGCAGAGACACTTTGGCAGGACCATGCATTAAAAAAAGAAGAATTTAAACCACTAAGCATCCAATTGTATATAGAGATACCCAAATTATAATACTAATATTAGCAAATCATACACACATGTTAACCTCACCCGGAAATTCTTCGATACGTCAGAACAGCAGTCACATCCACTACCACAGCGCTACCGATGCTATCAAATGATGTCGGTAACCACTAACCATTGTGGCCCAATTGGTAGTGTTTGCTTACTATAGCTACGTGCAATTTTTTGGACCTAGTCTTAAATGTTCAAATTTTATTGTATACACAATTCTTCGTCCGAGAAGATTAAAATGTATTACTTATTTACTGAAATAAATCATTTCCTGTCCTATTAAATGGCTTTTTAGTCACTTTTTAAAACAGTTTGTACAGGTGTTAATCTAAGAATATCATCGAGTTGCTGAAAAAAACAATTTAAAAATAAATGCAGAGTAAATTTACTCAGAGTCAGGGCCAAACGTTTCAGTGTGTTGCACTCCTGCCCTTGGAACAAGATGCAAGAGGAAGCGGGTATCGTAAATGAACAATATTATTTTTGCAATAATGTTAGACAGTTGGTTTTAATAATAATTTTTGATTATGTAGACGTTAAAGTTAAGATAATCTTAGGAAATTATAAGTTATGAAATGTTTATTGTAGGTGATATGAAGCTGACTGACTAGAGTAATATCTCTGTATATGCAAATGTTAAGCACTGACAAATATAATATACTAGCATTATATAACTTCTGGAGGGCTGGCAGCGACTGGATGCAAAAAGCAACAGACTGAGCTCTGTGGTGTTCCTTGGGTGAGGCCTATGTCCAGCAGCGGACTGCAACGGTCTGATGATGATGATGATGATAATACAACTTATGTGTGGGAGCACCTTAAGCGCACAGACAGCGGCAGTGACTTCATTTTATACTATGAAAGATAATTAGACACTGCTACTGGTAAACAGTGTAATACCTCCATTCTACAGTAATTCAGTGGCTTTTTTGTCGGTACTTCCGTTATATTTGTTTTGGGTTACGAGTACAAAATGGAGGTTAACTTTTAAAATATACATACATATGTGTCTGTCAACTTCTACCGTAAATGGAAGCAATAACATTATGAAATAATGTAACAAAACAAAACGCTCAATGACATTGAGGTATAAAATTAACTACTTACTAAATCATTCATTGAATTAGAATATGTATTATAAATCAGAATTATTAAATATGTTATCTAAATATTTTAACAACTTAAAGTATAATTTATATGTCATATATAGTGACTCTAATTATCTGTTTTGAATTATTTTATTTTGTAACATACCAGAAATACATATTCAACAAATGCAAGTAAATAGAAACCATTACTTACTTACAACTTCTGCATTTTAGTCATTTTATTCAAACAAAGAAAGTGCTATCGCACTCAAAGCTCAGAAACAGACTCTAGTTCACATTCTATCAACTTATTTCTCAGCTTATAAGGAAATCTTTATAAGCTACTGGCTTATATAAACATCCACCGTCTAGAATTTCTATAATACAATGAAGTCTAGACGTTTGAATCGTCTCAAATGCCTATTTTCTAAACGTACATTTAAAATAAATAGTTATATTTAAATCTTATAAAGAAACGCCAACTTTTCATATGTATGCATTCACTAACATATATTTAGTTGTTAAGGATTTTTATTATACTAATCTGCATTAATAAACAGGTGTTAGATTTTTCCAAATATAGTCGCAATCTATGACTGGTATTTACAAATACGTATTCTCATTTACGGATATGTCTTCATTATACGAGGAAGCTTATTTAGTAGACGACTTTACAATATGTAAAGTGTACCAAACAGGCATGAGAAGTTCGAGTACTCTTCTTCCTAACGAAAATTTACGCTATGGGCTTTAGTCCATTGTTGCCCACTTTTGAACGAAGGCCTCCTCCAAAGAGCGTCCACCTAGTCTTCAAATCTTAATAGTAACATAATATGACTATATTCGTATAAAATTATTGTTCGGATTATTTCTTCAGTAACGATACCTAGTTACCTAAATAATGATTTTAAAACACATTCAATTATCTTCCTTCTACAACATTAAATGTTAGTCAATTTACTTAATACAGTTAAATATTATAAATGTGAAAAAAAACGTAACCTTTTATCAGAAACTCTCTATTTTTATTACTAACTAGAAACACCTAATATTAAATTGGCTCTCACGCGGAAACAGAAGTAGTTTAGTTTTGTAAGGTCGCTTCCAGTTCCGCTTCCGCGTCCTCCTTTTACTTCTTCCGCACGTTATAAGCGCGATAATTTTGGCCACCAACCGAAGGTGAGAGTGCGGTATTTATAAACACGTCGCACGCGCATGCGCGAATCTGCTCCGCTTCCTGTTTTATGTCTGTTCGCATGATCTGAGCAATATTATTGTTAATATTATAATGACATATTATGTTTGCGATTAGAGATATGAAGCAGATACGGTGTGATAATGATACCGTTTGAAATAGATCCCTCAGAAACTGTTATTGATGGTTTAAACTTTCAAAGAACTATCAAAGCATCTCTTAGAAACATTTTAATAAAATATTTCGGACATCTTACACACAACGCCATCTAGTCCCAAGCTAAGCAGAGCTGGTATTATGTAGGTAGGTTGTATTTTTTAAATACATACATTTTAAACATAGAATACACCCAGACTCCGAAACAAATATTTGAAGATCATACAAGCATTTGGTCCGACCCGGGAATTGAAAACGAGACTTCAAGTACAGCAGTCGCATACGCTACCACTACTCCACAGAGGCAGTCGAATGTTTTGTTACAATTTTAGCGTGTATTTTTTTAAAACCACGTTTTTATCACACTGTGATTATTGCAGCTTTATTAAATACTAACTGATCCTCGCAACCTCGTTTATGTCTTCTATTGCCTGTAGCGTGAAAATTTGCCCCGGTTTTTGAGACATTATTCATTGGTGCTCTGGTCCTAAAAGTAGTAGCGTGATGACATATAGCCTATAGCCTTCCGCGATAAATGGACTATCCAACAGTGAAAGGATTTTCCAATCGGACCAGTGGTTCATGAGATTAGCGTGTTCAAACAAACAAACTCTTCAGTTTTATAATATTACAGTATAGATTATTTTACCTATAATGTAGGTACTGTTATGTATAGATATATCGCACTCAGTAGTTGTCAATATATCTATACATCATTAACAATCATTAACAGACCACTGCTGAACATAAGCCTCTCTTTGAAAGGACGTCCAAGACTACTGTACCACGCTGGCCAGACATGTTCCTATTTGTTACAAGGTTTTCTTCTCGTTGTCCTGCATAGATTGCTGCCATAGTTGCCTCTTACGTTATAAGTATTATTTTTTATGGAATAGGGGGCAAACGAGCAGAGGTATCGCCTGCTGGTAGGCTTTGGGGGTTGGGGTATATTCCTCCGGTATCCTCACTCACTCGGTGAAACACAGTGTAGGCGCGCTTTCACACTGGTTTTCTGTAAGGCCGTGGTATCACTACGGTCAAGCCAGCCCTTGCATGCCGAAGCGTGGCTCTTCCACGGTAAAATATAGCTAGAGTAGTTCTTAACACAAATTTATAATTATATATGCCTTTAAATTACCTGACTGGCAGTTTACGTATGAAACTACCGTAATACATATATGTAAATCACTCAACAATTAATGCAAATTAAAAGAAACCCTTAAGTTGATACTTTTTGCTTCGTAACAATGGATGAAGGAATAAATTCCTTTTTAAGAGACAACATTCGAAGAAATTTTTACAATTTAATAAAATATCTACTGCATTGTGGGTTCAAATCCCACATGGGACAACACTTTGTGTAATCCACAAATTGTTGTTCTAAGTCTGGGTGTTCTTAGTGTATGTTTCATGCATGTTTGTAATGTCCCCTGCGATACGATGTATATTCCTAATGCGGAAACAAGTTTGATACCTGTGTAACATATCCTAAAATATCATTTATATTATTATAACAACTACAATCACATGCCGACCCTTCCAAAAATAATATTTATGAATTCGATTACGTCTTTAGATCACAAATTTTTATATACATTTATCATAAAAGTAGCATAAATGTATTAAGAAGTCATAACCGATGTTTTTTAGATGAACGAGGTGAATATTAAATGAAGATTATTCGATATTGCCTGGTTATAAAAATACGATCCGGAATCCTTAATATCGCAGGGGTTACAGCTACTCTATAAATATATCTGGGGGAAAAAGAATTATGGATTAGGTACTTTTTTAGATTGAATAAAATTGTTCGATTATCAAAAATGTAGATTAGAATTGTGCTTGATAGTGGATTAGTGACTAAGTGGCTTAGCTTAGTTAGTATTTAGTGGCTTACGAACTTGGAGAAAGTGATTTTTGAAGTGATTTTCATCGTTAAAATGAAGATGATAATTATGTATGACTAGTTTTTGCCCGCGGCTCAGCCCACGTGTATGTCTGTTATCGTCGTAATTTGTAGCCTATGCAATGTCTTAAGAATCAAAGTATCTCTATGGCAAATTTCATTAAAATCATTGTAGTCGTATAGACGTAAAAGTGCAATAAAGAGACCTAATTACGAGTACTTTCAAATCTATACTAACATTGGCAATGCAATGACTACCCGTCTGCCTTCCCCCCTCTCCCCGCACCACTGCCTCATAGTAGGCGCATACGGACGCTTCTTTCAGTTCAATCTTATCGTGATAACTTTTTATAAACTATTCGTTCAAATTACTTAGTGACAAAGTTTATCTACATTCAATACTTTGATTTTATATTTTGGTCATATATATGCTGTCGCGGACTTTTATTTACATCCGTTTAAGACAAATAATCTTACAGTAATTATCTTTGTGTAACCCCAATGGTTTGGGTAGCGCACGCTAAGATGGCTCACAGAGGGCTGATTTTCTTCCGACTTACTTGTCGGAAAAATCGTAATATTATTAACAAATTATGATAAATCTCTATAAATTTTAACTTATTATATTATTCCGATGTCTAAGCTATCTTACTACAAAGTGTCATGAAAATCCGTTCTGTAATTTTTGCGTGAAAGAATAAGAAACGCACACACACACATGCTTACAATCTTTCTTATTTATAATAATATATTAGTAGGATTTAAAGTACAAAAATTATTATAAACATAAATATTTTAGGACATCTTACACAACGCGAATCAGTCCCAAGCTAAGCAGTGCTTGTGCTATTATGTTCAAGATTTTTTTTTTAATTTACTCTGGTTTCAAGATCATACTTTATGATTGACAGATAATTTACAGCACTGCCACAAAACAAAAAATAAAAATTATAGATCTGCGTTACTGAGTATGTACAATGTACATATTAATATGGATATACCTTTCCATGTGGTGATGGATTCAGATCACGAAGTGTCACCAGCCCTTTTTATTCCGAGGTTGTCGCATTTATAGTAAGTAAGTAAGTAAGCCCTAACTGCGAATGGATTGCAAAGAAAGGGAGAATTTGCAACAACTATGGTATAGTCTGCAAAAACTTCCATTCTTTGCAGACCCCTTTTTTTCTTTATTTTTCCTCTTGCTGAAATCCCCTTAGATACCACCTCCCTGGTGGCATGTCCGACTCGAACCGACTAACGCCATCTCGGGTACTAGATGCTGGGGAACCAGGTTGCGACGTTCCTCGGGCCATCTACGATTTCTATGCAGACCCCTACGTCTAACAGTAAACTATTAAACGCTATCGATGATGATGTTATAGACAACAGCAGTGTTGTAACATCATAAATTATCACCACCAAACACATAAAACATTCAAAATAGTCTTGAATTTGAAAACAACCATCACAATTCTCCTTCTTCACTTTCGTCACAGCTGCGTCCGGTTTATGTGCCATGAAAGCCGACGTTGCGATAATGTAGGGCCCAAGTGTGCCCCTCGTAAAAATATAACGCTTTGAATTTCAGTATCGGTGGCTGACGTGGTTAGCAGAAAACAAGTAGAGATTAAACGTAAAAGTTTGACGGCATTGCTTTTTTGAACTGTTCTTTAAGATTTCACGTTAGCAGGCAATAAGCTACTTCATACATACTGATAGGTATGTTTAAAATATAATGTTTTATGTGTCTCTACGTAATTAAATCACTACATATTATAAAACAAAGTCCTCCGCCGTATCTGTCTGTTTACGATAAACTCAAATGATACTGCACGGATTTGTATGCGGTTTTTATCAATAGATAGAGTGATTCTTGAGGAACATTTTCATATTTAATTTGTTAAATTTCTGAGCATATTGGTTAAAATATAACGATATTTGTTAAAGACGTGGGGTAAAATTAAGCCGCACATCTTCGAAGAGTAGCATAGGCTGTATTATATTTTACGTAAAAAACACATGCGAAGCCGGAGCGGGTAGTAGTACATATTTGAGTATCAATATTTTTGATTCGTGCGTATTTCAGGCCACGAAAGACAGTGTCACATGACACAAACGCCTATAGACTGGTTTTGATTTGTTTTTTTTTTGTTTAATCTATACTAATATCATAAAGTTGAAGAGTTTGTTTGTTTATTTATTTGAACCGCTCAGGAACCGCTAGTCCGATTTGAAAAAATATTTCAGTGTTAGATAGTCCATTTATCGAGGAAGGCTATAGGCTATATATTATCACGCTACTACTAATAGGAGCGGAGCACCAGTGAAGAGTGTTTAAAAAACGGGGGAAAAATATTATGCTACGGGCAATAGTAGACGTAAACGAGGGTCAGGTAGTATTAATATAAATGTATATTTACGTTACAGTCAAAGTAACAAATCCAGTCATAATTTATAATGTCTACTTAATTTAGACAAAGTGATAAATGACATAGAATTAATCTAAATTAGACTTGGACAAAGTAGGTACAAGTAAAGATTATAAAAATTGTATTTCAATCTGCCTTTATGTACTTATAATTATTACGTTTATTATAAGAACTAAAATAATATTGCCATATATGGCAATTTAATTTTACAAAGTAAATTTAATACTAATGTTACGAGCTGGGTATTAAATAAATTAAAGTACTCGATTAATTACCAAAAATAACACAATATTTATTAAGAACACTTTTTACAATAAGAAATCACTAAATCACTGGTTAGTCGCACTAGAAGATCTCTTCGATGTTTATCCGCTGTATCGTGAAACAATACTGTCCCTACGGCCAACACGTTCCGCTTTTATATGGCCGTGGAAATTACTCGAAACTACGAAAACATTCGATCGATGTTTCTAGGCTAAATAGATTACTCTAGAGCTGCTTGTAGCGCCATCTAGCGTCGAGTAATCGTCATAATGCACACAGTTGCGCGCTTTCCGACACTAGATGGCGTTGTCCTCGATAGTTCTCGATTCTTCTAGTGGACACTAGATTCATCTGGTTATGGCGCAACACTGCCCCCTCCTAAGACATGCTCGTCCCGAGCATTATCGGTTCCATAGTATCGCGCCAGTCGATCTACATGAACTATCTTTGGGGCGCCTCTTGGACACTTCTGTATCCGGTAGGTAACATCATTGATTTTAGTGACTACCCGGTATGGCCCATCCCATTTTGCTTGTAGCTTCGGAGATCTCCCTTTACTGCGAACTGGGTTATGTAGCCATACTAGCGAACACTCTTCGAAGCCCTTATTATTCGCTTTCCGGTCATAACGGGTTTTCATCTTTTCAGACATTTGTTGGCCCGATTGTCTGACATGCTCATAAATGTCATTCATCTTGTTCCGCAAGTCATTCGCGTACTCCGTTATACTTCGCGGGGTATCAGGGGGTATTCCAGTGATCAAGTCTGCAGGCAACTGTAGTTCTCTTCCGAAGTTTGCAAAAGCTGGTGTTACGGAAGTACATTCGTGGACTGCACTTCGGTATGACAGAAGAAACGGTTGGATGTGTTTGTCCCAATCTTTTTGCTTACTTTCAACTACTTTTGCCAGATACCTCTCTAGTGTTTGGTTAAATCGTTCCACCATTCCGTCCGATTGTGGGTGGTAAGAGGTGGTTCTGGTTTTGTGAGCACCCATCACTCGACACATTTCTTGAAATATTTGAGACTCAAAATTTCTTCCTTGGTCACTGTGGATTTCTAAAGGCACTCCAAAACGACAGAAGACTTCGTGCACTAATTTATCTGCAACTGTTGATGCCTCTTGGTTGGGAATGGCAAAGACTTCTGGCCACTTAGTGAAGTAATCCATTACGACCATGAAGTACTTGTTTCCGCTTTCACTTTCAGGAAACGGTCCTGCTACGTCTATAGCAATTCTTTCCCAGGGTGCACCAACATTATACAATTTCAATGCGCCTCTGCTACGTGTATGAGGTCCCTTCACGGCCGCGCAACTGGTACACTTGCGACACCAGTCCTCAACATCATCACGACAATGAATCCAGTAGAATCTTTCCCTTATCTTTAACAATGTCTTTTTCACTCCCATATGACCTCCTGAACATTCGTTATGGTAGAGTTGCAGGACCACTGGTATCTTAGCTTTAGGAACAACTATTTGCAGATGACAGCTGTCTCCTCGAGTGTTTTCCCATTTACGGCACAAGACTCCATCCTGGATGACTAGACTATCCCATTGAGCCCAATAACTCTTCGCGGTCGAACTCAGCGATGCAACTTCGCTCCAGAGTGGCTTAGGAGTCTCAGCTTTAATCCACTCGAGAATTGGTTTGATATCTGCATCCTCTTGCTGTGCTTGCTGTAGGCTTTCCTTCCATTCGTTGCTAAGGTCCGTCTTTACCGTCCTTATAGGAACAGCTTCCTTTACTTCTTGCTTGGCGTAGTGCTTGCAGTCTTCAAGGCAAGGTCTTCTTGATAATGCGTCTGCGTTACCGTGAGACTTTCCACTGCGATGTCGGGCAGTACTATCAACCGCCTTATTCTCCTGAAACCGCTCGTATTCTCTTCCTATGCTTCGCTTAGGGCAGCTGGACCGAAGGTGACCTTTTTTACCACAGGCGTAGCATCTAGGGCTGTACGTCTTAAATCGGTCCCGCACCGGTGATGCGACATCCTCCCGGACCCGATGAGACCGATGGTCTTGTCTCACAGCTTCCACCTCCAAAGCAGGGGCCAGAGCGTCCTTGAGAGTTTCATGGTGCTCAAGTCTCACAGCAGCTCTGCCCTGCTGCTGTCGGGCAGTACTATCAACCGCCTTATTCTCCTGAAACCGCTCGTATTCTCTTCCTATGCTTCGCTTAAGGCAGCTGGACCGAAGGTGACCTTTTTCACCACAGGCGTAGCATCTAGGGCTGTACCCCTTAAATCGGTCCCGCAGAGGTGATGCCACAACCTCCCGGACCCGATGAGACCGATGGTCTTGTCTCACAGCTTCCACCTCCAAAGCATGGGCCAGAGCGTCCTTTAGAGTTTCATGGTGCCCCAGTCTCACAGCAGCTCTAACTTCGAGGTCACGAATGCCATCGATGAAAGCTTGCACCAGATTTCCGCCAACGAGCGCAGGTGCAGACTGGTATGCCTTACGTACCAGTTTCTCAACTTCTAGAGCCCATTGTTGCAAGTTTTCACCGATGCGTTGGGCACGATCCTTCAGCTGTGCACGAAACACGTGCTCCAGATGAGCGTCACCATATCTTGCCTCCAATGCCTCCAGCAGTTGCTCATAGGTTACCTTCTTACCGAGGGCTTCGAGGACGGTTAGAGCCTGGTCTCGAAGACCCAAGGTGAGCGCGGTCATAGCTTGTTCCTTTGTCCAGCCGTTTGCCGTCATAACAGCCTCAAACTGAATCTTGTAGGCTGACCACGAAGATGTTCCATCAAACGGCGGTACTTTGAACCCCCGTACCGAAGGAGCAGCAGTTACTATAGTCGCCGCTCCGTCTCCAACTTTAAGGTTCCCTAAGGCCTTCTTCACGTCAGCAATTTGAGTTTCGGCCTCAGTGATACGATTCTCGTGTTGAAGAACCTGATCCTTCACTACCTTGATTTCTTTGCCGAAAGTCTCATGTATGCCTTTTAACAAGAGCATCTGTTCCTCCTGGCGGCGGGCCTGCTCCTCCTTGTCCCGCTGCAGTTGCTCTTCCAAGCGGCGGGCCTGCTCCTCCTGGCGGCGGGCCTGCTCCTCCTGGCGGCGGGCCTGCTCCTCCTGGCGGCGGGCCTGCTCTTGGAGCATTGCCATTAGGGCCGTGATATCTGGAGATGCTGCCGATGTGGACGGCGTGGTTTCCATAGCTGGCTGCTGATCTTCCGATGTAGACAGTTGTGCACTTCCAAATCGCCTCTGATCAGCCTCTTGCTGGCGCTGACTCCTAGTTCGGATACCTTCCGTGTCTTCCTTTGGTAAAACCGGCATACTTTAATCCCACTTCTGACACCAAATTGTTACGAGCTGGGTATTAAATAAATTAAAGTACTCGATTAATTACCAAAAATAACACAATATTTATTAAGAACACTTTTTACAATAAGAAATCACTAAATCACTGGTTAGTTGCACTAGAAGATCTCTTCGATGTTTATCCGCTGTATCGTGAAACAATACTGTCCATACGGCCAACACGTTCCGCTTTTATATGGCCGTGGAAATTACTCGAAACTACGAAAACATTCGATCGATGTTTCTAGGCTAAATAGATTACTCTAGAGCTGCTTGTAGCGCCATCTAGCGTCGAGTAATCGTCATAATGCACACAGTTGCGCGCTTTCCGACACTAGATGGCGTTGTCCTCGACAGTTCTCGATTCTTCTAGTGGACACTAGATTCATCTGGTTATGGCGCAACACTAACTAGCCATAAAACCAAAAAACAGTGATTAACATAATTATTTTGATTCACCTTTTATAATAACATTTTTTATTTTATTTTTTTTACGTGTGGAAACCCCCTCGGGCCGTCACCCCGCCGGGGTTTGCGGCGGGGCGGTGTGTCGGAATCGAACCAACTAAAACCACACAGTATGCCACTCTGTGCCTGAGAAGGGAGGGGTCCGGGAACTGCTGTTATTACCACGACCGAACCCACCTTTTATAATAACCAAACCTTACCTCGTTTTCACCGATACAACCGACACCGATACAAACGTTAAATATCGCAGAAATTGCGGTACACGCGGCAATTTATTACTTTGGCTAAAGTTGGCTCGCTATTATGAATAATATCTGGACAAAGTGATTAATTTATCACATTGTCTAGATCATTTTGCTAATATATATAATGACCAGTCATTATATACATATATATATCCGAAATTGAAATATATATTTGAAAATTTAATCTGCTGTTCATTGATTGATCTATCAAAGAGGCCTATGTCAGGCATTGGACTAAAGGATATTAGTGATAATGATGAAAGTAGGCATTTACCCAAAAATTATAAGCTTTCTTTGATAAATACCTATAGTCGTTCCAATCGTTTATTTAACTTTTGACAGCTCTAATACTTAATCAAATAGTGATATCCTGACCCGTTACAGATTCGATTTTAGTCGATTTAACACACTCATTATTTTATAGATGATTCCGTACTTTTATCGATTATTAAACGGCAACACCGGACGCGGAGCCGACGCGAGACGCCATTTTGTTGTCAGTGCTAATCCACATTTTCATACGTCGAGTTGAGTATTTATATTCCTCCGTATTGATTTATTTGTGAATTCTCACGTTTGGTTGAGTTGAGCGTATAGTTCCTCTCTTCGTTACTGTCAAAATGCCAAAAAATAAAGTATAATAATATACCTATTTTATTAATATAATCGATTTATTTCAAAACCATTTTCATAGTCTGTAGTCATTAATTATGAATGTCACATCTCTAAGTGGGCGGAGCCCGTCCATGAAGTACAGTATTCCCTGTAGTACATTGTATCAAAAATTATTACAAAACTTTATGTGCGTGATCTGTCAAAAGTTAAATAAACGATTGGAACGACAATAGTATTCATATTTATGAACCAGTCACGGAATTTGACCGCTTTACTAAAAGTGCTTTCATGGGTCCCTAAAACACACGTGAATAAAATCATATACCTTTAACTAATATAGTTCAATCTCATATTTGTTCTTAAGCCGTCTCTAAACTCCGTGTGTTTGTGTCACGTACACCCACCGTTTGATAACCGGTTGTGCATACAAATAGCATGTAAGTAATATTGCTGATTTTTTTCTTTAGTATGTACATATGTTTGTACATTGGCTCGGAGCCAATGCATTGAAGATTAGTAATAATTGACAGCTTCATAAAGATGTGCGTGTATAAGAAACTTTTGTATCAATGTTCGAAGATTAGATATGGTATTTGTGTTAGAGAAATGCATGTACGATGTATCGTATTAAATGACATACTTCAAGGCCGAATATTTACCATATCAACTTTTCAACTGTTACTTTGTATACTACCTAGATTTATCTTTTAAAATACTCCAAAATATTTCCATCGTTAATTTCCAAAGCGCTCGGTTAATGTCGATAGGCTTAATTGCATGACCAAGTTTATGGTTAACAAAATTTGAGTGTTTTGTAGGTACTCTGCTCACCATTCAAGACATGCACTCGTAATGTACTTATTTTTTAAAAGAATAATAGCTTGCGAAATATATTAAAGAAAATACTCCTAAATGAAAATCCTCATAATTTACAGTGAAAATGGTACTGAAAGAAAATAACCCATACTAAAATTACAAATTCGAAATTATCTCTGTCTTTTTCGTTTTCATAGCTAAACCGCTACACCCATTTCAATGATGCTTGGAGATAGTTTGATTTATGAGGAAGGACATAGGCCACTCTTTACCGCGTTCACCAACAAAATGCGTAGCGCGGAGCCGCGAGCAAAAACTAGTCCGAAATAAAATAAATACCTTATCCGAAATTCATGCATCTCGCCGGTCGTTGTATGCAAAAGTCATCGGTTTTCACGTTGGCGACCGCAGGCTTCCCTTATCGCCTATTGTCTGTTTTGCCGTCTGTCGTTCAAGGTCTGACGTGTGCGGTCTGGGGTCCCGGTCTTGGGCCCAATATGGCGTTGTGTCTATACTTTGCCACTTAATTTAAAGTCCGTAGGTGTATAAAACACGAATGAGTTATGAGATTCCTGATATTATTTATTCGAAAAAGGTCCTAGTGATTGTAAAGATAAAATCAATCTTACGCGGTTAGATTTGTCACTTTGGGGACCATATTTGTCAAATGTCACTATACACTACTGATGTTACCAAGGAGACTTCAGTAGTGTAATTGTAGTTTGAAAATGAAGTCTCTACATCGACGATTCATTCGATTTAGTGTTATATTTGATTAATACAAAGATATTTGCATCAGTGTGTGTTTTTATGTTAAATATATTTATATTATATTTTGTAGGTCAAATCCATTATTTAAGAAGAGACTTATGTCCAGTAGTGCTCTATTTAAGGGTTTGATGATGATAATATTATTTTTTTTAATACGCATCAAATTATACTTATTTGTGCTATAGTAACTGAAGTGATAAATGTGCTTATTTTGAGTTAGATCCGCTGTGTACGATATTTCCTATAGTTCCAAAGTTCTATCAATAATGTGTACAACTAACGTGGGAGAGCCACGCTTTGACATGAATGGGCCGGCTCGACCGGAGTGATACCACGGCCTCACAGAAAACCGGTGTGAAATAGCGCTTGCACTGTGTTTCACTGAGTGAGTGAGGATACCGGAGGCCCACAGCCCAACCCCTTCCCCCCTCTCTCTCCCCATCCTCCAAAGGCTGGCAGCGCACTTGTGACGCCTGTGTTGGTAATTGCTTACCATCAGGCGATACGTCTCCTCCTTCCATAAAAATAACTTAATTTACAATAAATATTCTACAAATAAAGATGCTAATTCATCACGCACTGAAGTCTTAATGCCTTAGGCATTCTACCAGTCGATATTTGGGCGGGAGGGTGCAGAGATCTAGTGAGGTGGGTGACGAGATACAATTGTCATAAGCAAGAATTACTATATGTAGATATATACATACAGACATACATACACAAATCGCACACTGTAGCAAATATATAAATTATGTAAATTTGAGGGTTTGAGATATCAAGAGCTTATAGGTTGCATGTTGAATCGACTAGTAGTTATACAATGCAAATATAAACTTTGTGATACTACAGATAGGAGATTGAAACACAAACCAAATAATACACGTAATCATTTTGACAGTTACAGCCATTTTGGTCGGTACATGTAATTTAAGGTCCGTACATGTTCCGCTCGCTGAGCAAATTGTATGGAGGCTTCGTGTATTTTGAGATATGCGTTTTTTGTGATTGCAGTCTGCATTGTTCTGTCTCAGTGTTAGAGTGCATCTACATTGGACTTTTACTTTTAGTGGTTATCGTACTTCTTGATACGTATGTTATTTTGAGCGAGTTTTGAACTATTAGATAAGGGTTTAATTGTGGTAGCAAAATTGGATTTAAGTACTTATTTATAGTTATTAGTTTTTTTTATAAACAGCTGGGTAACAAAAGTAGTTGCAACATTTGCCTCCGTGCACCCCCTGCAAAGGCTATCTGGTTGTTGCAACATGTAATGTTAAAACAATTAAGTCACATATTATCGAAAAGTATTAATACAACTATATTTAATTTTATATAATAATATGTATATCTATGTATAATACATACCCCCGTTTGAAACAGGCAAAAACGAATCGGTCTACCCATTAAATCCCGCGGTGGTCTACCTCGGCAGTTGGGAGGAGCTCCAGAAACGCATACGAGTTGAATAAATTCTTTGTCAGTTAATAAATTAATGAATTCGAAGGACTATTGGTTTGTAGATAACAGAATTGTAAGAATTTCTTGCAATATCCAATATTATTATAAATACATATATTAATTCTCGAGTTACTTCACGCAGAAAGCACTATAATCCGTCGGTCCCGCTTGTCATGAACACGTATGACAATCGTTATTGGGACATCAGTGCCCTTTCTTTCACCTTCCAAATTTTTTTTCAAGCCGGGACTTAACACAACGTCCAGAATGCATACAAGGGTTAAAAAACATACAGTATATAAAGAGCTTTACTCAAAACGAAGATGAATAAAAATCCGCATGCTTCGACGCTTGCGCAGTGAGCGTGACGAACGAATTTCGCAAAAAGTGTTTTTTATTATTTGTACAGCCAAGTACCTAAGTGTTCAGAAATAAAAATAATTAATTGTTTATATCATAAATTAACTAAAGTTTCAGTGTTAATATAAAATCTCCCAAACTGGTAAACAGTGAACCTAAGGTCTTAAAATCTCAACATTCGACCGGAGTGATACTACGGCCTCACGGAAAACCAGTGTGGAATAGCGCTTGCGCTGTGTTTCACCGAGTGAGTGAGGATACCGGAGGCCCATACCCCAAACCAGGGAGGGTTTCCATCCCCCTCCTTATCCACCAAAGGCCGGCAACGCACTTGTGACGCCTCTGGTGCTGCGGGTGTCCATGGGCGGCGGTAATCGCTTACCATCAGGCGATACGTCTGCTCGTTTGCCCCCTACATTACATTATTACATAAAAAAAATATCGTGATATCACTCAAGCTCTATCAACACTATTTAACCTCTCGTCTGGGAGCACTCTTCTAAGTAATAATAAAACGACAGATGAGTCTTATTACTCTAACATGGATTTGTATCGACTTTTCACGAAAGATTTAAATCTTTATAAATTTAAAATGTAATTTTCTTCAGACGCTAATTAAACTTATAATGCCATCGTATGAGAAATACTATTAGCAATGTTAGCAAAGTTGCAAGTGTTTCACTTCAATTTTCTTTCTAAAATCGTCAATATTATCTATTATCTTGCATAATTGGCTAATATTTTGTTTTTGACTGCTATAATTATGGCAGACAATAAGGTTAGAACTGTAATTCAGGTGCTTATTCACTGGAGCGGACGAGGCACACTACACCCCTAAATAGAAATGTTTGATGATACCGGGGATAATAACCAAAGAAAAAAAATATTGAAATTGTATTTTCGAAAGTTTAACTACCTCAGTAGCGCAGTGGTAGTGAATGCGACTGCTGTGCTTGAGGTCTCGGGTTCGAATCTTGGGTCGGACCAAGTGTTTGTGATCTACAAATATTTGTTTCGGAGTTTGGGTGTTTTTTATGTATAATATGTATGTATTTACAAACAAAAAAGTATATATGTATTCATATCAGTTATCTTGTACCCATAACACAAGCTCTGCTTAGCTTAGGACTAGATGGCGTTGTGTTAGATGTCCGAAATATTTATGTTTTTAAAGTATTCGTTAATCGCTACATCTAATTTGCCAAAAATAGAAAACCAATAAATTCAGTAAGTAGAAAATAAAAGAAAACTTAAAATGTAATTTCACTTATCAATTAATTAAATTAGAACACGCAACATTCAAAAGTAATTACAACGATAAGGAGAATAAATTGTACCTAAAATAAAACACAGTTTTCTTTAACATAAACAAACAATCACCAATTTGATTAGAAATAGCGAACTAAAAGTACTTTAACATTTACCCGACTACGACTTAGCCAAAAGGAAGGGTAATAGTTTTATGTATGTTTTTATAACAAACAATCATTTGTGAATCACACAAAGTATTATCCAATCTGGGGTTTGAACCCAAACCTAGGGCCGTTCAAAATGTGGCGGTAAGACGGCTGCGCTTAAACCATCGCGCCATACGCTAAGTAAAGTACATATAAAACTATTTTAATTTATATCTGCATTTCAATACTATTTATCAATATGAAAATAATTGGTTTGCCATCCAGCAACGTTTAATTATTTCTTTGAATGGGTTTCATTAATTTGTTCTGCCTGTTTAATTTCATGTTTATTCTCGTATGTTTGTAACTACGTATTTCAAATAGAACATAATTATTTGTACAATCAACTGTAAATGAAAAGGTATGAAATGATCGTTACAGCATAAATTTCGATATCAATACAAAATTTATTATAATTCATTGATTTTCTTTTAATTATTACATTTGCATTTACGATTTTCCGTAAAGTCCCCCGTATTAGATCGCTTTCGAGGATCGGGGACTTTACTTTACAATCACAACGAACATCCAGACTCAGGACAACAATTTGTGTATCACACAGTGTTGTCCCATGTGAGATTTGAACCCACGACACTTTGTGCAGTAGAAAGCGGCGTAGCGACTGCTTAAACCACTAGGCCAACCGTACAGTCTTAACTGTTTTAAAGTAAATAATATAAAAAGACATTTCAAATAACTGGCCTTGTGCTAGTAGGTAATGATTGTTTCATCTCTCTCTAATAATCAGTAATATCCATTACTGATGACATAGATATAGTACTCCCTACTCCTCTTAAATCTTCATTGACTGTCTCGGTGGCGCATTGGTCGCGTATGCGACTGCCGTGCTTGAGGTCTCGGGTTCGATTCCCGAGATTGACCAAATGTTTGTATGATCTGCAAATATTTGTTTCGGAGTTTGGGTATTTTTCAAGCAAAAATATGTATGTATTTACTAAAGAAGAATATATGAAAATATGTAAGTAGAATCAGTCAATGTAGCTTTCATAGTACAAACTCTGCTTAGTTTGAGGCTAGATGGCGTTGTTTATCAGATGTCCGAAATATTTAATGTATTATAGTATTGCTTTATTTATCAATGATGATTCCTTTGTTAAAAATATCTATGTGTAAAAGAAGCTAAATATAAACCTGAAATTAAAAAAACAAAACATATCTAAAAACGTATTGTTCTATTTCCATGAATGGGAAAGCGAATGTACTGACAGGTTTCAGAGTAGCATCCGCACTAAGCCCGTGTAGAGTGTATCTATCGATTTTGGCTTAAACCTCTACCTGCATCAAAACTGAAATACATAGACTATACATAGAAACATTGAGGTGTGTCTGCCCTGTCATCGCTTTATTTATTAATTTAAAACTTCATAATATACAAAACAAATAAGAAGGAAAATTTTAAACAAACATTACGTCAACCATTCTGCCTGATGAAAAGCATGACTAACATCATTCAAGAGTGGTGGTCACCATCCTCAATACGAATGTGGTTAATGCAACATGGTGACCCACACTATGGCGGCCTAGTGAGATGCTTTTTCACGCCCCACTTAAAGGACCCGATATATATATATATATATATATATAGAACTCACTACCAACGCACGTGTTTCCTTTACATTAAGATCCAGGGTCCTAGATATGAAACTGTGGGGGAACGGGAGTCATGTCACTCCAACACAAATGGAGGATCCTCCTACCAGGCGATGTCATCATGTCCGGCAGGTCACTGCCCAACAGTTGATGTTGGTATGTTGTTTAAATACTAATCGGCAGGAAAACTTCTATTGCGCGTTTCAGGATTAGATTACTTGGTGTAGTAGTATTTTTAGAAATGGTACTGTAGTATTTTTCTGTTCGCGCAGTATATGGAAGTCGAAACCAAATCATCGGAAAAAAAAAATTGATGACTTTTTATTTCTTTACTCGTAATAAAGAACATAACCCTACAATGCACTTGTCCGACACGCACTTGGCTACTTTGTTATGTGATTATAAACTATCAAGCATTAAAAACTTGTGTTGGTATACAATACTTGATAAGACAAAGAACTATATTCTACACTAAACCGATTTAATATAATAACACTCACTTTTCGTTATCTAACTTGACTATCCACATTTTTCCAAAGTGGAATGACGGTAACATTGCATTAGCATATTAAAAACTGACATTGTCAAATGAGTTCGATAATAGAAGGCAACGTTGCCGCTTTTCATTATTCTAGCTTTTCTAGCATTTCCCTTGTGTCTGGTTGTTAAGTAACCAACTTAAAAACTGATTAGTGCACTGCGTTGATAATTTAAAAAAGGGAAATTTATTAGTTTAATTTAATACATTATGTTAGATTAGGCATGTGGAGGAACGGGTGTCATGATCATGCCTGGCGGGTCACAATCTAACATTTGTGTTGGAAAATTTCTATATCGCGATACAATATTAGCGATGGCTCCGTAGTTCTTCGTGTCTTCGACAGATGGCGTTGTAATGTGTTTTAGTTGCATTGTTTGTGGACGATGATTGGTTGATATATGTGTGGAAGTGCTTGTGGAATAAGTAAAAAACAGTTGTAAAGTTTTAACTAATGTAGTAATAATATAAGTAGACTATCTACTGATCGAGTGGTTAGTGATCTGGAATGCCAGGCCGGATTCGATGCCACTTTCACCCACAGCAAATAATTATATCGATTAATCAAGAACATTTGTTCTTTCTCATGGTGTAATTTTATTTATTAAATGTATGTTAAGAAATCTATAGGTATGTTTTTCAGCAGTCTGGTAGTAATACAGGCTTTGTCTAGTCTTGGATCAAACGGTCGTGTTTGAGAAATGTGAATTTATTATTACTGTATTAGTATTTTGCCAACGTAAAAAAAATCAATTTTATGGTCTTCACATTATAAATTAATGATTAAAAAAACATTTGTGCGTGATAGCACTATTAAATATGCGCTATCGGCTTCCATTTCTACATATCTATGCAAACACACGCCACACACATATCGATACAGCCAGTGAGATTTTTATATGCAATTAAACATTTTTACGACTACCTTCCCAGTCTTAAAAGCTTTATTGCACTTCAAAGTATTAAAAAAGTTTTAGTTACTCTGTGTGTAAGGTTATGTTGTGAGTAAAACAATGTTTTAGTTCTTATTCGTTGCTTTATTGCCGTTGAGTATTTATCTTTATTCCGTTTTAATTGTTTTGAGGAAGTTATGGTTACTATATAAGTTTTATGTGTTAAATCAGTCACGGGTTAAGTGCTTGAAGGGTTCTCTTGTGTGAGGTATTTTATTTTACTATCGAGCTTAACAGTTACTTTAGAAATTAATCTAGTTTTTACGGTAATACTGACAAAGAATTTGTCAAATTCCAAACTTGAAAATATAGGACCATCATCATACCTAACGTCTAACAATATCTGAGTGTCACCGATGAAGAGTGCATATGCGAGACGCCTATACGTAGCTCTTATTCGAATATTACGGTAGATGTATGGCGTGACTATGATAATACAAGGCAAAGAATAAGTACATTAAAGGAATCCTGAAAGTAGCGCCAACGAATTATACTTTAGAATAACAAGTATGCGATATCGAGTTTTCTTTTTTACAAGCTTTTATTTATTTAGTTTCACCTGTCCCGATGTTTGTCTGTAATCAAATCTTGCAAGTTAAATTTGATCCACTTTCCGATTTCCGATTAATCTGAAATTTAAAATATACCTTTAGTTCTGATGACAATGCAATTATATATTATCGGTATTATTATTAATCCAAAATGGCCGCCGTACCAAAATGGCGACGTACATATTTCTGAACAACCCATCCAATATGGTATCAAATGAAAGGGCTTAAAGTATTTTTTTTATATATGGTTAAGAATACGGATCGTCATCCCATCGATGTAAAAGCCACTAAATGCGCAAACTATGGAGGACAACATCACTGCAAATAGAAGGTAAACTTGAAACAAATAGTTCACCTTCCGTTCCGAGTCCGTTCTAAAGAAGGGCCTGTGTCCAGCAGTCGAGTATTACATACTGTTGATTATACCAAGTTTCGTGTTATTTAAATATTAGTAAATTTTTAGTGCTGCCTACACTACACGATACAAAAGGCTTTAGACAGTTTTTTCTATGGAATAGGGTGCAAACGAGTAGACGTATCGCTTGATGGTAAGTGAGTGTGTAAGTGATTACCGCCGTCCATGGACACCCGCAACACCAGAGTCGTCAGAATTGCGTTGCCGACTTTAGGGGGATGAGGTCAGGGGTTGCGGTATGTGCCTCTGGTGTCCTCACTCATTCGGTGAAACACAGCGCAAGCACTGTTTCACACCGGTTTTCTGTGAGGCAGTGGTATAACTCCGGTCGAGCCGGCCCATTCATGCTGAAGCGTGGCTCTCCCACGGTGAATGTTTTATATTCTTCTATGCATATCATCAGCATCATTATTCTTTCTTGGTTTCCATTAAAGTAGAATGTAGTAATCGATAGTGAATGAATGTAATAGCCTTTCCATCTTGTGGCAATTCTTGGTATGGTTGTAAAGTCCAATGCGAGAGCGGCAGTAACATTCGCACAATTGACACTTAAGTAAAGGATCGTTTTGTGTTCGATCAGGTGAGATCCTCTTATTTTTTAGTCTTCTGTCACGCTTGTTGGCTAGGCTCTAGGCCAGCTCCTGTCGTGTGATCTGCAGCTCTCCTCCAAAGAGTTCCTCTTCCCGTTACGATTGTTGGCGAGGTCTTTCCACTCCTTAGGGTTGATACCGAAAGCGAGCATGACACGCTTTGCGCAGTCTTTGAAGCGAAAGCAACTACACTTGGCACGGCACGTCTTGGTAGTCGAGTGGCATCCATTCGATGCACAAGCTCTAGCCATCGCAGTCTTTTCTGTTCAAGCATTGCACTAATACTATAATGCTGGGCAATTGTGCAATTTGCAATGTGTAATCGATTAAATTACTACTTTTTACTTACGACTACGCCCGCGTGTATTTCGATAATCGCGACAAATAGTTTGCCATGTGTTATTCTGATGTATAATCTAAATTACTCCTAATATATTAAAAAGTATTAAATATATACACGCGTCTTCACAAACCTTCGCATTTATAATATCAGTAGGATCTACCAACATTAGCTACGGGTAGAATCACAGACTTTATTTCTCTTACCAAATTCAAACAAACTGACCCACGACCATAATACATTTCAATCCGAACGTGTCCAATTAACAGATACGGATTCGAGTCCAGTTTGAACAAGTTTTCCGATCACTCCACCACAGCTACTTGCACAAAGTTTCAGTTCACGTGAGTGTTTGAAAGCTCGTGTGTTTGAAATCTTTGATATTAATTAATTTGTATGATTTCATGAGACTGTTGTTGAATGCAGACATTTCTTGTTGAAAATATAATATACATAAGGTGAGTTGAATAACAACAGTATATGTATAAAATTAATCGATAAGTTCAAGTACGTTTCTTAGTGGGTGCTTATTGAAAGGCTAAGCTGCCAAAATTTTAAGTTTCTAACCCTAGTGACTTAGGCTCACGTTGACATATCAGACAGTCAAGGCAATTCATTTTATATTTTCTTTGTCATCTATAATATCAGTGCTAGGAATATCGCAAGTTAGTTATACAGAAGATAACCATAAAATGACAGCGTTCATGCTTTGGTATTACGTTGGAGAGGAGAGAGGAGGCTCAATGATGCAGAAGCATCACTATGCCGTCATGAACCCACCGGACACCATGCTGCATTGTTGCATTGCCTTCAGTCGCAATGAGTATAGTGACCACGACTCTTGGACTCTGCTCATGCTCTTCATCAGGCAGAGTAGAATTATTTTGACATGGGCCACACATAAAAAAAATCAGTTAATCTTCATTAATTGTTGGCAATCCTTATTTAACTTATAGCTGCATAAACAGACGTTCGTTGTGAAAGATAAGTGTTGTTTTTTCATGCTTTCTCTTAATTTTTACGATTTTTCTCTCCATTCCTCGTGCGTTAGCGAAAAAACAAAAAAACCGAATGATTCCAGGTTTGTGCTTCACAACACTCAGGCGATTAATTTATATAGAAGATATGTCAGTTTCGTAAATAGTGTATACAAAATACACACCTATTACTTGAAAAATCACTTTGTTGTTTTATAAAACTACTAGTATGACATGACACTCCACTACGCTGCTGTTGTTCCATGTAATTTTATTTCAGTTCTTCCTCTGTTGAATTTATTTCAAAAATGACAAATTTATTTAACGTTTCTGCGTTATCTAAAGTAATCTCTTATATATTCTGTATAAAGTTAAGTTAACAGATATGCAAACATATAATTTTACATACATTTAGATGTGTAATAATATCCTTCAATAACTGAAAATTTGTATAAAGGAACGATCTGGTACTTTGCCTTGTAATGTTTATATGAGAACTAAAATATATTCTTTTTAACAATTTCCTTGAAGAAATTGACAGTATACTTCAAACAAAAATGCCAATTGTATGGGAGTTTATTGCACATTGTGCAAAATGGCACTTCAACTCAAACAAAGTATTGTCACATTTAATTTTACAAGGTGCTAGAATGTACAGTCTTATTATACTTTAAAAGAAATATATTGATAGCTGTTATGTCTTAACACATTTAATACTTAAGCGCACACTAAAATTTTACGAATATTTTGCACGAAATTTCTCTCTTCTTTTTCTGCTACATAGAATTAAGTTCATAACAACTTTTGTGGACGTCTCAAAGCGTATTATATCATTAAGGTAGTTGTACGGCTTAGTTAACGATTAAATGAAATGATAACCAATTTATAGTTGTTTAACATCGATTCAAAAGTATAGTTTTACGATAAACATTGATGTTTAAAGATATCGATGTTTTCGGTAGTGTGACTTACGATAGGCATCGACTATATGGTATGCGACTGCTAAGTTTGAGGTTTCGGGTTCGATTCCCGGGTCGGACCAAATGTTTGTATGATCTGCAAATATTTGTTTCGGAGTTTGGGTATTTTCTATGTATAGTATGTATGTATTTACAAAAAAAAAGTATATAAGTATTTATATCAGTTGTCTAGTACCCATAACACAAGCTCTGCTTAGCTTGGGACTAGATGGCGTTGTGTGTTAGATGTCCGGATATTTATTTATTATTATTTATTACTGTAAATTATTAGGTGTTAAAGAAATGTATTTAAAATTAGTCTAACATCAGTACCATTTAAATTAGAAATCACTGGTCCCTTATTGCTAGTTAAGCGAAGATTCTAATTTATGATTCCTGTGTGAAGACCATACATTCAGATACTTTTACTCCTAAATTCGATTATCCCTTAAAGAAATTCATAAAAACCACAATACTCATTATTTTATTTATATCAGAGAGCTTTTGTATTATTTATCATTGTTAATTATGTCGTCTTCCTGTTTAAATTTTTAAAAATATATACTGGTTACTTATAATTCGTTGCGCAAATTTAATAAAGAAAATCGTATTATAACCATGCAAAAAAGTTCATCACGAGGAAGAACGAATTAATCACCAGTCTATGTGGAACAAAAAAATTCAACAAAGTAAATTTTTCATACAAATTAAATATTAATTATTGCGAGCAGGACTTGGCAGTGTGACCACGCCCTACGGACAGAGGGAATGATTTATTTGTATTTTTTATTACGACTTGATTATATTTGAACAAAAGACGTCAATCACAACTTTTGTATGCAAAATTCAACTTTACAGCAAAAGAAACAACAGTCAGTATTTCAATTTAATAACTGCCTAATGGTAATTTTCGCTAAATTTTCAAACACAAAAGTGATAAAGTTTAATTGTGTACTTCAGCTAAAAAGTACATTAATTAAATATGGCTAACGCTGGACAATGAAAAAGACATTGTGGACTTTTTCTTGTTGATTATGATTTAACAATGTGAGATCCATTTAGATTTTATCGTAAGTTGAGGAAGAAAACAGCTGTTAATATCTCGTAAAATAAATTAGGTTAAGTAAATTTTCATGTTCGCTTTTTCAAAATGCTATGTTACTTATATATGTTCTTTGTTGTGATGCTATAAAAACCGTAATATCTTTTATAAGCTTATTATTTTTAAATTAAGAACGTTATATAATGGTTTGAATATAACCGTATATAGAGATATCCAACACATTGTCTTGCAGCGATATCGTTGAGAACTGGTAACCATTAAATATTTTTGTGTGTGCCTGGTACCGTATTCATTATGTGTATATAGTATCTTATTTACACAAGAAATGTCAATTTAACTAGTAACAAGGTTTTATCAAGGTTATAGTTTTTCAATTACACCGAAGGCAAAAGAGACGGAATCGATCTGTTAAATTTTAAGTTATATATATGTATAAATGGTATATTAGTTACTAAGATTAAAACTGTATTGTGCTCTTTGGGAACAGTGTGTAGCTTTGAAGTTAAAAATTGCTAAAATTTCATATCAAAAAATCTATATCAACACTACACAAGTGAACAGCTAATATTTTTAGTCGTCTTTCGATATTTGGTAAGTACCTTTGGGAAAATTCTGAAAATGAACTTTAGCTAGATCGATTTGTCGTTCCCGCAACTCCCTGCATACTAAATTTCATTAAAATCGTTGGAGACACTTCCGAGATTCAGATATTATATATCCATACATCTTCTATACAAATAAATTAAATTGGAGTGTCTATTTGTAATATTAATATAACCGCTTTTTACTAAATGCATTTGTATGTATACACAGCACCTACATATACCAAAATATTTATTTTTTCAATTTTTGTATGTCTGTCTGCCTGTTTGTTACGACTAACCTCTGGAACGGCTGGACCGATTTTGACGGGAATTTCACATGCAAATAGCTGGTGTAATAATGAGTAACTTGGGCTACTTTTTGAGACTAGCTTTGACCCACGGTGTTACCCGTGTCTGTAAAGGTACAACAATAACTGCGGGTAACACCGTGGGACACTGAGCTAGTATATACATAAGAATTGTTCGTTTAAAAGTATTAGATAGTAATAAACTTATACATCTCACACACGTGCCATCAGATAACTAATAATTATAGCTACTGACTGCCTCATTGGCCCAGCGGTTGATGTATGCGATCAAGAGGTCTCGGATTCGAATCTCGGGCCGGGCCAAAAGTGTTATTGAGTTTTTCTGATTATAGAAATACTAAATAACAGTTCGGAGTTTGATAGTGTTGGGGTCTGAACCCTCGTGCCTTGGAGGGCACGTAAAGCTTTCGGTCCTGCGCCTGATCTCTTCCTGGTCGTGTCGGTTAACCGTCCCTTTGGATTATGAGAGAGAGGGAACAGAGAGTGCACCTGTGTTTGCGCACATACTTGTGCACTATAATATCTCCTGCATAGTTGGCTGGTCTCCGTTAAGACTGGCCGCCGTGACAGTAATCGGCTGGGAGACCATCATCAATTATAGCTACTTAGATATTTCTAAATAAATTCTACTACAGATAAATTAAATAAAACAAATAGTGGCACTCATTATGCAGTCTGGGTAGGTATTGAACCAACGGCCTTTATCATAGCAGTTAGCGCTTTTAACCACTAGACGAAGGTCTGTTAGATGATCAGAGATAATTAAGTTTTTATACGAATTTTATTCGAGTAGTTAGCCTTACCCTTTTTGCCCTTTACGAATTAAGCTATTCAGAGCAACTAAGTCTGTGGAAACGACTTACAAATACTGGGGTTACAAGTGTTATTAATTTCACGTCCTTTCTGTGAAGGTCTCCGGGACCTTGCATAGAGGTTTTATTCAATGTCAAGGTTTCTAATATTCTCTTTGTGCTGGAAGTTATTACAAATTATGTGTGAGGTCTTTTATGTTTAAATAATTGAATTAAATTAACAAAGCTTTTGTGTTGAAAATATAGATTAAAATATAATACTTTAATTTTTCACTTTAGTTCAACATAGTAGTCTGTTGACCCAAGTTATAGTTAATGACTGCCTTTGTGGCGCAGTGGTAACGTATGCGACTGCTGTTCTTGAGGTCTGGGTTTCGATTCCCGTGTCGGACAAAATGTTTGCATATTATATTGCATTGCTAGTAGCCATAACACAAGCCCTGCTTAGCTTGGGACTAAATGGCGTTGTGTGTAAGATGACTGAAATATTTATTAATTAGTTTATTTATTTATAGTACTCATAATTAAAGGACATCTATTTCTTATCGATTTTTCAATACCTTTGAGTCTTGTGGGTCAAACCCTAGGAGACAGGAATATTTCTAGTGCAGGAGTTGTATTATTTTCAAACAGAAATGCAGTTGTTTGGCATTGAAGTCGATAGTATTTCTTTAAAAGTTAATTATTTTGCTCACAGTAAGTTCAATAAGCGCTGTTATCCTTGACATTATGAAATTAAATGTTCATCACGGCGCAAGTGCGATTTGAAAGGCATTACTGCATTATGATAATAAAATTATCAGCTTATCTGATGAGACGGCCCAGTGGGCTGATTTCTTTATTGTGAAAACGGCGTAAACTATGCCATAGAAACGGATAAATGATAGAAATCTTTTAGAAATAATGATGGAAAAATAGAACAATAATAAAATATTATTGTTGAAAAACAAGTTATGCATTTAATGCTATTATATTTTCACAATACATGCTATTCGAAAACCATATGCTGTTATAGCTTTTTTTTTTTGAATAGTGTGCAAACGAGCAGACGTATCACGTGATGGTAAGCGATTACCGCCGCCCATGGACACCAGCAACACCAAGGGCGTCACAGGTGCGTTGCCGACCTTTGGGGATGGGAAAAGGGGGAGGAGTTGGGGTATGGGCCTCCGGTGTCCTCACTCATTCGGTGAAACACAGCGCAAACGCTATTTCACACCGGTTTTCTGTGAGGCCGTGGTATCACTCCGGTCGAGCCGACCCATTCATGCCGAAGCATAGCTCTCCCACGGGTAAAACGGGATTTCGTGAAGGTATTTTCTGTCTCCTTTTTTATACTCTGTAATATATATTTTAGTTAGTGAAAGGGTATGATCTTCCAATCTTACTGTATGGATCAGAATGCTGGACTCTAAAACAAACATTACTTGATAAGTTCAGGGCCTTTGAAATGTAGATATACCACAGAATGCTAAAAATCAAGTGGGCTGACAAAGAATCAAACAAAAGAGTGCTAGAAATTATGAATAAAGATTTAGAGATGGCAGTGACTATCAGGAGAAGAAAACTGGCGTATTTCGGACATAATACATACGACTTCTTCAATCAATCATTTATTTGCGGAAACATAGGTTTGTTACAGATCGTAGGCTTATTTTAGAGGTACATTATGTCCTACCACGTTATGCGGTGTGCAAATATTGTTACAAAAAATGTCATAAATCTAATTACAATAACACAAAAAAAGATCAAATAATGTAAATACAAAATAATGTTTACATGAAATACAAAAAAATAAATAAAAAATGGTTTCACATAGCACAAATACAGGTAAATAAAAATTGGAAAAAAAAATATAAATATTATAATTATTAAATTGCATAAAGTTAATTTAAATTGTACGGAAACGTAAAGAAATTGCAAGATTAAAAATTTTCAGTCGATAAAAATTCATCAACAGAGTATATATAATATAAGAGATATAATATAAGAGACTAGTTGGATGTGGATAGCACTAATTCGCATGACTGAAGATAGGGAGACGCACAAACATGTAGTCGCCGACCTCCGTGGTGGAGATGACACTTGAAGAAGAAGAATATATATAACAATGTATATTGTATTTGGTATTATTGTATATGTAGTGTCTTTAACATTGAAAAATTACATGATCTTACTTATGGTAGACATTTGTCAAAATGAATATGATAAAAGCACTCGTTAAGCCGGCATCTTTTTTTTTTTTTTTTTTTATTTATTGAATAGTGGGCAAACGAGCAGACGTATCACCTGATGGTAAGCGATTATCGCCGCCCATGGACACCCGCAACACCAAAGGCGTCACAAGTGCGTTGCCGACCTTTGGGGGATAGGAAAGGGGATGGGGGGAGGGGTTGGGGTATGGGCCTCCGGTATCCTCACTCACTCGGTAAAACACAGCGCAAACGCTATTTCACACCGGTTTTCTGTGAGGCCGTGGTATCACTCCTGTCGAGCCGACCCATTCATGCCGAAGCATAGCTCTCCCACGGTTTAAATCTTATCTTATCTAAATCTTTTATCATACTCTACACTTCTAGAGTCTAAGAGGTATCTATAATGAACTAATAAACACATTTAGAATTTCGTAATGATACCTTCTCATAACCTCTCATGTACATATATAAACAACTGATAAACAGATTTAGAATAATTTAAACCGTCTCAAAAAGTTCAGAACTCATGTTTGTACGTAAACATGGATGTTGTTAAAAACACGATCGAACATTCATAACAAACCATAAATAAAGTTATCCTCTTAAATTACACATTAAAATAATTCATTTCGACTGCAACTAGAATATAATATCTGTTTCATAATCGGGTGTGCATCCTCATGGTGCAAAACTTCCAAACTATTTCTATGGAAAAATCAAGGAAATTTAAACCCTATGGAAATAGTAATAGAGGTAAAGAGGCTTGCTTGTAAGTTTGTAAGTATTTAAAGGATCTGTTAGGGACGGGACGTGCGAGACGGTTTACGCGGGAAACATATTTTATTAAAATTTTCCATCTTCCCTAGTTGTGTTCAAATGTGGGCAAAGATTAATGTTATGTTTAACAAAAGTTGACAACCAATTTTATAGTACAATTATAAATCAAATATTATGATTATAATATTATATTTCCTTGGTTGAGTTCTCATCATCAGCTCCGTTTATTATGTATATACAGCATATACCGTTTCAGGACCGGAAACTTCTCGTAATGTGAGTAGGGTTAGGTCATCAGTTAGCTGAAGTATATTTATTAAATAAATTTTAGAAATCGCCACTGAATGTGAATTAACACTCTAAATTGATTCATAGTAAAGAAAAAACATTAATGTTTATGCAAATCGTACAAAAATAGTTTACAATTCGTATCATCAACTGATAGGATATATTTGGGATCGTTTGTATCACACTGTCTAAAAATTTTACTTCACTCTGAAACTCTGCAGAGAACTTGTGAAATTGAAAGTCCTCCGAAGAATCATCACAATTTATACTTACTGAAGCTGCCCACCATCATTGCAACAACCCATCACTTTAATAATTCGAATTAATTAACATTCTATCTCTGAGCGCCTTTTAAGAAACGTTTTACCTTGCATGTGTTTCTAGGCTGTTTAATATTCAAGAGAAAAGCAACCTCCCAAAGACGGATATGCACTTATAAGGCAACCCTTTGGTTACTCCCTATCATCTACCACGTAACCAAAAATCGTTATAAGGTTAGGCACAAAACCTGTGTCCACCTTTCTGCGAGATACTCTATATCTCATAGCGCCGTCGTCAGTCGGCAGGGAGTTAATGAGCGAGCTTTGTTACCATAACGCCCCGGCTCGCCGACACCGGCAGATGTATACAAACCACGTTGTTTTACTTCCTAATTAGCAGCAATTGATAGTAATTTTAATGATAACTTACAAGATATGAATAGCTTCGAGGTGCGAATGAATTTTCTTTTTTTATTATAAGCTTGCTAAAGTGATATTAGCCTGATGGAAAGCATGAATTCTGCTACCCCGGGAGTAGTAATGGTCACCATAATCACTGTGAATTTAAACATTGGCGGAACAGTCTCAACGATAGTTCTCCGACTGAGTAATTATACTAGCTGTTGCCCGCGGCACCGCCCTCGTTTATGTCGGTTTTCTCGTGTTTTTTCGCGGTCGCGGATATGTGACTGATACAAAAATTAGATAAAAACAATCCTTGATGCGGATTATACATCATTCTAAAATTTCAGCTCGATCTGTGCAGAACTTTTTGAGTTTTTGAAGCGTACACAAACCAACATAACAATTTTATATATATAGATTATATTTATGTATGTCTATATTTATGTACTGTGTAGGGTATGTTGTATTTCTATGTATTTATGTATAAAATTTAGTATTTTTTTGTTTATATTAGTTTTATCCAATACCATCGCATCAAATATATTATTATTTATGTCAAATTATACTATTTTTTCTTACGCACCTATCACATCATATTTTCACATCACCTTAAGGTTGACTGGCAGAGAATGCCCTAGGGCATTAAGTTCGTCTTTGTGCAAAATATGCATCAAATTTAAACAAATACATAAACAATGTGATATGGTGACCCACGCTATGACGGTCTACTGAGATGCTTCTGCATCATAAGTATTTTTCTTACAGAAATACTGATGCATATTTTCATTTAAAGAATTCTCTGTTGAGGTTTTCTTCAAAATGGGAGTAAAACTTTGATATATATGAGCCAGACCCTTACCCAAGATGCAAGTGTTTTCCGTCGAGCCTTTTTTATTTTTTTTATTATATAGGGGGCAAACGAGCAGACGTATCGCCTGATGGTAAGCGATTACCGCCGCTCATGGACACCCGCAACACCAGAGGCGTTACAAGTGCGTTGCCGGCCTTTTAGGAAAGAGTACGCATTGTATCCTCTGACTCTAACGTTTCTATTCTATTTGAACACACGATTTAGCGTTAATTACGTCATTCCCATAAATTATTTAGTTGACTAATAACGTTTATCAATACTCATCTTCTCCGATACTGACCTTGTAACTATGGTACTACAGTTATCCATGACCAGCGGTAGTCACTGACTTTCAGGTAATCCTTTTTTACCACCATATAAAACATCTGTAATCAATATGTAATTCAATCAAACGGGAAGAAAAATATACTGCACTGATGGCGTTATGGTTTAAACGGTCATCTCGCCGCTATCTACTGCGCTTAGTGTTGTAGGTTCAAACTCCTCATTTTTAACCGTGGGAGAGCTATGCTTCGGCATGAATGGGTCGGCTCGACCGGAGTGATACCACGGCCTCACAGAAAACCGGTGTGAAATAGCGCTTGAGCTGTGTTTCACCGAGTGAGTGAGGATACCGGAGTCCATACCCCAACCCCTCTCCCCATCCCCTTTCCCATCCTCCAAAGGTCGGCAACGCACTTGTGGCGCCTTTGGTGTTGCGGGTGTCCATGGGCGGCGGTAATCTCTTACCATCAGGTGATACGTCTGCTCGTTTGCCCACTATTCAATAAAAAAAAAAAAGGTACAACACTTTGTATGAATCAAGTGTTCTTTGCATTCGTTTTATGTACATTTGTAAAATTGGCCACGATACAGGGCTATACCAATTATAAATACAGGAAAAAACAATTTGTGTCTAAATTGCCAAGTAAAATAATAATTTTCTTTGTAACGAAAATTGTAAGTTGATCGTATAAGTCGATATTGTCTCAATAACATCAGAAAATTGAGTATAATCCACTCGCTACAAAGTCAAGTGCCAGCCTTTACTGAGAGACCTTTTATCAACGAGTAAAGAAGATAAGAGGGCCGGGCATACCTATCAATAAACTTGTATTACATATCCTCAAAGTATAAATAAAGACAAGAACCCTTTTATTCTCATTATTACAGAACAAGATGTTTTGTTAAAAGAAAATTATATTATCATATATTTCTTCATGTTTTTGGGGTACATTTTTGCTTAAATTTTATTCTCTCCGGCTTTTGTAGAGGTAAAGTACAGTAATACAAGTAAAGGATTATTTAAGTTTCTACGAATATTATGTCGAATACTTTTATATGTTTTTTTTTAAGAATGAGTGTTTTTTATTAGGGACGTCTCACAGATGGCCATCGGATTCTAAATTAGGAAATGCCTATGTAATAGGAAATAGACTGCTATTAAAAAAAAAGTTTAAATTGTAAGAAAACTTATAGCTATATTATTACAGTAAACTTAGTACGGGGACTGTTAACCATTACACCAAAATTTTAAGAACTTAGGTATATTTTCTCAAGTAAATTTAGATCGTTAACGTAACTGGTACTTTTGAGTTAAAATTAAAATACTCTGAGTCATTTTCAATGCATATTTTCCGAATTTTCATCAGAAGTCGTTCAGTTGTTAAAACTTCAAGGTATAACTAACCAATATATCCATATCTGTATTTATTTAGGTAAAAATGGGAATGAATAAACACTGCAACTGCTACTGAACCTGAGTTCCATTGCTTAGGATTGAGCTGGATATTAAGAGCCTATCTTTAATGGGTATTTGGCAGTTTCTCCTTTTACTCTCTTTAAGAACTAGGCCCTTGGCAATGAAGCAATCGCCACTCATCTTTGCGCTCTGCTATCTGTTTAACTTCCTGATAGACCATATCTCTCAATTTTTCTTTCACTTTCTGCATTTTTGCCAAACTAGGCCGTCCTCGTTTTCGGCATCGACGTCAGCATTTTCTTTTTTTTTTTTTGTTATATAGCGGGCAAACGAGCAGACGTATTGCGTGATGGTAAGCGATTCCGCCGCCCATGGACATCCGCAACACCAGAGGCGTTACAAGTGCGTTGCCGACCTTTTGGAAGGAGTAGGTACGCTCTTTTTTTGAAGGTTTCCTTTTATAGAAAAATAAGCGATAAAAACTTGAGTGTGAAAGAAGATATATATTTCTAACATTAAATTCCTTCCGATATAACACAAAATTTATACCTAACTTATACGAAATAAGAGAGAATAATAAATGATTCATGAAGGTTTCAGAGCATCTCTAAAATTAGGATTGACTGATGAAATTTACCAATCATAAAAAGCGCTTGTCTTAATGAATATTGACAGGTTCGGATAACTTGAGCGAGTAATACCAAGTTTTAATATTGAAGGAGGATCCGTGATGTAATTGAATATGACATAATTCAAGTTAATTTCGTTCTGAAAATCTCCGCCTTTGTTTCATACAATTATTAGGTCTCTAATTTGTTTTGAAGGGAATCAAGAATTTAATTAGTCATAATTTTTTTTTATAGAATTTGTACAAAAAATTCTATTTATTGCGTAATATCTAAGATTTTTCCAGAACTGGCGCCGCGATTCACCCGGTCTTACTCCAGGAAAACCTGTTCCAGTTTTCTCCTCGCTCAATTGACAAGGTTGCTAAGGCACTACTATTGTATTTAACTGTTAATACTTTATCAATATGAATAATAAGTAATAAATATTATATCTATAATAATAATTGATACGAACAATATTACTAATACCACAGTAACGGTGATCGTATACAATATGAGTAAAAAATATAAAGTAGAAACCCTATAATGTGTATTGCTAGGTTTTCTCTCTACAGCTTTACAGCTTCCCTTAGATTTGCCCGACGTTTCGATCGAATTCTACCATTCTGTCCTTTGTGTTATGTTATGTCTTTAAAGAAACGTCTAGACTATCTATTAAATATAATTCGAATGAATAATTCTAAAAATAGGAGCCAACGAAGTTGTGTGGGTCGGCTAGTTATTATATAAAATAAATACAACTTAAAAATATAAGTACCATATTGTAAAGTAACTCTATCAAATACTAAATAAGAACCTTTCTACAACTAGCAATAGTACTTCAACCCTTTTGTATGCATACAATCTACATATTCTCTTGTAAAAGTAAAAGAACATGCAATTTGCCTTGAATTTCACACAAAGAACTTTCTAGAAGCCCACTAAGATAATACACCACTAAAGTATTCAAAGATTTCGTTGTAACTAACAAATAATGCGACATTTTAAACCATAGCTATGTTTGCTGTAGGAAATATGGATAATTTTATTCTCGAGACTCTATGGCATGCTAATGTGAGCACCTAAGAACGAAACTGGTATAGTGACCACACGTTTGAAATATGTAGGACGTTGCAGACATTGTATTGCTTTAAATGATTGTGTCTCTATAGACGTTCTATGTTTCTATCTATTATCTATGTTTCGAAAATTTGGTTTTTAGCTTCATATTGCTCAGTTGCTTGGCAGATGATCCTTTGTTCGTCAGGCTGTCTTCGAGTGAGCTTTCCCTAATTTTCGCAGAGCATGTCCCTTGCTAGGTAGCCTTTCAAAAGGCTTCTGTAGTGTAGCTACTGTAATATAATTCTGAGTTTCCTTACAGAGTTCAGATAAAAAAGTAAACGTTAAACGTACGTACTAAGTGACTACAGAAAGTTATTTGAACTTTAATTAGAAAAATCATCCTTGTCACCCCTCTCGAAAAACGTCCACTATTGAACACAGGCTTCTCCCAATGTTCTCCACAATAACTGGTCCTAGGAAACAGCATAAAAGTATTATTTATTTTAGAAATATCTAAAGAAGTATCCGCAAAAACAGTAAGTGAATGTCGTCCTACTACCAGAGCCCGGCACAGTCGCAATTCAACTTGCATTACCTTTATTAAAGGATATTAGCGTGTCGAGAGAGCGCATACACGGATTTACATGTTATATAACTGTACTGGCTTTCACCCCTTTCTTCGCTTGCAGGAAATGTTGGGCGAGGAAAATTTTGTATATAAGATAAAAGTTTGTTTTTCCTTGTACTTCCTCTGCCATATTTTAGATGTGTATATATGTGTAGGTATAATTTATTTGTTATGTATGTATTTACAAATACATAAGTATGGTTATCAGCAGTAGTTTATCATTGTAGAGGCTCTGCTTGATCTGAGATCAAACGACCAATTGTAAGATGTGTAAGGATATTTTTATTTTTTAATTGTATTTCAAAGTAAAAGGTTGTTTTCTACTTTTGTACATATTAACGGTAACGTGGTAATACCGATGTATAATTTAAAAAATGCGAATCTTTGTGAGGGTGGATGTATGAATGTTTGTTATTCTTTCACGCAAAAAACTCTAAGTTAACACGATACCTGGCATAAATGAGTGCAGATCCGTTGGTAAATACTAGTGTTGCGTATCCTGTAAAAGAAAAGAAGAAGCAGATCGAACTACCACAGTTTGCTGAATTACATTAGTCATGTTCATGTAACAGGAAACAAGACGTCTATTTCCACCAATCTAGAAATTTAAGAAGCAGATGGAAAAATTTGAAGTACGTAAAAATAAATGAAGTAAATTTAAAACATTAAGCAATGGTATGATGGACTTGAATAATAGGTAAAATTAATGACTGACTAAGATATCAGGTTCGATTTCCGGGTATGAACTAATATTTGTATGATCTGCAAATATTTGATTCGTAGTTTGGGTGTTTTGTAGGAAAAAAATAGGTATTGATTTATAATTCTCAGCTTTTTATTAACTCCACAACCGAAATACCAGGTGATGTCGAAGTTCTGTAGAGAAGGTGGAACTTTTTAGTGCACTAACTCTCATCATTTCTATTTTAAGATTTTACCGAAATTAAATTACCCACTATCATGTATTTTATATCCAGTCACAACACTAGCGCTATAAAACCAAAAACAAAAATTAAACTCGTAAATATATTTGCATATAAATTGTAAATTTAAACTTGTAAATGGTATCAAAACTATTTCTGTAACACTACCATGTAATAAATTACAGATTTATGTGACATTCAACTAATTAGACCGTTGAAAACATTAATTTATATAAAAATATTATGAGTTTAAACCAGTTTTGCTATCGTAAAGGTAAACTTTTAGTGGGACCACCGAGGCTGTTCTTTCGTGCAAAACATGGTTGATATATAGCATATATCAACCAATCACCAGCTACTGCTAAACGAAGGTCTCCCCTAAGGCGCCTACTATCCTGGACTTCGGCAGTCTACAAGTTTATATGCTACAGTGGCAAACTATCATAGGCCATTTAGTATATATTAGAATAATAAGGACTAGGTAAACGTAAAGATGTGGTGATAATTATTTGCTTTACTTGTGATTTGCTGATTTAATATACACTTTCCACACATTGTCATACATAAAAAATGATGCATCAAACTTAGAAGCATGAATGATATAAAATTATGCACAACGTAACACAAAAATTGATTCACAATAGTTACTCTATCTTCAACAATCGCGGAACTAAGCGTGTTCTGTTCAAACTACCCAGAACAACATCACTGCAAAAAGAAGGAAAACTTAAATCTAAACTTATTTTAACGTGTGGAAACCCTCCCAGGCCGTCATCCCACCGTCAGCCTGCCTTTTTTTTTTTTTTTTTTTACGTGTGGAAACCCCCTCGGGCCGTCACCCCGCCGGGGTTTGCGGCGGGGCGGTGTGTCAGAATCGAACCGACTAAAACCACACGGTGTGCCAACTCTGCGCCTGAGAAGGGAGGGGTCCGGGAATTGCAGATATTACACTACCGGACCCCTCCCAGCGCCTGCCCGCACTGAAGCGGGCACCTTCTTCTGATAAAAAATCTCAATTTAGGCGACGCACGGCACACGCGTACGTCGCCCCCTCGCGGTTGGCCTATAATGCGGATGGAGGGGAAAACCCATCCCGTCCATCCGCGGCCACACTCAGGGCGGCATGAGGCGCTGATAGGCGCGCCTCCGCCGCCCCGTGCGCCGGCGGCGGATCGGGTCCGAGTGGATATCGTCCTCCCGGGCCTTCTCCGCCGCCTCCTTCTGCGAAATTACTTCTTCGCAGAAGGTCGCGACCGCGGTAAAACTGCTGTCGCTACCGGCCATGGACAGTACGACGGCCGGTAGCGACAGATCTCCTCCGATGACTGCAGTGAGGGCCCGGCGCTGCTCCGCCCAAGCGGGGCAGAACTCCAGCGTATGCTGGGCCGAGTCCTCACTGCAGTCGCAGTGGTGGCAGGCGGGACTCAATTCCCTCCTAGCGACCGAGTGCAGGTACTTCCCGAAGCAACCGTGCCCGGAAAGCACCTGCGTCAGTCGGAAGGAAAGAGTCCCGTGCTGCCGCCCTGCCCACTCGAGGATGACCGGCTGGAGCGCCTCCACGGTGGCAAAGCCAGCGCGTGGAGCCTCCAGCCGGGAAGACCAACGAGCCATCGTGGCTCGGCGAGCGGCTTCACGCCAATCGCGTACCTCTTCGGGCGGAGGACGATACCCGTTCTCCGCCCGATATTCAGCCGCTCGCCGATAAACTTCGGCGAGCACTTCCGCCTCCAAATCCCACGGGGGTGTTCCGGCCAAGGCGCACGCCGCCTCCGTCGACACGGTGCGGTATCCGCGTATGGCTCTGACCGCCAATACCCTCTGAGGCCGCCAGAGGCGTGCCTTATTCTGGGCGGTCAGAGCCGGGACCCACACCGGTGACCCATAAAGGGCCATCGACCGGACCACCCCCGTGTAGAGGTTCCTAGTAGCGACGCTGGCTCCACCCAAGTTGGGCAAAAGACGCCCAAGGGCGGAGGCAGCGCCGACCAGCTTAGGGCCAAGCTGTCGGAAGTGCTCGTCGAAGAGCCACCTACCGTCGAGGATCAGGCCCAGATACTTCATCTGGGCCCGAACCGGTACGAGGACCGAGTTGACTTCGATAGAGGCGCCGGGGGGTGGACCACGACGGGGCCCATGGAAGAGCAGGGCCTCCGTCTTGTCAAGGGCCACCCGTAAGCCCAGCGCCTCGATGCGCCCAACCACCAGAGAAACACCCCTAGTGGCCAGGCGCGCCGCCTCTTGGAAATTCGCCCCCCGGGCTGTGACAAGAGTGTCATCGGCGTAACAAATTACGCCCAGCCCGGGAGGCAGACGACTTCGAAGGACCCAGTCGTACCCCACGTTCCACAGGAGTGGTCCGAGGACAGACCCCTGCGGAACGCCGCACGACATGGGTCGCCGTCTCAAGACGCCCTCTCGGTCCTCGTACACGACGGTACGCTCCTCTAAATAGTCTGCCACCAGCCGCCTCAGGTACTCTGGCACCCCGTGGTAGTGGAGTGCTTCCCTGATGCAGCTGAATGGCAGACTATTGAAGGCGTTGGCGATGTCCAAGGACACCGCCAACACCACGCCGCCACAGCCAACCGCCTCTTCGGTCACGGCCCTAAGGCGCATCACGGCATCGACCGTCGAACGCCCCTCTCGGAACCCGAATTGGGCGTCCGACAGGTCGGGCCCCACCTCGCTGAGATGCTGGACGATGCGGGCAGAGAGAATCCTCTCGAACAATTTGCCCGCCTCGTCCAGCAACACGATGGGCCTATAGGCCGCGACCGAATCGGCTGGCCGTCCCGGCTTCGGCAATAGGACCAGCTTCCCGCATTTCCAGCACTCAGGGAAGCGTCCGGACGCCAGGCTGGCGTCCAAAACCTCCCTGAGGCGGTCCGACATATGATCGAGGGCTCGGGCCATCACTCGGGGGGGTACCCCGTCCGGCCCGGGGGCGGTGTTCTTGGAACGAATCCTTAGAACAGCCGCCCCTACCTCCGATTCCCTAACGGGCGGCACCTCACTCCCTCCGTCCCCGTCGTCTCTGGCCGGACCGGCCATCGACGGGGGCGTGTGCTCCGCCCGCTGCGGGAAAAGGCCCTCGACCACCTGCTGCAGGAAGCTGGGCTGGAGAGTCTCGGTAAGGGGGGGGCCCGCCGTGCGGAGCTTTTGTCGCACCGCACGATATGGGCGACCCCAGGGGTCACGATCGAGACTCTCCAGCATCTCCTTTCTTTTTGCCTCTTTGGCGCGGCAAATGGCCAGCTTCAGAGTTTTCCGCGCTTCGCGGTACTCCTCATGAAGCCGGCCCTCCTCCCCGTCTACGCGGTGGCGTCGCCGCCGGCATCGGGTGTAGGACCTCCGGGCACGAGTACAGGCCGCACGGAGGTCCGCCAACTCCTGGGACCACCAGTAGACCCCGTTCCGTGAAGGTCGACAACCCCGAACGCGGGGCATGGCCGCATCGCAGACCTGCGTAATCGCAGTGCGAAAGCGGCCAGCCCCCATGTCGACCTGCTCGGCCGGGGCCCGCGGAGACAGCCAAGACTGAATAATGGCCGCCTTCTCTAGCAGGTCCCTGTCGAGTTTGGCAACTGCCCAACGCGGAAAGCGGGAGGTATGCCGCGCCACGTGACCCCTACTGGGGCCCTGGGACCGGGAGAGCTCAAATCGGATATACAGGTGATCCGAGAGCGTCTCAACCTCATCCAGGACACACCAGTTCCTTACTCGTGCGGCAACAGCAGGGGTAGCGAACGAAAGGTCCACTATCGACCCCCCCTGCTGTCGCACGCACGTGTTGGTGGCGCCTCTGTTCAGCAAACAGAGGCCCACCGAAGCCGCCCACTCCACAACGGCATCGCCCCTGGCGTCCGTCGCCGGGGAACCCCACGCAATGGACTTTGCGTTGAAGTCCCCCAGCACGAGGACGTGCCCAGACGCTAGTCGCCGTATCGAGGTCTCCAAGTTGTTGAGGAAGACCTCGAAGTCGCTCAAACTCCGGTTGGGGGAGAAATAGACACCGTAAACGGTGATTCCCCCCCACTCGGCAGCCACATATCCAGAGCCCTTGTCTCTTAGCGACAAGGGCGGGGAACGAGCCGCCGAGGAGCCGACGACTGCCACGGAGCCGTCCCGGTCTCCCATCCAGTTTGGACGGGGAGGGACGTAGTAGGGCTCCGCGACTACGGCAACACCTATCGACCACTGCGCCATGGTTTGCAGGAAGAGATCCTGCGCCGCGGCGCAGTGGTTCAGGTTCGTCTGGACAAGGAGGTTGGAGACTTGATCCATTTACTGGATCGTCTCTACAACCTCCTTCATGGGCGACGACGTCGACGCACGAACGACGCTGGAGGCTGCCAGGGTCGTCTGGCCAGCCTCCGGCGCCTGCTGAGAAGCACGGGGGGGCCTGCAGCCCCCCTGCCCCATCTGGTGATTGGCGGGCTTGTTGCCCGCCGCACACACGGGGCAGTGGGGGGCGGCAGAGCACTCTGCCGCCTTGTGCCCCGGTCGACCGCAGCGGAAACATAGTCCGCTGCAGTCGAAGCAACTCTGGCACTTGGTGCGAGTGTGTCCCGCGGCCAGGCATTTGAAACACCTCATCGGTCTTGGGGCCAGGACTGTAATCCTAGCACTCACAAAACCGATGAGGATCCTGCCTGCATCGGCCAAAATTTTGGCCGACGCCACGGGACAGCTGACCCACACCGCACCAAGGCCTCCCGGACCGGGGCGGATGGTGCCGACCCTGAGGCTGTCCGCGCTGCAACCCGTCTTCTTTGCAACTACAGCGCGGACATCGTCGGCCGTGACGGAATCGTCCAGGCCCGAAATGCGTAGTTCCGCGCACTTTGTGGGCCTGGCTATCCTCACACCATCCATGCTGGCGAAAACCCCCTTCAGCTTCTCAGCCATGGTGTCCGCCTTTTTTGCGCCATCAGCCCCAGGGAACTCGAGAACTCGAGCCCCCGTTTGGGCGCGGCGTAGACGGACACCGGCCGTTTCGAATTCACCGGCGAGGCTGTCCCGGGCCCTCTTAAAGACGGCCGCGTAGGACAGCCCGCCGGTTGTTGCCTCCGGTGTCAACGTGACCACTACAGCCGCGGTCTTCGGCGGCTGCAGTTTCCGCGGCTTTTTCGCAGTGGCCCTTGCCACCGGCGGCGACTGCTGGCCAGAGGCCGCCTTGCGGGCAGCCTTTCTGGCCCGCTTTCGGGCCTTCTTCGACCCCCCGACTATCTGCCAGCCCTCATTGGAGGGGGCAGACGTGGAGGGTCCAGGCAGAGGCACAGGCGTTGGAGTGGGGAGCGGAGGAATCTCCGCTCCCACCCTTACCGCCGCTTTCGGTCTCTGTCTCGGCGCGGCCGCCTTGGCCGGAACCTTGGCCGGAGCCTTGGCCCCCGGCCGTGCCCCTTGGGCAGCCGCAGGAGCCGGCCTCACGACCGGCGACACCGCTGCCGAGTACGACACGCGACCCCCCACCACGGGAAGAGGGGTCGGTGCCGATGCGACCTTCGGCCTGGATGCCGCAAGCGGTGGCCGCATGGTAGGAGCCGCAGGCAGCCTCGCCTCCAGGCCGGCCGTACGTCCCTCGATCATTCGCCAGCATGCGTCCAGGATAACTGCCAGCTGGGCGTCAGTTATCCCGGTGCCGGCAGGGGACGGCTGCGACGTAGACGGGGCCCGCTGGGATGTCGACGCGGCCCGCCGGGACGCTGACGGGGCTGGAGCCTCTCGCTCCGCCCGGAACTGGGCGAACTGAGCGCTGAGCTCAGCCACCTGCCCCGTCAACCGCTCGTTGGCCGACTGTAGACGGGCCACGTCCCCAATTAGGGTCCCCACGACCCCCGCCACGGCAGAAGAGGAGTCCTTCAGGGCCCTCACGAAAGAGCCCTTCAGGTTCACAGACTTGGTGGCCACCTTGTTGATTATGGCCACCGCCGCGTCCGCTGTCTCCTGCAGAGAGACCGATGATTGGGGCTCTGAATCCCCTTCCACCGGTCCCCTGATCTTAAGCAGGAGACCACACATCTCCTCTTCTGCCTGGAGCTCGCCATCAGCCCTGGCTCGCTTATACGACTCCGCCTTAGAGAAGACGGAGCCTGACGAGCCTAGGGTACGGGACCTACCCCTCTGAGCGCTACCGATTTTGGGAGGCAACATATCTTGTGATGTGTCGCTCCCGCCGTCAACGTCCCCGGATAACCCGCGTTTGCGGGTATCCATGGACTCCGTTTCCATCGGCTCCAGCGCGTCCTCAATCGCACTGGAGCTACAACTTGCACCAGAAGTGGCGGACTTGGAGCGCGTGCGCTCCGATGTTCTGCGGCTCCCAGCAGTCAGATGTCTGACTTCTGGGAGCCCCGCCGAGATGGGCGCCACAGAAGCAATGTCCTCTTCGGCGGACGATTGCTCGTCCGCCTTTCGGAACTGCCCCTTGGCGTTCCTCCTCTCCTTCCTCTTCACCTTCTCGGATCCGTTTTTCATGCCAGTAGTCGTTGTTGTTTTGGTTTCCAGTTCTATATTTGATTTTAAATTTTCAATACTCATAATAAATCCCACGAGATGGGGAGAACTAAAAGTCGACCCGGGCAGAGATCCCCAATACCCGGGCAAGCCTATGTACTGTGGAGGTCGGCCGGTATCCACAGGTTTTTTTACGACTTAGCTGTCGGGTGTTATAGACTATCCTTGTCGTGGGCCGGCCAATCAAGGCAAGCCCTCCGGCCATCAGGTTCTCAGCGTACCCTCTTGGAGCCACCAGTCAGGTCGTTGTTGAGCCCCTAATGGTTACGGAATGCGAGAGGGTGGCTAGCCCTCTCTCACAGACGAGACTAACACTCAAGTGCCAGCCTCTCTGTTCTACTCGCACTCCAACACGCCTTCTGCTAAAGCAGAGGGACGTTTGGAGTGCGGCACGACGGGTCACGCCCATCACGGCAGTCTTAAAACAGACTCCGTCTGGTATCCCATTTGGTCTGGAGTCTCACCCTGGGCCAATCCGGCATGAGTAGCTCTACCCGGCACAGCCCCAGAGATCATTGACCCACGCAAGCCCCACCACGACGACAACGTAGGGATACATTGGGGGGACCGTCAGCCTGCCTGCCTTAGCCCAAGTACTTTCTTTGGGTTAACTGTATAAAGAGTTAACCCGAATATTTTAACACCCCGCTCGGGAGCTCATTACGGCTCCCTCGAGCGGAGCGATCGCGACCCCATTGGATCCTGACTACGAACTGTCAGCCGCCAGTCCCCTCTCTGGAGGAACGACCGACATTTCGAGCCTCGAGGCAGGCCAACCACAATGACCGGCTCATAACAAAGGCGAGATGAAATCAGTATTAGTAAGGCAGGGTACGGCACACGCAGACGTGTATGCCCCTGTACCTAATGAAGGGAGAAACCCCTCACGTCCACACGCAAGCCACACTCAGGGCAGCATGAGGCTCTGCGTGCCCGTATACCGGACACGTAAGAGGACTTGATGGCTGCCAACGACAATGCAGTCAACGTGACAGCATTCTGCCTGCCCAAATATCATTTTACCAAAACGCAACGTTTGTCGTCGAAATGCCAAGAAGAAAAATAACTAATAAGTATCTAGAAAACCGCGCAATGATAGATTATGTTCATCACACAATAATGTCCTCAAATCAAAGCCGCTAACTCTAGTTTAGCAATCAAACTCACTATCTACTATTTGAAAATGACTTTTTATCACATTATTAAGATGCAATAAACCTTAAAGGATGTGACTCTTACGCCCTTTAGATGTCATTAACATCGATAAGACATACATGAAACGTTAAACATCAATTATTATCAAAGTAATTAAAATGGCTTCCGTACGTGAAGGTTTTCAACCAATGTTAGAGTAATTTATTGTTACTCATTATATTTTGTGTTTATTGCATACGGGTCGAATAAGTAGCAGTGTCACCTGACGACACTGACAAGGACAATTCTGGCTGCTAAACCTTAAGATTCAGGATCACTAAGTATTTTAAACGTCAATTAATAATTATGAATATAATTAATACAACTTTTAATAATACTTATAAATACATTCTATTTCATTGCTATTAGGATTGACTTGCATTGCCATTCGGTAATTTGAAGAACTACTGTTTCGAATTATTTAAGTACCGGATAAAACATTTATCCATGAAGGCGATATGTTGTTTACGTGCGCGCGCTTTGACCAAGCATCAATGATAGATTTTGAGAAATGTATGTGTTTGAGAGTCGACGAGGAAGTTTTTTTCTTTTCTATAAAAAGACAACTCCCACATTAGGAATAACATCCTGTGTCGTGGGGGACTTTACAAACATACATGAAACGGACACAAAGAACATCCAGACTCGGGACAACAATTCGTGGATCACACAAAGTGTTGTAGGTACCGCGTGGGATTTGAACCCACGACACTTGGCGCAGTAGCAAGCGGCATGGCGACCGCTGACACCACTCGGCCAACCGTGCAGTCAAAAGTTGTGGAAGTCAGTTGTGCAGACGCTGGCGGTAGATTGTCATTAAAAAAGAATATGGGCACTTTACTACTTTTATATTACACTAGCTGATCCACGCAACCTCGTTTGCATCTTCTATTGCCCGTAGCGTGAAAATTTTCCCCCGTTTTTGAAACATTCTTCATTGGTGCGCCGCTCCTATTAGTAATAGCGTGATAATATAGCCTATAGCCCTAGCCCTAGCCTTCCTCGATAAATGGACTATCCAACACTGAAATATTTTTTAAATCGGACCAGCGGTTCCACAGATTAGCGCGTTCAAACAAACAAACAAACTCTTCAGCTTTATATATTAGTATAGATATTATAATGTGAACTATACTCAACTATTAATAAGTTACCTACATAAATAAGAGTAAAATTCTTGATACATTTAAAAATTTATAACTGCGTTAATTAAAAAAAAAATAAAACTCGGCTTCATCACCATGAAAGTATTTCGTGTAAGTATGTACTTAGTCGCGAGTTTAAAGTGCAAAACTGAAAATAAGTGACAGCGCACACTTACGATTTAAAGTGCAAGCTACAGAAAGGACTGCTTTTAGTCGATTTTCTTCTTTTAGATTCAACGTAGTACTTTTATAAATATTTGTCTTTTAGTATTGCTTTGTTGTAATTTCCTAAATCTTGCAAGTATGGTCATCAATAGTTTGATTTACTTTGTTTTTTATAGGTAACCCTTATGTTCAAATTATAGATTTGAACATAAGGTTTACCATTGTAAATTTCATCCAATCAATCTGTTTAGCCAATGCTTAGCCGTAAAAGCGTAACAGACAGACAGACACAAAGACAGGAAAAGTTTATTTTTTGAATTTCTAATATTAGTCTAAATTTTCTGATAAAATAAATAAAAAGGTGATCGATTTCTGTGTAATACTATGTTTCTTCACAATAAAAATTTGGTACATTACTGGCAAGTACTTATTTTTCGTAAAAGTATATATCAAAATCGTACAATGCGTGCTGAATCTAAAATATTTTAAATATTTAAACCGCGGTTTTATTACCTACCCTCCTACACCGCTACTGTATTCCGTTACTATTTTCAATTTGATTGTCAAACACAATTGTGTAACCAAACATTTAGTATGCATTGTGAAATTAAATTCTTCGAAATTCGACGGAATAGAAATGGTTTTATTGGCATTGTTGGTACACTGTATTCCGTCAATCCTTAGAACTCATTATTTCGTGTTAATAAATTATGTAGAGAGGGGTGAATAAAAGTCACTATTTTGAATAAATTGGATTCACAATTGTGATCATATTTGTATATACAAATACAGTTGCTTGCATAAAAATCTTTGTGGCGTTTTAATTTCAAAGAATGCCTAAATTTTTAATTGTCTGCCTAAGGTTATGGAGTGATGTATGGATGCTAGGTTTCTTCAGTCTTATCATATGGCTCTAGTAGTAATTAAAAGGCATCGTTATAACATGATAACACTAATGAAGAATACGTGGGAACCTTTCTCGGTGAAATTTAAAGAATAACAATCTCAACAACATAAATAAATAAATAAATAATAAATATTTCGGACACCTAACAAACAACGCCCTCTAGTCCCAAGCTAAGCAGAGCTTGTGTTATGGGTACTAAACAACTGATAAAAATACTTATATACTTTTTTTTTGTAAATACATACATGTTATACATAGAAAACACCCAAACTCCGAAACAAATATTTGTAGATTACACAAACATATGGTCCGACCCAGGATTTGAACGCATTCACTACCACTGCGCCACCGAGGCAGTCAGATTATATTCTCATATTCTATGGGATTATCGAATTACTGTAATATAAGTAACATATACCGAAACGGCTCTCCTACTGCTACATATTTTACTTTTAGTTTAGTTTAATTCCTGAGATCAAAGATCCTAGATCATACCAAAGAATTCTCGTTACTTTCTTTTCATGATAGGATTATTTTATGAATCTTTCAGTATAAGAGAAAATTTTAACCGTTTTGTTATACCTTTGCTTTTTCAGTAACTAAGAATGACCAGTAATAGTAACATATATCTATAAATCTTCAACTAAAATCATCACCTTCTGACAACGCATTTCCGACCAATGGTTACCAAGTAACCAAGCTATATTGGTTTTGTAAGCTGCCGTGGGCTACGTAACACAAAGCCTATTGCAACCTGACATCCCAATGTATACATTTCGTAGTGATTTGTTCGTGTGTTTGCTTTTGATAGGTACACAATGTTGGGAGGTTACCCATGTTACATGTAACTAACATGTAGAACCTACTCCGTGCTCTATTTACGAAGGTTAACGTTTTCGAAAATACTATTCACATCTATACTAATTATGTAAATTCATAAGAAATATATCTGTCTGTCTGTTACACAAACACGGCTAAACCATTGCACATATTATAATGAAATTTAGCATAGACTACCTACTTTGAACCCCGAAAACCGAAACAAACGCAGTCGGAGCTGCGGAAAAAATATAGTTAAATGTAAATGATTCTATTTCTACATGTATTCCAGGAATCCATACTTTTATTATAAATGCGAAAGTAACTCTGTCTGTCTGTCCGCTTTCACGGCCAAACCTCTGCACCGATTTCGATGAAATTTGGCATGGAAATACTTTAATTCCTGAGGAAGGAGATAGGCTACTCTGTGCTGCGATACCCGAAACACGCAAGCGGAGCCGCGCGCAAAAGCTAGATCTCTATAAGTTTCGTGCTAGACAGGGTTCTAGGAGTAAAACGACTTCATGCGTCATTCTTTTGATTATCTTCACATTTATGACTTTTGGATTTTAAATATCCTTCGCAATCAATGAGGATTTTCCAAATGGTGTTTTAAGTAGGTATTGGTTTTGTAATACTTGTTGTAAGTTAAGTTAAACTAGTAGTAAAGTTTATTACTCACTTTAATCATTCGCTATTCGCAAATTCTTGCATTCTTTTTATGATTCTTGTCTAAATCATCTTTCTATCCACATCGTTTGCTTATCTCATTATTTTCCACTCGAATAGTCGTAAAATTTTAATTGAAATATTTTCCGATGTATACTCTGGTATTTAGTAATTAATTCAGACCGAAGATTATCTGGATATTCACTTCATTAATTCGTTGTAATGAAAAGCTTCTCATATATAGGCATTCCTTAGATCATTGAGTTCTTGATATATTTTGATATGAACTTAAGTAAATTTTTGGTTATTAAGAAATTTCAATTAAGTATTAATTAATTAATTATGCTTACGTAACATAAATTAATAATGATTCCAATTTATAGTTATCCACCCTATGGATTGTTATTATATTAATTAATTACTAATTAATTTTACCTGTAAGAACCCTACTTTGGCTCTACCAGAGCTATCACACACGACTGTGGAGAAATCAGATGCATGACCGACGGCTTTATGTGCTCCACGAGGCACCGGGGTAAAGGTCCCAACTTTCAAACACCGGGTGGTTATTTAGCAATTCTGAAATAAAAAAAAATTCAATAAACCGCTTGACCAAGGAGATTTAAGTTGATGTTCATTCAACAACTCGCCGTATTGAAATGTTATAGCTGTGGCAGATAATCAAATTTCATAACAACATTTTAATGATTGAAACTTTATTTGAAGTACAAATTGATATACTTTATATTAAAGAGTAAGCCACAGGGGAGGTTGCGATCCCTTCTCAAAGTTGTTTAATTGTAAAACTCTGGTGAAATATTGAAAGCTGTATCATTTTAATTGAGATTTCTGTAACACATAAAATCGAGATTTATATAAAGTTTCATTCACTGTTGCTTGTTAATTGTTAAATGAACATTCAGTTTGCAAAACTACAGGCTTTTCTCAAAGGTATTTCATGGGAGTTTTTGTATGTATTGTTTAAGAAAATAACTATTTCGGACATTAAACACACAACGCAATCCAGTCCCAAACTAAGCAGAGTTTGTATTATGGGTACTAGACAACTGATATAAATACATAGAAAACACCCAAACTCGGAAAGAAATATTTGCAGATCAAACAAATATTCGGTCTGGCAATCGAATTCTGAAACTTATTATAAAAGGTTGAGATAAATTATTTTATATGATTTTTATGCGTACTTATTTATTCTTTTATAGGATTACAGAACAGCCTATCACTTGTCTCGTCAATGTTGCGTTATTGCATCATATTTTGGGGTAACTCCACTGATATAATATTCATAATTGTGAATCGTTGTATAAGGACTATGTTTGATGTTAGAATTCCAAATAGTTGTAAATCTTACTTTATAGGAAATAACTTACTAACTTTCCCATGTATGTATTACAAGTTAAACAAATTTAGGTTGATAATAGTAGTATCTACATGGTTGCAAAACTTAACAAACAATGAAACAGAAAACCTACTTCTAGTACAGTCATTTGGTCGAAAAAATAGAGGTTACCTGGAAAGTTTTCCGGGAGTTTTGAAATTTGGCAATTTTATAGATTTTGGTATGCTCTTGCCAAATTTCAACTTGGCCCCTCGTATGGCAGCCGCTCGCGCCACCATATTGAAAAAATGGCGCCCAAAAGCAGTTTTTTGATAATAACTCCTTTCTGGCGCATTTTACAGGAAAAGCATATTTATTCAAAATAAAAGTAGAGAAAATTTCCTACAATTTATGTCTTAACCTTTTCTTTCCTAAAATCAATAGTTTCGGCGTACGAGCACCGTAAACCATTATACATCCACACCAACGTGTAATATTTACTTTAAACTGCTCATATTGTGATTTGTAAATCATAAAAATTATACGAAGGTTAAATATTGTTCCATAGAATGAAAACCTAGCTAACTACTAGTCTACCATGTCTAGCTAGTCTGTTGTCTCCGCAGGTATAAAGGAATGCGTCCCTTCTGTGTCAGGCCCCTTCTTTCCCTTCTAAGAAACATCTGGCCCCAGCTGAGCTCAATAGAAATACAGGGTGTCTCAAAAGAAATTTTATATTTGTTTAGCTTACTGCGTGAACGCTGCGTACTTGAGGGGTGCGGGGGTTATGTCAATTGGTAGCTTGGCTCTTGGGGATTCAGTCGCTATGGAGCGTTTCTCGGGAGCAGACCGCGCGTTGTGCGTGCGAGAGTTTTACAAGAACGGTGATTCGACAACTGTCGCGCGTAGAAAATTCTGCAGTATTCGAGGTTTTCGCCACTTAAATGATGCGCCAAGCCTTCCTCTCATTCGACATTGGGTTAAAAAGTTTGAAGAGACTGGATCAACGCTGGATAAATCAAAATCCGGGCGACCTAGGTCATCAAGAACGGTAGAAAACGTGGAGAGTGTTAATCAATCTGCACGTGACGACCCGAGCCTTTCAATTCGGAAGCGCGCGAGTGCTTTAAATGTGCATAGATCATCATTACATCGCATTATGCACAAAGATCTAAAGCTGCACCCCTACAAAATTCAATTGGTGCAAGAATTAAAGCCCCAAGATGCCGGTCAGAGGCTTAATTTCGTAAATCAGATGATTGAGCGATTTTCAACGTTTACCAACATTTTGTTTTCGGATGAAGCTCATTTTCATCTTAATGGCCACGTAAATAAGCAAAACTGGCGCTACTGGAGTTCAGCCAATCCGAAACGCAAACATCAGAAACCCCTACACTCGCCTAAAGTGACCGTATGGGCTGCCATGTCGGCGCGAGGAATTATCGGCCCTTACTTTTTTGAAGACGAAATGGGGCGTACAGTTACAGTGAATTCAGAGCGTTATGTGGAGATGTTAGACAACTTCTTGGTACCTGAACTGCAAAACTTTCCTGGCTATAACCAAAGAACATGGTTTCAACAGGACGGAGCAACTTCACACACGTCCAATATATCTCTGCCACGTGTTCGTGAAATTTTCTCAGGAAAATTGATCTCCCGGAGAGGTGACATAAATTGGCCTCCACGTAGCCCAGATTTAACCACTATGGACTTTTTCCTATGGGGTTATCTTAAATCTAAAGTTTACGCCAATAAACCGACTTCACTGGCGCATTTGAAAGAAAATATCCGTCACGAAATGGCAGCCATCCCTCACTCCACCTGTCGAGCAGTCATAAGTAATTTTACTGTTCGATTAAATGAGTGCCAACAACGTGAGGGTTTACATTTAGACGATATTATTTTTAAGAAATGAATTCCCAAAAAGTGTATTTTAACAATAAATAAACATTTTTTCTATATACCGCTTCCTTTTTTTTTAATCAATCCACTAAATATGAAATTTCTTTTGAGACACCTTGTATTTAGTCTGAGTCATAAGTCACCATCATTACCCGAATACCTCTTACCTCACTTCCGTCTGCTATGCTCTAGTCATGATCGCAACCTTCGGTCAAGAAACAATATGCTTCTTCTATGCCCCCCTCATACGTCCAACTTCATTAATTCATCCTTCTTTGTACAGTCAGTTCTTCTCTGGAACGCGCTCCCAACCGAAATCAGGATGTCTACTAGTCGCTTCACATTTAAGATGAAAGTACGAGATTTACTCCGGATAGAATCGGCGGAACAGTCTCAACAATAGTTCTCGGACTGAGTTATTATATATTATATTATATTATATTTATGTGTGTATATACTTAATTATTGTGTAGGGTATGTTGTATTTCTATGTATCTATGTATAATATTCAGTATTTATTTGTATATAGTAGTTTTATCCAATACCATCGTATCAAATGTATTGTGTATATTTTTTCTCACGCACCACCTCATCATATTCTCACAACACCTGACTTGACTGGCAGAGAATGCCCTATGGCATTAAGTCCGCCTTTGTGCAAAATGTGCATTAAGCTTAAATAAATAAAATAAAAAATAAAAATAAATAAGTATACGTTTATCATTTAACAGTGTCGTTTGCATTTACAGAGCCATGGCTTCTAATGAAGTAAACAGCTTTATTTGTGGTGATATACTGCAAGAAAGTGAAGTTATTGAAGTGAAGGAAAAAGGATTGGAAACTTTTCGTAAGTCAAGTATAAAAAGAAAAGACAATAAATACAAACTTTTGGTGGTATTAAAATCCATAGTAGTTCACGATGCGTGTCGAAAACGATATAATAATGAGAAGTTAATCGCTGCAGCTTTGCGTAGAGAAAGTAATGGTACAACTTCTCAAGTACAACTAAGATCTACACGTCCAACGTTCTCATTCAAAAATCATTGTTTTTTATGTGCTGCTGAGATAACAGCGGAGTTCATATCTAAACAAAAACAGACGCGTTTATGTGAACGTAATATCGTTTATAGTGTGCGTAAATTGTCGATGAAAAATAGTATTTCAGAACTTGCTCGGGCTCGTAACGATGATTGGGGACAAGCAATAGTTGAACGCCTTGAGCAGGTTACTGACTTAGTCGCAGCCAATGCACAATATCACAATTCATGTATGAAGAAATTGTATCAAACGCCCTCGACCGAAGAAAGAAAAAAAAGAGGTCCGTATGCAAGCGAGATTGATACCACGATGCAATACATTTATTCATATCTCGAAGAAAATTCCGAAGAATGTCAGTTTTCTCTAGACGAACTTATGACAAAAATTGAAGGTGATTACCGTCCACACATAAAAACAGTGAAAGCACAACTGCTTAAAAAATATGGTGATGATATTTTAATTGCTGTCACTGCCAATAAGTCGCCTGTGGTTTGTTTTCGAAGTACAGGGTTTAAGTTATTAACGGATGCCTGGTACAATGAAAAAAGTGACAACAAATTAGAAGAACGTAAGTGTATTATAAAGGCAGCAGCAATAGTTGTTACAGAAGATATTCGGTCTAAGGTGTACGAGACAAATCATTATCCTCCATCAGACAATTTTTTTCAAGATGTCGAGTCAGATATCCCTGAAACTTTACGAATTTTTCTGGATGGAATAATTTTAAAAAATAAACGAGCATCACTTGACAAATGGAAGAAGAAAAGCATTGCTCCCGCACATTCTATTATAGCCGTAGCAAGGCCGAAATCTTTTATATCATCGGTTCAGGTTGGAGTAGCATTATTTTTATTCCAAAAATATGGATCTCGACGATTGATAGATACTTTATCATCTCTCGGATTTTGCTCTTCTTACACTGAAGCAATGCTGTTCGAAGTTTCAGCTATAATGCGCTCGCCATTGAATATCGATGATCAATCGTTTTCACAGTTTGTTTTTCGATAACGAAACGAATCGAGTATTTCTGCCGAAACGTGTATTGAATTACACTTTACGGCGCTCCTACGCCGAAACTATTGATTTTAGGAAAGAAAAGGTTAAGACATAAATTGTAGGAAATTTTCTCTACTTTTATTTTCAATAAATATGTTTTTCCTGTAAAATGCGCCAGAAAGGAGTTATTATCAAAAAACTGCTTTTGGGCGCCATTTTTTCAATATGGCGGCGCGAGCGGCAGCCATACGAGGTGGCAAAGTTGAAATTTGGCAAGAGCATACCAAAATCTATAAAATTGCCAAATTTCAAAACTCCCGGAAAACTTTCCAGGTAAAAATACTAAATGACTGTACTATTCCTCCGTTAAGATAATAATATCTAAGAGATCTAATAATAAATTTGCATTTACATATTAAGTATATAATAGTAACCGAAGGTACCAAACAAGTTAGTCCAAGAGTCGGAGCCTGGTGATCTGTAGCGCAGGCTTTCCTAATATAGACACTAATCTCTCACAAATGAATAAGTGCCACACATTGTATTGTATTACTTGATCTGTAACTTACCTTTGTGAAAGTGTAATAAATATATTATTATTAGATTATTATTATTACGTACATCATCGAGTATGCCATGTTTGTAAGGCAAAATATAGCAGTATTTAAGAAAAGACAAGAGCTCGCCACGCAGACATGTATAGTAAAGAGCAAAACCACATCGATGCATCAAAGCTTTTTTGTTTAATTCCACACGTTTTCAATAGGTTACAGAATTGTATGAAAAAAGCTGACAATACAATAATTTTCCCGAAGCGTCTTCAAAAACTGTTCATTGCTAAGTGCTATTACTCTCTTCAAGAATATTTGGATGACAACGGCACTGGCACTGACCCTAGGATTAGAACGGAAAAAGAGACATGTAATTGCTCTAATGTTTTTCTTGAGTGTTTGTCGGAGATCGTTTTTTGTTTATTCGAAAGACGGTCCCCATTTCATGTCATCCATATTTTATATATTTTTTGAAGTGAATACTTCTTTAGCGGCGCTGTGTACTTTTTTTGGATGGGTAAAAATGTATAAACTCGCGTCAGGTCTCGTGACCTGATCGAAAATTCGTAAGACGGATGGAGAGAGGACGTATAAACTCGCGTCAGGTCACGTGACCTGATCGAAAATTCGTAAGACGGATGGAGAGAGGACAGGCGGCGCAGGGCGCTTGCGCGAATGTTCGTGTGTGTATGTAATATAAATTGTCATGTTTATGTACGATAGCGCAAGAAATGAATATTGTATTCCACCACATAAATAATAGTACTTTTATACTGATAATGAAAGCAATTCGTACAAAATTATTCTCTAACCATTCCAAAATATCAAAAATGCACAACGTTAATATTCAAGTTTTCACTTCTGCCGGCACTCCCGGAGTGCAACTCGTCGTTTTTTTTTATCATTAATTTCATCACGACGAAGTTTCAATTCTAGGTCTAGAATTAATTGAATTATTAGTCTAGAATTGAAGACTATAAACACTCAACATTGGCAGAAATAGCTGATCCGAGTGATCCGGCTAGTTGCCATTTTATTCAAAGAAGAATGTTTTTATATTAATTTGCTGTTGTTTTATGACATCATTTATAAATTTTTCTGTCATTTTTTTCCTTTAAAAAAATATAGACACACTATTATAGTATGTTGATTAATGATGCGCTTGAATCGATTACTTTCGATTCCACGAATGATGACACACTCGTCACTGTGTCTGTTAGATCGTCAATGTTCACGCTTTTAACTGTTAAGTACATTGGAGCGGCAGTCATGGTAACTGTAATTATAATCACATTAATAAATGTGGATATCTACGAGGAGAATATAGAAATAAAGCATATTGTACCTTCACTAATTATAGCACACTGGCGTTATAACTGGTAGTATGTAATGCCATCTAAATAAAATTGGGTGAACCACTTTAGTGTTCCTAATTCAGTTTTAGAAATCGACCAGTTTGATTAACATATCAAATTAATAAAATGAAGTTAGATAAAGATTCATTAACGATAATAAACATGAATATTATTGGCAAAGCTATGTAGGAGACAAATTTAGATAAAGTCAGTTAAAGTGTAATATGGAACCAAGAAAACAATACAATCACTAAGGTAAACAAAATAAGATATATTTAATACCAGATATATGACCCAGTGGTGCTACGCACGGTACAACAATAACAGCGGGCCACTGTGTGTGTGAAGCTATATCTTTTTAAATTGTAGCCTATGCGTTATTCTGATGCTTAAGCTATTTTACTGTAAAGTTTCATCAACATCCATTCTCTAGTTTTTGCGTGAAAGACCAACAAACAGACCGTAGACTTCTGTTATTGTCGTACCGAGGGTAGCACCGCGGGGTTCAGCTTGTAATATTATAAATTCGAAAGGAACTCTGTTTGTGTCTGTTATACTTGCACGACTAAACCTCTGCACCGATTTCAATGATGAGTTTGGCATTAATATAATTTGTTTCCCAAAGAAGCAAATAAAAATAAACTCGAAGTGAACTTAAACCATAATTATAACGCAACGCGCAAAGTCGTTTAGTATTCATGACGTCACGCGTGGAGAGGCTAATGTCGATGAAATCATCGCACTTTGCTGTGAGATAACATCTTTACTTAACGAGTACTGCGTCGGTAATGATTTGTGGAACTGTTTCCTATATTGACGTGGTTGTAAAACTGTGAGGTATGACTTGGGAAGTAGTACGATTTGCTCGAACGCGTTTACAGAGCAAATGGAAGTTTCCAGTAATTTTATTTTTACACCTAATCTTATGGTTACATGGTCTGTTTGATGTTAAGATGTATTTAGTGTTTACAAACTTTTGTCATATTACCATTTTGTGGATTCGTGCGAGACATGAATCTTATCAGGACAGGATACAATACCCTACTACTGATGTAGAAATCAGGGATTCAAATTGAATCAATTTTTAATTACTCTTTATTTGAACAGAAGTCTACGGTCTTTTATGCTACTAATTCAAACCTGCATATTTATATTCATTTGACTTTTAAATTTAATGCTTACCAAGTTAAAAATAACTTTGAGATTAGTGAACTCATTAAAACAATGTAATAACGAAAGGAATTGAAAAATAAAAGAGATTTATAATGTTTAACTCATGTTTTGTACTTTACACTAGTCCAAAGTAATGATTGGGGACCATAACATTAAGTTTAATAAAAATAAAAATAATTAAACTGTAATTATAAAGGTATAACATAAAAATAGAAAGTAGGGCAAGAAAAAGCAAGAAGTTAATCGAAACACTTAGTAATATTATCGTTATGTGATAAAAAGAACAACATTCTTAATATACTTAATATAATTATAAACTGAAATGTCAGATGATATTATTTAATAATATCAATTGCAAGAAATCATGTCATGCAAAGACCACATTAGAAATATCTCAACAACATAATAACGCTGCTAAGGAAATAAATCTTGAATTGACAAGTGGTTTTTCTCACACTAAGCCTCATAAAGACCGTATATGCACCTCAGGGTCGCCGTGCAGTCTGTCAAAGGCAGTCACCATTTAAAGCTGACATAACTGAGAAAAAATGTGGTCACCATTTAGAGTACGGCACGAATATATTCCGCATACTTTTTGCTGGGGTTAGCTGATCATGCTTAGAACATGATAATGTAAGAATAAGGCTTGCTTATAATATTGGCTGTATAACTCCACGAATTGTCGATGAAAGAAATTTGTTGTTTCCTTTTTGTATTATTTTTAACACACAGGAAAATATTGATCAGGCTTCTATTGAGAATTTGGTTTATGATTTTCAAGTTGTGTGGTTGGAGTATTAATCATGTAGCCTGAATTGGTCCCAGTAATTATACGACCTCATAGTAATCCATTAAGATATGCTTTTGATGCCGCTTCATCGAATGCTTGAGATTACTGGAGGTCTAAAGTTTGACATCCTTCTGTTTAGTGTAGGTGTTGAAGATTATTGTCACTAAAAATCTAATAATCTATTTGTTCTTTTACCCCATACGTCATGAAACAAAATACCCAACCAACATTCCACATATTTCGTTCTATTATATCATTATTTCATGATTCTGAAACAGTAAAATCCCTTACAAAGCTACTATTTCTTCCTACCATAACAATATAACAGTTATTTTATTTAATCACTGATCCCTCGTTGGTAATTGCCTTTTCGGTAAGCCATGCGCTGACATGGCAATGTCGGGAATGCGGTAGAATCAGATTATGGTCGGAACCGATAGCTGGTTTGACATTTATGATATACCTAATTGGATAAGGATTTGAATGCATCGTTGTTTTACTCTTAAAGGTATCGTAAACTGTTAAGTATATCAATGGCAAAATAAAGAAAAACAGGACGTTCGTAATTATTTAAGAATGAGTAAAAGACTTGTGATGATCATATTACAATAAAAAAATTGATGACAGTTGCTTGTCTTGTAATAGTTTTAAAGTCTAACTTTCAGTGGCTTTTAATCTGCTGCAGGAAAATAAACAATAAAATAATATTTATTAATAACCGTATCGTTGCGTATATCTACATAAAACAGTCGTCTAGCCACTTCGAAATGCACCGACATGATGTGGGTCCGATCACCCTCACCAATAAAAGGTATTCTTCAATCTTCCTTCCTAGTCTTCATCATTCACAATATCATTTGTAGTCGATCACTAATTATTCCGATTTTACCAGAATATCAGTTTTTCCACGAAGCGACTGGCATCGATCCTTCACAACCCTGAGCGTGAACTCAAGGCCTACAACGCTTTATGACACCTCTGGTGTTATGGGTGTCCACGGACAGCGGTAATCGCTTAAAAACTGAATTAGAAGCTTGAAATTGTCTGTATGTTTGATTGCACTGACTTCCATTATTAAATGATTGTCATAGGTGTTCATAACAACCGGGACAGACGGCTAAACGAGCTCTACAAGGCATGGGCGTGAAACACCGTCAAACTTCAATACTCCGGGCTGTTATTAAGAATTTCTTGTAAGAAAAGGTCAACCACATTTTCGCCAGACGCGGGAATCGAACCCGTGACCTCTTGGTCGACAGTCGCTTACGCTAACCGCTATACCAACGAGGCCAATAAAAGTATGTAAAAACGTTACCATATAAAAAGCTATCAAAAAAACTGTAAGTTACTAAATGAACATCATAGTTGTTTTTATATTATGCATAATAAATAGGTTAAGTCGTTGCTTATCTGCTACTACGCAGTTCTCGGTTATCGTCTGTCCGTTCTAACGTTTACAGATAACGGGATGTTGAAAAAGAGTAGAGAACCAATATTAATTGATCTTTTAAATTACAACACAAAATGGAAACGCGGATAAGAAGGGCTGGGGCGAAGTTTTCTCTCTCGCTCTCTACGACACTGAAATGTTTCAAAAAGAGACCTAAGGAGAGAGAGAGAACGCGTTCGGAGAGGGTAAATTCCTAGTGAAATAGAAGTAGGCAATTAATTAATGCTGTAGCGGTCTGATCAGATAAAGGTGCAATCGGACAGAAAACGACAGGGCCTGATAAAGCCATAGCGCTGATTTGATGAGGACCTAAAATCACCAGAGGTCGGCTGTCAGGTTGGTTTTTAGTGGAAAGACCACATACTCCTGGCTCATGCAACCCTCAAGAACAGAAGATGCGAAGACTCTTTCACCCTGACAACTGTAAAATAAGAGTGAGAAATAGAATTTTACTAACATTTGCAATTAATACGACTTGTTTTAATACAATTAAACGGCTGTGGTCTTTTTGGAGTCTGTCAAATCTGGCGCAATGGTATTCAGACTGCTGATAAATATACTTATGTATTTCTAAATTCATCAATGGGGACTGCCTCGGTGGCGTAGTAGTAGCGTATGCGACTGCTAAGCTTGAGGTCTCGGGTTCGATTCCCGGGTCGGACCAAATGTTTGTATGAACTGCAAATATTAGTTTCGGAGTTTGGGTGTTTCCTTAGCGTGGGACTAGACGGCGTTGTGTGTTAGATGTCCGAGATATTTATATTTATAATAGAATAAATAACTCATAATTTATCTAATGATCTTAACTCATGATTTATTTTAATTGGAATCAAAGCCACATTAATTTTACACAATTAACTATTTAAAAGTTTACTTATAATAAAAAACAACATTAAATCGTACTTCAAACACAAAGTGAATTGTATAATGTAACGCATACAATATTTTTTAAACATTGAATCATTAATTATCTGAAAACAATTTAATACAGCCGTCCACACCCTGTTGTGTAAAGAATTTTGTTATTTATGTTGGTTTTATCTAAATGATGAATGGTTCCTTCTAGCATACCACCAGCCACGGTCACAAACGGCACGCACGCTTATCACAGTTTCACTTTTAATAACTATTTATATTAATTAATTGTAATAACGCAATTTTTATTTAGGTAGTAATAAAATATTGTTTTAAATTTCTTAACACGACCTGACAGGAAATACATTGTCAAAGGTTACTATGGTTTAGAGGTTTTGTATATGAAATTTATAGCTTTTTAAATTTTTTATTATTATGTAAGCGATGTCGAAGTAGTGCTGCTGATATTTCAATTTTATTATGAAAATGACGGCGCTTCAATATTTTTAGAGTGGCAAGAAACCTGAAGACTGGCAGCTGATATTTTGACAAGGATGGGTTGACGTTACTTGACTCTGTGTGAATAATTGTGCATTATTAATTAATTAGGAGATCGTTTTTTGTTTTTTCGGAAGACGGTCCCCATTTCATGTCATCCACATTTTATATATTTTTTATCATTAATTTCATCACGACGACGACTTGAAGACTTGAAGACTTGATAATTGAAGACGATAAATACTTGACATTGGCAGAAATAGCTGATCCGAGTGATCCGGCTAGTTGCCATTCATCATAAAAAAAAAAAAAAAAAATAATTAACAATACGTGGTTTTACTTCTCCTCGTCTGCTTACCCACGATAGCTCGGCGGCAGCAATGAACCAACTAATGATGACCATGTGTCGATAAATATTTATTACTTTTCATTATAATTATTCTTAGGCCGTTAATCGTGTTAAGCCGTCGGTTGTCATGAACATCTACGTCAATCGTGCCCCCGAATATACTGACAACTAGTTCAATCTTCGAATTCAGTTCACCCTCAGGATAGCGGAGGTCCGATGCCAGACACTCCGAGGAAAAGCTAATATGCAGGTAAAATCGATGGTACTTAGTAGTAGTAGCCGACCCCAAATAATCTTGGATATAATAAAGGGTTGGTAGATGATGATGATCACTAGGCCGCAATAGTGTGGAGAACCGTGCTGCATTCTTGCATTATCTTCATTCGCAATGAGTATGATGACTAGTACTCTTGGGTTTTTTTGACACCCGCAACACTAGAGTCGTTACAAGTATGTTGCCGGCCTATGGGGGATGAGGAAGGGGAAGGGATCTGGCTAGGGCCTCCAGTATCTTCAGTCACTCGCTGTTTCACATCGGTTTTCTGTGAGGCCGTTGTATCACTCCGGTCGAGCCGGCCCATGTATGCCAAAGCGTAGCTCTCCCACGGTATGATTCTGATTCTGATGACGGTTCTGCTTTCTATCAGACATAGTAGAATTACTTTGGCTCATATATATATGTAAAAGTGTAGCCAGGTAATATCCTTTTATAATTTAGTACCCTTTTAACGAAAATTATGCGAATGGATTAGTATTTCAGTTATAGTTTAAATAGAGAAAGAGTGCAGGACACAAAAATATGTTCGAATTTCAATCACTAAGCGAACACCAGTAATTGTTGCGGTCAACGATAGGGGGGCGGACTGGTCGCAAAACTGCGGTCAGGGCGCAACATATAATATAACGGTTGGGCCCAGGCTTCCTGGTCCGGGTCCTCCCCAGAGCAGGACGCCCAAGACTGGCCGCCGGGGTAGTTTTTAGTGGGCTCGCCACATACCTGCCTCCTCAGTCCTCGAGGAGCTGTAGATCCGAAGGGATTTTCCACCTCGTCAACAAAAAAAAAGGCGAACAGCAATCAATTTAATTATCACAAAACGTAGACATAACTTAGGAAGTAGATAAAGAAAAATGAAAAAAAAAATAAAAGAATAAGAATAATGATGCATTATAAAGTTAAATTTAGCAAAAATGATGGCCCCACTTTTGATAACTTAAGTTTACTCCGCCATTATCGGAGTTGTGACTATTTATCTTCAAATGAAGTGGAAGCGGCGTCACGGTGTTTCGCCTGCAATGTCAATATTGATAACTCTGTTGGTCTCATTATCGCTTTCAAGTTTCTCGTTTCATATTATTACGAGGTATTTCTGTTGTTTACTTTGCTACAATAAAAATCTACAGATATTCAGTCTCCAAGACTGATGAACCGAAGGTTTTTACAAACATGTGTGTATTAAATATGAACCTAATTTGGCGAGTTTAAAGTACTAGTCAATTCACCAATTTGAGCATTTTTTAAAGGCAATATGATAGTTTGAAGTAATTAAAAGCAAATGTGTTATAATTAACACTGAAAAACAAAAAGATTTTCTCTGTAACGAAATTTTAGAGCAAAATAATTATTCCTATACATAGTCCAACTCTAACTCAAATAATTACTACGCTAAGTCACAACAGAGAGGAATAAACATAATACCTGTTTGTTCATAGGCTTTGTTATACCTACATAATATAAACAGACGAAAAAAAACAACTTCTTAAAAAATCCGACTTAAAAACGTTCGAAATATATGAAATTTATCCATTTCATTCATTAAAACCAAGTCAGTTATTTAGGCGCTGCGGTGACCAAATAAAAACCATCCTTGAGTCATGGAAGGTGAAGAAATCAATAAATCTGTACATTTACTAAGATTTACGCTGGTACATATACAAAGCATTTAATAGTAATATATTTCGGACATCTAACACAACGCCATCTAGTCCCAAACTAAGCAGAGCTGGTACTAAGGGTACTCTACATTTTTTTTTATTTGTACAACACCCAAACTCCGAAACAAATATTTGTAGATCGTACAAACATTTCATTCGACCGGGGAATCGAACCCAAAACCTCAAGCATAGCAGTCGAACACTACCACTCCGATACCGAGGTAGTTAAAATATAGCAGCAATAAGTAAAAATAAGGATATGAAATATATAGATAATAGCAGATCTGCTATCTGCTTAAAAACTAAAAAAAAGTACAGACAATAAATACGTGGTTCTACTCAAACCCCAACAGGAATGCTAAATCACTTCAAAGTTCCTTTTTTTCCCGTGTGATCCCTCGGATACTCCCCTCCTGGTGGTATGTTGGACTCAAACCCCACGCCGTCTCGGGACTACTACGCGCCGTACTAGACGCTGGCGAACCAGGCGCACCCTAGAAAGGAAAACCCTGGAACCGCGACGTACCTCGGGCCATTTACGTTCTGTGGATCCCCCTCCTGTGTGTATGGGAAGCTTTCTGGGAATAGAGGACTGCCAAAACTATTACCCTTCCTTTTGGCTTCGCTGTAATCGGTTTATCCATAAAAGAGATCACAAAAGCTAAAACCTCTTTTTTAGGCAAGAAAATTACAGTTTACATGATTAATATAACCTTGGTGCAATACCTACGATAGGTAATGTAATGAAAGCTCGATACACGTGTAGGCTATAAATAGAGAAACGTTTGAAGGCATGTTCTGAACACTGAAACGCTTGAATTAGTTGCTATGTAAGCAGGGAGATAGTATAACTGTGGCACGTGTAGAAGATTTTGTAGCGAAACATTTAAAATTTAATAATACACTGTTGTACGAAATAAAAATTGACATACTGAGGACGAAATTGTTGAGTTATACTAATTATATATTCGTTCCAATTGTCTAAGTTTGTAAATAACATACATTATTCCATAATTACAAATACTTATTTCATCACAAACACCAACACAGCTGTAAGTTCAAAGTTGAACTATAAACACTAACAAATTGCGGTTGTTTAAGTAAAAACAATAATTAGTAATGAATCAATCAATCATTCAGATAACCCGGTGTCAGAGTTTACACGGGTTTCGTGCTGAACATCTGTGCGTTATGCGTAAAAAATATATCGTTCTGTGGACCTCTAATATCATTAGTGGGATGCACAATGCGTATGTGGTACTTATGATAATTTTAAGCATTAAATCATCACTGTGTGGTTTTAATGCAAATAGATGTTTTAGTTAAGTTTATTTCGGCCAGGTTCGACAGGATTCCCATTAAGGCCGCACAAAAAGCTGAGTTAAGCAAGTCTTACGTTGTGTCTCTGACCTCCCCTTGCCCCTAATTCTGTGGGGCAACTAAAAGGGTAATAAAAACTCACTTTTATTTGGGATAAAAATAATGCTAAAACTAACTTTACCGCTGATCATTACCATTAATACAGTTTTTCTTTGAAGCCTCGGTGTTCTGAGGTTGACGTAACCTATACTTAAGTACAATAAGCATGGTTATCTCACGATGTCCAGGCTATATTTATTTCTATATATATATACATTCAAAAATGTGTTTTATTATAGACCGTCTGTTTATTTTGGATTATTATATATATATATATAAACTGCCTCGGTGGCGTAGTGGTAGCGTATGCGACTGCTAAGCTTGAGGTCTCGGGTTCGATTCCTGGGTCGGACCAAATGTTTGTATGATCTGTAAATATTTGTTTCGGAGTTTGGGTGTTTTCTATGTATAATATGTATGTATTTACAAAAAAAAAGTATATAAGTATTTATATCAGTTGTCTAGTACCCATAACACAAGCTCTGCTTAGCTTGGGACTAGATGGCGTTGTGCGTTAGATGTCCGGAATAGTTATTATTATTATCATTGCTCTGTGGCATTCATGCGAATATATTTTGCTCTGGTAAAAAACAGATCAGTTAATAGGAAAAAAATATGCTGAGTGATAGTTACTTACGATTTAAAACCATTTTCCCAGGTATTAGGTTTTAGTAAATACCGCGTTGACATAAAATAATATTTTAAAGTAGCAAATGCGAAGAAAAAATTTCATCACAATCAAAATTACTTATTCCATATAAATTACATGTGACTGCGTATATTGCAGTAAATTAAACTCAAGAAATCATTATGAGACCAACACATTTTATACTTCAATAATTGTCTTTAATGTAGGCAGGAGTACTATAATTATAGTCGATAAAAAACCTTTCAAATAACACTTGGAAAGTCTCAATAATTTCCCTCGGGGTTGGTTGTAACCCTCACAAAAACCTTTAAATTCCACACATTCAAGTTTACGGGTTCCGTTAAACAACAAATTTATACGCCGCCTCTTAACACTACATCAAAATACTGAACTTTTTATTCGCCTGTTGATCCCCTAACTGCCCAACGTTATGGCCTATTATGATGTATTTGAACACATTTTAACATTTTGAACGGTTTCCAACTAACATTAAACATGTTTGAACTGGCTCGTACATTTATGAAAACATACAATTTCAATTTATACGTTACTGAGCATATTCCATTTAAGGTTTGGGTAAATCCATTCGAATTAGGCTTATATGTTTTGATTTCAAAGTTTTAGCTTTAATTATGTTAAGTTATTTAATTTATACTCTCAAATCTCGAATGTTGAAAAGCATTCCAGAATTTAACTCACTAGTACTTATTCCACTATTTTCATTAACTATAATCCTGACCGGTTTCGCCCTATGACCTTACGGTAACCTTTGATAATGTCACAAAGCGAATCCGGTCAGGATTAAAGTTAATAAAAACAGTAGAATAAGTACAAGTAAGTTTAATTCTAGAATATCAATTGATTTGTTACAAAACTCATCTGTTAAACAATAACTACTTAATTGTTGCTTATAATCTCTCAAAACAGAAGCAATTTTACCGCAGTAAAACCTAAAGCCACATCTTCCTCGTGCATACGGCTGTAATCATAGTGGCTATAGTGGTAATGAATGATCTATTAGTTACTAGCGGCCGATTTATAACCTATCTCTAGTTAAAACAGGATACATACTCCCACATTTCATGTGGGAGAGCCACGCTTCAGAATGCATGGGCCGGCTCGATCGGAGTGATACCACGGCTGCCGGAAATTGGGTTGAAACAGCGCCTGCATTGTATTTTACGTAGAGTGAGGATACCGGAGGAGCATTTTTTTTTTTTTTTTTTACTTGCGGAAACCCCCTCGGGCCGTCACCCCGCCGGGGTTTGCGGCGGGGCGGTGTGTCGGAATCGAACCGACTAAAACCACACGGTGTGCCAACTCTGCGCCTGAGAAGGGAGGGGTCCGGGAAATGCGTTTATTAACACAACCGGGCCCCTCCCAGCGCCTGCCCGCACTGAAGCGGGCACCTTCTTCAGATAAAAATCTCAATTTAGGCGACGCACGGCACACGCGTACGTCGCCCCCTCGCGGTTGGCCTGTAATGCGGATGGAGGGGAAAACCCATCCCGTCCATCCGCGGCCACACTCAGGGCGGCATGAGGCGCTGATAGGCGCGCCTCCGCCGCCCCGTGCGCCGGCAGCGGATCGGGTCCGAGTGGAGATCGTCCTCTCGGGCCTTCTCCACCGCCCCCTTCTGCGAGATTACTTCCTCGCAGAAGGTCGCGACCGCGGTAAAACTGCTGTCGCTACCGGCCATGGATAGTACGACGGCCGGTAGCGACAGATCTCCTCCGATGACTACAGTGAGGGCCCGGCGCTGCTCCGCCCAAGCGGGGCAGAACTCCAGCGTGTGCTGGGCCGAATCCTCACTGCAGTCGCAGTGGTGGCAGGCGGGACTCAATTCCCTCCTAGCGACCGAGTGCAGGTACTTTCCGAAGCAACCATGCCCGGAAAGCACCTGCGTCAGCCGGAAGGAAAGGGTCCCGTGCTGCCGCCCTGCCCACTCGAGGATGACCGGCTGGAGCGCCTCCACGGTGGCAAAGCCAGCGCGTGGAGCCTCCAGCCGGGACGACCAACGAGCCATCGTGGCTCGGCGAGCGGCTTCACGCCAATCGCGTACCTCTTCGGGCGGAGGACGATACCCGTTCTCCGCCCGATATTCAGCTGCTCGCCGATAAACTTCGGCGAGCACTTCCGCCTCCAAATCCCACGGGGGTGTTCCGGCCAAGGCGCATGCCGCCTCCGTCGAAACGGTGCGGTATCCGCGTATGGCTCTGACTGCCAATACCCTCTGAGGGCGCCAGAGGCGCGCCTTATTCTGGGCAGTCAGAGCCGGGACCCACACCGGTGGTCGCCGTCTCAAGACGCCATCTCGGCGGAGGAGCATACCCCAACCCCTCCCCTATCCCCTTAAAACCGACAATGCACTTGTGACGCCTCTAGTGTTGCGGGTGTCATGGATCGCTTCCATCGATCGATAATCGCTTACCATCAGGCGATACGTGTACTCGTTTGCCCCCTATTTCATTAAAAAAAATAGATTAATGAAAATGGTCGTAGAACAACCAGTCAAGAAATTCTATAAACGTCATGAACTAAATTTCAATTAAACCAGATTAAATTAAAGCTCTATTAACGTCATACGTAATCTCGATATTATTTTTAAGAATCACCTTCTGTTGTCATTATTGGTGTTATAACGGTGATATCGTATTCCTGTTTTATGTCAGACTCTGCTGAGCGAGCTGTCTCAAGAAAATTTATCTCGCGATTAAAAAATAACACACCGTTAGATGTTTTTATCACCAGTATGTTCTTTGTATGGAGTGATTACTGTTTCAACCTGACATTATTTCCATATGGCCCTAAGGGTTATATTAAAAACATTTATCTTTATTTCATACGTTTGTCTTTTATCATCTGAGTCAGTTATCACTTGTTGTAAATTAAAATGTTGTCTGGGAATAGCTGGCGTATTGTTTGTGATATATTTATTAAAGTGATAAATACCGGTTTGACTTAAGTATACGAGTAAAATAATAGGTGTCTATCTTGTTAATTTATATTTTGAAAGTCTTCAGAAAAACCCCATCATTTTTCTTCAGATATAGTAGACAGGTTATCTTGCAAGGTATTTCTACTCATAAACAACTTCGAGAAACAAATCAGCAGAAACACAGGTAAATTAAGCAACATTCTGTGAACTAAATACATCGTTTTCTTGTCACCGTTGCTGTAATACCTCAAAGATGAAAAGCTATATCACTCATTGTCATCATCCACAGCCTTTCAAAGGGTAGTGACACTGTATTCTAAATCTGTCACCACACGGATTACTCGACTATTACGTTCTACATATGAGACACAGTGACAATAAGCTTAGATTGGAATTATGGAATTACCAAGGAAGAGCCATGCTTTGGCATATAGATTGCGGTTCGATCGCAGTAAAACGGCCTAGCAGAAACGTGGCGACCCGTCTGCTTGTGTGTTCTGCTATATCCAATTATTATTATAATTTCGAGAGTGACTCTGTCTATTTGTAACACTTTTACGGTTAAATCGTTGCACTGGTTTTAATGCAAATTGACATGGAGATACTTCGATTTTTGAGGAAGGCGAAAACTGTCATACATGTTGACGGAACTGCGGGCAAAGGTTAATGACAAAATAAATACAAAATTTTGAAAAACATATAAAAAACTAAACAAGATACAAATGTCATAAAACCACCACCAACATATATCATAATTGTATTTGAACATAAAACACGTAACTGTAATCGGTTTATTCTTTTACCAAAACATTTTACCCTTATAGTTTTTCCATTCACCCCTCGAGCTCTGCTAAGCGTTTCAACATATTTTAATGGCTGGATAGTTGGGTCATAAACTCGTTTGATTTATTTTATGAGCGCTATAAGCGTGTGGCAACGGTATTAGCGAGTTTTACTTATGTCATATATGTAGGCATTGAGACATAAAAGTAAAAAGGTAACGTACACACAGATGGTATCGTGGACATAAATGTGTTTGCTGATGGAGAGAAAATTGAGGGCTTTGAGGGGCTGGGGTGTGTAAACACGAAAGCTTTCGAACAAATACAATACACAGCGTAGAACTAATTACAGAGGATAGCGATAAAAGAGTAGTATAAGTAGCAAACAAGTAAGTATGTTTGTAATACTTTTGTGCCTTAACTTCTAGACCATAATAATAGGGATACTTTAATCATGAAAAAACGTATTTTTCTTCTGAGGGTTATAAAACAGCTTTTAGAGACAACAACTTTGAGAAGTAGCAACGCATTTCTACACGTAAATAACTACTTTAACATCAAAGTAATAAAGATTCATTCAGATTACGCGCTCACATTAAGCTGTTCCAGTAACTTTACTTAGTAATCCTACGTGTAAACGTTTTATTGCCTAATTGTTACATACCTACGGAAATTTCAGTGTAACATGTTTATTAAATAAAAAAAAATTGCGGTTCATATTACCGATGAGGACTCTTGTATATCCACCAGATTATAAATAAAGCCCGCTCAAATGATGATCTACAAAAAAATATTGTATTTAATTAAAAACTTGTAATCATTACTAGATTAGTTCTCAATTGCCAACTTCGTGGCCACACTCGCTTAGCTGGTATGAGCTTGTGAAATTAATGGTAGCACGTACCCAAAGAAAGCATTCTTATTAGATAATGGAGGCGATCAGCTAATGTGTATAATAATACCTATATTAGGAAATATCGTTTACATAATTGTTACTTCCAAAATGTTGTAAGAGTAATCGCACATAAATGTATATTTTACATTTTCGAATTAATAAATTTATGTTTTATAAAAATGTTCTTTTAAAAATCCCTGAATCAAAAGCTTTAAAATGAGTAAGATAATAGTGGCAACACACTAAAGAACCACAATTGCATTGCTGGCCTTTCAGTCCCTCTCCCAGATTCAGGGCCTCTTTGACACTTTTATAACTTTTCACCCACTCGATGAAAGCAAATTCTTAACTTCAGTTGTATGTTATAACAGATAAATTGTAGCCTGTATTATTCTGAGGTATAAGCTATATTATTGTAAAGTTTCATCAAAATCCATTCAGTAGTTTTTGCGTGAAAGAGCAATACATACTCACTTACATACTCACAAACTTTCGTTACAACAAACAAACACATATTAGTCGGATGAGAGAGAAATAATAAATGATTTATTTTATCAATTAATCCGTCAAGCATGGCATTGTAAGCTGAAGCATAGAGCTACAATTAACGGCTGGTTTTAAATAATAAATATAATAGTATCGAGGACCTTTAACTGTTATCGAAAAACATAATATAATAGAAAGGTAATAAATTAAGTACGAAATAATTATAGTCACAGTATATTCCTTTTGTCTTGGATACCAGCTATAAAATTACTCAGAAGTACCTCAGCTCATATGGCGCATTTCCAATAGTATGGTAGGTAAGTCAGTTATAATTAATGTATTTACAATAAATAGCAGTAATAATAAATTGCATCATCTGAAAGTATTACGGCAAGTATCTACCGTCAGCGTTTGAAAATTACATTTATAACCATGTCACATGATCTTTTATCCCTTTATTCATAAAGTTTGTTTCACTATAAGCAAAGGTCCTGTGTTATTTTGATCTTTAAGGCTATAGGTTTAAAGTTAAAAATAACACAAATTCGAAACATAGATCTCAATCGTCAACACAACTAAAGACGATGATGGTAATTAAGGACTGGGACGTCGGATTTAAAAACAATTAAAAAACTCCAACGAAAAAGTAAGCGAAAATTGTGGCAAGATGAATACGATTACAAATTAAATTTTAATGAATTATATGAACGGATAGAGCCCTACTAGAATCCTAACATTTAATCAACACAAAACACTCATTTATAACAAACCGCAGCTGTATGAGTTGAACACCTAAATCTTGTTGGCCCCCAAGGCTTAAGTTCTACTCAAATAATTTCCTCTTTAAGTGCTCATACGATATTCCCAAATGTATTAACTAATGTCGGATTGTTGGTCGCTTAATCCCTTCTGAAAGGGTTTATTATTTCATACAGCAAATTGTCAAAGCTAATTTTCGGAATTGATTTAAGAGCAGACGGATACTCTTAATACATTTTAACCCGACTCAGAAATTATGAACTTAATTTAATTATCTGACTTAAATCAATTAATCTCCTTATAAATACCTATAGCTTGATTCTATTAACATTTTTGACACTCATTTTGATTATGCTAGTAGGTCAATTTGCGTTACGAACTAAATTGCTATATGTAATGAAAACGGAGAGTAAATAATGGATCTACGTGACTTTGTATGTGTAAAAGTATAGTCTAATGCCTGGAGAGCGCTATGAGATCACTTTTTACCCCCGAAAATGGACGGTTCCTATGGGATAGCGAATAAGGAAGTTAGCTGTCAAATGTTATTGGTGTGTATTTTGTTACTTTTTATATGAAGTGTCATAAACTATAGAGAAGTCAACCCTTCAAAGTCTACCTTTAATTATGTAGTATTAGATGAGAACAAAGGAATAACTTATTAGTATTGATATAGACGTTGTTTGAGTTTTAATATAGTTCCTATATTCATAAGCAGCCGTTAAAAGTCCACTCTACACATATGTCTCTTCTTAGAATGGAGGTAAACTTCTCTGACGAAATCTAAATGAAGATTCGCTTTCAGTAATTAAATAAATAAATAAATAATAATAAATAAATATTCCGGACATCTAACACACAACGCCATCTAGTCCCAAGCTAAGCAGAGCTTGTGTTATGGGTACTAGACAACTGATATAAATACTTATATACTTTTTTTTTTTGTAAATACATACATATTATACATAGAAAACGACCAAACTCCGAAACAAATATTTGCAGGTCATACAAACATTTGGTCCGACTCGGGAATCGAACCCAAGACCTCTTGCTTAGCAGTCGCATACGCTACCACTACGCCACCGAGGCAGTTAAATTGTAATATACTTTGGATGAATTTCTCTCTCTCTCTTTAGATTAGTTTTTGCTTTTGAGGTACGAAACCCTAAAATATTATTAATGTAAAAATAAATAAATTGCTTAATGCAAGTTTTTATTTGTGCTTATTTTTAGTAGCAAATTTTATGCTTCATGTAAACATAATCGAAATTCTAATTTATTATGAACAGTTTTGAAAATATCGCTTAGGACATAAACGATATTTTTGCGAAAGATTGGCGTATTTAGACGTAACTTAGACTTTTTACGTTCTGCCTATTGCGATATTTTCTACAAGTTTATGTTTGAGTTGTAATTGAATTTCTAAAAGGAACTTCACACGCAGAACAATTAATTCACTGGCAATATGTTTTTAGTTGCTCAACTTGTTTATACAACAGTCTACTAGGCCGTGAAGTCTAGCTTTTTAAGTATTACTTTTCGAGTTGTTATGATAAATAGGTTTTAGAAATGATTATTGAATTTTTTTAAATCATACCTACTCGTATTTAATTTTTGTTTGTTCGCTTTACGAAGGTTTTATTCTTTTAGTATTTTTATATAATTATTAGGTACTTTGAAACAATACATAAATCAAAAATGTGTATGTATAGCACTTGCTTTTTTATCTTATTAGACTTCGGCCTATACGATTTCAAAACTATGTAAATAAAATAAGCAGACATTTGCATGTTTGAATTCAGTTATTTAATTTCAGTGTGCTCAACTCCCAAATGTAACATTAATTAATACTTAAACATTGAGTTTATTTCCAAAATGAAATGTAATACAAAATAATTACGAATTAACGCCATGTTGAATTCACCTACAACAGTAAAGTGCCAAACAAGCCTGTCACAAAACAAGGTAAAATTAAATAATCTATATTGTGTTACGTTCGCACCATAGTCGAGAATTTTATTGTCTGTCAAAGCGTTGTTTACGGGCATCCATTTTAATTCGGATTCCCGCCTTTTTGTCATTTTACACCGATTCGTGTTAATTACGTGTCCATTTTGTGAATGGCAATGGATAACAGTGTTAATAAAATAATGTTAAATGACAGCTATTGTGGAGAGTTATGATGTTGAGAGACATAGATTGTTTGAATACAAGAGTGTTCCTTGTTTTCATTTGAAATGACTTTGCTCTTGTGACAACTTTGCCCTATGGAGTTATCAAACAATAGGTAAATCATAAAAACTATGATGTTACCTCTGTTGAAGAGAATCCCTTTTTTGATGACAACTTCGACATCCGACATCGTGATAATGTAGAAGTCAGGACTTTGTGGTGTTGCCATTCAAACCACGTCGATAGATGTTTTTTTTTTGTGTAATGTCTAACCAAAAATAAAATATTTCTATTAACATTTTCTTACAAAATTTTTAGAATCACTCCTTTAGTGTATTTATCATTTTAATGCAAGAATAAACTATAACATCTCGAGTGAGACTGCTCTAGATTAATGACAGAAATGTAAACGTATCATCTATATACATAGTTTTAAAATCGTGCTTCGTTGCACCGACTGGGCACTCTGCCAAACTTGTGGCACTCGCGTGTTGGCCGTGTAATAATAGGTAAACTGTAAGTGCTATAGTTACCGGAAGTGCTTTGAAAATGTATTGAGGGTAAACTGGTTAATGTTACACATTATTTGTTAACAAATGCTAATATACTCATGAAAGGCAAATACTTTAACTTAGTATGACTACATGACTACAGATGATTTTGTTATCCTTTTTGTTATTTAAAGCCGGATAGCACAAGACCAGTGGTTTAAGTAAACCTTTGGAGGGGTATATACGCAGCTACGGTTTTAAGCGGAGATGATGATGATGGTTACATCATTGCAGTGGACAAACGTCAAAAGTAAATATAAAAGTTTGTGACGTCATTACTACTGTACTGTATGTGCTGTCATTAATTTTAAATTTTAATTAGAATATTGTACTGTAATAGTTCAGTATGTTGATCGGTAATTTAGTGTATAATTACAATTAAAAACGTGCAGTACCTCTACAGTACTGTGGAGTACTATGTACTGTAGCTTTGTTTGACAAGTGAGATTAATAAAACTTACTTATAATCAATACATATTATAGAAGTATTTTAGAGGGCTTTACGAACGCAATAGAATCCCAAAACAATGATTTTTTAATTTTTCTATGTCTGTACGTTTGTGTACGCTAATCTCAGAAACGGCTAAACTGATTTGAATGCGGTTTTCACTAATGCGTTGCGGTTTGCTCCATTTAACATTTTTTATGTACAAGTTACAAAAATGATACGCCCAACTTAAAAGGTCATAATTTAGTGTTTGTTTCATTTAAATTACAAATTATAATAATTCAAATTTTTACCGTTGGAGAGCTATGCTTCGGCATGAATGGGTCGGCTCGACCGGAGTGATACCACGGCCTCACAGAAAGCCGGTGTGAAATAGCGTTTGCGCTGTGTTTCACCGAGTGAGTTTGGACACCGGAGGCCCATACCTCAACTCCTCCCCCCATCCCCTTTTCCATCCCCGAAAGGTCGGCAACGCACTTGTGACGCCTCTGGTGTTGCGGGTGTCCATGGGCGGTGGTAATCGCTTACTATCAGGTGATACGTCTGCTTGTTTGCCCACTATTCAATAAAAAAAATAAAAAATCAAATTGGATAATGTCTGCACGGTCATTGATTAGCAATAGCAATCGTTCTTTATTTCCTTTACGTAATAGAACCCCAGCTACTGTTTTACGGAATGTGAAAATTAACAGTATATTGACAATGTCGTGTTTAATTAAAGGCTTGTGTCGACTACAGGTACTTGTGAAATCTGTGAGAGCTTTTACCTATAGATCATTTAGTATGATCTGGAATATAATTTGTATTCAAATTGAAATGCAATCTTTCAGAAATATATTTTTTAAAGTTTGTGCCATAAATGAGATGAAAGTTATATTTTCTATATGACAGTATCAAGCCATTTTAAAGTGAGGCTGATTTAATCTGTAAAAAAAGTAATGTTAAATAAATACATTTTGCGGACAACTAACACCTAATGTTATCTAACCTCAAAAAAAAAACAAAGTTTGTAGGTACTATGAAAGTTAAAATGTCTATGTTATAACAATCTTAGGTATTTATTTATCTATGCTTGCCCTATTAATTCATAAATTATAACTTCAGAAAACTCACTCCTCGAAACAGATGAATACTAAATAACTAAGTACATTCTTAATTACCACTATACAGATAAAAGACTTTCGAGAAAGCTAAACCTATTAGCTTTATTTACTGCTAAATAGAACAAATGAAAGGCCATGCAGCCCTCCTGATATTAAGTACTACGGTAGAATATAAACATTCATTAAACAGAGGAAAAACATATTTATCTTTATATTGTTTTAAAGTTTGTTTTTCACTGTGTTGTGCCTACGCTTTAGAAGAGAATAAGTAATAAGAAAATTCTAGGGACTTTTTACTTGTTTAAGCATTTAAATATAAGTTATTTGAAATAGTTGCGCACAACTCGACCTTGGATGACGGGGAACAGGACCTGCTACCATACCGCGGTGCGAGAGCCATATGCAAGATATCTAGTTCCACCAACGCTCAGTGCGTTTATATAAGACGAGTGATCTCACTAGGCATTTTTTACTGCATCTACTATGGGGAGTGCTCTGAGGAATTGTTCTTTCTGATTCCTACCGCCTCTTTCCGCCATCAACCTACGCAACAGTAGTTTCATCCCCATCAACTAGATGGTTGGCAGTCCATATCTATGCGCTTCTCCAGAAACTTTCCGTACTCCCTCTTAAAAAGCCGACAACGCACTTGTGACATCACTTGTAGTGTCACAAGTGCGTTGCCACCTCTGGTGTTGCGACTGTCTATGGATGGTAATCGCTTACCATCAAGCAATGCATCTGTTTGTTTGCCCCAATACGTTAAAAAAAAGTTTAGTATAGTAGTTTGTTTCAAATATCCTGACAGCTTGACTTTTAAAACTAACTTAATGAAATAGAATAAATAAAATTTTTAATGGAGTAACTAAAAATCTATATATTGAGAAGTTTACGACAATTTTACTTACCAGCGGGTACTATTCAATAACTGACGAAGTTTTAACTGAACTAAACCAAATATTGCAATTTAAAAGTAACGCCCTTTCGTGGATACTCAAATTATGGCACTACCTCTGCGCTGTCATTTTTTTTAAGAAGGCAGACGGCAATTTCCCGAATTATTAAAAAATATTACTATTACAGTAGTATTTATTAGTAACTATGTAGAAGATACGCTACTCACACATCTATACTAATAATAAAGCTGAAGAGTTTGTTTGTTTATATGAACGCGCTAATCTCAGGAACCGCTGGTCCGATTTAAAAAAATCTTTCAATTTTGGATAGTCCATTTATCGAGGAAGGCTATAGGCCAATGAAGAATCTTTCAAAAACGGGGGATTTTTTTACGCTACGGGCAATATAAGACGCAAAAGAGTTTGCGTGGGTCAGCTAGTCGCTAATAAAATACTTAATAAAACATAAAACAATCATGAGTTATCATGAGGAAAAATCAATTCTGTTAATGCTTTCCATCCGGCTGAGTAGTCTCATTTTGGCAGAATCATACATAAAAAAATGAGCCGTCCGACAAAAGCAAAAATTTTATTAATATAATATTAATGTTATTATTATTATTGTATATTTAAATTAATTAATCTCAAATTATTGTACATATTAACAGGTGGTTAAAGCGATAAGACATCACGGGACCATGTCAATGACAACTTAAATTAATTTACTCCCCATCCACACATGCCTTAAGAATGTTTTTACTTCAAAAATTAATAAATCAATTGTCTCATCTAGTTATTACAAATCTCGGAACTTCGACGGCGTACCTACAAACGAGTAGTTTTTGTCGACAGTCTGGCGGACAGTATATTCTGATAATATATTACATAACATTAATATACATTTATGACATTCTATGAATACGTTTCTTATGTTACAATGTAGTGATTCAGGCTACTGGATGTGGTATTAAATAAATCGGTTGACAATAAAATAAAATGAAAATAGATCGACATGTAAAATGAAATAAGTGACTGAGCAAAATATGTAGTTGTTATGGACATAACATGGTGTAGAAATTACATTTATGTTTATTCTATAGCTTTGTATCTTCATAAAGAAAAGTTAAAAGTATAAAGGCCGATTTCTTTCGAAGTGGCCAGTCATAAGTGGATATTATATAATAAAGGTGTGTGCAAACAATGGTGCACCCTCTGTTCCCTCACTTTCACAAGCCGATGGGACGCCGATGGGACGCCTATCGACCGGGGAGAGATCAGGCGCAGGACCAAACTCTTTACGTACTTCCTGAGGAGCGGGTGTAAGACCCCAACTTTCAAACTCTTGGTTGTTAAGCATTCTCAAAATTAAAAAAACACAATAACACTTTTTAGCCTGACCCGGGAATCGAACCCGGGACCTCTTAATAGGCATACGCTAACCGTTAGACCAACGAGGCTGAACTACGAGTATAATGGCAAAATAACCGCACTCTGAAACGTAAAGTTTCCTTTAGAATATTGTTTTTAATAATAAATATAATGAATACAAGTTCACTGATGACATGAATTGAACTCAAACAAGCAACGCCTGACTTGGAAGGCATCACACAGGCTTTGCTAGTTTGAGTTTGCTTGAGTAAAGTTTTAATTATTAACTTCACATTCAAAAGTATACTTTACCATAGAAACAAATACAAACATTCGGTTTGTTATTTTCAATATAAAATAAGCTATCAAAAATTAGAATAAAGTTAACTGCAAATAAATGCACGATCCAGTCATTCTATGTCATTGGTGCGCCATGATCAAAGGGCGGCACCATCAAAGCTCATCGGAATCCACTAATTACTGCTCAACAGCCATCGATGTACACACTATTATATACAGCGAGTACGCACACCCCGGAATTTGTGATTGTCAACTCATTTCTCATGCTCTTGTATATTGGCTTTATTTAATAATAACTCTACTTCGAAATAAACAACAAAGATAACATATATATTATGAAACATTTGTTTCTTTTTTAACAATCGATTATTTGTTATATCAGTACTAGATTTTGCTCGCGACTCCGTCTACGTGTATGTCGAATTTCATTGAAACGTATGCAGCGGTTAAGCTATAATAGTATATCAGACAGAGTTACATTTGAATTTATAACATAAGTGTGGATTGATGGAATTCAATGTTATACATAATGGAGTTTATCTTCATTTTCTTCGTTACATAATTCTTATCTATTAACTACTAGTCTATTGATCTTTTACCTGATCTATGGTGTATTATTTGACTGCCTCGGTGGCGCAGTGGTATTGAATGCGACTGCTACGCTTGAGGTCTCGGCTTCAAATCCTGGGTCGGACCAAATGTTTGTGTAATCTACAAATATTTGTTTCGGAGTTTGGGTGTTGGGGTTAGATGGCGCTGTAGTAGGTTATTGTTGTGTTATATGTGGAAGTCGCCACAATATGTATGTATTTACAAAAACCAAAAGTATATATGTATTCATATCAGTTGTCTAATACCCATAACACAAGCTTGGGACTAGATGGCGTTGTGTGTTAGATGTCTGAAATATTTATTATTATTCATTTATTATTATTATTCGATATCTAAGGTGTAGTATTATTAACAGCATTGGTGAATTTATTTTTCTTATGTATGTCAATATATGTAAGCATGAAATAGAGCAGGAGACTATTAAACTGTCACACATTCAATTTTCGCTCGTTACAATCACATATATCGAACTCTACGAAACTCTCGGGCTTTCGTTAGTATACATCTTGTTTGAGAAACCCAGTTTATTCCAAAACAGGTATGGTCTCAATAACTTTCAGTAAGTATTTTAGTAACTTTCAAAAGTACGATGTAATAATTTCATTGAATAACGTTAACGAGAATGCTTGAAAAGTTCTTAAGATACGTAAGCATCATAGCACATTCAAATCAGCAATTAAGCGAAGTGCCAAATCCCCTTATATTTAGTGAGCAATTATATATAGGTTAGGTGTAAGGTTACGGTGCAACTTCTCATGAATGCAGTTCTGGTAATGCGTTAAGTTTGAGACGCGGTGATACTGATCAGTGTTTGGAACATGTCGATAAAATATATCGATAGTTTAAAGTAATTTAATGAATTACTTCAACAGTCTGTAATACGCCACTGCTGGACATATCTTTGTTTAAATTTTTGATAAAGTTTTAATAGTCTATATCGGTTTAGTCGTTTAGGCGCTACGGTGGAACATATATAGATTGCCAAAGCTATGAGTATTACTCTTATTTTCGGCTGTGCGATAGTCGGAAAAGAAGAGGTTTTAACGGGAATTAGTAAGTCATTTTCTTAGAATCGACTAATAAAATTGAGTAATTAATTTTAATTTATTATGAAAACATTCATTCTGATGTAAGTATTCTTTAATATATTATTTAATGCTATGCGGTCTAGAGGGTGGAGCTGGGGTGTCCCTGCCCAGAGAGCGGCCGAACTGTGGAATCTTGTTTAAATTTCTGAATATAAAAAAGAACGTAAGTCACAAAACATAACCATTAACTCTATAAACAAGCTAAACCAATAGTTCAAAATGTGTAACAAATATTAATGAAAAATTAGAAACCTTAATCTATCGATATAATCACATCATAGGTGTGCCCATCACTGGAAGTTAATAGTATCTCGTCGTATAGCACCGAACGTCTTTGCTCTCTTAAGACAATTTCCATGAGTATGCGCCATTTCATCCAGTTAAACCGTCTCCGTCGGACGCTATTCGGTAAGTAAAAGCGAGGGAAGTACTAGATAGATAAGATCTAGGAATTTAGTTATGTTAGGTGTTCTCATTACAGCTGTATATTTTTTATAGAGAGGTAAACGAGTAATCAATGCAAATGAGAAGAGAGACAATGAACTAGAGAATCACAGATGCATTGTTGCCGCTTAAAATCATTTTCATATCAGAATGTAATCAACGCGGTGACGATAACATTCGGTCATGTAGCTTATTGCAATTTGCATGGGGATGTATAGTTCTACGCACATGGACCGACTAGACCTGACTGACACTACAATCTCGCAGAACAGCTTTATCAAGCAATTTTTGCAATGCTTTTTCCAGTTTTTTACAGAATTGAAGCTATCTGAGGCCTCGTTTGCTGAAAACAAAGAGTGACAAGGCAGTTGTATCTGTTGAGTGGTAAGCATTAGTAACTTAACATAACCGCTGTTAAACTTAAAATAAAACTTGAAATTTCGCTTTAAGATCACAACATAAATTCAAAAAAACTATGCATTAACAAAACTTTTTTTATTATTATTCTGTTTTTACTTTCCAGAATAAGTGCCGGTTGCAACGTGAACGACGCAATACTTACACTGGTTTTATCTTAACAACCACTAATACAATAGCACAGTTCTTGCGAACATTTCCCACGCTATTGAGACTATCTATTGACTTTATATTGAAAATACTTTGTTATCTTTCGCTCGGATGGTATTGTCGACTGGGGATAATGGCTTCTTTTACTTTAAGAAACAAACTTTTACAATTGTTAGTTTTATATAGTACTTGTATTTCCTAGCAGTTTCATCGGCGTTTTAAGTTTCAAGATCTGTTTTTATCCGTGGTAGGTATACGATGGGTGTAAATAATTTCCCGTCATGGGTAAGGTGTCGATACAGGGAGGATTTAAAATAACAAAGTCCGGGTTCTCCCAGAGCAGGGCGCCAGAGACCGGTCGTCGGGGTGTTTTCAGTAGAAACACCAGATACTCCTGGTTTCAGCATCCCCTGTATCCTCGAGGAGCTGGACATCCGACGGGATTTACTAACCTGTCAATAAACAAAAAAATAGAAAGACCCAAATGTATGAGAAAATGAATTTCATGGGTATTTATAGAATTATTCTACTGATTATCAAGGTAGAGCCACGCTGGTTTCAGCACGAACGGGCCGGCTCGACCAGGGCGGTATTAGCCTGGCACAGAACACCGTAAAATGACAACGTTCGTGCTGTCGTGTTTCGTTGGTAGATCGAGACCGTAGGCTTCATGATGCAGAAGTATCACTAGGCCACCAAGGTGTGGGTCACCATGCTGCATTATTGCACTGTCTGCATTTGCAATGAGAATGGTGACCACCACTCTTGGATTATGCTTATGCTTTCCATAAGGCTGATTGGAATCATTTTGGAAGGGTCATACATAAAAAAAAAACACACAACACATATAGTGTAACTCACCATTTTCTGCCATTTTTATTTTTCTTTTTTTCCCTCGTGCCGAAATGCCCTCGGATACCACCTCCTGGTAGCATGTCGGACTCGAATTTACTAAAACCGCACGCTGTCTCGGGTACTAGATGCTAGGGAACCAGGTGCACCCTAGGAAGGAAAACCCTGGAACCATCTGGTATCTCGGGCCATCTACGGTTTCTTATTGGCCCCCTTAATACGAGTAATTTACGTTGCTACAATAAATGAAAATTCTTCGAGAACTATACCAAATTGATTTCGCTTCGCACTGGAAGTACGAGCTTTCAAATAAAAAAGAATTATCAAAATCGTTTCACCAAGTCGAAAGGTCTGAGTCTAACATAAAAAAATACAGTCGAATTGAGAACCTCCTTCTTTTTTAAAGTCAATTAAAACATTTGTGATTTTGCTTGCCTTTTCTAAATAGGACAGGGAATTAGATCAGCTCTCTATCAAACTGGTTCACGCAGTAGCTGACACTCATGATTTATACTACTATATACTGTTTCAAGTGCCGCTCCTATAAGAGATTCGCTGTCAGCTCGGCGAAGTGTGTCCTGTCCTGTACCAAGCGGAATAGTTCTTCGACACTTATTCGGCGATATACGTACATTCACGAATTTTGCGGAGCCAAGACTTTTTTCGTCTTCCAGCACAAACTATACTATATAGAAAACAAACGTATAAGCTATGATTTATACGTAATCTTAGGTTCCTAACATTTCAATATGTCATTAAAATCGTAGTGAATATGATAAACCGAAAACCTTACATATATTATTACAATTTTTTTTTATTAAATAATGAGCAGACGAACAGACTTATCACCTGATGGTAAGCGATTACTGCCGCCCATGGACACCCGCAACACCACAAGTGTGTTGCCGACCTTTGGGGGATGGGGAGAGGGATGGGAGAGGAGTTGGGTATGGGCCTCCGGTATCCTCACTCACTCGGTGAAACACAGCGCAAGCACTATTTTACACGGGCTTTCTATGAGGCCGTGGTATCACTCCGGTCGAGCCGGCCCATTAATGCTGAAGCGTGGCTCTCCACAGTATATGTCCAAATAAATATTTACCTCTAACAATTTTTTTAACTTCGCTGTAGTATAAAAACGTAAAAAATTTTTTTGTGATGTTCACATAAACAGTTACATTCTAAATATTAACTAAAGACGTTGCCTACAATCTTTTGTCTTCAAAGTACACAGGAGAATGCTGATACTACAAAACAAGTTTTATTCCTTTAAGTAAGAGAATTGCTCACAACTGTAGCTTAAGTCAAGCTTAAGCGCTACTCAGTTGTTAAACGTGAGTTGTGTAAACGACAATACAAGGAACAACTTAGTCTCAACTACACTTAGTAATAGATATATGTGTCTGGAATAATGATATACTTTCAATTTACTTTTATCAATAATCTTTAATACTAAATTATTATTTGAATGCAAAAATAACTCTGTGTGTCTGTCATGTTTTCAAGAACAGAAAGTTTTCTGAAACAAATCAATCTGGTTGAATTCTGAAATAAATATAGACGTAGTCTTAGAGAAGAACAATAAAGAATTATTGTTGTGATAATAAATTTTAGAGAGGGTTAAATAACGAATGAAGTTTTAATTAAATCCTTAAATTTATTAAAATTAATAGTGTTTTTTAGATTATAGTTAATGACGTACACGCTAAAGTACCAACCTTATAAAACTGAATACTAAAAGTACTAAAACTACTAAAAATGTAGAGTCCCCTAAACGCGAATTTTCAATATCGTGCTCATTGCGACATTTTAATATCTTTGTATCTTTTTAATTTGTATCTTGATATTTTAAGTAAAATCCATACTATATAAAGTTATGTAACTATGCCTCTATGTCTGTCTGTTATACTTTCATGACTAAACTACTGCACTGATTTCAATTAAATTTCGAATGAAAATTTGAATTTTGATTCTTGAGCAAGGATATGAATATGAGAAAGAAAAGACTACACGATAGGTCGGAGCCAAGCGGGCAAAGCTAGTTGGTTATAAAAATACTTCTTAGTAACTTCATGTTCATTTAAGAATTTTTCCTCAGTGTATTTTTCGTCTTAACTAACTCAAATTAGTACAATATCCTAGAATACACTGTTGGAAGTAAATCAACCCGTTTGACAGGTGAACATTTTCCATTTTCCATTACCCGCCAGGTTTTCCCGACACACATATATATTAGAGCGGAAACTTAATACACAGATGTGTTCCTTCATCGGATCACTAATGCATCAAGCGCGGGTACCACATTACACTGCATTTCGTGCACGCGATCTTTCAAACTTCCATTAGCACCGCAAATAAGATGAAATATTTCGAATATATCTGATGTGTGACAGGAATAAATTTCTCTATATTTTTTCAATGCCTGGTAAATATGTTGAAGGTGTTACTGATTTTGACTGATAGAAATATTTCTAATGCATATGATGGTATAACAATTTGATTTAGAAGAAAAAAGGTTTTAGAAAAAAGAATTGTAAAAAAAATTCCACCTTCGCAAAACAGTCCAGAAATATCCTTGCAAAGAAATAGGGAAAAAATGAGTTTTCTTGCATTTTTAGATACTCGCATAAGATTTCATTTTCTTCATACGTTATGTTTTGCGAAATAGTGTGGCCATATTTTAAAGTGTTATAGTGTCACTGTTGGACTAATTTAAAAGTTAAAGTCCCTCGTGACACATTATTCCTAATGCGGGAGTTACTTTTTTTAGATCAATATTGTCAAATAGACAGTTTCAATGTGAGAGAATAAATGTATAAAATATAAAAAAAACATTAAAAAATCAGAATGTCAAATTAAAACAATAAGAGGCATATATACGATGTTGCGAAATAAAGTACTACTGTATTTTTAATTACAGTGTGACCACGAGTCTACATAATTAGCAACTATGCGAGTGTATATTCGTATTTTTGTCTTCACTTGTAGATAAGTTGAATACCCAGATAAACTGATTTTATTTTATTATTATCAAAATTCTAATGACAGACTGTTCAAATTGTGAGTTTTCAGCCTGTTGCATTGTTTGTTTTTGAGTGCAGAATGATGTATCAAGAACCAAGACATATTCTCATGTAAGTGAAATATAAATTTATTTTTGAGAAAAATAAATTCTTTACCCATAAGACTAAAATTATTGGAATTGAGACAAATATGACAGTATATTGTCCTTCTTCTTTTGATGCAATGGCAACCAGCCGGATCACTCGGATCAGCTATTTCTGCCAATGTCAAGTACGAGTATTTATAGTCTTCAATTATAAGTATTCGAGTCTTCAAGTCTTCGTTGTGATGAAGTTAATGATATTAAAAAACATATAAAATGTGGGTGACATGAAATGGGGACCGTCTTTCGAAAAAACAAAAAAGTATATTGTTAAAGGTAGTTTCTCAACTACACAAAAATGTCATACGTTTTGAATACAGCTGACTCTTAGTATGTGAAAATAACACTGTTCTTTTGAAATAGTATGATGTGTCGTAGATTACTATCAGACATTACAAATCTACGGCTAAAATAAGAAGCAATATCATATATGTACAAGTTGCTTTTCGATATTTTCCGTTCCATTGAAACAAGTTACATTTCATACGCAAATGATCTTTAAAAAGTCAAAGGTCTGAATCGACCACGAAACAGTTGGTTAAGTATGTCAATAAATAAGCTTTTTAGACTATACATGCTTTCTAAATGTATACTAACTAAAATTGTGGAAAGTGTCTTTGTAAAGGAAACAAATTATTAAATGATATTTTAACCGTGGGAGAGCTATGCTTCGGCATGAATGGGTCGGCTCGACCGGAGTGATACCACGGCCTCACAGAAAACCGGTGTGAAATAGCGTTTGCGCTGTGTTTCACCGAGTGAGTGAGGATACCGGAGGCCCATACCCCAACCCCTCCCCACATCCCCTTTCCCATCCCCCAAAGGTCGGCAACGCACTTGTGACGCCTTTGGTGTTGCGGGTGTCCATGGGCGGCGGTAATCATCAGGTGATGCGTCTGCTCGTTTGCCAACTATTCAATAAAAAAAAAAGAAAAAAAAATCAGATAATACAGGACTTCCTAGTGCAGATGCCAGTCTCCCTCATAGATCTCTATATCTATGTGAGCTGTATTCGCTGTATGAATTTGTTTTTAACTGTGTGTGACAAAAAATATAGTTGATATAATTATTTACCACTACCACAGTGCAAGTACCAAGTACCAAGTACCAAGCACATTTGTGTGTTTATATATGTTCTTGATTGAATTGAAAAAAATAATACGCAAATTGTAACCCATATTTGAGCGGACAAGCATTTAGCGACCATTTAAAGAAAAATAAATAAAGCATTAATATTTTAACACCCAATCATCATCAGAGAAACTCATTAAAAAAGTAATTCGGTAAAAATAAAACGAAATTTTCGAGTGCGGTCTGCAGGGTTCATTATGTGAGGGAAAAAATACCCAGAAAATTCGTTTTTCATGTCACACAGCTACGTCAAAAGCAGTTGAAACAGTATGCCATTATTTTTTATGACGCTATTACAGTTCGGCACACGAATCCACAGAATAGTACCAAACAGTTTAATACTGTTATTTATTTTTTAATACGGATTTTCGCAGCTCTCGTTGGTATCTCGTTTAAATTATTTGAAGTACTGTGTTGCGATAATCCCTTTTTCAAATGGTTTTCTTTTTGACCTACATTTTGTTACATTATGGACAACTAGATAATCCAAAATTATCATAATATAAATTAAAATCATATTGTACGAGTAAATAATTTTCGGGTTACCATCAGGCTCCACCCACGGCTCTTCTGATGTATGAACTATATTGGTTTTGACAGTCTCAACGGAGACCAGCCAACTACGCAGGAGATATTATAGTGCACAAGTGTGTGCACAAACACGGGGCACTGTCTGTTCCCTCTCTCTCATAATCCGATGCTACGGTTAACCGACACGACCGGGAAGAGATCAGGCGCAGGACCGACAGCTTTACGTGATTTCCGAGGCACGGGGGTTCAGACCCTAACTTCCAAACTCCGAGCTGTTATTAAGTATTTCTATTATCAAAAAAACTCAATAACACTTTTTGCCTGACCTGGGATACGAAGCAACCGACATACGTCAACAGCTAGACCAATGAGGCAGTTATATAACAATTATATAATCATACATATATAAAAACCAATTATATAACAGGGAGGCAAGCCTAATGTTTCTCTTAAAAAGGGGCTCAAAGGGGAGCAACGGACTTGTGACTCTAGTGTCTCAAGTTTCCATAGGCGACAGTAGTCAACAAGAGACCCCCCTACTCCACCGTAAAAACTAAGTGAGCGTTACCGTCAATTAAATCCCACATCACCAACATACGTCGTTTCGTGATATTGCAAATAAAATATGCATTCGTCCATAATTATACAGGCTGAGGCTAATTTTTATGGCCCTTAACCAAATTTGTTTCCAAAGGATTTCCGGCCCACCTGCGTTGTACCTTTGTTATGGAAAGTTAGGTTAAACCTGCGGTTTTGTTTGGTATTATGAACGTGGCTATCAAGGGTCAGGGAAGACAGTAATTTGAGAAATAAGCCTTATAAAGACTAAGAGAGACTTATTTCTAAACTCTTAAAGTCTTTAAATACATACAATAATCGTCCTTGATGACTGCCGAGGAGTTTGGGTTAATTAGTTGTATCACTCAGATATTTATCGCCCTGTAGCTCAATCTAAACTACTGTCGACAAAACGTCTTTTTATATTAGACGCGACGGGTACTGGTACATTCTAGACGATTCTATCGACGACGTTAAAGCGGTACTATATAAAATAATAATATTTTTTTTATATCCAGCAGTGGACTGTCAAAGGATGTTCAAAGGATCAAAGGAGGAAAGCAGAAATAATGTTTCAATTTGTTTCAGAAGAAATTGATTTCGATGCGTCTCAATCTTGGCAAAGTCAAATTAGCTATAACATTATATTTCATTTCATAATTTTCCGTCTGTGGAAAGTTGAACCAAGGTACCGATTCAATCAAGAAACGGTCAAAGTCAGTGAGTTTAAAGAAGTTTTGTCAAATTGATAATTAATTACGAATAAAGTCAGTTAAAAGTGTGTTTAAGATAAAATTGTAACTCAATCCAACTCAACAAAAATTTTCGCCAAAAATTTATTCCAATTGTAAGGTTTTCTTCTCAAATAACAATATGAAGTCACTGCAACTTAGTGTGGCAAATAGTGCAGCAAATCAACGTGATAACATTATTGAGCTCAGTTGTTACAGTTAAGAGTGTACACAAAGTAAATGGGATACTCTACACATATAAACCACATATTAACCAGATCAGGTATTTTTTTAGCATACGAATTTATACTCGTATTACTGTAAATCATCGAAATGCGATAAATCCAGATATTTTCGAGTATAATCTAAGATTAACTAGCTCCTAATGACAAACATCTAAACCATGATTTAATAATCATTAATTTCAGTTTTTACCACTGTGGCGACCTCCACATATAACATAACATACTACAGCGCCATCTACCGAAATTACACTGAACTACGGAGTAACCTACAATATGAAGAAACTACCAATCCTGAATCGCACAATTAAAGTTCTCGCGCCGATTATCATATATACAAAAATCCCGACATCAACTGTTGGGCAGTGGCCCGCTAGGCATGATCACCTCGCCTGGTCGGAGGTTCCTCTCTTTGTGTTGGGTGGAACATGATACCCGTTCCCCCACACCATCATTCTCTTGGTAAATCTTAGAATTTGCCTTAAGTGTTGGAATAATCATGTCACAAGAACATCTTTTTTAATCATGTAGGTTAAGATGATTTGGGGTCAGACGATCGTATCTGTTCTAGTACTACCTATGTATATACTATCTATTCATCTAGTGTCTATTTATTAATATCCTTTTCATTTTTGATATGATGAGTGTTATCATGAAGTATGTCAACATCTTTCAATGAAAGCTCGTCTTTACAAACGTAATGTAAGAAAGTAGCTCCACCCTCTGGACCGCATTCAGCGGAGGGCGGTGTTCCCGGACCAGTACGACCTTCAAACCTTCAAGAAAATAGAGAGCGTACTCCTTTCTAAAAGGCCCGCAACGCACTTGTAACGCCTCTGGTGTTGTGGGTGTCCATGGGCTGCGGTGATCACTTACCATCAGGCGACACGTCTGCTCGTTTGCCCCCTATATAATAAAAAAAGAAAAAAAGTAGTTTAATGCTTATCACATTTTAGAGAAATAAATAGTTTTTAAATAATAGTTGAATTGGTTTAACTTTTTCAAGATGTGATTCTATTTTCCATAATATCTCGTTTTAATATCATGTTAATACGGTCACACTCCTAAGAAGAGTCGACACCAGATAGACAGCAACTCATAGAACAAACAATCCAAAACCATTTTTGAATTGGGAGAAAGCTAAATGCTGATTGTGGCGACCTCCACATACAACATAACATACTACAGCGCCATCTAACGAAGTTACACTGAACTACGGAGTAACCTACAATACGAAGAAACTATCAATCCTGAATCGCGCAATTAAAGTTCTCGCGCCGATTATCATACATACAACATCCCTACATCAACTGATGGGCAGTGCCCCGCCAGGCATGATCACCTCGCCTCGCCTTTGTGTTGGGTGGAACATGATGCCCGTTCCGATTAAAATGATGAATTGAAAATATCTTACCTCAAATACAATCAATGTACACAGACTTTAGTGTAAAAGTCAATAGATTATATTATTGTTATATATGAACCTGCCGAAGTGACTCTACTCCGCTTGATGAAAAATACGATCAGAAACCAAGAGTAGTGATAACTATACTCATTGCGAATATAGACGACGCAACAATGCAGCATGGTGACTCACACTATGTCGGCCTATTCAGATGCTTCACCAACATTAGGCCTCCGGTCAAGTTAAAAAATATATTTCAGAAAACTTGAAAAGGCATAATTTCTTTACTCGAACATTTCTCATGAGCAAGCTTTGTTGTAAAATATTTAAGTAAAACAAACGAACAAACTATTCCCTTTCTTATATTTTATCGTAACAAAGAGAATTCAGGTCTTTGTACTTAGGGATTCGTGACAGCATAATAACTCCGTTACAATTTATATTACTTTACAAAAATTAATTCAAACTTGTAAAATTATAATTAGTGTAATTTTTTACCGTTTTTCCGACACGTCCCGACGTGTTTGTTGTTATCCTAAGAATTATATATGTTATAGCTGACGGCACAATGAAATGTACTAATTGCTATGTTTAAATTAAAGCTTTGAAACGGCCAGTACTAATACGGATTATAATTGTACAAAACAAGGCTTAATCTTCTTGTAAATACTGACCCAGAATATTAGGGATACCTACGACCATGAAACGTATGAAAAATCTTTTTATTATTCACTAGCTGAGTGCCTCAACAACAACCGCGGGAGCTCCGCGGTGCAAAGCTAGCCTAAATATAAGTAATCTAAGTGATTCCTTATATCATCAGCTATTTATCAGTAAAAGTTCCGTCAACTTTATTTGTTTGTATAGATGTAAAAATTTGCATAGTCTCTCAAATTTCATTCTTATTCTTTAAGGAGGTGTCTCTATTGTCCTGGGTCCTGTTAATTTCTAGACGATCAGGTCATATTAATAGTTTTTTCATTCCAAAAACAACATTGCCGTACTAATAAATGGTGTGAAAAGAAAACATTCTGTGTCGCGGAAAGCTTAGAACACATACACGAAGTGAACATAAAAACCTATAACAACAATTTGTAGATAACAAAATATTGTCCCACGTGGGCGTTGAACCCACAACGCTCAGTCATTCAACACTGCTACACTATACGTTAATATGGCGAGAACTAATAAAAAATAACATCGATAATATTATTTCTACTTCGTTTTCACAGGTCGGTACCGCGGTCCCCTCTTTAAAAAAATTTACCCAAATTAATTAGAAAGAAATATTTAATTAATTCTTATAAAAGTTTCTAATAGCCCTTTGATCATCAGCGCTTCATATTTTTTCAGTGCTTCAAGTTAGAGATATAATTAATTGCTCATTAAGAGTGGTTGCCATGGCAACATTGGATTAGCCCAAAACGGGTATAAAGAGACTCTTCATTTTATCTCGGGGATAACGAATGTTTAACAATGTTTTTGTTGAAATTATTTTACTTCAAATGATAATTCATTCAGACGCTTTGTATAAATTTTAAAATGAAATATAAATGGCTGCTACACTTGAAATATTACATAATAGATTTCATTGCTTTACTTTTCTACAGATATTATATTTCTATATGCCTCATTTGTACATGCCTCATTTATTCTTCATTTTTTTAATGTAGCAAAAAAGGTGGAGGTTCTAACATGGATTTATCAAACTTTTTTACTACGCCTCTATCCTTAAGAGAGTACCTGATTATTATATGCACTAGTTACGTAATGGTATGGCCTATTTTCTAAATCAATATCGTGTATATCGGTTTACGCGACAAAAGTAGCCTATGTTCCTCTCCAAGATTCAATCCATATTTCCATTAAAATATTATAAAAATGTTTCAACTACAAAATCGCAACAACAGTCAAGCTAGCAGATATTGAGGAATAACGGCAAGAGCTTATCGCTCAACTCAACTATTTTCTGGGCCCCATTTGTCAATTGGGCTGTGTGAATCTGGCCGAGTACAACCAAAGTACTTCCTTCTTCCTACATTTCAAAAGACTCAACTGACTGACTGACTGCCACTGGGGTATGAATATCTGCCGGGATCTCAACTCTCAAAGCGCGAGTATATTGAGATCGTCATGAAGGCTGCTTCGTGGCAGCTAGGCTACAGAACGTGGATAATGAACAAGGTGAGATGGTTCTTCTTGCCCTAACATATGTGTCGTTTTTATAAGACCTAGGTTCGCTTCTGCGTGGAATAATGTTTTCACCTTTGCGATGAATACGCACAGTATTTGGTAGACGTTCTCGATTGGTTGCTTGCTTGGTTGATCGGTCAACAGTCCCGAGGCTACCGAGTCTCTTGAGTCTCTGGTTCCAATTGCTCCCTTCCTCTACATAACTACACGTGCTGACCTTAGAAGTTACCGTTCAAGAGTAGCCAACATACGCTTTCGAACTAAACGGTTAGGTTATTCCTTAGTGTTCAGATCATTTCAAACCTGGTAATAACTACCAGCGCACGTGTTTCCTTATCACTTTGATCCCGCGTCCCTTAAGTGGGTGTGAAAAAGCATCTCACTAGGCCGCCATAGTGTGTGGTGACCACCACTCTCAGATCCTGCTCATACTTTCCATCCGGCTGAGTAGAATCATTTTGGAAGCTCTTACAAAAAATATATAAAATATTAAGTTTGGATAAATATAAGTATAAGTACAGTCACACTACAAGACATAAAATGGTGTCTGGATTTTCTATCAGTAGGTACCTACTCATAACGATTTCCAATAAATTACCAACAGCTTTGCATTTAAACTTTCAAGATTCAGAAAAAAAACTTGAAAAGATATGCAAAAAAGATTCATCCCCAGTAATAAATTTGTAGGGAGCCCGTTAAAATCTGGTAGTAGAATGTTATCAATTTCATGAAAACTTTAATACTTTATAGCGTCTTTGCCAACTTTATGCTAATAGGAGATAGCTGAAGTTTAAGTTAACCCCGGCTTAAGTAAAACAAAGTGCTTTCGACTTGAGAACTTTGGATGTGTAAAAAAAACTAAATATACGACTGACGGTTGTGATGAAGTCTCGTCTGGACGGTATCTTATTGCCGGGTGATTTTTTCACTCGAGTTCGACGATAAAAGGTAATAGTTATAACAAATGTCTAGCGTAGTGTCTAAACTACTGAACCGATTTCAATGAATGAGAATGAATGAGATTTGTTATAATGACCCCGGGTGACTTAAATATTTTAATGTTTTGAATCTTGAAATGTAAGAGGGACTAGCTCGTTATACTGTCTGCCTTTTTCGCAAGAACGTGATAAATGTGATGTTTATCCATAGCAATTCATTTTATCAATCGGTTGATAGAAAACCAACACTGCCTTAGTGTGCAGCTTAGATATTATTTTCTGTACAAGGAAAAACGAAAAGAAGTTGTTCTGTGTCAAATTCAGATCCATACTTAACATTATAAATTCGAAAGTAACTCTGTCTGTCAGTTACGCTTTCACGGCTAAACCGTTAAACTGATTTTTATGAAATGTGGCATAAATATACTTTGATTCTTCAGGAAGGATATAGGCTAATCATTATCGCGATAACCAAGACACACGAGGACGGAGCGCCAGGTAAAATCTATAAAATATTTGTCTGGTAATGACATACGGCATAATACATGTTCTACCTAATTCAGAATTACACAGTGTTATTTGGAGCTTTTATAATTATACCTTATGTATATACTTACGTATATACAAGGAGATCAAAACGACTACGTGTATGTAACTTATTTACTCGACACTATCTGTGTCAAGTAAATAACTAAGATACACGTGATCGTTCCATCTTCCCTTCTTTATTGTTTTTATCAAAAAATTAAACAAGTATTTAATAAACCTTTATTGAACTGAATTTGTTCAGAAATATGAAACACGTTCAGAAATGTTTCGAAAGGAATTCCTGTCAGAGATAAAACAAAGAAAGTTATTTAACTTATTATTCAAATTGCTTTATAACAAGGAAACATTAATTTGGAAATTTATGTTAAATTACAATTTCATAAATATCTAATTTAATATTTCAAACTTAATTTTTCTATAACGCTGATGTAGTGTGCTATGATATTAATCATTTATAGAAGACTAGTGTTTGGCCACGGCTTTGTCCGTGTATATATCGATAATAGCGGTGTAAAATAGCCCGTGTCCTTTCTCAATTATCAGAGTACTTACATGCCAAACTTCATTATAATTGTTGCAATAGTTTAGTCGTGAAAACGTATCAGTCAGACAGAGTTAATTTCGAACTCACAATATTAAGGCCGTATTTTAAAAGGCGTCTCAGTCGTGAATCTAGTTTTAAGAACACATTTTATTATTAAACGCCTATTGAAAGAAGATTCACTGATCATTAATCAAGTGAGTAAAGATCAATTAATCTCTGTGTTTCACTTCTTTAAGAACGATGTTTATGTCAAAATCTCATCACAGGAATAGATTTGGACAGGTGTGATCTCTGTTCACCTGAGACAAGCTCAATATAGTCGCAAGTGGTAATTTCTTATGGCTTTTAGGGGAAATGAACGTATTTCATGGTTATATTTCGGAATAACAACGAAAGATTTACTTTACCTTACTTTATCGGATCGGAGTTCAAACTATACTTGAGAGGCCTTTTATAATACAGGCCTTAGTCTTGAAAAGGATGTCCTGGAGCAGCTACAGCTACACAACGCCAGGGGTATACCGAAATAGCATTGGGGTTCTCACACAGGAGGGGGCCATCTACAAAGCGTAGGTGGCCCGAGGAACGTCGGGGTGCCAGGGTTTTCCTTTTTAGGGTGCACCTAGTTCCCCGGCGTCTAGTACCCGAGACCTCATGTGGTTTTAGTCGGTTCGATTCCGACACACCACCGTATCCGAGGGGATTTCAGCACAAAAAAAAAGAAAAAAAAAGGAGTATGCCGAAACCGTCCACTTACGGTCCAGCCCTTCTAACCAATTCACAATTCCATATCCATAAACGATAATGGAGAACTAACGAATGTATGGAAATTATGTCTCTGAATCCTAAGCTACATGGTCAAAACAAAGTATTAGTCAATAATACAAGATAATAGAGGCTTTAGCGATTGTAGAGGGATTCGATGCTAAACACTTGCATTTTGGCAAAGGGGATTGCCCCGCCCGCTGTCGGACACACCCTTTAGAACTCAACTTCAAACTAAACCTAATTCAGGTTCAAATAGTATAATAGTTCTTTGATTAATAAATTTAACCTCTTTTAATAAATAATTGGACAAAATACCAATTCCCTCTAACACTTAAACAACGAATGTCAAATTTTTTTTTACAAATAAGCATAGAAACGGTTTAAATACTTTTATTCAGTTTCCTTTTCCTTCGTTTAAAATAAAATAAAATGGACGTAAGAAAGGAGCGCGTAATGCCCGTGGGACGTACGAGTTCCGGGTTCGATTCCTGACCGAAGCCAGTCAGCTTTGGAGCTTAGTTCACGTTGTTTCCACGCCTCTGGGGACTTTGTACTTATGTGTACATCTGAAACTGACAACTTGAATGTTGTTGAGAATTTTTTGAAATGTGTTCGAATATTTTATATTTTTCTTATTTGCTGTATTCAATGTTGAAGAGTTTTGTTGGTTTGTTCTGTTTGAGGGCGTCTTGTGTATTATTTATTCGTGTATGTACATATCAGATGAATTTTCTTTTGTTCTTGAAAAGTAATGTTTTATAACATTGTTATTTATTTTAAGGAACATCAACAATATACATATACAAGACCGGTCAACATTAGGAGCTTGGAATAATAACTTATATGTATATCTATTATAGATGTACACAAAATTGTTTGTACAGAGCAACAAAAAAAACAATTTCAACACAAATAAAAGGCCAAAAAATTAAGAAAAAAATAAAAGCATAAGTAAAAACAAAATAAAATAACGTTATCATTTTAACTATACGTATGCTAGGAATAACCTAGCAGCATGCCAGCCTCTTTTCTAAGGACAGACCTATTTCCAGCAGTGGATTGTTCAAGTTCAAGGTGATAAACTTGTATTAAGAAGTAATTCAAAGCACACGTCACATGATTATTAATTTATTTTAAGGCCATTTTAGTCGATCTGTATAAAAGTATTCAAATAGCTTATTTTTTTCCTTTCTCAGTGCCCTAATGATTCTGAATTAGTTTTAATAAAAGTTTTGGGCTTCTGTACCTTAAAAGAAAAAACGAAACCCTTTTAGGATCACTTTGTCCGTCTGTCTATCTGTCAAGACTCTTTCTCTCAGGAACGCGTAGAGGTGTTAAGCTAAAATTCGTATCAAAAACTCAGGTCCGTACAGCAGCCGTTTATACTCCAAATTTTCGACACTCGCAAGGGAACCAAGACTTACAGGGTACTGCCTGTAAACTCAGAATGTTGAAATTTGGTACGAGGCATCGTCTAAAGCACAGATAAAGGAAAAATTGCGAAAAGCATCAATTTTTAGTTAAATTATATAATATACCTATAGATTTCTACAAACTGGGCACTTTGCCGATTTTTTATTTGAAAGCATATTAGCTATTATCATACTTATCGTTTAGACACGTTTACAGAAAACAGAATATAAATTATATCTTATAAGGTGTAAATCACAGAAGAAACAATAAAGTTCAATACTATCAAAGAACTCGTATTTTTTAATCTTAATAATTAAAGACATCTTACTTTTTTATCAATTTTGTATTATACATAGCAATGATACCAAAATGATACAAAATGATGCCTGTTTCTAAAGGAGTAGGCAGAGACAATTGATCTCCACTTACGACGGTCCTGACACATCTCTTTTGCTTCGTTCACATTCATCAAACGTTGCATGCATACTTCTTACATTATATACTTATATTATACACATAGTAATAACTATCATATTAATAAATATTGAAATGTAAAAAACCTTTAGAAATTAATTGTGAGTGTGTACCTGTTTAGCCCTCTGGGACCTTAAAAGTATCATAAGACATGACATACTTTTTGTCAAAATTTAAGAAGAAGCCCATTATTCTATTCTTATTTATTTTGCTCGTTAAAAGTAACAAAAGACATCATTGTAAATCTTGTTTAGTTTATATTCGTTATAATTTGGTTTGTAATAAACATGATTACGTTTATGTTTTTAGGGTTCCCTACCTCAAAAGAAAAAACCGGCATTTTAATAGGATCACTCTGTTGACCATCTATCTATTTCTCAAGACCCCTTTTCTCAGGGATATATGAAGGTTTAAGCTGAAGTTCATATCAAATACTGCGCACTGTGCCTGAAAGCTGTGAAGAAATCAAACTTCTAAACCAAGTTTATGCAGCAAATTTTCGACACCAAGGGTATCAAAACCTGTAGGATACTACTCGTGAACTGAGAATCCTCAAATTTGGCACGAAGCGGCATCTTATAGCACAGATAAAGGAAAAATACGAAAGCATAAATTATTAGTTACATCATATAATATACTTACAGGTTTATACAGAACCCTCGATGCGCGAGTCCGACTCGCACATTGTCAGTTTTTTTAAAATACTTTTTGAACATGATTTCAACTTGTTTTTGTTCAAATCCGTAGGGATTTGAACAAAAACATCAAAAAAAAAACAACAACAAACAAACCCACAACACCTGACGCAGTAGAAAGCGGCATGTCGAACACTTAAACAACTGGGCCAACCGAGCAGTAATTTGTTATATGATTCATTTAAAATGTGTAAAAATATTAAAAAAAAAAATTAACCGTATTTTTTTTTAATCGTTGTCCCGACCCATGACCCTTGATACCTTGAGATAAATCGGGTCAAATCAACGACCGACCCAATTTTATATACGTAGATTCCTCATTTATGTACACTTCAAATCTATCCCCTCAATTTTATGAAAATGTTCATTAATAAAGAAAATACACAGACGTTGTGAGAATTATATAAAACAATCGGATTAAGATCCTTTTGGGTCAGCGATCCTTTTGTATGCATAACAGGCTGGAGAGGATTTAGATCAACTTACGTTAGGCGCGTCAAAATGTAATATTTTATTTTATCATAATAAAATTAAGTAGATATGCTAACCTTTGATAATGCCGTATGGCGATACCGGTCAGGATTAAATTTTAAAAAAATGTGATGGTACATTTGAGTTCTAGAATATATGCTTAAGATGCAATAAGAATATTCTTAAATAGTTTCCTAATATGTAATAGTAAACTTTCAAATAGCAAATACATTCAAAGGCATAAATCCAGTTCACATAATTATACCTGATGCAGATATACATACATTTGGAGACTAATGCATACGTATGCATATGGATTTTATTTTCTTTTGTGAAAGGCGGCTCCCGCACCAGTAATATCCCCGTGCCAAACATACAAGAAACGAACACACAGACGCAGAACAGTAATTTTTGGATCCCACAAAGTATTGTCCCATGTGGGGCTTGAACCCACAATACTCTGCGCTTTAGAAAACGGCGAGGTATAATCTTAAACTACTAGGCCATCTGCATATTTAAAAAGTGCAAAATGGTTACTATAATCCGATGTATAAATTACTTTAAGGGGTTCAACGTACTTGTGTCTATGGATGGCGGTAACCAATTTACACCAGGTGGATGTTTGCCCCTTAAATAATGTATGTCGTTTGCCCAATGAAGTCTAGTTGAAAAATAAGTATGAAAGATACCTTGGACTGGGACATTAATACAACAAAAAATATGTGTAATTTAAATTATTTATTTAGTTTAATATATTTGTGTTATTTGCTGGTGTCCATGGGCGGCGGTAATCGCTTACCATCAGGCGATACGTCTGCTCATTTACCATCATCTTTATAAACATAACATATTTTAACAAACCTTGCAATTACAATGTTAAAGCTAGAAAGCAACTGAATAAAAAGTATTTATAGTCTTCGCACGTTACACAGAAAGGACGGCAACGCAAATAAATAAACAAAACAAGTACAAAATAACAACGAAAAATGCGGAAACTACGTCTCGGAGACCGGTATTGTGCTGTATTCATATTCAAGAAAATATGACACTGGTTCCGTTGACCATTGTGAGGCTCTCGGTCCATAAGTGGCTCGCTATGACAATGACACACACATGCATAAAATAAACTGAAAATCTGTTAAAAATGCGAACACAAGTCATACACTGTGGCTCGAAGGACCAATAAATGAGCATTTACACATGTGTGAGTTAATGTTACAAGTTGTAAATGTGTGAAGGAGTTGGTAGTTTCAGTTAGAGGAAAATTCGCCTTTATCTGGTAATGTCCTGTGACCATTGAGAGAAAAACGTTTATTTTTATTACTACTATTGCTCCAATGGATGTAACACCTAAACGTGACTTACACTTAACTTTCAGAGTCGCCATTTAAATTGAAGTTTTATGCTCTTAACGGTTTTTCTATAGAAAGTGTAGTTACTTCGGGTTTGAACTGATCATTCGCATAAGGATTATGGTAGCACTTAGAAATTGTAGTATACTCGTATTAATAGTTGAATGCACTTTGGACTTAACTGGAATGTATTTTATGGGTTAACTTGGATATGCAACTTCTCCAATTATTACCTTTTTATAAATTTAGGACAGTTATTAAATTTTATATGTAAAATATTGTAAAGTAATAAAAAAAAATATTGCTCTCCATAGGAGAGCCACGCTTCGGCATGCATGGGCCGGCTCTTCCGCAGTGATACCACGGTCTCAAACAAAATCGGTGTAATATTTCAAGCGCTTGCGCTGTGTTGTTGCCGTTATCGGCCTGGAGAACATTATGGTAAAAGAACAGAAGATTACCTTATCTATCTCATACAGGGTATCTCAAAAGAAATTTTATATTTGTTTAGCTTACTGCGTGAACGCTGCGTACTTGAGGGGTGCGGGGGTTATGTCAATTGGTAGCTTGGCTCTTGGGGATTCAGTCGCTATGGAGCGTTTCTCGGGAGCAGACCGCGCGTTGTGCGTGCGAGAGTTTTACAAGAACGGTGATTCGACAACTGTCGCGCGTAGAAAATTCTGCAGTATTCGAGGTTTTCGCCACTTAAATGATGCGCCAAGCCTTCCTCTCATTCGACATTGGGTTAAAAAGTTTGAAGAGACTGGATCAACGCTGGATAAATCAAAATCCGGGCGACCTAGGTCATCAAGAACGGTAGAAAACGTGGAGAGTGTTAATCAATCTGTACGTGACGACCCGAGCCTTTCAATTCGGAAGCGCGCGAGTGCTTTAAATGTGCATAGATCATCATTACATCGCATTATGCACAAAGATCTAAAGCTGCACCCCTACAAAATTCAATTGGTGCAAGAATTAAAACCCCAAGATGCCGGTCAGAGGCTTAATTTCGTAAATCAGATGATTGAGCGATTTTCAACGTTTACCAACATTTTGTTTTCGGATGAAGCTCATTTTCATCTTAATGGCCACGTAAATAAGCAAAACTGCCGCTACTGGAGTTCAGCCAATCCGAAACGCAAGCATCAGAAACCCCTACACTCGCCTAAAGTGACCGTATGGGCTGCCATGTCGGCGCGAGGAATTATCGGCCCTTACTTTTTTGAAGACGAAATGGGGCGTACAGTTACAGTGAATTCAGAGCGTTATATGGAGATGTTAGACAACTTCTTGGTACCTGAACTGCAAAACTTTCCTGGCTATAACCAAAGAACATGGTTTCAACAGGACGGAGCAACTTCACACACGTCCAATATATCTCTGCCACGTGTTCGTGAAATTTTCTCAGGAAAATTGATCTCCCGGAGAGGTGACATAAATTGGCCTCCACGTAGCCCAGATTTAACCCCTATGGACTTTTTCCTATGGGGTTATCTTAAATCTAAAGTTTACGCCAATAAACCAACTTCACTGGCGCATTTGAAAGAAAATATCCGTCACGAAATGGCAGCCATCCCTCACTCCACCTGTCGAGCAGTCATAAGTAATTTTACTGTTCGATTAAATGAGTGCCAACAACGTGAGGGTTTACATTTAGACGATATTATTTTTAAGAAATAAATTCCCAAAAAGTGTATTTTAACAATAAATAAACATTTTTTCTATATACCGCTTCCTTTTTTTTTAATCAATCCACTAAATATGAAATTTCTTTTGAGACACCTTGTATATTCACAGATGAACCCATGCAAAACTACAATAACTGATTGAATACTTAAAACTTTGCACGTGGCGACCTCCACATACAGCGCCATCTACCGAAGAGACACTGAACTACGAAGTAACTACACGGAGTAATTATCAATCCTGAATCGCGCAAATAGACGTTCTCGCGCCGATTATCATATATACAACATCCCAACATCAACTGTTGGGCAGTAGCTCGCCAGGCATTATCACCTCGCCTGGTCGGAGGATCCTCCCTTTGTGTTGGGTGGAACATGATACCCGTTCCCCCACAGTGGTGACCCCGACGTGATTGGAAGCACCCTTCAAGGAAGCGGATCAGCAGCGCCATCTTGTTCACTCCCACAGCAAGTCTCAAGCCAGCCAGCAACCTCGGCCTCAACAGGGATACACCACACGCAGGAAACGACCGCTCCAGCCTGGTTACCCCTACGGCCTCATCAGCGTCTAGGCACAGCACACTGCACCTACGGTCCATGTAAGCAGAGCATCTCTCTCCCGTTTACGCAGCAGCCAGCCACTACGCAGCAATCGCCCCGACTCACTGGGGACCTCACCGCAGCACCGCGCACCGCATGTGATCCCGACTCACCGGGATCAGCGGACTTCAGCCCCGACTCACTGGCACTAGCGGCATTCAGTTACGACTCACTGGAACTTGCGGCACTCAGTTCCGACTCACTGGAACTACTCACTCCTGGCACTGGCAAGCTCCGCAACAGAGCACAGACAGCTGACTGAACATATATCGACCTCCAGTCTTGGAGGGGAGTGATGTGGCGACCTCCACATACAGCGCCATCTACCGAAGAGACACTACGAAGTAACTGAACGGAGTACGAAGTAACTACACGGAGTAACTATCAATCCTGAATCGCGCAAATAGACGTTATCGCGCCGATTATCATATATACAACATCCCAACATCAACTGTTGGGCAGTAGCCCGCCAGGCATGATCACCTCGCCTGGTCGGAGGATCCTCCCTTTGTGTTGGGTGGAACATGATACCCGTTCACATGGTGGAACATGATACATTGCATATTAAGGATTCATAGAAAGGGGTCCTTTATCAAAAGATAAACGATCTCTGAGTGCGATTCCATTCTGGTTAATCGTACGTAGCAATTTGTTTTATAATTTCATAAAAGTCGTTGTCCGGCCTAAAACTTGAAAAGAGCAGAGCATTTACACTTCTTTTGTAATTGTCAGTCTGTAAGGCGGAACCAAATTTTCTTTTGTTACATATTACTCAAAATCCTTTTTTGCAGAACATTTTGATAAAATCTGTATCAAAACTGATAACGTCACGGTAACATGAATAAAATAATACAAATAAATTTGTGTATGTTAATTCTTGGCCGACACCGCTCGCTATACAATTGATTCATCGCTTTTATCAGATTGTCAAGGTATATAAATCAAAAGACACTGGGATTATAATATTCATGCTATTTTTATGAATATATAGCTCTGTCCTTTTTGGTTACATGCTTGTTTATCGACAGCAATAACATCCATTATGGTTGTCTAATCAATTTACTTTTGCATATAAATATAGAGAGCTAACGACACGAGACATGACTGCCTCGGTGGCGTATGGTAGCGTATGAGACTGCTGAGCTTGAGGTCTCGGGTTCAATTCCCAGATCGGACCAAAAATTACGAAATAATAAGTTAATATTATTCATCTTCTTCTTTTGGTGAAATGGCAACCTGCCGAATCACTCGGATCAGCTATTTCTGACAATGTCAAGTATTTATAGTCTTCAAAGTCTTCGAGTCTTCAAGTGTTTGTCGTGATGAAATTAATGACAAAAAATAGAAAAAATGTGGATGACATGAAATGGGGACCATTATTCATAGTTATAAATACTAACCCGCCTTCTAAATACACGTGCCATATAGGGTGACTACGGAACCTTCTATGCGTGACCTAACACGCACTTGGCCGGTTTTTTATGTTTTTCAATGTTAATTTTCTTTTTTTCATATTTCAGACTGATATTATAGCTTAGCTTTTTGTTTCTAATCAGGATGGCACTTAGTATTAGTGTAGTGTAGTGTGTAGTATCACGTGATCTTTTGAGATGCTTATAGCCGATTCATGATTTTAACTATTACCGTTGTCGTAAACATTTTATAGTAAAACTTTAACTCCATAATATCTTTCCTTCAGTTCAAGTACCGGTTCCATTGTCACTTTTCTATAAGTGGCAGTTTTACAAATGGTTTGTGCAGTAAGAAATACTCTAGCAGTGTCAATAAAGTGCAGAATTATATAGTTGTAGTTGTAGTAGTAGTCTCTATTCGAGAAATGTAATTGAACGCACTTCACCTATATAACTTTAATATTCACACAGTTGTATTAAGTTAGTGGCGCAGTGGTAGCGTAAGCAACTGCTGTGCCCGCGAGACGTCTATTGTTGCAAGAAAAAGAAGAGTGATAGATAATCTTTAGACATATTTAAAAAAAGAACTGTACATAGGTGGCCAGTGATTTTCACAAAATAAATTTGTGGTATTAGCCGTCAATCCAAAATAGTTTCATGTAAGAAAAGGTTGTACTTATTCTGTGGTTATCAATTTTATTATAATACAACTTAGGTATATAGATATTTACGAATTGAATTAGTATAGAGTATAGGTTAACAAAGTTGCTTTGACATTGTCGATAGTAAATTATTATTCCTTTTGTTCACGTTCACACTATTTTATTGCTTTTTAACGTATGGAGGATGTTGAAGGTTGTCTGAAAGACATCTCGTCTACGATAAGAAGTCTGATTGTTCAATGTCAACAATGATGGAGTTGTTAATCGTTAAACAGCTATTATTATTGCAGTATTAAAGCGTAGTATATTTTAGTTTTCCTTCAAAGTTCAGTAAATTTATGTATAAACTCCCTGGCGGACGATAATTTTACGTGATAACGTCATAAGAAAGCATTGATGAAAACATGCGTCACAAGCATAGAATCTGTTTGCATCTTTGGGCGGGTAGCCCCAATACCAGCTCCTACCTCTGGACAGCATTCAACGGAGAGCGACTCGAATCGTCGATTGCCAGGAACTTTCAATTTGGCTCGACTCTCTGGCGCTGCGTAGAGATGTGGCTTTGTTGTACATCTTCTAGCGCATTAATTATGGGGAGTGCTCCGAGGAATTGTTCGGACTGATCCCTGCCGCTTCTTTCCACCATCGTCCTACGCGACAGAAGTTTCATCCTCATCATCTAGATGGTTTGCAGGTCACAACTGTGTGGTTTACCAGAAACTGTCTGCCTCGCACAAGCAAAACTCTGGAATGAACTGTCGCATGCAGTATTTTCGGACCAATACGACCTTCAAACGTTCAAAGAAAAGAGCGTACTCCTTCTTAAAAGGCCGGCAACGCACTTGTGACGCCTTTGGTGTTGCAGATCAGGGTATAAGTCTGCTCGTTTGTCCCCTTTTCTATATAAGCCTAATGGTTAGACCGATCGTGCCTCTCTATCGCTTGTTCCATGCTCTCGCTTGCACCCTTGGCTCATGCGGAACGTGACATTTAGTCATGCTTTTTCGTGTTTGCAGCCAGCGATCATCGATTTATAAGACGTTATCACGCCAAAAAACAAGTTCAAAGAAATTATGACTTTTAAAAAATTTAAAAATTTTGAAACCTACAAAATTTTAAAAGTACATAAAAGATTGGATTTTCATAAAAATAAAATTTTAAAAGGCAAAAACTGCAAAAGCTACTTCTGTTAGCAATATATTCCGGCATGTATTTCCTATCATTATCACCACACGCTAAGCTTGAACGTTGGACTAAAAATCTAATAGAATTTGCATAGAAATCGAGTCGGGCTGTTCTTTTGCTCGATCCATTTTCAGCTAGGGTCAGTTAAACCGGCAAAAATTAAAATTATGTATACGAGTATGAAGATATAACTTAGAAAACCTACTACGAATATTCCAGAAGTAATTTAATTTGCCTTATATTTTTACCATGAGATAGCGAACCCTCTATCTTTATAAATTGCTGTTGATTTAAGTTAAGCTCGTGTAAGATAAGCAATCATTATTTGCAATTATTACAAAACAGTTCTGCATTATTTCACGCTGGGTTCGTTAATGATTAATGAACTATTTTGAATTTAGATTTACACTGGCAACTTTTAAGAATCACTCTCTTTCTCTTTCTTTAAGAATAATAATAGAACAGACATTTTGAAATATCAAACAGGACCAACTTTTTCACGCAAAAGTGAAACTGATTCAGAATTTATGTGCAACAAGTTAGACAGTCTTCGGGATTTTGTTAGCTTTGCTCAGTGAAATACGAAGCTCACTTGCCGAGTTTTTTTAAATAAATTCTGATAGCTAACTTGAACTTTCAATCAACGAATTAGTATTGCTTATTCATATATGTTGTAATCTTATTGTTTTATGACATTCGGACATTTAGCATACATACTAATGTTACCTACATCGACGTAGTCTCCTACAAACCAGAACTAGTAAGAAGAGTACTAGAAAAATACGTATATACTTTTTTTATAAATACATAATATACATAGAAAACATACAACATTGCAGATCACAAAAGTATTTGGTCCGACCGTAAATGGAACCCGAGACCTCAATCACAGCAGTCGCATACGATACCACTGCTGCGCCATTGAGGCAGTCAACCTTAAGGGATCATGCTATTGTTTTGCCTTTCTAAACAACCTGCAATTCTGGATATTGAATACAAAAGACTGCTTCTGTACTATTAATATAGTTCTTGGCTAAGTTTTTTTTTGTATAGGTATAGGGTCAAAGAGCAGACTTATCGCCCGATGGTAAGCGATTACCGCCGCCCATGGACACCCGCAACACCAGAGGCGTCACAAGTGCGTTGCCGGCCTTTGGGGGATGGGGATAGGGGATGGGGAGGGGAATGGGGAAAGGGTATGGGGAGGGAGAGAGGGAGGGGGATGGGTATGGGAAGGGAGAGGGGGAAGCGGATGGGGTATGGGCCCCCGGTATCCTCACTCAATCGGTGAAACACAACGCAAGCGCTGTTTCACACCGGTTTTCTGTGAGGCCGTGGTATCCTCCGGTCGAGCCGGCCCGTTCATGACGAAGCGTGGCTCTCCCACGGTTACACGGTAAGTATTATAATAACTATATAGTCAATAACATAGTCAGTTCACGGCAGATTGTAAATAGTTTATTAAAAATATTCATGACTATTTTAAAGAAAAGCAATGCAAAACTACATTTATCCCCGAACGATTTAACAGAAACCAGAGACTTGAAGACTATAAAATTGCACGAGTAAAAATCTGTAGAGCTACCCCAAAATCCACTTCTGCAGAAGCGCTTCGGCCAAGCGGATAATACTTTAAAAGCGGAGACTATAAAAAAACAGGGAGGGTAAACATAGATATAAACGGTTGGGCCGCATTTACATACAAATGAGGCCGATGCGAAATTATTTCAGTCAACTGAGGCGGTGCAATAGCGGCCTGAAAAAGTGGAGGTAAGCGCGAGTCAGAGTTTTCTCGAGGGGTTTCGTCATAGTAAAATGTTTTAGTGCTTTGACGATATGATTTTAATTTTACAAGGTATGTGAATTTTAGTTTTGAACATAATTTAAGCACAGGGTAGAAAATATTTATGAAATATTCTGAAATGATTTATCTTAAATATAAACTATTTGGACTGTTATTTCTAAAATATGAAGTAAAATAGAAAGGATTTAAATAAAGTTAGAGATAAACTTAGACATATTATGTCTATCTAAGGCAGAAAAAACTGGATACTCTTTTATATGACTATAAACTTTTATTCTTTTAAAACCGATAATTTGTCATCACTCTTAAATTAATTTTAGAAATATGTGTTTGTGCATGTGTATTTTTTAACCATGCTTGGCTCTCATTGGTCTAAAGGTGATGTTAACCATTTTATCGTAGGCACGCTAGCAAAACATACTTAAAAAAATTAAAAAAATGGTTAGATTGTTTTTAGTTCTTTAGTCGAAACATCATCACTACCTTAATGACATTTTTTCTTACTTCTAACTGTAGCTTGTTATTGCTATTGTCAGCTAGGATGATTTGATCTGAAAGTTTTAAGTTTCTCAGTTCAATAATTTTTAAATTTTAGAGTTTATTATTTACTTACGGAATCCTAAAAAACCTATGCTCCTTTTTCACAGACCATTTGGTGTGGAAACGGTCACTTCTCTATTTACTGTTTGTTTTGGAGAGACTGCTTTATTTCGCATCGATTTTTATAGTTCAATTCAATTTAAAAGGTTTATTTGTATAAAAAGTTCGTGTATTCAAAGTAAAGCTTTATTTCCATTAATAAGTAATGAGGTTTTAATCACTCGCTCTGAAAGTTGTTGCCCTGGTACCAGAGACTAACAGAAACACACAACTTTTATTTTGTTCCGTTTCTTCTAGCATTAGGTTATTTTGGTATTAACAAATAATACAATTAATATAAATAGCCAACATCACTATCGATTTATCTACATCCTTCTACGTTTTTAATTTTCTTTCTAATTTCTTTTTTTCTTTTTTTTTATCATATTGGGGGCGTACGAGCATACGTTTCGCCTAATGGTAAGCGATTACCGCCGCCTATGGATACCCATACTATACTTCTCATGTTTTTCATCAGGTAGAGTAGACTTGGCAGGTTCCATAATAAAAAAAACAATGCTTTTTAGGTAAATCACAATTGACCTAATTTTAGAAATACCTACATAGAAAGAACTTATAATAGTCTGCAAATGCTTCTTAAAAATGTCTGGTAAAGAATTATCCGCGTTAAATCAAGTTTTATGCCGGCGGAAAATACCACCTTCGGTACATTTAATGTAGTCCAGTGGACAGGCGGCTTAACTTTACCATGGTGTGTATTGGGAGGGAGGATTTTTATAGTGAAAGGTGACAATACATGGGAATGGAGTTGTCACCGGTGAGTTAGGACTGATTTTGGAATTAACCGTAAATTGTGGGATATTTCAATGTACTCGGTTTTTTAATGAAATGAAGACTACAATTTAGACAATCCACATAGTTCACTATACGTTGATTGATCGTTTGTTTGATTAATTTGGTACGAGAATACATGTAGAAGCTAACTAGTAAAGGTGGTTTAACCGTGCGGTGACGGATTAAGAATTGGAAGTGTCACCACCCCCAATCACACCGTGTCGTAAGAAGTCTCGTGTGGCGACTTAGAAAGCAAACTACACAGGACTACTGCACTACAAAGAGAAGGAAACCTTGAAACAAAGCAGCGCATGTATTTCCCTCCCACTATGATTCCGAGACCATTTAGCGGGGTGTGAATAAGCATCTCACTAGACCGCCAAAGTGTGGGTCTGCATTTGAAATAGTGCCCACCACTGTTGGATTCTTCTCATGTTTTTCATCAGGTAGAGTAGAGTCACGTTGGCAGGTTCTATAATAAAAAAAAACTTTTATATTTACACAAACTTGAGAGGTATCAAGGGACACCCTGATGGAACGAAGTTCAAAATAGAAAGACGAAACGAAAATATCTGGCTTGCTTTCTATAAGAGAGAGAGAGACAGACAGAGAAACATGCGCACTACGCACGGCTTACAATAGCTTACTATAGCAAAAAGTGTCGTTACAACTTTTCGTCTTATTTTTTTCCGTCTAGCCCCCTTTCGTAACGCGCGATAAGGAACTTCGTTCCAAAAACAATGTTTTTTAAGTAAATCACAAGTCATTAAAAATGTTCTAATTCCAAACATGCTTTAATTTTATACGAACCTTTAATTTACTGTACAGTTACATACATAATTATAATTTTCAAAATAAAATGAACACTCTTAAACACGACGAACACTTACTGTCTGCGAAACAAAAAGTTCCATAAATGTGAACAAAGAAATTAAAGCTTTTAGTCACCAATATCCATCAAATTAATGAAGCCAGTTCATTACCCGACTGCGTAAAGTATGTAACACTCTTATTCCTTTGTTGTACAGGTGTAACAATCATTATTAATGGTCTTTTGTTGTTGCGAATTAGTTTTTAATTAACGGCCGGAAACAGCCGGAATTGTGATTGTATTCGAACAAAGATGCCTGCGTTTGAACCTTATGTTGGTTTTAGTTATGCATATAGTGCAGTGAATACCTATTCATTATAGTATTCTTTGATCTCGTTATAATTATATGCGTGTTTGTATATGCCGTGTACAACAGTGCGGTTTTCTAGGAACTTTATGCCTCGCACAACAAAACTGTAGTATGAACTATCGCCTGTGGTATTCCCGGACCAAAACGACCTTGGAAAAGGCCGGCAACGCACTTGTGACGCCTCTGGTGTTGCGGGTATCCATGGGCGGCGAAAATCGCTTACCATCAGGCGATACGTTTGCTCGTTTGCCCCCTATACAATAAATATATGTATGTTTTGTCAAAAGGGATTTTAGCTGATTTTCCCGATATAAGTATTTTAAACTGTATTTATTTTATGTGGAAAATCAGTATATGAGGATGTTTAATATATAGGTATATACCAGTAGGTTATCATACTCACTCTTTCTCTCAGCATTATAATTTCATTGCTTATGGCTCACTCTCTTATATTATTATCTCATTTGAATAACCATGTGCTATCCTGTGAAAGTCGGAATATTTTTTTCATTCTTTATTTAACATACTGGTGAAACAAAATTAAATGATTCCGTCATGAACGGGCTGGCTTGACCGGAGCGGTAGTACCCTGTGACAAAAGACCAACCTAAAATAACAGCATTCGTGTTGTCGAGATTCGTTGGTGAGTGCGAGACGAGTATGGTGACCACCACTCTTAGATTTTAGTCAATAAAACTACGAGTAAAAATCCCATCAAAATCAATCCAGCCGTTTTAGAGATTAGCCCGGACAAATAGATAGACAGAATGTATATTTGAAGTAAGTACCACATATGCATAATGCATTTAGTGAAAAGCTGTTAATTTGAAATTACAAACAGACATTTTAATTTTATTTGTTTTATAGAGTATATAAAATGTGAGTCTTTAATGGATATCTTGTATAGTGTTAGCCCTGTAAACGTTGTAGGAATAAAGGTATGCTGCATATAGGGGTGGATCTTGTGACATGGCTGACTCGAGCTAGTCAGTCAGTAGAGTCTATTACTTCAATTGACTTATATACTAGGCCCAAGCTCTCTCCAACCATTTTAACCTACATTTTCAATTATCTTGTCATTTTTTCTTTTAAATCACATACTGTGAAATAAGCAAACAAAAGAACAATGGGAAATTTATCTTTGAAACAATTCACACGAGTCTAAAGCTTCTATAACTGCACTTATTTGTAAATAAACAATTTTCCAAATCGTTTTTTTTCTATTGATTTTGGTGTAGTGGGATTTGTTTTATGGGGGTCTACTGTTAATAAGAGGTTATTCAACGATGGAATTGTTAAAGAACGTGTTTTTGTGTACACGTATTTACTAAAGCATGCCTCATCTATGGTTAAACATTTATTCGAACTCAAAACTGTTATTGTTATAACAGGTATCTTAATCTTGAGTGGAGAATATAACACTCATTGAATGTTTCTTATTAAGTGTTAGTTAATGTGATAAAAAAAAACTTTTTTTTTTCGGACATTTAACACAATGGCATCTAGTCCCAAACTAAGCAGAGCTTGTACTATGGGTACTAGACAACTGATATTAATACAAATATACTTATTTTTTTGTAAATACATACACATTATACATAGAAAACACCTAAACTCTGGGAGAAATATTAGCAGATCATACAAACATTTGGTCCGACCCGGAAATCGAACCCGAGACCTAAAGCACAACAGTCGCATACGCTGCGCCAACAAGGCAATCAAATAATGAGCGAACATAGTTAAAGAAATAAAAGTAATAAGTTATGTCACCACCATTGACTTGACTAAAGGTCCTATGTCCCCTACATGGGGCAGAGGGCGTCAACAGCAACTTGTCATCGCGTTCGGTCATGAGCTTCGCGTTTGAACGCGCTCCACGTCTTGCAGAACTTCTTCGCCTCGTCTGCAGTTGTGGAATCACAATTATTTACACTTACAGGACTTAAACGTATTTAGTAACCTTCCACGTTTCACACCCATACAGCTGTACGGATTTGATGTTGGACCGGAATATCTTAAAATTTACGCGTCAATTTTCGGGCCCTAATTATACGAATGTTGATCGAGCCTGCAATTAACTTACTTAGTGAAAAAGAAAGGGGAGAATTTAAAAGTTAGATCTGTGGCAACTTCCACATATTACACAACAATAACCTACTACAGCGCCACCTACCGAAGATACACTGAACAACGAAGTAACGCACTACACGGAGTAACTACAAATCCTGAATCGCGCAATAAATACTTCTATTATCAATTATCATATATATACAACATCCCAACATCAACTGTTGGGTAGTGACCCGCCAGGCATGATCGCCTCGCCTGGTCGGAGGATTCTCCCTTTGTGTTGGTGGAACATGATACCCGTTCCCCCACAGATCTACAGTCATTCTCTATGCGGAAAGTTGTTGATATTTTAAAAATAATTTATGTAAATTTTATATCAATAAACAGAAATTTTCTAAAATAGCAGTAACTGGTAATGGATAGCCATTTTATAAATACGTTAACTAGTGAAGAAAAAAACAAATCATCGTGTTTTCAATTAGTTATAACTAAGAATCAAAACATTATATGACCAATCGTAGATTTCACGTGCGCACGGTTTAAAATTTATGAAGGTTACGTTCAAGTCAGTTATAGAAATAAAGAAAGAAATTTACCAATTAAAACACGTCTTTGATTGATTACCAAACCAAAAACTAATGGAATCAAATAAATTGTATATTAAAATAGCTTTTAATTAAATATCCTAACGAAATAAGGTTTCAGTTTAAAAATAAATCGGAATTGAATGCCATTACCTCAGTTAATGAAGAATCACTATGTTCTTAGAAACATTAACCGCACTTGTAATCTATATTTAACTGTCATGGAGGAACGAGGGAGATGGGAGTGCTTTGTCACTATATATTTATTTGGAGGGACGAGGAAAACGTCACGAGGAATAAGTTAGATATGAAAGTTAAAGGATACAAGAAAAGAAAAAGACTAAAAAAAGATAAACGGATTCTGTGAAAGAGGATAATGATTAGGAAGGGAGTTATCAGTGAAATTCTTTCTTTCTTTTTTATAGACATCTAATGCATTAGAAATATACATCCTGTGTCGCAGGGGATGTTAAAAACATACATGAAATAGACAGAAAGAACACCAAGGCTCAGAACAACAATTTTTGGATCAAACAAAGTGTTGTCCCGTATAGGATTTGAATCCACAACACTTAGTACAGTAGAAAGCAGAATGACGACCACTCAAACCACTAGGCCAACTTACCATACAGTGAAATGGCGAGTGATAGAGTAGAATGGAAGGATAAAACATACTGCACCCAACCCAAAGAAATTTGGGATAAGGGTAGGTATATGGCCAAACTTACAAATGGCTAATCTCAATATTAAAAAATTAGTCTTAATTTTTTAAAAAGACCTTTTTTTATTGGAAGCATTGTGTTCAAAAGTAAGGATCACATTTGTTCATTTGCGGTCCAATTAATACTGCTCATGAATATGTATACAAAACAATTAAATTCTCTCGGACGTTTTATGGTTAATTAAAAACATCAATTAATATCAATATTATGCAAAGTCGTAATAAAATGTGCAAAAGTACATTTCTGTAAAACAAAAAAATAAATAATGTAATAGACAATAGGATGAATATCCGTGCAATAAAGCTGTAAAATGCATACAAGGTGTAATTAAGGTAATTTAATAAAAACACTCCGTTTGGATGCACAGTGCCACCCGCCGCGCGGGCGCAGGCGGTTGCATGGGCCGATAAAATGACGCACATTTCAAATTATTTGTGCTTTTAGATAAATTCAGTTTTTATTGACTTTTAACACAAAATATAGAGAGTACTCGTTGTATAGAATATTGGGCAAAAGTTCATTTCTTTACTTGAAACAATTGATAGCTTAACAAGGGATTGTTATAACAATTAATTTTATATTATATACCGTACTGTATATTATTATAAGGTAACATTTGATGTAATTAGTTATCTACAAAAAAAAATACATTTTAGAATTGTCTCGCCATTGCATTCCTTATGGTTTTATTTTCATCATCATCGTCATCAAGACATAGGTGTCCCCAATTGCACGCCACTTACTTTGATCCTCGGCAGCTATGTTTTTATTTATTTATTTATTTATGAGGTAGCCAACAACTTATTAGTTACATTAACAGAAACATAAATAAGTGCACTCATCAATTACAGTTAAACACATCTTCCACACACACTTGCACGTTCTGACTTGCAATTTTTTTTTCACATCATTATTTTTATGGTTGTTAAATAGTTTTTATGAATTAAATATTGAATATTATATGTACATGAAAATATTCAGTATCTTTTCATTTATAACGTCATAAAATTGTTCTGACTAAATGTGTTCAATTTTACTCAATAATCACTTGCACCTCTCGATGGTAATTTTACTTGCTCCCTTGTAAATTTGCCATACTTTCAGCAAATTAAACCTCATTATTAACGTAAATGTGACCTATATAATAATATGGAGTGTCACTACTTTTGTTCATCCCGTTAGTATTATTAAAGTCGACTAAGGGAGCAAACAACGCCAAGAAAAGAAAAACTTGAAACAAACACTAACAAACCCCTCTGACTCAAATAAACCTCCTTTCTACGGAACGACCTACGTCCAGTGTTGTGATGTGATGATGACGTTTAATCTATTGAATTTGTTTGTAATATTCATTAATCAAATAAATTTAAAAAAAATATTTAATAAATTTATTTGATGTATATACATTTTAGTGGCTCAGATGGTTATTCAAGATAAGGCTCTTCGCACACGTGAGGCAAACGCATTGTAACGATATAAACCGATGCTTTTAGCGCATGTTGCGCTAATTGCACAGGATTTCACCGAGATCGAGCCCTGCGATACTTGTTTACTGTTGTTGTAAAGTAGTCAGTCTTCTGATGAAATGCTTAAGAGCTATTATTATAACTATTTCTGTTCTTCCTATCTATCTATCTGTGCTGAAGTACCTACTTGTGTAATTTCTGATTGATCTAATATTAATTTTAAATAAGTGTGTAAGCTCAGTGTAGTAATTTTTAAGCATCTTCACTGACAACCGACGAGGGCTGCCTTGGTATCGGTAATAATAGCGTATGAGACTGCTGTGCTGAGGTTTCCGGTTCGATCCCAGAGTTGGACCAAATGTTTGTAAGATCTACAAATATTTGTTTTGGAGTTTGGGTATTTTCCTTGTATAATATGATTAATATGTATTTATTATAAAAAATGTATAAATGTATTATATCAGTCAATCTAGCTATCATAGTACAAGCTCTGCTTAGATTTGTGTTTCATATCCAAAACATAATATTAATAATTATGATACAAGAGAATTAAGCTTAGTTATGGTTTTTAACTACTTATTTTTGATTATTTTTGTTGCTGTTAAATAAACTGGTCGAGATGTCATACTCATGTGGGATGTATACTTAGGAATAGCAAATATTAAGGTACCTACGCTTGAGACCCTAAATATATACAACCTGTATTATTACCAGTAGGTATAGCATAAGGGAGGTTCGAACTTAAGAGTGAAAGGGATGGGCATAGTCATATCAACATGCTCATTTAAAAAAAAAGTTTTAAGTCGCTTTAATTACTGTGTGGTGACGGATTAAGGCTACAGAGTACCACCACTCCTATTTACTAAGTAAGAAGCTACTAAGGGAGTAGACCACGCAGGACCACATCACTACAAAGAGAAGGAAAACTAGATACAAATCTTATATATACCAACCCGTATGGCTAGCGTGGTCAGTAGTTGAATGTCTTTATTTATTTTATTTTATTGTAAGGAACATCAATTATATACATAAACAAGACCGGTCAACATTAGGAGCTTGGAACAAAAACTTATATGTATATCTATTAATTATAGACGTACACAACATTGTTTGTAACAATAAAGAATACAATTTCAACACAAATTAAACGCAATTAACAAAATAAAATTTCTGACAAAATTTAAAACAAAATAAAAGTGTGCGATTTTCCCGAAACTTTCTGCCGCGCACAGTAAAACTGTGGAATGAGCTGTCGCCTGCGGTGTTCCCGGACCAATACGACCTTCAAACCTTCAAGAAAAGAGCGCAATCCTTCCTAAAAGGCCGATAACGCACTGGTAACGCCTCTGGTGTTGCGGGTGTCCATGGGTGGCGGTAATCGCTTACCATCCGGCGATACGTCTGCTCGTTTACTCCAATTAAAAAAAAAACATAAATAAAGTTTCACAAAGGGTAACCAGATCTAGCACTGCATTATCTTTGCTTGCTTAAATGCTTTGAAAGAATCGTGAAAAATGTTAAGATCATCTGAGCGACCACATAAAGTATTACACTCAATACACATGCACACAAGTAGTGAGTGTTTGCCAGTGTTTGTTGTGCAGAATGGAATGTGAAAAGTTTTAGTGATAAGGTGTCGCGGAATTTTGTATGGTACCGTTAACTTGATGTTACTTAGCAGTTGACTGCAGTAAACTCCTCCGTTGAGAGTTCTGTGGAGGAATAAAATGTCCTGGATTGTACGCCGACGGTTAAGGCTGGTAAATGTCATAGACGATGCGTAAGTTTTTAACCAAGGCGTCAAAGAGTTCCTTAGTTATTTTCACCGAGTTAGTATTAGGCCTGGAGCCCACTGGAGTGGGGACTAGAAAGATGACAACCCACTAGTTCTGACTTTTTAGTTGCTGATGTTCATACGGGGTAGTAGACACCAACTATAACTATTAGGTAACCTTCTGCTCATTTTCCTCCATCTATTACAAATAAATAAAATTGAAGTGTCTGTAATTTCAAATTAACAGATATTACGATACTTACATCATAATCTTTTTTCTGTCTGTTTATTGCGGCGAATCTCTGGTAATATGCTCCGAGGAATTGTTCGGACTGATTCCTGCCGCCTCTTTTCGTCATCGTCCTACACGACAGCAATTCCATCCCCATCACTTGGATGGCTGGGAGTCCACATCTGGGCGCGTTTCGCGAAACTTTCTGCCTCGCACAACAAAACTGTGGAATTAACTGTCGCCTACGGCATATGCATAACACTTATGTTTTTTTGTACATACGTACCAAAATATTTAGCATACAAAATTTAAATGTAATAATAAATCTAGCCGACTTTAATTGTTATTCGACTCCTATATAGGCCATAGTTTGATATTACGTAGCATTTGACCTTCCTCGATTCATGGGCCATCTAATTAAAAATAGTTAGGGAAATTTATCCACCATTTGCCTTGACCAAGAAAAATACGAATTTATTTCTATATATTGGTAGTTACAGATATTTCGTTCCTTTCGTAATAAAAATGAAAATCAATATATAACCTATAGCTACACTCCAAGCCCATCAAATAGTTACATCGAACAGTTTTAATGGTCAGAACAAAACGAATTCTTCATTACCAAAACAGATACAAAACAATCAATGACGTACAAATAACACAATTAAAGTTAACCGAATACATAATCAATTCACTGACATTTCAAAATAACTTATGCTAATTAAGTAGGTGTGTACCCACGTATGCGGTTATTGCACCAATTACCTCGAAGCTCTTCCTCATGACCTCAGTGGGCAGTGACCCTATGGACAGGCCTCCGTTGAATGCTAATCGAGAATCGTTTTCAACGAGATAAATCGATTGAAGGTAACTCGTTTTCCTCAATCAAATTTGTATTGGTTAAGGACTTAAGGGTATAAAAGAAGAGAGTTCGATTTAAGGCTATCGTGATGTTTAGTGCGTTTCAGTGCTAATAGAGGGCGCTAGTAGTAAGTTACATGTATATTCTAATTCCAGTACACTACCATAGTCATAGAAGTATTAGCGTTATGGGGGAAACTTAAAAGAGTAACCTTTTAAATAGTATATTATTCACTATAATATTACAGGAAAACATGAGAAATCGAAAATCAACTTTCTGTAAAGTCGGTTTACGGACGATAATTTTACGGGATAACGTCATAAGAAAACATTCATGAAAAATATGCTTTACAAGCCGAACGCTTAGGCCGATCGTGCCTCCCTACCGCTTGTAGATCGCTTGCACGCTCGGCTCAGACGGAACGTGACAATGGGTCATGCGTATGTGCAGTCAGCGTTCGTTATAAGACGATCAATATTTATAAAATATGTACATATTTTTGAGATTTTAGTAAAACAGGATTTTTAAAACCACCGTCAACCAACCAATCATATTATTATAAATTTTTAAGAATGTCAATTGAATATCCAACTTCTAATATTAAACTTTACATATGGTAGGTATCTAGAAAAATATAAATATCGCGATCTAAAACGTGACGTCATCTCAAATTATTGCCATCTCATTTTGAATGCCTCTGTGGCGTAGTGGCAGCGTATGCGACTGCTGTGCTTGAGGTCTCGGGTTCGATGCCCGGGTCAGACTAAATGTTTGTATAATCTACAAATATTTGTTTAGTTTAGGTGTTTTCTATGTATATGCAGGTATTTACAAAAAAAGTATATATGTATTTATATCAGTTGTCTAATACCCATAACACAAGCTCTGCTTAGCTTCGGACTAGATGACGTTGTGTGTAAGATGTCCGAAATATTTATTACTATTATTATCTAGTCGGTTACTGCTCGGTATACTTAGGTAAGGGACAGAGCCAAAGATCTGAAGGAATTTTTCGACACTATTAACGAGAAAAATAGAAAAAGCAATATGCGCTGCAGTAGCAAAATTCAGTGTGACTATTTAATTAAGTATAACTGAAATAAATTAAAGTAGTAAAGTTACTTTCGCAGCAACATTAAACTGTATATTAGCTGTAGAACACAGTAGTACCTCCAGGAATATTAAACTGTCGCAGTTATGAACACCCGTTTCTTGTGACATGAATAAACATAGATATTACATTGTGTATAATACTATAATAAAGCTGAAGGTTTTTTGTAAGCTTGTTAGTTCACAGATGTTTATCTCTGGAACTATGAACCTTATTTTAATTATTCTTGATGTATTAAATTTACTATGTAGCGAAGAAATTTTTTTCGTGGATTAACGCTCCTTTCGTGTGGTGACTCCTAATTTATGCAGACGTTAGATCCGACAAAGGGAGCAAACAGCATTAAAAAGAAAACCAGGGCAAAACATCTTTTCTAAGGAAAGATCTATGTCCAGCTTAGGATTATTAGAAACTTCTCATGAATGGGCGTTTATTGCATAGATTTCATGAAAGACTAACCGAAAATGACGTGCATTCGTGGTGTGTTGTTACGTTGGTGAGTGCGACAACGGAGGCCCAATGAGGCAGAAATATCTCAATAGGTCGCCATAGCTTCACTGAACAGGTTGCATTGCCATTAATATTATATTAATCAAATACAATCTACTGTTGTATCTAGCTATTATTGTAAAATTATTTACTTTTAATGTTAAGATCCCCGTAATCGCGGCATTGTTAATTTTATTATACAGTACTTAGATAATATCATTTAGCTCATTGTTTTTGTTCGTCAGTTTATCCTACAATCCTCGCTTGACAATATAATAGTCGTTTTTCCGCAAAAAATATAGATCTTTAGCAATAAATTGTTGTATAATAGGTATAAAAACAAAAAAAAACGTGTGAGAGAAGTTGATGCAATTAAAGATAAATATCGTTTGTCAAAGATGACAGATTTGCTTTTATAACAATGCGCTGTAACAGTGCTATTAAAAGTTCTATAGTTAGAGGAAATTCGACTTAATAGTATCGTTATTATATTCTTTAGAAATATAGACATATGTTTCTTCATCATTATTAGTCCGCGTCTCTCCAAATGTATAAATGGATTCTTTGAAATTTGAAACTGGGTTTTGGCTGATTGACTGTATGGTGTTACGGTTTCCATTTTGGATTAATAATAATAACAATTATATATAATTGCATTTTCATAAGAACTACAAGTATATTTTAAAATTCAGCTCAATCGAAAATCGGGCAGTAGATCAAATTTAACTTGCAAGATTTGATTACAAACAAACATCAACAAAAACTATCAAATATTATTTAACACATCATATTTCTTTACTTTCTTAAAAAAAATATTAACATTTCCATAACAGACATATTTTATGTTCACCAAAAGATAAGAACTTGAAACAAAACATAGCTAGAAGAGAGATAAACAAACTAATTAGTATTTACATTATTAAATATTAAACAATATCAACTGTAAAGTAAAGCAATCAACCCCGAAGTATAAATAAATATCAACTTTCATCCATTGACGTATATAATCAGCGACGCATATTATATCGGATACAACCGGTACTAAAACAAAATTTTCCACTGTAAAATAACAGTTTTACATTATACTTGTAAATATAAATGATACAATTGCATACGTGACGGCAGACAGCGAGACGCCGCATGATCGATACTCGATAATTATCATGTTACATTTGCTAGTATCAGTATGTGTGTGTATACGTATGTATATGTGTGTATACATGTATGTATTTACGTGCACCTGGTACACGTTCTTATCCAATTAAATGTAATGTGGCTGATTAGATTCGATATCATTTATATTACTATGTACTTTGGAGCTGTGGCGATGGTCAATGTACTTAATAGGTGGCCTGAAAAGTTACCAACCTCAACGTGAAGATAGCAGCACTCGTTGCTAAAATCTAGAGAATGTAGTTGTGTATATTAGCATTAGCATTGTACATCGCTGAAAGAAAAGAATAGAGTTCAAGGAGATTATGTAGAAATTATATGAAAAATGTTTTATATTATAATAGCTCACCTACCTACCTTAGTATATATTTTCTTTTCTTTACAGGTGCAGTATGATTTTTTATTTTCTGTTCGTGTATTATTTTTTGAGAGTATTTAACAAAAAATAAAAATTGCCGGCCGTAGGATGGGTCTGGGGATCTGTAACACAGGTTTTGAGCTTAGTATGGGCTCTAGCTCTCACCAAGCTTTTTTTACAATCTTTTTAGTTTTTAACTAAAGAGTTGTAGCTTAATTGTACCTTCCTTGTGAGAGAAATAAGGTTTATTATTATATTTATAGTGAAGTTGCAATATTTTTCAGATCATCCACGTATACACTGTTTTTCATGATAGCCTTTACCAAACACACTCGTTACCTGATAGGGAGTGACAATCGACGTCCATAGAGGTCTGCAAAACATGAGCAGTTTCTTGAATAGTGATGTGATGTGTGTGTGTGTGTGATTGAAACACTGTGATGGAGTGTTAACTTTTTTATACGGACTTATCCCTCCCACATGAACACCATTATAACTCCTATACACAAAGGTCAACAGCAGTAACTCACGAACACATCGACTAATGACACCCGGGAAGTCCAAGGAAAAATAAAATGTCTTGGAACTCGCAACAAAATTAATCGATAAAAAAAAACTGTAAGAGTTGGAAAAAGAAATAATTCAACTTTCCTAGTTACCAAAGCGAGAGACAGAATGAAGTCAAAATAGCTTTTTGAAACGGAAACTGATATAGGACTTATATACTTTTTTTTGTAAAGATATAATGTCATCTATAGAAAAACACACAAACTCGGAAACCAATATTTTGCAAATCGTTCAAGCAATTGGTCCTACATGGGAATCAAAACCGAGACCTCAGCGCTGCAGTCATATATGCTCTTTCTGCCCACAGACGTAGTCCATAAGTATTATGATCAAGGGTACTGACTCACTCAAACATGCATGAGTGGTCTAATGCCACTAATCTATCGTCTACATGATCTCAAGCATAATAATCTCTTATAGCGATGTCAATTGGTTGTTATATCGTCTAAGTGATCATCTTCACTAACCATGAAACCATCAGGAACCATTTGAAACACTCCAAATACCATACATACTTGAGCACATATTGACCTTATCTATATGTAAGCGATATGCAATAATATTTAATAAAATAATAACGTACTTATCATTTGTACACATAAATTATTAATAATAAGATCACACATAGATGGCAGTATGATCCCAAACTAGTTTGACCCTGTAGTAACTAGACTACTGATAAACATATTTATTTATTTCTAAAAACATATTTTGTATTTAGAAATAAATGCACATATTATAGATACCTAATATGTAATCATGCACGTCACACAATAACTTGCCCTTGGTGAGAAATAAAAGCAAATGAAACCCAATGATTTATTTACCACTAAACCAATATGCCCGTTATTATGAATCGAAATAATTAATGTTCTTAGTTGATGACTATAGTTACATATCCCGTTGTTTCCCTCGGCCTCACTTAAGTCATGTCCTCGACATCATTCATAGAGTAGCTATTAATTAATTAAATAATACACAGTGCAATTGCAGACGGTATAGCAGACACGGTTGACCTAGTGGCCGCTTTCTACTGCGTCAAGTGTTGTGGGTTCAAATCTCACATGGGGCAACATCTACAAATTGTTGTTCTGGGTCTGGGTGTTCTTTGTGTACGTTTCGTGCATGTTTGTAAAGTCTCTCTCGACTCAGCATGTATATTCTTAATGCAGGAGTTGTCTTTTATAAAGAATGAAAAAATATATGTAGATATGTCAAGATAGAACTTCTCTGCCTACCCTGTAAAACAATAATGCGTGAGTATATCTATGACACATCTATACCAATTAGGAAATGGATTATAGGCCATTACGTTAACTAGGTCATCTTAATTATTTATATAATAAAGTTAGAAGTGGACTATTGTTATAACAAGTGTTGAACACTATGATAAGATAACTGCGATGTGAAACTACTCCAAAACAGACATTTAGCGTAGAAGATAACGAGAGTAGTATTACTATATTAACTTCCTAATTAGTTGTTTCTTCAAACACACAATAAATCACGTCAAACTATGCAGAGCCTATAGTTATATATTACTAAATACATACGCATTACAATGAAGTGATACCCAAAGGCGGAAGAAATTATTGTGGTAATCATATATTGATTTGTCCCGTGTGGAAATGGAAACCACGTGGCTGAGTAGTGAGGACTATTTACCAGTAGACCAACGGTGCTGTGATCCTTAGTGGTTGATAATCGATTATTAAACCAAAATGCATGTGCAGTCTAATACGTGTACCTACGCAACGCAAGAAAGGGATTTTTTGTCAAAACCATGGTTGGTAACAATTTAAGTACATGGATGACTGAATTTTTCTCGTTCTTTTTGGTAAATTTTCTAAAAAAATCATTCATTTTTACCTCACCATCCCTGCATAACAAATTTCGTGAAAATTGTTGAGCCACGTCTGAGATTCGTATTATATATATATTATATTGTGTATACAAGAATTGCTCGTTAAGATATTTTGATTGCAGAATGCAAGGAGTGCAAGTCCATCTCTGATACGCGTGAACTGAGCCACTGAGCTTTCTCACATTAGGAACCTTTTGATACGTGCTTTTGTTAGAACCAAGTTTATTAACATTAGTATGTATAACGTCTTTTGTAAAGTTTCATTGGTATTATTGGTACATTTATCTTAAGAATACAAAAAACTTAAAACCAAGCATCTAGAACTCCACCAGTTTTATCTTCTTAAAAATATACTTAACAGTTTGAAAGACGTCTGTCTTTGTATTACATGTATATAGAGAAATTTTATATTATATTAAATTAAAACAGATTACACTTACACCCTATTCATTTCATTTTCGAAAACGCTACCGCATTTATTTAGCGTATTAAAAGGTTTCCTCTCTGAACCAAAAACACAAATACACTTACTACCATTCCGTTTGCTATGCGGAAATCCCATCGGATACCAATTACCAGTGGTTGGGTAGGACTCAAGACGATTAAAAACTACATGATACCTTATCGGGCATCAGTAGCTAGGGAATCAGGTGTACCCTAGGGAAGAAATCCCTAGTAGGTACCTTTGATAGATCCCGTGCTATCTCCGGCTTGTAGATAACCTCTACGTATGTAGGAAACAGCTTTGACCGAAAACAGGGTACTATTAACACAGTTAATGAAATATGTAATTAAAATTATGAATATTAATCAAGCAGCGAGTATAAAGTGGACGCAAACACGAACATTGTAAAATTTTTGATCGTGAAATACTGAACGAGGGATACGAAGACTAAAAAGGCTCGGTGCTATTTTTAAAAGTAGAAAATAGAGTGACATCTGAATTATTAGGGTGTTGCTAACTATAATTATGGCCGGATGTAGTGTTGCAATTTTAAAAAACACTTATGACCACCGTCTTTGTATTATTATCAAATATTTAGGTAGAGGGGGTTCGTTGCTATGTGGAAACGGAGTCGGTTAATACATTCAAAAGTAGACCCCTCTGTGCTTTGGAGAGTGCGGTGAACCGTTGGTCCTGGTTGGCCCACGAACATCTGTGACAATCATAATGAAACTTTCTACAGAACTCCGATATAGCCTAGTACTTGAATTGCTAAGGTCTGATGCCAGTTCAGCGAGATCAGCCGTATCGTAATCGATCTACTGAGTTGAAGGTTTTGGATAATTAATGGGAAGAAGAGAAACAGCTATTAGTATTCTATTTTCTAAATATAAGTACACCAACTAAATATTCAACATGAGTTTAGAAAATTACTGGAACATACCCTCGACTTAAGAGATACCCCAAAACAAACAGCGTTTTACAATAAGATACTGTGTCATCGGGATGTTGTTTTCAAGGATATCGATACATTTTCCTTTCCTGCAGACAATGGTGCTAATTCTGTTGTTGACCTCACTAAACTAAAATTCACTAATATTTGTTGTTGGATTAAATACATTAATTGATCATAGTAAATTTTAAGTAATTTCAAATGTTAGCTCATCGTGTTTAGTTTAGTACTAAATAACCTTAATCAGAGACACACGATTGTTCATTACTTGAAAAAGTTAAATTTAGCCTCAAAGGAAATGGGATTTTTGGATCGCGTAGAACCTTGGGCATTCTGAAGAAAACGGTCTTAGCTTGTTCTTTCGACATTTAATTTCTTCGAAATGGTCAAAGTTGCTCGTCAAATAGCGGCCAAGTTGGTAAATTTACTGACATTTTCCATCAATGTATACAGGTCTGAACAAAAATCCTCACTATCTCAACGAAAAAGTAGTATTACTTGTATTAAATAAATAGTTTTGAGATTGCATCCAACACGAAGTACGACCTAAGAGGTATCTAAAGACAGTTTTCTAGCTCATCCACTATTAGTTGAGACCAGCTGTTCAGTTATACAGTCACCTAACTGCCTTGAAAGGCAATAATATCACCTTAGAGGCATGTCCATAGAAGATGAACACTTAAATATATTATGCGCAGGTGGTTGGAATGGGAATAGTGGCAGGTAATGTATTACGAGTAGATAGGAAAAAGTGCCTGTCGCCGTGATCTGACGGTAGTGTACTAATTAAGTCGTGAAATATAGCAACATCTAGTCTGGTGGCAAAAGTAATATAAAAAGACAGTAGAAACTTTAAGAATTGTAGGAATGACTGTTTTGGAACAGGTTTGATTTTCAATTAGAATACCTAATTTTGATAAATATATAAGATGAATATTGTCATGAACACCTATGATAATCGATTTTGAGAAATCAGTGCCCTCAAATATACTGACAACTGGTTTAACCTTTGAATTCAGTTCACCCTCAGGGTTGCGGGGGTCCGATGACAGTCGCTTCGTGAAAACTCGATATTTAGACAAAATCGGTTGAACTAGTATATAGAAGCCGACTCCAAATAATGTTGGGAGTAATAGGAGACTGGGAAGATGATGAATAATTATGTAATGGTTAATTTTTTTATTACTATCTACCTGAAATGTATCTAAAATATATATTACATCGTTTAAAACATTACAAAAAAACTATAGCTAAACTATAACAGAACTGTAATGAAAACATATTATTTTCTAATCAATATTTATTTATGGTTCAATTTACCGTTAAACAAAAAAATGTGTTCAGTATTCATTTCATTGGTTTTAGGTTTTATCCATCAGACAACAAACATTTAATAGACAATTCTTATCTCTACCTACTTTTACATTATCGCCATTAGTTTCACAAGTCAAAAATAGCAGCAAACATTATTTTAAATAACCTTCCAACATTGGCCCAAGTCATTGTCCAATACTCACAAAACGTTCAAACACGGCGCCAAGACAATAAACTTTGACAGCCAATTAATCATGGCGGTTAAATCACAAAATCAATATTTGAGCAGCGGTTTTCGAATGCAGCCAACTTCGTGTTAACTGCATTTCCCTGGCACAGAGTAATGTGCGAAATCAGAGTTGTATATTTTTATTATCTAAACTAGCGAAGGTAACGTAATAAGCAAATATAAATTAAATCTAACATAATAACTGCACACATTTCGAACAAGGCCATCGAAAATAATTACTTTTCTTTATCAATCAATTACATAACCAAATAGAGATGGAGCTTTAAAGATTTCAATACACGCCCCAATAGAGGTATTGCTATAAATCATAATTTTTTTTTATCAAACTATACAATTAGTATTAGACAACGTGAGAAAAAACATTTATCAAGAACAAAAATTGTTAAAACAATAAATCGAAAACTTAAAAACTTTTGACGAAATAAAATAGCCGATAGGGTCACACCCTGGTCATTATTATGAAACTTTTGACACCTCATTCATTAAAATCAAATCAATAGCTAAGGAACTACGTAAACTGTCAAAACTATTACCTTTTCAACGTAGTTGGATAAAAATACCTTTTACGAAGCAGCAGTTAGGAGTAGAGCAGATTCGGTCCGCCCAGTGCGATGGGCTACAGCCTCTGGGTCTTGTACTAGGCAGCTCTTTCTAAATTAACTTCTTCTTCCTCTTTATATCACTGTCCTCAACTCTGAGGGTCGACATAACTATTTAGAAGTATTCTACGAGTGACAGCTGTTCATCTGTGCCTGCCTTGAGCAGTGTGCAGAGCCGCATAGACCATACTGTTAAGGATAAAGCAGATTTGTTCTTCCCAGTGCAAGTGGACACTACCACTGTTTTTTTTACTTGGCAGCTCTTTTAAAATACACTTGATCAACAACCCATAACGTGCCACTGCTGGGCTTGGGTATCCTCTGCCGTAAATGCCGTTGGATGTTTTTAAGCCGCCCAAAGGCCTTCAACTAAGCTTCACTACTGTTAACCTATGATAACAATCGAGACGGACTGCTTAACGTGACCTCCGAATCGACACCAGCGGTCACCCATCCAAATACTGACCTCGCCGTCGTTGCTTACCCTAGGTAGTTATTTCAACTGGGCTATCAGTGCCTCAAATGCGCTTAAAAATATATAAAATAATACAAGAGGCATCTAGTGTTCAGCTGCTCTGTGATTTTAATGCTCCTCCACAAGGTCCATCAACTTTACCTTTTGAGAATATTCCATGTTCGTTACAACGATAAAAGTCTATAATAAGATTGTCCCTATGCCCTTCGCGAGCTATTGAACCTGTGCTTGGCTTATGACGCTTCTGATTCATTCTGTTTATGTCAAAGCCCACAGGTAATTAACCAAGGTATGTTTGTTGTTTTACTATATATTGCACCGTGTCTAGTCTGTGGATTATTTTGTTAGTCTTTGTCTATTATTAGAACAAATATGTACGTTTTATGAAAAGGAACTATGGAGCTTTGATTTAAAGATGAATATGTAATTGTCGTTTAAAAAGCGGTCGTTTTAGGGAGTATTTTTGTAAGAAAAATAAATAAAATTAATCTGTATTTCAATATTACATAGTTGAAAAGGGTGAAAGTTGAATGATTTCCAACGATATAGTCGTTAATATATAGATATCTTTCAATAAAAAACAAGAAAATAATATTTCATAGATCAGCCAGAATAACTAAAATGTTTTTTTTTTAGGAATAGGTAAGGGACTATCGCATCACTCACTCCATTCATGCCGAAGCGTGGCTCACCTTCGATATATATTTTTTTTGTTTTTACACAACGCCTTCTAGCCCCAAGCTACTAGACAAATGATATAAATACTTATATATACTTTTTTGTAAATACATACATATTATATATAGAAAACACCCAAGCTCCGATACAAACATTTGGTCCGACCCGGGAATCGAACCCGATACCTCAAGCTTACCAGTCGCATACGCTACCACTACGCCACCGAGACCGATTTTGACAGAATACTGGATTTCACTGGTAACTTAGGCTACTTTTATAGACCAGCTTTGCCCCGCCGTGTTGCCTGCGGTTGTTGTTGTACAGCGGGTAACACCGCAGGGCTCAGCCAGTCTATAATAAAAACATAGTTATTGCTTTCTGATTATTCAAGATAATTGACGTATAAGGAAACAATTATAAGAGATAAATTAATTATACATGCAGTATTGCATTAACTCGGCATACATTGCGCTGAAGGTGTAACTTGAACACAATAGCTTTATTATATGCTTCTTTCTTTACAATATTAAATAGTTCTATAACTTTTTATGCGGATTATAAACTCGAATAAATTGCATTTCTTTGTGTGTTTCAAAACTTGTAGAACGTTAGGAGAGGCGCGCGAGGTCAAATTTATATAACGGCGATTTCTATCAAACAGAGAGACACTTCACAATAGAAACTAAACAACAAAACCTAGTTTTTAAAGAGAAGCTTATGTCCAGCAGTGGGCTGTTAAAGGCTGGTCACGTGACATGATGTGAACGAATCCTAAATGTCCAAACCCATCAAGCAGTCTACGCGACATAAAATATGCATACAATGCGACTCAAATAAAAATAGGAACGTCAATGACCTATATCTTCAAATGTCCCTTGCAAAAACATTATTAAATACCGTATCCCTTGAAAAATAGTGAATGATTATAGGAAAAAACTCAATAACACTTTTGGCTCCTTTTAACCCGACCCGGGCTTAGAACTCGAGACCCCTTGAACTGCAGTCGCATACGTCGACCGCTAGACCAACAAGACAGTTGATGTACAGGTACAACAAAAAGCACGGGTACCACCGCGGGAAGCAGCTAGTCTTATATGAAATTACAAACAGACACTTAAATTTTTATTTAAATGTATCGATCTGTTGAGATACGAAATATTATAGTTAGCCTAAAGATATTTCCGACTTCTCCAGTTTTCTTGACATTAATTTCATTGCGGGTTCCAAGACAGTTTAATTTTGCCTGGGACTGCCCGAGTGTCATAACTCGGTGTGTTCGTGGGTCACTGCTGTTGATCCTGATGTACAGGAGTTATAGTGGTAGGCGTGTGGGCGGGATTAGTACCATAAAAAAGGTATATGATAGAGGAAATATACTCGTAACAATATAAATAGAAGTAGAAGTGATGACTACATAACAAAATAAAAACAAAGAAATCATTTCCCAGAGTCCAATTAAAGAAATTCCAAGCATTTACTAAAGACTAGTAAAGAGCCAACAACAAATTATAACGACAACCAGCCAGACCGGAAAAACTCGACTCCTTCCGATGAAATTGTAAACAATGGGAAAAAAATACACAGTATATGTATTAGTTGCAGATAAATTACAATATTTGTTATTTTTTGTCGTATTGCTGTTGAATTGGATAAAATAGTGTCAATGGAAGACTGTTATTTTATCTGTGTGCATTGCACATTTTAAAGCTTCAATAAGGTTTTGTTTGGTTTTAAAAAACGTGGTAAAGAAATGAAATATTTCTCCAGCCGTTATTAGTAAGAATCAGTATTCATTTTGCTTCAATTAAAAACGAGGTGATAATAAAATTATTATCGTTAAACCGTGAGCGTGACGTCGACGTCACGTGTGTCCCGTTGTCGGCATTTACATTACATGTAACATCTGTTAATTGTTTTTTATTTATTGGGGTAAGTGATAATTAAATAAAAACTTCAAGTATTTCATGAAGATTGAGTTGAAATTAAAGCCAAGCAATACTACAAACATCATAACAACATCACAACCCAACAGTTTAATGTTTTATTCTATCTTTATTCGAGTATCTTGTTTTTTTAGCTTATGGTCTATCTAATATGGGACTCGACGACCGTGCTGTGATGGATCAAGAATACGGATGCCAGCATCCGATTCATCTAGTAGTTATCATGAGAGTCAACAAACTACGCAGGATAACATCACTGTAAAGATAACTTTAAAGTAGTATCCATACCCACCAGCCTTGTCAAAATTTATATTCTATAGAGACGTATATATACATCAGTGGATGCTGCTATTGAAGTATGAAGATATTTGGAATATCTAACATCATTATCCTAATTTACTTAATTCAAAATCCATTGACAATAAAATGTATTTATTTATACCTAGAGAGGATCGGGTGTGTTATAATAATCGAATCGATGTAAATGTTGCTGGAAAATGCGAGTTATACGACCGATATGTATGGAGGTAAATTATAAAGTAAGACATAACTAAACTATGAGTGTGCTCACAAACAAACACGTTAAAATACACTTAACGAAATACTAACACAACATTAAAATATTATACATTAAAATCCCTAGAAACGTTTAGTCACCAATTAAACTCTGTCTCGCGTAAATCCTACATTTGATATAACTCGCAATGAACATATTTATGTTTGTAAACATGATGTTTCTGGCAATATAATATTAAAATGTTTTACTGAACAAAATGTTGTATTTCACCTTTGTTAATACTCTAATAAAACCATAAGTTATTTACGAAATATTTACCAGTAATATGTTGTATTAAACGCATTCATATTTACTAAAATTGTGTACCGATTGCGGTTATATATAATTCTAATTACTGAATTGAAAGTAGCCAATACCGCAAATGGCACATGTACTAATTGCATACTGATTCATGTTTGCACGTGGATACCTACATTTCTGAATGTTTTGCGTATACTGTATACTCGTGGTGACTATTTTCAGTGTCGCAAAATTTGAATATAATGCCATCGACTGGGATTTCCGTATCAATCATTTTGATGGGAAATAAAACCGGTAGTAAGATACCCTGAATGCAGTAATTAAAATTAATAATTATATATTACACTAGATGAGCTCCGCGGTGTTATCCGCGGTACAACAGTAACCCCGAATAACGCCGCGGGGCAAAGCTGGTCTTAAAATGGGTATCCTACGTTACTCCTTATATCATCAGTTATCTTTCATTGTAAATCTCCTCAAAATAGGTCCAGCCATTCCAGTGATTAGCTGGAGCAAACAGACAGACGGACAAATAAATAAATAGACAAACAAAAACTTTGAAAATTGATATTTTGATGTATCGTGAATACTTTCATTTGCCTTTAGTGAAAAGCTGTTAATTCAAAATTAAAAACAGACACTTCAATTTCATTTATTTGTATGTATATATTGTATAGTTATACTATTAATGTATTACGAAAACAGACAGACAAATATAGTAAAAAATAATTTTTTTCGTGTACGTAACGTGTGACTACGGCTTTTCAAACAAGCTTCATACTTTTCAGCGTCGTTTGTTGGGTTTTAGTTTTTACTTTTTTATTTCATATTTTGGTGCCGTTATAATATTAATTTCTGTGCAAAGTATATTTTCAATGTCACAGAAATATCACATTTATCTAATAAATACGAAGAAAGTCACGAGCAAATATTAATAATATATATTTTTGAAATGTACAAGTTTCTAATATTCCTTTCTAATATTATCGGAAACAGCAAATTTTTCATAAATTTATTTTTTAACGCAGTACTTTATGACCACTAGAGGGCGCCACATTAAAATTAGTGACACGTCATATAGACTATAACCAGCGGACGATCAAGACGCTTTTAAAGATATCTCATTTGTCCAGATCTAATAAGTACCTAGTAAGTACATACATACATAGCTTATCAGATCATAACCCTCTATTGGCTTTGCCGTAGTTGGGTAAACAGCGGTTATTTTAATATTACAAACAGACAATCCGGTTTCATGTATTTGTATGTATGTTTCATAAAAAATATAGTACCTGATTGAGATAAACTAGATTCTTATGTAGCATTTTTTTATGTTTTAGCTATCAAAATGACCAATGTTAATATTAATCACACCAGGTAACGTTCTGTGACCGTTTGTGGTATCTAGAAATAGTAACAATACTTATACTATTCTTGCTCATTCTTGAGTTTATTCCATATTTTATGAGAGTTTATGAAAATGAATGAAATTTGTTCAATACAGCAATATGTTTTTAATACAAACAAGCAAACATACAAAGAAAATACAGTACACTTTATCGCTGCAAAGTCTAAACATCCCCCTCTTTTTTGTTGAGGTTGAAACAGCCACACATCCAGCTCCTCGGAGACTAAGGTACAGCAAGGTATGTGGTCATTTCGGTAGCCGGTCTCAGGCGCCCAGTTCTGGGAGGACCTCTAACATCCTAGAATTTAAAACAATCACCAATGAAACGATTTGACTATATGAGTCACGTGAAGTCCATAAAATTAATGTATACCTTTATAAGATATTACGATAATTATTTAATACTATCATCACCTTCAATGTGACCACATCACGATAATTTGTAATATACTGCATCCAAAATAATATATTATGAACACAAAATTAACTCTGTCTGTTACGCTTTTATGGCTAAACCGCTGCACCAATTTCCAGAAGATTCTTTGACTCATAGGTTATTTTACCGCGTTAACCCACACGTAAAAAATACTCGTAATATTTTTTTGTGTAGTAGGCCTCCGGTATCCTCACTCACTCGGTGAAACACAGCGCAAGCACTATTTCACACCGGTTTTCTGTGAGGCCGTGGTATCACTCTGGTCGAGCCGGCCCATTTATGCCGTAGCGTGGGTCTCCCACGAAAAAGGCAGTTCTTAATAAAAACATACAAAAACGCAATAAAAACATATTCTCCCGAATTTTTCAAGTTGGTTAGTAAATAATGACGCAACTCTTAGTTACTAATTTAATTAAAAATAAACCTCTTCTTTTAATTCAGTTAAGAACATTATTTTCTAGTCTTCGAGTAGTAACTGTGTAACATAAGGTACAAGTAGTTATAAAATGGCGATTACAAGAATCAATCTATTTTCATCTCTAACTCATTTTATTGAGAATCTTTCAATGTTCAAATATTCAAATTTTGATTCACTGAAAAGATGTAAAAACGAGTGAACTGAGTGAATGAATGATTGAGTTCTTTAGTACAAAAGATGGATTCGCTTCACGAAAACCTGTCATTATTCAGACAACGAGAAAGTGAATTTTATCATATTGGGTGATATTAATATTCGCTTGAAATAGGCAAGAAAATAAATTTTTATACAGTGTTTAGATCCCGTAGTTTAATGAAAGATCTGGTATTTAGAAGTGTTAAGTTAATGGACACGAAACTTTGACTTATTTAATTATTACTTTCTTTTAAAATTTACAGTGTTATGCAGTTTAACAATCAAGGCCTAAGAAGTTAAAGCCGTAAAACTAATTTTGAATTTATTTAAAAGGAAAAAAAGGTCCTAGTCCCTTTTGTAAGATCAAAAAATTAAGAATAATTAAAAGATTTAAAAGGGGCTTTGATAGTCATGTCTGTATCCCACCCTTTCTGTCTTCTTAATATAGATGGATGGTCACTGTTATAATTAAATTAATATTAGAATGAAAATTTCCGTGAGTAGCATTTATAGATAGATAAAACAGTTCCGTATATAATAAAAAAAAAAAAAAAATTTAGTTTAGAATGTCGTTATGCCTACTTACCCCATGGTTGTCGTAAGATGCAACTAAGGTATAAACGAGAAATAAACCCTGTACCAATCCATCTGGCCAGCGTATTGGTCAAAACCTCCTTGCTAAGAAGATGCTTCTGTGCTGTGGACAATGAAAAATAGTTCGTAGTTACTGCTACTCTGTGTAACTCTCTTAAAAATGATTCGCTCATAGCCCAATGCACTCGGTGATTAAAAACAATCACCAAGGGTGGAGCAACCACGGCTCGGTCAGTACCTGGGAGGGTGACCGCTAGTGGCATGATACCAGTCGGTCTCGAATGTTTTCATAGGATAACAGTTGTGAAGTTTACTTGCAGGCCTTTGGGCGGCATAACTTCCAACGGCAAGATTTACGTAGCTACAACGTTGTCTTGCCCGTCTCCTACTCGCACTTGGCGTATGGCCTTAACGTTCTCCTGAGAGGAAGCCCGCGACCAGCAGTGGGACGTTATGGGTTGTTGATGATGTGTTACTCTTTGGGTGTTCCTAACCGCTTAGATTCAATAGGAACCCTTAATCTAACGGGACAAAAGCTAGCCACATTTGGAGTTAGAAACAAATTAGTCGAAAAAAACTTATACAAGTGCTTCCAATCTTTTATCATTATTTCACAAATGAGAGTGCTGTATGCGGAAGATTTTTTTCTAGAAAAAATCTTTATTACTGGTATAAAAGACGCCAGTGATGCAAAAGAAAAGTTATTATGACGATAAAGTTCGAAATAATTTTGCAATCAAAAATAAAATGGGTGACCTAGCCACATTAACCAAGCTTATTGTACATTTAGATGCAAATAAGTGCTCTCTAACAACGTGCTAACCTTCTTAACTGGATGGTTATGATAATTCACATTCCTTTGAGATGAACTCATTATTTTGTTACTAACTTTCCTTGGCAATACAAAGAAAATTGCTACGAAAGTTGCTTCATATTTTTAAATTTAGAACAGGAACTTCGTGATGTAATTCGCGGGCTGATGCTCTAAAGTTGGAGAGTTGAAATTCTATACTTTACACGTGCCATTCAACAACCTTTAATTATTTTAAACCAAGGCCTCATTAAATCAAACGTACGAGTAGCGATTTATCCTCTAGTGTTTTATATCTGGATAGTCCTCAAAGTGGTTGAAGTACTATTAGTAGTAGTAGTAGTAGTAGTAGTAGTCTTTGTTTCGACATAAAAAGTCTTATATCTATGTACCTGTGAGTATATCTGTAGTATCGTAGATGCTAAATAGTTGAACTCATAATGATGCGATTTTTTAACATAAAATCCAGATTAAAAAAAAAATTCAGTCTGTGATCTGATCTAGAGAAGCAGATTGTTATTTTATTATACAAACATAATAAAATGCCTGTTGTTGTCAAGGGTATATATTTATTAAAAGTTAACTAGTTTTAGTGTTAATATTGTATTGTGCCTTAGAGATAGTAATATAAACTCAAACACCATGTACTGAACATTTAACTTTGTTCATTCTTATTTCTTTTGTTTTCTTCAGTCAATATTATTAATAGCCTTGTGGGGGAACGGGTATCATGTTCCACCCACCACAAAGGGAGTATCCTCCGACCAGGCGAAGTGATCATGCCTGGCGGGCTACTGCCCAACAGTTGATGTTGGGATGTTGTATATATGATAATCGGCGCGAGAACATCTATTGCGCGATTCAGGATTGGTAGTTACTCCGTGTAGTTACTTCGTGGTTCAGTGTATCTTCTTTAGATGGCGCTGTATGTGGAAGTCGCCACAGCTTTTTATATACCACTGTTAAACATTGGGCTCATCTTGGAAAATAGATTTATGTTTTCAATACCACGCTGATCTGACGGATTCGTATAGGGTTGGTTTCAACTTTTCATTCTCTTTACAGTGGTGTTGTCCAGTATAGTTTGCTGCTTCAATCGACTTCTACGAAACCCGTGGATACATAGGAATGATAGCACTACGTATTTTCAACCACCACATGAATGTTTAATGTAAATATTTATCATTTATTAAGTACCTATATAATTATGCACATTTATATAGATATGTACAACTCAAATTTCACTTGTCATTGACAGTTAACTAATAAGGTTACACAAACAATTCCTCTATTATAATTATCGTGAGTATAAAATAGCCTTAAGCTACTGCAAATGTACATAACTTATACACTTTTCCGTCAGCACCATATTAAGTTTCAAACGCGGATATGTCCATATCATAGTATACACATGAATATGTACTTGGCCAGGTTTGTAATATACACTGACTAATATAGGCCGTGGCCTTCTCTTTAACTTCTTAGTACGTGTAACCCGAGAAGGTTTTCATAATGTTAAAGGAAGCAAAGGAGCAAACTGAACCCATGATGGCAGGTAATTATCGTCGGCTACTGTAGATATACAAGTGTTGCTGTCTGAAGTACCCCTGCAGAATTAAATGATGAGGCACTTATTCGGTGAATGCAAAACAACTAAAGTATTGCTTGATATCGGAACTATGTAAGGTTCTGGTAATACCCGTCCATATGTGTTAAAACATGGAGCGTTCATGGTTGCCTTTAGGAAGAAATTGTGCATTCACTTAAAGGGCGTCATTTTTATTACAGATACAGACGGATTAGTTTTGATTTACAGAACTCATCTAACTGTCTGTCACGTTTTTACGGCTAAAACGTTACATGTTTGACGAAGGACATGAGAGCCGCGGACAAAAGTTAGTACTATACAAGTTTGTTGTTTCCAATATCTTTACAAGAGAGGACAGAAATATAGGACTATGGCATGTTGTAGGAACTGATCTTTTGGTTATTTCCATCGTGGCACGGTATGGCGTGGTATTTCGCTTTCTGGACTCATCCGGACTTATTCCCGGAGTCGCCTATAAATGTCCTATCGCTATCCTTCACTGACAGTACCACTGTCATAGGATTAGACAAACTGTCAAAAGAACCTTTCGCCTGATGGGTAATTTCTCATATTTTCTTTTGTAAATTATAGGAAGATACACATGTTTGTTGGTTTGGATTTAAAAAAATATTTAATGTTCTTTAGAATTCAGTACAATCCAGATTATCTTTCCGTATTTCTATACGTAGTTTTGTAAAACATAATCACAATAACGGTGTGCATGGGCGGCGGTAATCGCTTACCATAAGGCTATACGTCTGCTCGTTTGCCCCCTATATAATAAAAAAATAACAATATTATTATTTATGGACCAGGGATTCCTCGTAAACATCTCTGGATGAAGAGCCATACTATAAATATTAGATCGTGACTAAGCAGTTACTATCTAATTTCACTCAAACTGTGTATTGTTTTGATGTACATGTCTAACAAACTAGTCAGTTTGGTATTCTAGAACCTTCCATAACCAGGTATTTCATGGAGTTTATAAATCATATAGATAATATGAAATTCATGGAGTCACCGCAATATTAACTATATTGATAATGACACTAGTAATATTAAATGTCAGTGTAAATCATCGTGGGTCTTGCGGTTAACGTATGCAACTGTCGATCAAGAGGTCTCGAGTTTGGTTTTCGGGACGGTCTTAAGAGTGTTATTGCGCTTTTCTAACAATATAAATGCGTGAAAAGCGCCCGGAATTTCGAAGTTGAGGTCGGATTATGAAAGTGAGGGAATAGAAAGTGCACCTGTGTTTTTAATTGACCTCAAAGGATCTCGATTTAAGTTCAATTACTTATCTTTCTTAAGTTTCGCAAAATTATATTTTTTAAATCAAAAAAATTGTGTCATAATTTGGATGAGTCAATGTATCTCTAGCTGTAAAGTCCGACATGTAAAAATATATGTTAAAATTTACTTGCAAAATAAATATCATTTATCGGTTTGTGGCATCGTAGCTCCTAAGACTCCTAAAGACCTTTTTAATTTCATTGTTTATATTTTACACGTCCAGTAGTGAATTACCATAGGCTAATGATGAAGATCATATTAATTTGAAGAAAATAGCACCTGACTGTAATGGTGAAAACTTAAGAAATTAAGGATAGAGCTTACTACAACGTACAACGAGAAGTCTAAAGCGCCAAAAAGCTTATTTTACGGCCAAATTATAATTGACATCAAAAAATTTACAAAAATGTTTATTTCCATATTGGTTTCCCAAAACGTTAGAACGAGAGCTTAGGTTTATAAAGGGCTATTTAAACATCTCAATATTAGCAGGCTTTGTGTAGATTCTGGGAACGAAAAAGCGTGACCCAAATGTCCTTTAGTAGTGTTATTATTCGTGCAAATGTATCTACTTATAGGGGACATGTCATATAGGGCCTGTTTAACCAATAATCATGTGTTAAACGTGAACATGTTGTAACATGTGTGACCTTTCAATTGTTTCCTTGTGTGGTGAATTTTAATTGTCTATGGCTTCCGCGTAGCGTTAGACCGGAGACAGAAGTTGCATGTAGATATTGTTTTATTTTGTGTGCGTGTTGTGTTTTTATAGTAATCATTCTCGTCGTAATTATGTCAAACGGAAAGGTCTATCGTCACATCAATAACTAATTTAATTGTTTTGAATATTAAAAGAGTTTTTCTATTTTACCGTAATCGTAATAAAAAGTAATTTGATAAAACACTTCTTTATGAACTGTAACACCCACGACACCAGCTCCAGCCCATGACTGCAGCCACAGGTCAAGGTTTTAAATCGATCAAAGTGGTGTAAGTTAATAAGATCGCTTTACCAACTAAGAGATGAGATGATGATTCACAAATTAGAGCAAAGAAGCGTCTCAATCACGTCAGATTTCCAAAATAAAACAAGAAAGGAAGAGGACGGCCGCCCTTGACGTGGTAGACTAGTATAACCAATGAAGAAGACCCCATTACCTGATCCGACGACCCAGGACAGACTATCGTGGCACCGGTGATAAGGAGAGCCGACCCCACCTAACGTGGGAAGTAGCAAAGGAAAAGAAGATTCAAACTAATAAATTTTAAGACGCATTAATACTTTTTAGACATCGATAAATTCAATGTGTAATAAAATTAGGAGAATATAATAGCAGGCATATTGAGGTTCAAGACTAGCGAAAGGCTCGAAACAACTAAATACAAATTTCGAAAATCAGTATTTAATTTTGAACAGTTTTATTTAAATTAAAATAAATGTTACTAAAAACTTTAATAGATTTTAGTAAACCTTTTTCTACAAAGAATTAAAATGTAACATCTTTATTTTATCTTGCTAATAATAGCTAGTGTTACTCATAACGCAAAAACTAACCAAAATAATAAAACCTAGCGTAACGTGATGACTCGTCTTGAAGGAGAAACAGGACGAATGCCTGTTAACTGTGGCATGCAGGTCAATATAGTCACGATAATAGATAAAAATAGGTTCTTACGATATAGTGTTAAAAAACTTCACACATTCAATTATGCTCGTAATTTTACAGTCTGCAAGAAAAACTTAAATCAAAAAGCTCATCTCAATTGCCATAGGTACCTGAGGCAATAAGATTTCCCTCTATTTACGCGATGATCTTATCTACACTAATATTGTAAAGAGGAAAACTTTGTTTGTATGTTTGTTTGTAATGATTAGGCTCAAAAACATCTGGACCGATTTTAAAAATTCTTTCACCATTCGAAAGCTACATTATCCACGAGTAACATAGGCTATATTTTATTTTGAAAAAAAATAGGGTTCCGTAAGATATTTGGGTTTTTCGGACACAAGGTGTAAAAATCAACCAGAAAAGTTACTTACTTTGCGAAAATTTTCATGCTACGGGCTATATAAGACGCAAACGAGGTTGCGTGGGTCAGCTAGTTTTATTATAAACAAGCCTTTGCCCACTGAAATTAATACAGTGGTCCGCCCATCATAAAATGTATAAGACAGATAGATAGACAGAGTTATTTGCTATATTTTTATTAGATTACAAATGGTGGGTATTTTATTTAAAAGACTACCTTTTTTAGTCTATCTTTTCAAGAATATTGTGTAAGTGTATGCATAAATTATTGAGATGATAATGGAAATACCTGCTATTAAATATTTTTTTGGTTTGTTCATTTCACTTTTGAACCTAATCCCAGCAAGTGGTATAATAGGACTTTAATAAATACATATATGTTTGAGAGATGTGTCAATATTTAATAATACCTTGCACGAGGCGGGTTGAAGTGCCTACTTGTAATAAGTACTTTATTGTTATTGGATTATGTGATGTTGAACGTTGTTATGCAATAGTCAATATTAATGAAATTACCCAAACCATTAAATAAGTAAAGGCAAACGAAGTCTCCTTTCTGTTATACTTATGGCAATAGTTAGTTTGAGAGCTCAATTTTGTGGCATAATGTATGTATGTGACTGGATTTCATCATCATCATCATCATCATCATCATCAGCCTATCGCAGTCCACTGATTTGTATGGTTGGAAAAGTCTAACTCTTTTAATTATCCCAAGTTTAGTTAATTTTTCGTTGCATGAAACTCTGAAACTCCCTATTCATATAACAATTTTCTTTCAATGCGATCGATTACTAAGATTACAAATATATGAGCAAGAGATAAAGTTTGAATTTTTTCGGCATGGTCTTATTGTGTTGAAACAGGCTTTCCCATTTAGAAACTTTTTTTTTTTAATTTATTTATCTTTATTGTACACGATAACAAATATACAAAAAGGAGTTGTAGTTTACAAATCTGACAATTGGCGGCCTTATCGCTCATGGCGATCTCTTACAGACAACCTTTTATTAAGAACCCTGGATTTTACACAGCTATGATTTAAGTAGATTCCTCCGAGAATATGAATACAGAGTTTCGATATTGTTGAACTTTTTGAATAAATTCGTTCTCGATTACTTAAAAGGGAATTGGATCATGAAATCACATTATGCGAATCCTCCTCAGAGTATGGCCAGGCTCAGCTCAGGGTAGGGCCTGAGGATAGTCATCAGGGTAGATTTTAGTGGAAACTCTACATTTGTATTCCTGGCTCCAGCGTCCCCAAGAAGTTAAAAATTCTAAGGACATTTCCATCGCATCTTCCAAAATATAAATTTGATATGATCGACATATCGAACATATCGATTACTATTGACTTTGACAAAGGATTATTAAATAACTTCAATATAGGAAGACTTTTGTGCCCTGACATACTTCCAGGAATATATTGAATATAAATATTAATTTGAAAATATAATTTAGCAATAATCATTAATTAGGTCGGACATCGACATTCGTTGTGAAACAAGGTACAGTAGCAACAATGTAACTCCGGATATATTATCTAGAAATTACTATCTTATGGTAAACATGTGATGATGGTTAATACATACACAAGAGGGCTTTGTCTGTTTATACCACATTTGCTAGACAGGTTTTTTTTTATGGAATGGGGGCAAACGAGCAAACGTATCACCAGATGGTAAGCGATTACCGCCGCCCATGGACACTCGCAACACCAGAGGCGTTACAAGTGAGTTGCCGGCCTTTGGAGGATGAGGAAGGGGATTGGGGAAGAGGTACGCACTCACTCGGTGAAACACAGCGTAGGTTCTGTTTCACACCGGTTTTCTGTTAGGCCGTGGTATCACTCCAGTCGAGTCTGCCAATGCATGCCGAAGCGTGGCTCTCCCAAGGTAATATACGGTTGGTATAGAGTTTTAAGTTTTCCTTCTCTTCTCAGTGCTATGTTCTACGAAGTTTATTCCTTAAGTCGGCTCTCATGACGCCTACGTGACGAATCGGTGTGTTGTCACTTCGTGTTATTAATTCGGTCACCACAAGGACAGTACATACATCATCATTGACAGGTTTTAATGTTCCACTCTTAAACCTCTCCTTAGAAAAAAGGCCTACTATGTTACACAAATGTCTGTATTTAACATTTTGCCCACTAAAATTTTGGCTCCACTCACGCCATAGACCTTTGAAGTTAATAAAATCATTACGTAAAGGTATTTTTTAAAATAATAAATTAGGGAGGACCAGCAATGGTTGAAAGGAGTCAAGGTCAAATGTCTGTGCTTCGTCTTCTTCGTAGTAACTCTTGCTTGACGGGTTTAAAATATAAATTCGCAATGTACACCAATTATGTATGCTGTCGTCAGTTGTAGCGAAGTGCGATGTAGTCGCAACATTGTAGCTTCAGATATATTATCTTGACATTGGCTTTCCATAGTCAATATTAAACATACATACATATTTAACATCCTTTTATTGAATGTTTCGATAATTGTCATTGACCGCTTACGAATGTATAAGTTTATGAAAATGATTTATTAAAAAGAGAAAATTATGGTAAGAAAATAAACAATGCGCACTAAGTTATACCGCGGGAGAACCCTCTGGCATGAATGGGCCGGCTTGACCGGAGTGAAACCGCGGCCTTACAGAAAACCGGTTTAAAATAGCGCTTGCGCTGTGTTTCGCCGAGTGAGTGAGGATAGCAGAGGCCCATACCCCAACCCCACCCACGATCCCCCTTTCCATCCCCAAAGGCCGGTAATGCAGTTGTGATGCCCCTGGTGTTGCGCGGTGATGGGCGGCGGTAATCACTTACCATCAAACAAAAACAATGTTGTAGTAAATTGTTATTTTTAACTTACTGTATACAGTAAGTAATTAACACTTGTTACTTACATTATAAGCTATTCACTATGCAGTAACGTCATCGTATTTATTTTTACCTATAGCAAATTTTTATTTCAATCGACATTTTGTATTTCTTTTAAATCGTAATAAGTTCAATCACAGATGCAATCTGTATTCATATAGTTACGTACATACATAGGTGTGCTTAAACGTACAAATAAACTGCGCACGCGCCGGGTGCCACGACCTGGCTCAATGCTATATGTCCATGTGGGTGACGCACACATGCGCGAATGGATGAGTGTGTGTGGAGCACACGTGTCGACGTCTTGTTTACATCAACACAAGTGCACGTATAGTGCGACATAACTGGTTTGATCTTTTTGCACTATGTTTATTTATTTTTGTTGCGTATTTAACACTTGCAGTTTTATGAGACATCTATTGCGTACTCTGTTTGAAGCTGCCTGCTTTAATATCTGTTAGTAGTGGCGTTGTTTACGTCAATATAGTGGGAAACTTTATTAATGCTTGTTATTTTGTTTGATATATTTTTTGATAGAATCTTGATATTCAAATTTATCCCGATTTTTTATGTTATAATAAAAAACTCTGAGCTGGTCGAAAAAGTTAGTAAAATTGCTAGTTAGTAATATGTATTCTTCCATTGTATAACTCACAGCAGAAGTAAGTTAGGTATCATTGTTTTTGTCTAATATTAACAAAAACACATGTTTAATTACAGTATGACACGGAATTTGTCAACAATTAATTTTAATGTAATTTTTCCATAAATAAAAATATGTATAGTAACACACAATAATGTGCCATTTGGCTGTATAAAGACAGTCCTCCACCTGTTTTATAACAATAAACTATAGAACTTTACAAATGTACTAACGTAGATAATCAGTCTTATAAATGTATTCTAGTTTCAATCTAAGAATATGACTTGTTTACTGTTCTTAGTTAACCAATTAAGCAAAACATCAAGATCATTCGCTCGGTCTACACGTACGTGTGTGTGAATGTTTACAGATAATAAAATATTCTCGAGTATTCAACTCTTGCGCACTATATTTGCTTGGTAGAGTCTTTGCCCTGTTCCCTTGCATTTAGGCCCTAAGTCGAACTCTGATTTAATTGTCGTAATATTCTTCACCGTTCATTGCGTCACTAATTCTGATCCCACGATTATTTTCATTTGAAATGTTAAATACAATAGGCAGAAGGAAAGTTATTTTAATTTTTAGTACAGTTTTTTCGTTACCATCTGCTAGTATTACGTCTATATGTCTACGTTTTTTACTACGAATATTAAAAAATAGTTCCATAGACTTGGTCGAAATAAAACCAATTTGCAGATGTATTTTTAGATTTTTCTAGAATAATAAATAAAATACTAATTTGCATGTAACTAGCATACTTCATTTTTATAAACTATATTTCTTTCTTCTTTAGTATGATGAATTAGTACATTAATTTAGGAAACAAAAACATTGATCAACTTAATTGTTAAGTTTTTCCAACTTAAGATTAACTTATTCTATTAAATCACTGCTCCTCTAACAATAACATACAATTTCTTTTATACTTATTAACAGTTGCAAAAGCGACAAGTGAAATGTTTCTTAATGAGACGACAGTCCAGGAATATATTTACATTTCAAATACTTTGTAAGAAAAAGCTAAAAGAATTGTGAAATGATCCTCGTGAAGCTGTTTAATAAACAAATTCCAAGGTCGTATTGGAACAAAGTTTTATACATAAATAAAATATTTATGTGCAGTTTTCTGACGCTAGATGGCGTTACTAACTATATTCTTCCGATGTTGTTTTTATTGAATAGTGTTTATGAATGGTGTAAGTCCATTATATTTTTAAATAAACCTCAAAGTTTAGATTAAGAAAATAAATTGAAGGAAGAAAATGATTAAATTACATATATCTAAAACAATCGAAGTTTTAAACCAAATTCTTCATTCTTGTTTGAAATTTATTTTTAAGTTTTGAATATAAAATACACTGCCTAGTTCTTAGAAGGCATAAAGTACTGCAGATGTTGCTTGAATTTTGGCTTGCTGCTCCTTTAGTTAGTCAGTATGACTGCTAAGAAAGATTTTGTGGACAACTCCAACAACACAAATATCAGGTAATGAACAGCTTTTTTTTGTATAGCCCTACAAAAGTGACTTTACTCTGCATGAGCAGAATCCAAGAGTGTTGGTCAGCATACTCATTGCGAATGCAACAATGCAGCTTGATGTTTCACACCATGGCGGCCTAGTTATACTTCTGCATCATCAATTCCACACGAATTACTTTCTTATTCAAACTAACATTATAAAATTGGAAAATCTGTCTATATACGCGATGAAATATTCAATGGAGCTCCTTTGATTCTTGAGAAAGGATCGTAAAGACTAATATACCGCGATAACCAACATACATGGGGGTGGAGTCGCAGGCAAAAGTTAGTTGTCTATTAAAAACCAATTACATTAAATGTTTCGTAATGTTCTAAAACCTATCATTAACATAAATATACGAGTATCCTGGGGAATCATTAAATAGGTACTATCAAGAGGTGTGGTGAGGGTCAGAGGTGACGCCTGCTTCATTGGGTTAGGTTAGAATTGCAGCCTAGCCTTTCAGGTTGGGCTGAATTATGGCACTGCTTTCTCTTAAATGTTTCACACCTAAGCCTGCCCTTTCTATTAAAAGCGGTAGACTGTGTAAAGTACGTATACGTGTGTCGTTCGGTTAGGTAGGTTTATATACCTACATATGTATATTAGGGATTCGTCGAAATGTATAATTTCGAGTAGGAAATGTTTTCGTTTGTTTGTACTTGAAAGGTTATAGGTACAGTAGTTAACCTCAAATAATTTATGGAATAATAAAGGCTAGTTAAATAATAATAATAATAATAAATATTTTAAACATCTAACACACAATGCCATCTAGTCCCAAGCTAGGCAGAGCTTGTGTTATGGATACTAGACAACTGATATGAATACATATATACTTCTTTTTGTAAATACATACATATTATACATAGAAAACACCCAAACATCGAAACAAATATTTGTATATCACACAAATACTTGGTCCGACCCAGGATCTGAACCCGAGACCTCAAGCACAGCAGTCGCATTCACTACTACTGAGCCACCGAGACAGTTAGTGATTTAGACTCACTGGTATAATAAAAAGACTAAGAAACCGAGTAACAAAAAACATTTAACATCATTGTTTATTTGCCATTCTCTGTTCCTTAATATTTAATAATACATTGTGTGTAATGTATGAAACGTATAAACAAAACTAAAAAAACTGTCCGATATCTTGAGCTAAATAAATACTGTCTACATAAATATGTCCAAAATAAATAAATATTGCTTTTAAAGTACTCTAATATTCCATTAAGGGGTCATTATGTTATCATTTACTCGTATGACCCCACTAGTACAATCTTATACGACTGCCACCAGTGACCCCTGAAGATAAAACATTCATATCATTGTAATTTATTCCAGTTGTACGCTATTTAACAGAACTGTGCCAATTTTTCCTTACGGCACTGATAACAATAAACCTCTAGTAATACATGCAATCATCGTCAACGACAGCCTTTGAAAGATTACTGCTGGACATAACTTTATTTTTAACTAGCTGACCCACGCAACCTCGTTTGCGTCTTCTATTGCCCGTAGCGTGAAAATTATTCCCCGTTTTTGAAACATTATTCATTGGTGCTACGTTTCTATTAGTAGTAGTGTCATGATATATATCCTATAGCCTTACTCGATAAATGGACTATCCAACGCTGAAAAAAAAATTCAAATCGGACCAGCGGTTCCTGAGATAAGCGCGTTCAAACAAACAAACAAAATCTTCAGCTTCGTCGTTTTAGTATTGATAAGGGTTTGGTCTACTTTACCACGCTGTACAGATAGAGTTGACGAGTACATAAAATAAACTATATAAATAGGGTAGTTGAAACCTTAAACAAATTGTTACTTTTTATAATATGTCAAAACGATAACTTTATATGAAAAATGTACTAAATACAAACTAGTGACGTCACTGTTTTATACTACTCAATTAAGCAATAGGTTTTATATATAAGCTGTAATAATTATTTTTTCCGAGATATTTTGTAATATTCGTTTTGAGGAAGGAGACATCGGCATTTTATTTACAATACAGTCAAGTAGGTACTACTATATTCCTACCTCTTCCTTCTTGGAGTAGATAGTAATAAGGTCCTGCATCCTTCTATACTTACTTAATTACTAGTTGCGCCATGCAGTGTTTACTGTGGTTGATGCTGTTCCATCACAACAACAACCGAAGGTAACATCGCAAGCGAATCTAGTCTCCGATACAACTAGCCTTAATTACTCCTTAAATCACCAGATATCTGCCAGTAAAAGTCTCGTCAGAATCAGTCCAGCCGTTTCTGAGATTTTTATGCCACAATGACTACTCTGCCTGATGGAAAACAGAAGCAGAATCCAAGAGTGATGGCCACCATACTCATTGCGAATGAATACAACGCAGTATGGCCATCTGTACCATTGAAATGCTTGATCGAGATTAGCTAGAACAAACGAGCAGACAGACAGACACAAAAATTTCTACAAAATCATATCAAAATATACATTAAAAATAAACTCTATCGAGTGGCAATAACACTTATAATTATAAATAAATAAATATTCCGGACATTTAACACACAACGCCATCTAGTCCCAAGCTAAGCAGAGCTTGTATTATGGGTATTAGACAACTGATATAAATACTTATATACTTTTTTTTGTAAATACATACATTATACATAGGAAACACCCAAACTCCGAAACAAATATTTGCAGATCATACAAACATTTGGTCCGACCCGGGATCGAACCCGAGATCTCAAGCTCACGCCTACGCTACCACTACGCCACCGAGGCAGTCAATTGAAAACGAATAAGAATAATCTCAATTATATCAAAAGTCATTTGGCACAGAAGGCACATTTAGTAGGTCGGACATGTTTTAACATGTTGATCGCGACAACCAGTCGACGTAGTAAATGTTCTGAAATAAATTATGTTCTAATCTTCTGTAGAAGCCATTTTATTGAATACTAGCTGACCCACGCAACCTCGTTTGCGTCTTATATTGCCCGTAGCGTGAAAAATCTCTCCCGTTTTTGAAACATTCTTCATTGGTGATCCGCTCCTATCAGTAGTAGCGTCATGATATATAGCCTATAGCCTTCCTCGATAAATTAACTATCCAACACTGAAAGAATTTTTTAAATTGGCCAAGCGGTTTCTGAGATTAGCACGTTCAAACAAACAAACTCTTCAGCTTTATTATTAGTATAGATAGAATAGATTAGCTTATACTCCCAGCTTTAACCGCTTTACCAATCAACTAATGGGCCCACTGATCAAGTGCTTAGTTTATCTCATCACTAACTAATTTGACCAACGAGCCAGTAGCAATCATGTAGACCGTTGTAACAGCAATGCTAAGTCAGAGATGGTGGGTTCGATTCCCATATAGGCCTGATCTTTGTGTGGTGACCAAAAAACTCTCTCTGGCGCTGCGTAGAGATGTGACTTCGCTGTGCATCTTCTACCGCATTTACCATGGGGAGTGCTCCGAAGAATTGTTCGGATTGATCCCTGCCGTCTCTTGCCGCCATCGTCCTACTCGATAGAAATTTCATCCCCATCATCTAGATAGTTGGCAGTCCACAACTGTGCGATTTTCCCGAAACTTTCTGCCACGCACAACTAAACTGTGGAACGAACTGTCGCTTGCGGTATTCCTGGACCAATACCTTCAAACCTTCAAGAAAAGAGCGTACTCCTTCCTAGAAGGCCGGCAACGCATTTGTAACCCCTCTGGTGTTGCGGGTGTCCATGGGCGGTGGTAATTGCTTACCATCAGGCGATACGCCTGTGCGTTTGCCCATTTTATAATAAATAAAAAAACTTAATGAAAGTCTCGAAATATTTTTTGGTTATGAGCCTGTCAAAATGGCTCTAGTCTGCCTGACGGAAAGCATGAGCAGAATCCAATAGTGATGGTCGCCATACTCATTGTGAATACAGACAACGCAGCATGGTGACCCATACTATTGCAACTGATTGAGATACTTTCGCAACATTTCTGTATCAACTTTTGTTTGTCATATAACATCTAGAATAATAATAATAATAATAGTAATAAATATTCCGGACATCTAACTCACAACGCCATCTAGTCCCAAGATAAGCAGAGCTTGTGTTATGGGTACTAGACAACTGATATAAATACTTATATACATTTTTTTTGTTTATACATACATATTATACATAGAAAACACCCTAACTCCGTAACAAATATTTGCAGATCATACAAACATTTGGTCCGACCCGGGAATCGAACCCGAGACCTCTTGCTTAGCAGTCGCATACGCTACCACTACGCCACCGAGGCAGTCAGAAGACTAAATAGTGTTTATATTTCCATCATGTATCTTTTTTTAAAGACAATTCCTGCGTAACTTACATTACAAACGTACATAAAATGGATACAAAGGACACCAGGAACACAGAACGACAATTAGTAGATTACACCGAAACTATTGTATAGACTGCCTCTGTGGCACAGTGGTAGCGTACTGTGTTTGCGACTGCTGTGTTTGAGGTCTCGATTTCGATTCCCGGACCGGATCAAATTTTTGTATGATCTGCAAATGTTTGGTCGGAGTTTACGTGTTTTCTATATATATGTATTTATATCATTTGTCCAGTACCCATAACACAAGCTCTGCTTAGCTTGGGACTAGACAGTGTTGTGTGCAAGAAGTCTGAAATGTTTATACTTATTGTCACATTTAAGGTACTAACCCACAACACGCAGTGACTTCGTAAACCACTACCCTATCCGTGCAGTCGTGTTTCTAATTTAAGATTTGCTAAAAAACACAGTTAGGTAATATAGTCCATCCGCTTAGATATGGTCAAATTGATCGCGCCGCCACCACAAAATCGAGCGAAACCCCACAAGCAAGTATGATATTCGTATTCCACGACAATAACCACAGTTTCGTGCGTGTGCACCGACACTATCTAAACGAATGAACCATACCTACCTATTTTCTGTAAAATTCAAGTGCTATTTATGATTCTAAGCGTAAGAATAATTACTAGAATCGATACTATGGAACCATAGAAACCTTCTAAGGGCTTAAAAAGAGAAAACCCGAGCAAAATAAAAATAATTAATTACTTTTCCTAATTAACGAGTTTCGCATTTATATCTGCTGCGCAGGGGATTTTGCTTTCTAGTATAACACATCGTTTAAATCCAGCTTACATCTCTTTAAAGCAGTCATAACATATCTTTTGCAAACTTTCATGTTTAAAAAGGATTAGAAAATAATTCCACTAATTACAACCATTTTGCGAAACTACGAACATTCCAAAGGCGGTCATGTATACGCCAGGTTATAAATACATTCGCATCGTTAACACCCCAAACGGTCTCTTGCATATCTTTTGGCCCTTTTGCGCGAACCGAGTATTCCTTTTGCGCACAGTGAGTAATACCGCCCGGAACAAACTGACCGACCGTAGATTTCATTTACTAAATTAGCACAACCATTCGTATTGCTCTGTTTCTAGTTCGCCCTTACTTAAAACGCAGTGAGTAAACGGGGTTACTTTCTAATTTTAAAATTATACGACTGATATAATATGCGTGATAACGTAAGTGTCTTTAGACTAACTTTTGGCCGCGGCTCCTACCGCGTGTGTTGGTTCGCGGTAACTGAATGTAACGTAAATGTGTAACTGTAATGTATAAGCTATATAACTGTACAGTTTCATCTAAATCCGTTTAGTATGTTTTGCGTAAAGGGTTATAAACATCTGTACAAGATACAAGAAATTCTTAATAGCAGTCCGGAGTATGGAAGATGGCGGTGTTTCCCGCCCGTGCCTCGCAGGGCACGTTTAGCCATCAGTCCCGGTTGTCATGAATATCTATGGCAATCGTTATTGAGAAGTCAGCCTTTAAATATACTGACATCTAGTTCATCTTGGAATTCAATTCACCCTCAGGGTTGCAGAGGTCTGATGCCAGTCGCTCCGTGGAAAAACTGATATTCAGGTAAAATCGGTTGAGCTAGTGGACCCAAATATTCATGGAAAAAATAAAAACTAGGAAGATGATGAGAACAGCCCGTGCTCATCACAATGTTATTTGATTTGATACAATAGAATAGAATCTACGACCTTTAAACATTAGCAGTCAAGTTTAAGGACCAGGAGACCAACAAGCTATACAAAACTCGTTTTGTCTATGCCTCCGAAGCAGTTCTTCTGTATGAAATGTAGAACTGTGTGTAATTGCCAACATGTGTGTCAAAATGTTATGCAATAGATCCAGATATTAGTTTAGTCATAAAAGCCTAACAATCAAAGTTACGTACTGCCAATATGAATATTTTTATGCATTACATCATTTGTGGCTCTCAATGGAACATGTTTAAGACTGTTTTAAGAGGTAATTTTTAAAGTGCATTAAATAGATTTATTTACTAGCTGACCCACGCAACCTCGTTTGCGTCTTCTATTGCCCGTAGCGTGACAATTTTACCCCGTTTTTGAAACATTCTTAATTGGTACTCCGCTCGTATTAATATTAGTGTGATGATATAGCCTATAGTCTTCCTCGATATATGTACAATCCAACACTTAAAGAATTTTTCAAATCAGATAGCGGATTCTGAGATTAGCGCGTTCAAACAAACAAATTCCTCAGCTTTATAATATTAGTATAGATTTGTACTTTGTACATAAAGAAATTACAGGTTTGAACTCATCGACGGTTTCCGCACTAAGCTCGAGGCTTGTGTCGCGTCAACTAAGACCAGAGTTCACATTATTCATTGGTGCTATTTCTGTTGTTCTAAAATCTCTCCAAACAACACCAGAAATCAAACTAAACATAAGTGTTTTGTCAAGTCAAACGAATTACAAAATATTGGGTAAAAAACATTATTCGGTTTTTGCTTTGCTTAGTGACGCAACAACAGAATTAGCACTATATCTTCACTTGGAGAAGGATGATGTATTATTTTGGGGTTTATCTAATTATATATATATGGTCCTTAGAATAAGCCTAGCTTACTATATAAACTTAATCACTGGTGTCATTTTAGAACTTACGAGATAATAATAATAAATATTTCGGACATCTAACACACAACGCCATTTAGTCCCAAGCTAAGCAGAGCTTGTGTTATAGGTACTAGACAACTGATATAAAAACTTAGATACTTTTTTTTTGTAAATACATACATGTTATACATAGAAAACACTAAACTCCGAAACAAATACTTTCAGATCATACAAACATTTGGTCCGACCCGGGAATCGAACCCGAGACCTCAAGCTTAGCAGTCGCATACGCTACCACTACGCCACAGAGGCAGATACATGTTAAGTGTGATTTTATAAGAAATGTACAACTTTTTGAACGTTTTGAACCGTGAAAAGTTCCGTGCGGTGTCGGTCACTAGTCCAAGATAAAATATCCTACTTCGATAGAAACTACAACAGGAAGATACACTTTGAAACTACAAGAGTGCAAGGATAAATGGTGATGTAATTGGATACAATTACTATTTTCCAATAACTGCGTGTGGAGATTTAAATTAAAATTACTTATCTGTTAATGTACCCAGACCGCAGCTGTGCGCAATGTGACTCACACCTAGATCAAAGGAACGGCAGAGGGTGTATTTGATACATGTAGTTGCACTGCTCGTATTATGAGTGTTAAAGGTAGGGCAGGTCAAGTAAACAGCTATGGTGGATGTTTTTACCTAAGAGAAGTTTGCTAAAAGAAGTTTTAATGGTAAAAATAAAATGTCTATTAAGAGATGAAAACCCTGTTGTGAATTTCTGGAGAACCTTCTAGTTGATAAAAAACAAATAAGGCCAGCGTCATTATTATCATGCATTCAAAATATATTTATTTATAAGTAGTATTTTATGTATTTAAAATGAAACTTCTTTTAAAGCGAATGATTTCAGTTTCACAACATAGTTTTTGAGCTCTTAGTCTAGCTATTTGATTGATTTTTATGAAAATGTAATTATATGTAACGAATTGCCTGTTTCCACGTCTATGCAATATTTTATTCATTGACAGTTGTTCTCTTTGATCGCGCCGTTGGCCCATATAATACCTATCCGCAACAACACTGCTGACCACAATTACTGATAGCAATAAAAACAAATACAACTCAGTACATAAATTAGAAATAAATACCCATTGTTTTATATATATAATGCGCACTGCATTAATGATACGATTTATTTAAAAAAATGATTTGCACGGTGGTTACCGTGCCTAGCCTACTTCTTAGGTTGACTGGTGTGAAGTTAGCATTGATATTGAAATGAACGACTTGAAGTCTGAATATTGGAGTAGTAAGAGAGACAGATGACGTCATAATCCTAAAATTTTTAAAAAATGTCTCCTCAACAGCATAAGTTAGAGGTTTTTTGGTACAGCACTAGTCTTCAATTACTTTTTAAATATCGTTACATATTCGCAAACATTATGTTTTTATTGAGGTAGCATTCATCTATGTAGAAGTAAATAAATTGTTAGTAAAGGTATGAATTACCAAATCAAAATATATTAATATTCCAAATCATTAAGAAAAATAGAAAGTAACGAAAGAAAATCCTACTAAGTAAACAGTTTGGCAAACTAACGTCTGAGGAAAATGGGGCGAACTGACCCTACACTGACCAAGTTGGTTACCTCATGTTAGGGAAAGTCATGAGTTATGGAATCTAATTAAGAAAAATGACGAGTTGCGACTTTGTTGGTAAAGTTTCGTACATCAACGAAGTGAGTGAGGATGAGTGAATTATCTCTACTAATCGAAATAACTGATAACAGCGGTACGATTGATTTATAGTATTGCAAGCGTCGTATGTTAGTTTGTATCTATCGGATTTTTCTGTTTAAATATATATTTATTTGTATATATATTTTTAACCTCAGTTATCGATTTGGTTGTATTATGACGTTCACTGACTAAACATGTTCATATTTCGTCATCGCTGTTTGTGTGTTTTTTGTGTTTCAGTTTAAAATATGTATGACAATATTTATGAACGAGAGATTTCATGGTACAGATTAAACATTAATTAATATGATCAAACGGCTGTATTTATCCTAAACTAACAGATAAAAAAGAAGAGGAAATACTATGACCGTAGTCTTTTATGTGTACTATAGTCGTTCCAATCGTTTATTTAACTTTTGACAGCTCTAATACTTAATCAAATAGTGATACCCTGACCCGTTACCTATTCAATTTCTTTTATCGATCGATTTTATGCATTAAGAAGTTTTAATCGATTTAACAAACTCATTATTTTATAGATAATTTCGAACTTCGTATTTCTATGTGTTTCAATGTGCGACCTCCTTTGTCAAAATGTATTAAAAGAATGTTCTTCAAATATGACGGTTCTACGGTCACAGAAAACCGGTGTGAAATAGCGTTTGCGCTGTGTTTCACCGAGTGAGTGAGGATACCGGAGGCCCATACCCCTACCCCTCCCCCCATCCCCTTTCCCATCCCCCAAAGGTCGGCAACGCACTTGTGACGCCTTTGGTGTTGCGGGTGTCCATGGGCGGCGGTAATCGCTTACCATCAGGTGATACGTCTGCTCGTTTGCCCACTATTCAATAAAAGAAAAAAAAAATGAAAAAATATATATAAGGAACTGAATTTTCGAAATGTATTATTGTATTGTGTTGTAATTCAGTGGTTAATATTGTATTTGTTAAACTATTGATGATCTTTATTAAATCTCTCTATGTCTATTTTAAAATAATCTACAGTATTTCAATGAGTAACAGGAGATTATCATGAGGAGATGAATTCGAACGTTTATGAAAAGTGGTTCAGAGAAATGCTTACATCACTCGAAGAGCCATCAATAATATTTATTGATAATGCACCTTATCACTCTCGTCAAATTAATAAAATGCCAACACAGGCCAACAAAAAACATGAAATCATAAACTGGCTCCGTGACAATGGCGAAGAGGTGAATGAGTCCCTACTAAAAGTAGAGTTAGTAAAGATATTAAAAACAAAGAAGCTGCCAAAACGATACGTCATAGATGAAATGGCAGCAGAGCATGGGCATACCGTCCTCAGAATTCCCCCATATCACTGCCAATATAATGCAATTGAAATGATCTGGGCACAAGTTAAAGGATATGCTGCGAGGAACAATACAACTCCTCCTTTCACCGCAAGAAAAATGCTGAATTTACTGAAAAATGCGTGTGAAAAAGTAACTCCAGAAAACTGGGCGAATGTTGTAGAAAATACAAAGAAGGTGATAATGTCGGATAGGGATCGGGATGTTGCATTCGACAATTTATCTTTCCAAGAAATGATAATCAATATTACTGAGAACTCAAGTGATTATGATTCCTGGTCATACGAAGAAGACGATTCTTTATAATTAAAATTAGTATTACTCTTTTGGTTGTTTTATTTGTTAATCCGTAAAGTACTACGAATTTCACCATTTTTTACCTGTGCATTGTAAGTAGGTACCGCAGGTAGTTTCTATTTGAACCAACTACAGTAAGTCTAAACAATTATTTTAGATTCATTAATTTGCAGCGAATACATTCGATCCCATTACTAGGTACGAGTACGATGGAACTGTTTTCATTACGCAAATTATTTATGCATTAAAACAGAGACATTCAGGGCATTTTAATGCAAAATAATAAAGGTTTTTACGTGATTTGATATAAAATATAATCACAATAATTTTATTGTATGTTTTATTAATATAATCGATAACCGATTTATTTCAAAACCGTTTTTATGGTCTGTGGTCATTAATTACGAATGACACATCCCTAAGTGGGCGGAGCCCGCCCATAAAGTACAGTATTTTCTGTAGTACATTGTATCAAAAATTATTACAAAACTTTATGTACGTGATCTGTCAAAAGTTAAATAAACGATTGGAACGACTATGGTACTTTATCCTCTCCATATCAAAAAGGCAGTAATTACCATTTTATATATTTTTTTAAAACTCTACATCGGATTCTCATACCATAACTTACCAACGGAGTCATGGTAATTTATTAATTCATTTACATTACAATAATGGAACTAGAATTTTCTTTAAAACATAACCAAACTAAAAGGACTTATTAAGAGTGTATACGATAGCGTATGGTTGAACCTAAAACTCCGACGATTTTCCGCTCATACTTCAATTAAAATCCACAAAAACCCAGACCTCAACAAAACAAAAACATATTTCTAAGCAGAATCTCTCGGATGCAGTGCAGCGACCGCCAGAAATAAACCGAAAAAAATAACAGAACAAGAAATTTAAAAATGATCTCACAAACCTGTACAGAAATGTCCTCTGAAATTCAAGTTTCAGCGGCTAGATTTCAAGAATGTGCCTCGACACGAAGGCTTTGAGCTGAATGGCAAGACAGATTATGGAGTAAGTCGTCGCTAGAGAACGAGAGCACAGTGGGAAGAAACGACACAATGCGGAATTAAATAAGAATTAATTTTAATAAATAAATAAATTATGCTCTTACTATTTTTTTATGATCTATATAAATAAAAATGTATTTATGTACGTGCATAACTTTCGATCCACCCTGAATCAAATTGGACAATTCTTTCTTCTCTGTATTCGTTATTGTTAGGGCAAGGTTTGTATAGGAGAAATTATAAATATAACCTTTAAAGTTATTGTTTTACTGCCTGTACGAAACTGAAGCGGGCATAATCACTAAAATAAGTTTTTCAGAAAATCAGAAAATATTTACGAATGAAAAATATGGCAGTATGAAGTGACACGAGTCAGCTGGTTTGAAATATAAAAAACAAACAGTTCAAAAATTTGGCAGTGACAATATTAGTTACAATTAAAAATAAAATAGTATTTCAAGTTTAAAAATGATGAATACTTAGACTCTATTTTTTATGCTACTTTGTCTTAACATATAGTTGCTGAAGTCACTCTCTCACTACACCATCCAAAGTCAGGTCAAACTGTCTGAATAGAACATCTGCGATCTTCTGTTAAGTAGTAAAGACAAATTCTATTATTATTTTGGCATATATTCGATTATTTTTCCTAAACCGAAGGATATTCTATTCTAATCATGTTGGTTGAGTTTTACTATAGACCTTATTTCTAAAAAGCACCTTTCAATTTGTTAAGGACCTAGATATCACAACCATATAGTTTTCTTTCTTATATAATCTAATTATAATTATTTAACGATAACAGTAATTAGGCATACCATCTTCTTTTCCACTTTACAACATCAATAAGTGAGAATCAATGAGTGTCATGCTTACAATTGTTTTAATATAAAAGTAAAAATAAAAAGACAAAAACATAAACTGCAGTATAATTTATCAAACCGATTATGTTCAATTCAGAGCCTATTTGAACCACAGTGCAGTGAGACCGACTCTCCAAGTGTCGCGTTACGTGTGTAGAGCGTCTGCAGCAGTCGCGATGACACTTGCAACTGCTATTTGCTCTAATTGCAAGTATTATTACACAACACACGATGCGGAGTTGTATGTAGAGACTTTACGTGCTCTACACGACTTCTTTAATGACTCATTTGATTTTTTTTTCAAATAAATTGTACAATAGAGTGGTCATTCTTTTTAGTGATCGCCGGGTAGAGTCAAAAGTAGAGTATGTAACAAGTATGTACTTATTTTTAATATTTTTAATTTTTGGCCAGGTGGAGAGTCAACTTGCGCAAGATGGCGGGCCGAAGCTAGACGCGAGAATCCAGAAATCGATCAAAGTTGCATGGAATGGAAGCTGCCTTTATCAAGTCGTGGATTCCAATAGGCTGATGATGATTAATTTATATAGCTATTCTAATGTATATGTTTATTCTAGAATTTTTATATATGTTTTGTTCTAGTGTCTCGATAGGTAGTAAGATTTACGATTGTATTCGGATTTATGGCCTATTACTTCACTTTTAAATCATTTTTGTTTCAATTAACGTTAATACCCGGTAGATGGCATTGCAACTAAATTCTACAAATCATATTTCAGAATTACTTGCAAAACCAATTATGTCGTGATGAATATAAAACTGTATGTTTAGGCAAGACAATTATTTGTATTGATTTAACATAAATAACTACGTTAACAAGAAATGGTGTATATTGGGACAGTCCGTTAAAAAGTTTTTAATGACTGTTTCTTCATTGATTGATGTATAGAGTCTGCGCAATACTCATAAACTCGTTAATTTTAGTACTCTATTAATTATACAGTCGCTCGCGTAAGGACAATGTAGAGCTGTACAGAAGAACAGCTTTTATAATAATGACTTTACTTTGGCTTGCCTTATCCCAAGATTATTCGAAGTCGGTTACTACTGATTCAACAGATTTTATCTGAATTCAGTTTGTCCACGGAGCGACTGGCATCGGACCTCCACAACCCCATGGTAGGAAACTGAATTCGAAGATTGAAAATAGTGTCAGTATATTTGAGGGCACTGACTTCTCAATAACGATTACCATAGATGTTCATGGCAAACGGGACCGACGGCTTAACGTGCTTCTCCAAGGCATGGGCGAGAAACACCGCCGTCCCTTACTCCGGGCCGGATAATAAGAATTTCATATACGAAATGCTCGATACATCACTTTGACCCGACTCGAGAACCAAACCTGAAACTTCTTGATTGGCAGTCGCATACGCTAGCTGCCAGTTGATCTGGTTAGCAAAGCAGTGTTAATATTATTAGTTATTTTATAATACCAGCATTTGTCCATATCGTTTGGGTCCAAGCTCCAGATGGTATAACACTGTGTGATCGACAAATTGTTCTTATTCTGTTCACAGGGTATATTTCTAATTGAGAAGAGTTGTAAAGAAAAAAAGAATTGCTGTGAATTATAATCTTGCAAATAAAAGTTGAAGAGATTGAACTTAGAAGTGCCATGCATTGACACATTATTTGCCTGATCGACCGAAGTGATACCTCCAGAAAGCTGGTGTTATATTCTTGCACTTGCATGTCATCGATTGAGTAATATTACTCGGAACAACTTTTGCTTTTCTTTCTTATTCTGCAGGAGAAGGGAGTCCCCGAAATAAAAACCTAAGTATACCGTTAAACTTCATTAATTAAATCTGTGAAAGAAGATAATGCCTTCCTTATATATAATGTATATTTGCATTATACTCTTGCTAAATTTCGGCAACCTTCCACAAGCGAAATAATAATTAGCTTAGCTAGCATGTGCTTGAAGAAGCTTGTTGCAAATCTACTCGACCATAGTTCAAAGGTCGTTTGCGATAAACGCTTGGCTTGTACTCACACGCTTGTGTACCTACGTTTACTATTGAATGTGTATCTTGCATTGAATGGTTGCGGACGAATAATTTACTCTGAAATTGACAATCGCAATTTGAGTTAATATCAAACTATGACACTGCTGGAATATAAGGAGAATAAAACGAGTGTCTGGAAACGCAATCCCATCCGTACATCCGTTTTGTGGTTACCGGAAAAAGTGAGCTTAATTATGAAGTCAGTGAACATATAATAATTTTGGTAAAAAATAATCTTAGGATTGAAGCAAGATGTTAGTTCTTATAGTCTTACCTTTGCTGAATGAGAAAAAATATTATCGATTCATCAAATTCAAATTCAAATACTTATCAACATTAAGCTTACTCAATTTTTGGTTAAATTAAAGACATGCGTGGTATTTAAGACTTACAGCATAATATTGGATTATTTGTTAAGTAGACTCGCTTCGATTCAATGGTGATAAGGGATGAGGGTTGTCAACATTCGCTGCAGGTCGCTTGACTCCCTGATACAGAGCTACTATCAGAGCTTTAACTAGCGGCCTGAATTATTTTCAACTATTTAATCAAACTGAAATATAATAACATTTAATAATATTTTTTTCTCAATTTAATCGTAAGGCCCAGTATTAAACAGTAAATTAATTCCTTTTCATAATAAAATACTTTATAATGTACTATATAATGCGTATTAATGCCACGTGTGTATATCGAAAACAACATGTTGTTCATATTAAAAAAGCCCACTATCTGAAGTAAACGTATTACATCTGTGGTTTTGACTCACACAAACATTTCGTCTGAGGAAACATTGTATGTAAATAAGTGTAATAGATTTAGTTTGGTCAAGATAGAAATAGGTTATCTTTTCATGCCGATTATGAAGGGTGCTAATTTTTATCGTTTTTCAAGAATAGAAACTATTTTTATAAACCATTACCTTCAAACCCTTTGGTTTTCTTTTGAATAATTTTGTTGCGGGTTCCAATACAGTTTCAAATTTGTCCTGGGACTTCCCGAGTATTACAACTCGGTGTGTTCGTGTATCACTGTTTTTGATCCTGGTGTACAGGAGTTACAGTGGTGGGCGTGTGAGCAGGATTAATCCCAAAACCATTACCTAGGACAACTTATAAAAATATAAACGTTTAATTCTTCTGAACTTTAAATTTTTAATTACAGATTTATTTCTGCCGTACACATGTAAACATGTTTTTATCTATTAATAAACATAATAATAATATAACATGTTGTATATTACAGTCTAGTTATAGAATTTATTTACAAATCTATTAAATTATACATACAAATAACTTGATTGTAATAAGTGCAATTTTGGCCGACGTTACAATGGGTAAGTTTGTCACCATTGCATATGTATTTTATCGCTATATTCGATTTCTTCTAGACAAGCCTATGTTATACAAATTGAAAAAAAAAACACCAACGATCATGAGCATTGCCGACAAAAGTGAAAACTTAAAACTTAAACTAACAATTGTTATTTTATTACATATTTATTTGATCTTAAATATTACAAATTTAGAACTGTGTGTACTGGCTGCGCACGCGCCAGTGAGTTTATCATACTAGGTAACCCATGTAACTCTGTCTGCGGTTTTTTTCAATCATGCTGCTTTAGACCGTGGGAGAGCCACGCTTCGAAATGCATGGGCCGGTTCGACCGAAGTGATACCACGGCCTCACTTAAAACCGGTGTGAAACAGCGCCTGCGCTGTGTTTCACCGAGTGAGTGAGGATACCGGAGGCCCTATCGCAGCCCTTTCCCCCATCCTCTTACTCATCCCCCAAAGGCCGGCAACGACCTTGTAACGCCACTGGTATTGCAGGTGTCCATGGGCGGCGGTAATCCCTTACCATAAGGCGATACGTCTGCTCGTTTGCCACCTATTCAAAAAAATCAGTTATCAATAAATAATTAATCTAAGAATTAATACAAAGCTCTTCAATACGATAAAGAAATCGTATTAAATACGCATGCAAATCTTCATTTTTACTTCGCACTGTGGTGACGCATCGTCCAACAGTCTGTTGGTAATTATTACTGTTTACTGTAGGTACAACACACATAGGTACATAGCGCTATAGGTTCAACAAACCGAGGTTGAATGCCTGTGTTTACTTTCCGTACTCGCTATACCTAATATTTTAATCGCAAGCGTGCATATAGGAGTGCGACCGTGACCGACATATGGCGGTGGCTGTGTTATAAAGAAATTATTTATTAACATTCATTAAGAATTTTTTACTAGCTTACCCACGCAACTTCGTCTGCGTCTCATTTCAATCATGCTCGGCTCCGATTGGTCTAAGCATGATGTAAACTATTCTATCTTAGACACCGTGAACACCCCAGCAAAATTTATATTAAAAAAGTTGGCCAAGTGCGAGTTGGACTCGCGCAGTAAGGGTTCCGTATCTGTATATTCCAAGCGTCTGTCTACCTGTTGCCGTTATCAATATCAAACAAAAACGAGCAAGAAAATCATGTTTGCTGAATGGGAGCCCCCTTAAATATTTATTTTATTCTGTGTTTTAGTATTTGTTGTTATAGCGGCAATAGAAATACGTCATTTCTGAAAATATCAACTGTCTAACTATCACTGTTGACGAGATACAGCCTCTTGACAGACGGACAGACAGATGGATAGCGAAATCTTAATAATATGGTCACGTTTTACACTTTGGGTACGGTACCCTAAAAAACGAGAAAGTCGGTTAGATATTTCACCGTGAGCAATAACATGAGAAACATATGTAATAAATATTTACACACATTCACACATATATCGTCAAAAGGGTAATCAGAAGCGTATTATTTTGCAGGTTGCAACCGAAGGGAATTAAAGGATGAGAAAAAATGTATAATTCTACAGTCACTTTCTCCCATGTTGTCTTGTTTAATACTACAATAGTAAAAATAAAATAAAATTAACCATTAGGTCAAGGTTGTTTATATCCGAAATATATTGACTGCCTCTGTGGCGCAGTGGTAGCGTATGCGACTGCTGTTCTTGCGGTCTCGGGCTTGATTCCCGTTTGTATGATCTACAAATATTTGTTTCGAAGTTTGGGGGTTTTCTATGTATGTCTATGTATGTATTTACAAACAAAAAAAGTATAAAAGTATTTATATCAGTTGTCTAGTACCCATAAAACAAGCTCTGCTAAGCTTGGGACTAGATGGCGTTGTGTGTAAGATGTCAGAAGTATTTATTAATAAACTTATTTCGGGTATAAGCAACCTTAATCTCGAAAACAAAACAGTCACGTGTATAGAAGCTTAACACTACAGTAATTATTATTTTAAATGGTTTTAAACAATAAAATCGAACAGTAACATTCAATAGGTAAATTGTTTGTTTGTTTCAATCATTGATCACTTCAATTATCAGCTGTTATAACCACAATAATTATTTTGTATAGACTTTACCGTGGTTCGGTGATTTATATTTATTGATATTTTTACCTTATTTTCAGAAAAAACACAGCCAACGGTATTTAATTCTGGAAAAATGTAAACGTGAAGTGTGACGGACAAATAAAATTGGTATCTTATTTATTATTTTTATTATGCAATCGGGGGCAAAAGAGCAGACATATCGCTTGATGGTAAGCGATTACCGCCGCCGGGGACAGGTTTGGGGTAGGGCCACCAGTATCCTTACTCACTTGGTGAAACACAGCGCAGGTGCTGTTTCACATCGGTTTTCTGAGGCCGTGGTATCACTCCGGTTGAGCCGGCCATGCTTGCCGAAGCGTGGCTCTCCCAAGGTAATCTATCTAGTAAGGTTCGACAGGTTTATCTGGTAGTTAAGAAATGTTGAGAATTGCCAGGTAAATGTAGGTAAAGGTGTCCGTAGAGAAGCTGCAGCAGTATCTCTTAATCTTCAATATAGAGTTTTCTATAGAGAATCACTCAATCTGAACTAATATTCAAAATTCTATAAAATTGAACCATTAACATATCTAGCATAGTAAGATTTAAGAAATATCTTTAAAGATAAAGAACTAAGTAATAATAAAAATACTAATAAATATTTCGGACATCTAACACAACGCCATCTAGTCTCAAGCTAAGCAAAGCTTGTGTTATGGGTACTAGACAACTGATGTAAATACGCATACATAGAAAACACCCAAACTCCGAAACAAATATTTGCAGATCATACAAACATTTGGTCCGACCCGGGAATAACCCTAGACCTCAAGCATAGGTGTCGCATACGCCACCACTACGCCATCGAGGCAGTTACTAACAAAAAAATACACAACAACATGGGATTTTCGACACTTAGTTGGCTTCTCTTAGAAAATAATTTAATAATAATCTTTGTTACAATTTCTTTAGAGCTAATTTCAAAGGATTTAAGTCTTACAATTAGACTAACCCTAACTCCGAAAGTACGTGTTTTTGTGACTTGCGAGTTAGTGCAAATATCACTATTACTTGGCAGTTAGTGTATAATGTTACTGGGATATTAAAAAAATGGATTAGAAATATTTACTATATAACTGGCCTATTAATAACAGATATTCTAAAGTCTACCAAAAATAAATTTGGTACAAAATCATCAATAAATTCATCAGAGGTTTTTTGTTCAAAACATTAAAAAATAACATACGAGTATGCACAAACAATTCTCATTGCTAGGTCAATAACTTCACACACATTGAACCCGAAAAAAATGCCACCTAAACATACCCTCCAGTGATTTCATGCAACACTGCCTTCAGTCCGTAAATCATCATTATCGGTAATCCCCAGTTTTTCAGTATGAGGAAAAGTGAATCTTTGCAATTCTCCGAAAGCATGGCGTGTTGCAATCTTTTATGCGGTGGAATAAAACAGGCCGCTGTCAATTTACTGATTATGTCATTTAATAGTTGACTTCCGACAAAGCGTGAGCGAAAGCGCATTTGTCATTGTATTGTGGAATTACTAATATGGGGAAAATTTATTTATGGGAACAATTTATCTCACCGGAAAATGTGTCAACGTATCCTTCAAGTATGATTAAAATATCTCAAAATGTAATCAATATGACTTGGAAACAACACTCTTACTTAATACAACCCAAAAAGGGAGAAAGCAAAAACACTTTTCGTCAATTCTTCCACCGCTAATGACTAGGAAGAAATAATAGAGGAATTCAATAATTTAGAAATAGACAAAATGGTAAATAGTGAGTTATCAAAAAATTATGACTCAACCGCAGATTTATTAAGGAATTGCAAAATGGCGTAATTAAAATGTTAATTTTTGAACTTTATATTTATGTATAGCAACTATTTTGTTTTATTTAATTGCCTGCAAAGTGACTGTACTCAAATCGATGAAAAGCTTAAGTAGAATCTAAGAGTGGGGGCCACCACTACGGCACTCCGGTAACATGCTTTTCCAACTTTTCCAGCATTATTTATTTATTAATTCTAAGGCGGTTCGATGTTTACCGAGTCAGCTAGTCTAATTAGTCTCTAATCTTAAATTTCAGCCAAACTTCTATACTGAACATTTAACAAGTGAGACATTCCTTAGAGTTAATGGATTCTGTCTATTAACTTTCTTTACTGCATTACTCATTACACTGGTAACTACTTCTCTGTATTTCCAGTCTTTCAAAGAATATGAATTTACATACAATATAGTGTATGATGTCAGTTAGAACATGCGTTGTCTTGATTCCACTGATCGTAAGTTTCAAATACAGATACGTCATTCTGACTCAAGGGAAAATCACTCAGTAATGGGCAGTAAAAAGTAAAATTGAGGAACAGTACATTCGTAAACACTCATAACTTTGGATTTTGTTTGTCAGTATGATCATGGTATTAGAATAGATACTGAACCTATAAATTTTAATATCGACACGTGGAAAGATGGTAGGAATCACAATTTATTTTAAGTTTCAGTGTGCACTAGAATAGACATTATGTAGAATGATAAATATTGGGAATATGGCTCATGTGTGTATTTCGGATACACACATGAGCAATATTCCCTTTAAAATGAATACATCGAGAGACCTAAATAATTGGTAGAAGATAGGGAAACAAAAATAAAAGACCAGAAGGTTTCTTTAATCTCAGAAATATAACAAACTCAAAAGCGGATTCAAACATGCTAATTACTGAATCACGCCGGAACAGCTAAACGAATCGGGATGTAATTTGGCATAGAAATACATTGTAGTTTGGAATGGCTTCAATGTTCCTACATTTATTAAAGAACGATTTATTGATAAATAAACAAAACTGCCTATGAAATACTAGGTCCAAGCTCCTTCTCTATCAGGTCTTATACTGGCCGACAGATTTCAAAATTACGAATCTCAGGGAAATCCAGAAGACCTCAGCCTGAGTTAACATGTATTATAGCAGCTTAGGACACGTAAACTCGAAGGAATGATAAGTGGTTACTCATTGTCTTCAAAGAAATACTTCGAATAATACCATGACCTACAACCCCTCTAACCTACATTTATTATTAAATAACCGATACACAATAGCTTACTAAAATTACGGTACTCGAAATTATTTCTTCTGAATCATGTATTGAATTATTTAATAATCTTTAATGTTTCCAATCTTTTCTCGTACTTACATCCAAAATTTTTATTACTGCCCTAATACAGAAGTACACAGTAATAAAGGCGCTGACTCCTATAACCAATCACTAACCGTTTACGCGTAATAAACTTAAAAACATCAAAAGTACCGCATTTCAAATTGTTGAGCGTTTTACGATTCGTCACGAGCCGGAGGTTAGGTTGCATCGATTGATTTAGGGTTCCTTAGATCGTAATGATAGCCCTTCAAACTCCACTTCATTCGTAACAGGAATATACATTTTCTTAACCCATTACTTTTAAATTACTGTCAACTGTCATTGACATTTAATTTGCAAAATGCCAGGAGAATAGCAATAGTCTGAACCCTATATTATTAGTGGGACTAAATAATACAATACTCCACTCCGATATACGACACATGGAAAACGAAAACTTAACTCCCTACCTTTCTCAGAGAATACATATACAAGTTATCTATGACTATATAGACATGTATTTATCTATAGACATGTGTGTAGCGAGGTATTATGTTATTAAGATCAATATGACAAATCGATTTAAAAGTGAAATGTACTTTCCGTTTCTTGAAGTTTGGCGATTTGGGTAATATTAGCCATATTTTGCAGTTTAACTTAGATTTATTGTAGAGTTGCAGTATAATGTTCGAGCCTAATTAAATTAAATGCTGCAGTTGTCAAATTAAACTATTTATTTCTGACAAATAGTTTCAGAGATTTGTACGCACAACGCAACATAAAATTACTTAATACTGTTTGTTAAAGTATAAACAATAAATTTTCTACCACTGTATTTCTAATCAATTTAATTCCTGAACAAATTAAACTCCAATTATTTAAATTTGATAGTACCAGAGATTATTCCATGAAAACACGGTAAATAAGAAACTGTAGGTTTTTAGTATTAATATAATATATAGTATAGTAGTATATATTAGTATACAATATTAGATTCAATAGATCTTAAGTGAGGGGTCAAACGTTTAATCAATTTATACGGAACCTTACTTCAATAGTGTTAATGTTTTTTCTTGAACCATTTTGTACGTCAAGCACGAAAAATTAACTACATCGTTATGTTTTTTTCTTTCTATGACGTGCTTGTTTGTCAGTAATAAAATATTTTACACATTTTAGTGGCTACCAGAAGTGTCATTCTTACTTCTAGTATTGTCTTGTTCTTCTTCATATGTCTTTCTATCTGACTGATTGAATTCGGAGCATAAGTATAAAAATTCAATCACATGGTAACGAAGTTGAGTATCAAGTAATTTTTGAGGTTATTTTGCTCAAGATGACTAGAATTCCATTGTGAAAAATCCATTGTCTATTTTGGATCCACCCTCAGAATTATCAGGATTTGGTTTACGGATTTCAACAGTTTGGATCCCGATTCCGGATATCATGTGAAGGCAGATTATTAAATATAAATGAAAATAAAGCTATGGCAAATCTTTTATAAATATGAATATCCCTCAAGTTCCTGATACAAAAACAGCTCAAGTAAAATATGATACAGCCACTGAAAGACAGCACATGTTAAAAATATTATAAAATAATTCATAAGTCATTGATACTTTGGTAGTGCACAAACACCTTTGACCCACATAAAGTTCAAGCTATGATATCATCAGCGCTTCATCTCATCACCCAACACCGTTACCCCAGACCGTTTAGGGTACAAATTTCAAATACCAGGACGTCAATTATTTTTAATTCTCCTCCAACAAAACATCACTTTGGACACGTGTAATTTATCGTTCATAAAACGAATTTTGGCACGAAGTGACAATCCCTTTGTCGTATGATTCTCAGAAAGAGTTGATGGACAGACACTTATGATTATGTACAAGGATTCTGGAGACTTATTATTAAATATAGTATTTTTGGCAGCTGCGCTTTTAAAGTTTCTTTTTACGACGAGTAACTGTTTTGTTGCGAGAAGATCAAAGCAAAATCGTAATCTGGGTTTTTAATAATATTGAAGGAATAAGTTGCATGTCGAATGGTCTCTGCTGCTCAGAGCCGTTCTCAGAGCAATGCTACCGGCCGTGCAGTTCTGTCAAAGGAAGACATGCTTCAAATACTACATTTTACGGATTCCGTACTTCCCCTTTTTGAAGTGATTCACATCATCTAAATTTTATATATCATTTTGTTGATGTATTATTTTGCTTGTGCGTCTTTCCCTCTTGGTTTAATGTTGTGGTAGAGGACGCTGAAAGGTCGAGCTATTATTTGATGAACGTGAGCGTTTGATGAACGGTTTTTATCGTGATTCATTAGAAAAATGATTCAACTATTGTCCATGTGCTTTACTACTCATTTGAAATTAGAACTGCATTGCAATTAGAAATAACCCAAGCCGCAGAAAAACTAATATTCTAATACCTAATAACATATTCTGCTGCAATTTATTATAAGAACTAGCCCTTTAAGACAAAATGCAAGTGTTCATATATTTTTTTCTACAATAAATTAATGCCTCTGTACTTTTAGATTTTTGTCTAATATTTTATTTCGACCACATGAACCAGCAGATCACGTCATTTCCATACATTTCTTAATATCCTAACATTTATAGAATTTTATATTGGCTAGATGGACAGGTTAAATATTAAAGTAGCTGTTAATTATCTCCGACCACCCTTTTATTCTGATGAATATTGTGTATGATTATATTGTAACAGTCTCATTGCTTTCTCTTTTGTATATGTATTTATTAAGAAGTTAGTGTGTGTGAGAGAATGAGGCGCTCATAGCCCAGTTGCACTCAGTGAATAGAAACAGTCACCGAGGGTAAGCAACGACGGCGTAGTAAGTACTTGGATGGGGACCGCTGGTGGCGCGATACTATAAGCGTCTCCGTGATTTGGAGGTCGCGTTAGGCATTCGGTCCCGGTTGTTATGATAAGGATAACAGTCGTGAAGCTTAGTTGGAGGCTCCTGGCAGCTTGAAAAATCCAACTGCAAGATAACGTAGGCATAAGGTTGTCTTGCCAGTCCCCAACCCGCACTCAGTCTGGTTGGCGACGTAAGTCCTTAACCCACTCCTCAAAGGAGACCCGAGCCCAGCAGTGGGCCATTATGAGTTGTTGATGTTAATGAATCATAATAAGTATCATTTAAGTTATGGAGATCATTTTAATTTTTTACTTTTAAAGCTAATTCCATTTAAAGAATTGTTTTATATAATCATCAGCTAATCAAAATAAAACTAATTCATGTACTGATGATTTTTATGAAAAATGGGCAATTTTTTGTCTGCGCAAAGGTTCATTTATATCAAGAGCTTAAAAGAAATGTAGGAAATACAAAAATTTATGAAGCACACATATTAAACACGATGATTTAACTGTAACAGGAAATAATATATAAATAGAAATTAATGTTAGCGTTTCTCTAATAGAAAAGGATAGTGGAATTCTTAATTTAGTTTAAAACTTACATTCTACTTTATTCTATGAAAATGAGTAGAGGCATTGCGTTCTAAAAAAAATATCGGCCAAGTGCGAGTACTCGGGCACGAAGGGTTCCGTACCATTAAATATACATTTTAAGCGTCTACCAGTTGTCGTTATTAATATCGAGAAAAATCGACAAAAAATTTGTTATACACAAGTTTTTTGTCGATTTGTTATATACAAGCCCGAAACCTAGAAATACATCATCTGTATGTGTCTACAATTTGAACTGTCTGGTCATCACAGTTGATAAGATACAGCCTAAAGACGGACAGACGGATAGAAAGACTGACAGCGAAGTCTTAGTAATAAAGTCCCGTTTTTAACCCTAAATTTATATATATAAATACGGTAGTATGGGGGCAAGACATGAATTTTTAAAAACTCATCAGGAAAAGAAAATTAAAGTTTATTCTTAATTCAATTTGAATTTAAGAAAACCAAATGAGGATTGATTATGTTAATATTTTACGAAATTCATTGATAACATAAATATTATGCTCTAAATAACACGTATCCATAAACGGTCAATAAAAAAACGGGTAGTCACAAAACAATCGCAGATGCAACGGCCGTCAGTTTCTGAGATGGAGGCAAATAAACAGACGAATACATTTTACGAGCACCACACGTGGTTCTATCTAACGCAGTTTTATAACACAAATAAGTGATTATTGTTTCGTATTTTAATTTAAAGATAGTAGATATTTTTAAAGGCCGATTGAGAAATTAAAACGGCTTAAGTTTTAAATTAAGTTTTACATAGATTGTGACATACAGACAATATATGACGGTTTCGTTTATTGTTTCGATTTATTGTATGAATTGGCGGAGTCCTTGGTCTAGCGATTGTGAACCTGACAAGATAAAGATAGTGAATTTGATTCACAAGTCGAGCTGCGAGCATAATTATTTTTGTGTGTTACTTATATCGTCTCATGTTCTCCTCTTTATATCATGAAAAAAAAGTTATTAATAAGAAAGTAACAAACTTTATTCTATATCCTTTGCACTGGTCATGCTTTAAGCCACTCAGTACAACCCTATACATTACTTCAAATTTCGAAACCTGCTACTCTGCTATTGGAAACCGTTCTCATACACAAGTAAACTTGCACGTACACATACAAATACCATTGTTGTTGTACAAACACAGACGCATTCAAAAAGAGAACGCTCATTTGAGCTCGTAATAAATAATCTCGAACGATCCGAACAAACGGCGAGTAAACGTGTAACGTAAACACGTGGAATGTACGCGGATTTGCACGGCCGTCAAACGTATACGTAAACTTGTGTGCGAATTGCTTTCGTAAGTAACGGTCGTTTTAGAGATATGTGTCAATTGTTTTAGAAGAAATGGTAGATTATGTCTTTAAGCTTGTTTTTTTTATTAAAAAAGCTGATGTTACAGATGATATTATGAGGGAAAGGCAAAACTATTTCCTAATTTTGACAGAAACAACTCCGTAGTTTGAGGATGGGTTACGCTTATAAATTTCATTCAGATCATCTGAATATACATAGGTACACGATGCTCGGTTTTTTCTCTATTCTTAACCTATATTGTGTTCGTATTAGTTTAAAAGTAATAATCTTTAATTCATTACATTTTACTGCCTTATTTGTTTTAATATAACAAGAATAACTTACAAACTAATTTGAGATCTAAAGACTACTTGCCTTTACTACTGCAGATGGACACCTAAGACTTAAGTCATAAATGCGTTTACGCTCGTACCCCCACCCCTTGTAATAGAGGAGTGAGGGGTATAGAATATAGATATTAATGATTATATGAATTCCGTATAACAAGGGACTTCACAAACATAAAATGGACACAAAGAACAACATAAAATATTGTCCCATGTGGGGTTTAGATCCACAACACTATGGCGCAGTAGGAAGCGGTGAGGCAAGCACTTAACCCGCTACGGCATCCGTGCAGTCATATCTCCAGCCCGTAGAAATAATTACTATTGCATTGAAAGCAGCTGGAAAAAGTTAGTATAGATGAAAATATCCAAATGCGTTCACTAATTCGCAGTTATTTACAGTACATCGGTACGGACGCGGTACTTCGTTATTTTGGGCTGCACGCCCGTTCACCGGAATTTCATTTCGGCCCCCGCTGCGAGCCGGCACTACAAAGAAAAATATACGTAACATGTTGGTTTGTTATGGGCTGGGCTAGGAAAGAACTCTTAGTGGAGGTAACTTTATTTTGAACTAGCTTTTGTCCGCGGTTTCGCTCGTATTTATGACGGTTATCGCGGTAAATACAGTCTGTGTGTTATTCTGACGATGTGTATGAACTATTTGATGCAGAAGCATCTCAATATGCCCGCAATAGTGAGGTACAATAAGCTGTCTGCATTTGCAATGAAAGGTGACCACTATTTTCCTTATACTTTTTGATGGAATAGGGAGTCAAACAAGCAAACGTATCGCCTAATGGTTAGCGATTACCGCCGCCCATGGACACCCGCAACACCAGAGGCGTCACAAATGCGTTGCCGGCCTATGAGGGATGGGGATATGGGGGAGGGGTTGGAGTATGGGCCTCCGGTATCCTCACTCACTCCAGGAAACACAGCGCAACGCTATTTCATACCAGTTTTCCGGTCCATTTATGCCGATGCGTCAAAAATGCTACTCTTACTCGTAAAATTTTCATATAATTTGTTGAGCGAATATAATATAAAAACTGTTGATATTAGGATAGGCGTGGAAATCTGCTACGCAGGTTTTAAGCCTAGACTTCAGCTCGAAGGAACTTTTTACAATTTTTTATCTAGATAGATATATATATTGTTACTAAAATTGTACTTACCTTGTGAGATATAAATAACTAAAAATTTTGGATATCTAACATACAACGCCACCTCAGAAGATCTTGTGTACTAGACAACTAACATAAATACATATATACTTATTTTTGTAAATACATACATATTGTTGCGCCATAACCAGATGAATCTCGTGTCCACTAGAATAATCGAGAACTGTCGAGGACAACGCCATCTAGTGTCGGAAAGCGCGCAACTGTGTGCATTATGACGATTACTCGACGCTAGATGGCGCTACAAGCAGCTCTAGAGTAATCTATTTAGCCTAGAAACATCGATCGAATGTTTTCGTAGTTTCGAGTAATTTCCACGGCCATATAAAAGCGGAACGTGTTGGCCGTGGGGACAGTATTGTTTCACGATACAGCGGATAAACATCGAAGAGATCTTCTAGTGCGACTAACCAGTGATTTAGTAATTTCTTAATAAATATTGTGTTATTTTTGGTAATTAATCGAGTACTTTAATTTATTTAATACCCAGCTCGTAACAATTTGGTGTCAGAAGTGGGATTAAAGTATGCCGGTTTTACCAAAGGAAGACACGGAAGGTATCCGAACTAGGAGTCAGCGCCAGCAAGAGGCTGATCAGAGGCGATTTGGAAGTGCACAACTGTCTACATCGGAAGATCAGCAGCCAGCTATGGAAACCACGCCGTCCACATCGGCAGCATCTCCAGATATCACGGCCCTAATGGCAATGCTCCAAGAGCAGGCCCGCCGCCAGGAGGAGCAGGCCCGCCGCCAGGAGGAGCAGGCCCGCCGCTTGGAAGAGCAACTGCAGCGGGACAAGGAGGAGCAGGCCCGCCGCCAGGAGGAACAGATGCTCTTGTTAAAAGGCATACATGAGACTTTCGGCAAAGAAATCAAGGTAGTGAAGGATCAGGTTCTTCAACACGAGAATCGTATCACTGAGGCCGAAACTCAAATTGCTGACGTGAAGAAGGCCTTAGGGAACCTTAAAGTTGGAGACGGAGCGGCGACTATAGTAACTGCTGCTCCTTCGGTACGGGGGTTCAAAGTACCGCCGTTTGATGGAACATCTTCGTGGTCAGCCTACAAGATTCAGTTTGAGGCTGTTATGACGGCAAACGGCTGGACAAAGGAACAAGCTATGACCGCGCTCACCTTGGGTCTTCGAGGCCAGGCTCTAACCGTCCTCGAAGCCCTCGGTAAGAAGGTAACCTATGAGCAACTGCTGGAGGCATTGGAGGCAAGATATGGTGACGCTCATCTGGAGCACGTGTTTCGTGCACAGCTGAAGGATCGTGCCCAACGCATCGGTGAAAACTTGCAACAATGGGCTCTAGAAGTTGAGAAACTGGTACGTAAGGCATACCAGTCTGCACCTGCGCTCGTTGGCGGAAATCTGGTGCAAGCTTTCATCGATGGCATTCGTGACCTCGAAGTTAGAGCTGCTGTGAGACTGGGGCACCATGAAACTCTAAAGGACGCTCTGGCCCATGCTTTGGAGGTGGAAGCTGTGAGACAAGACCATCGGTCTCATCGGGTCCGGGAGGTTGTGGCATCACCTCTGCGGGACCGATTTAAGGGGTACAGCCCTAGATGCTACGCCTGTGGTGAAAAAGGTCACCTTCGGTCCAGCTGCCTTAAGCGAAGCATAGGAAGAGAATACGAGCGGTTTCAGGAGAATAAGGCGGTTGATAGTACTGCCCGACAGCAGCAGGGCAGAGCTGCTGTGAGACTTGAGCACCATGAAACTCTCAAGGACGCTCTGGCCCCTGCTTTGGAGGTGGAAGCTGTGAGACAAGACCATCGGTCTCATCGGGTCCGGGAGGATGTGGCATCACCGGTGCGGGACCGATTTAAGACGTACAGCCCTAGATGCTACGCCTGTGGTGAAAAAGGTCACCTTCGGTCCAGCTGCCCTAAGCGAAGCATAGGAAGAGAATACGAGCGGTTTCAGGAGAATAAGGCGGTTGATAGTACTGCCCGACATCGCAGTGGAAAGTCTCACGGTAACGCAGACGCATTATCAAGAAGACCTTGCCTTGAAGACTGCAAGCACTACGCCAAGCAAGAAGTAAAGGACGCTGTTCCTATAAGGACGGTAAAGACGGACCTTAGCAACGAATGGAAGGAAAGCCTACAGCAAGCACAGCAAGAGGATGCAGATATCAAACCAATTCTCGAGTGGATTAAAGCTGAGACTCCTAAGCCACACTGGAGCGAAGTTGCATCGCTGAGCTCGACCACGAAGAGTTATTGGGCTCAATGGGATAGTCTAGTCATCCAGGATGGAGTCTTGTGCCGTAAATGGGAAAACGCTCGAGGAGACAGCTGTCACCTGCAAATGGTTGTTCCTAAAGCTAAGATACCAGTGGTCCTGCAGCTCTACCATAACGGATGTTCAGGAGGTCATATGGGAGTTAAAAAGACATTGTTAAAGATAAGGGAAAGATTCTACTGGATTCATTGTCGTGATGATGTTGAGGACTGGTGTCGCAAGTGTACCAGTTGTGCGGCCGTGCAGGGACCTCATACACGTAGCAGAGGCGCATTGAAATTGTATAATGTTGGTGCACCCTGGGAAAGAATTGCTATAGACGTGGCAGGACCGTTTCATGAAAGTGCAAGCGGAAACAAGTACTTCATGGTCGTAATGGATTACTTCACTAAGTGGCCAGAAGTCTTTGCCATTCCCAACCAAGAGGCATCAACAGTTGCAGATAAATTAGTGCACGAAGTCTTCTGTCGTTTTGGAGTGCCTTTAGAAATCCACAGTGACCAAGGAAGAAATTTTGAGTCTCAAATGTTTCAAGAAATGTGTCGAGTGATGGGTGCTCACAAAACCAGAACCACCTCTTACCACCCACAATCGGACGGAATGGTGGAACGATTTAACCAAACACTAGAGAGGTATCTGGCAAAAGTAGTTGAAAGTAAGCAAAAAGATTGGGACAAACACATCCAACCGTTTCTTCTGTCATACCGAAGTGCAGTCCACGAATGTACTTCCGTAACACCAGCTTTTGCAAACTTCGGAAGAGAACTACGGTTGCCTGCAGACTTGATCACTGGAATACCCCCTGATACCCCGCGAAGTATAACGGAGTACGCGAATGACTTGCGGAACAAGATGAATGACATTTATGAGCATGTCAGACAATCGGGCCAACAAATGTCTGAAAAGATGAAAACCCGTTATGACCGGAAAGCGAATAATAAGGGCTTCGAAGAGTGTTCGCTAGTATGGCTACATAATCCAGTTCGCAGTAAAGGGAGATCTCCGAAGCTACAAGCAAAATGGGATGGGCCATACCGGGTAGTCACTAAAATCAATGATGTTACCTACCGGATACAGAAGTGTCCAAGAGGCGCCCCAAAGATAGTTCATGTAGATCGACTGGCGCGATACTATGGAACCGATAATGCTCGGGACGAGCATGTCTTAGGAGGGGGCAGTGTTGCGCCATAACCAGATGAATCTCGTGTCCACTAGAATAATCGAGAACTGTCGAGGACAACGCCATCTAGTGTCGGAAAGCGCGCAACTGTGTGCATTATGACGATTACTCGACGCTAGATGGCGCTACAAGCAGCTCTAGAGTAATCTATTTAGCCTAGAAACATCGATCGAATGTTTTCGTAGTTTCGAGTAATTTCCACGGCCATATAAAAGCGGAACGTGTTGGCCGTGGGGACAGTATTGTTTCACGATACAGCGGATAAACATCGAAGAGATCTTCTAGTGCGACTAACCAGTGATTTAGTGATTTCTTATTGTAAAAAGTGTTCTTAATAAATATTGTGTTATTTTTGGTAATTAATCGAGTACTTTAATTTATTTAATACCCAGCTCGTAACAATATTATACATAGAATACACCCAAACTCCGAAACAAACATTTGAAGGTAATACAAAGGCTTGGTCCGACCCGGAAATCGAACCCGAGACTTCCTACACAGCAGTCGCATACACTACCACTGTGCCAACAAGGCAGTTAAACATAGAACAAATAGTTTGACTCATCACGCAAACATTATACATATTTGTCCTAGATAGATGTCGAAGCCACGACCATTATCAGTCAAGATCACTAACCGATAGGCCCATGGGATACAGCAGCCACTACCAGAATATCACTTTGCTGCTCCATTGACCTCTGCAGCATAAAAACCCATACTGAATAAATTCAAAGCAATCAGTTAACTCGCATATTATTGCACAATGTTATTCTACTGGAACGTCTCAAAGAAGTTGATTTCTCGGTAATGAAGTAATAGGCACAAACAAAGCGTTCCATTAAAGTAACAAGCTGTCCAATTTACGAGCGGGCACCGAACCCCACACCTATTGGTGCGACGTATTAACTCGAATTATCTAATAATGAGTGCAACGAGCGACGCCCGCGCGTTGCACTCTACCTATACTGCACAGATATGTCGCAGAAGATCCACCGAAAGAACTGTACGGTACAAATAATTACTTATTTTTTTACTGGTTTTGCAAAATGTAAAAGGGTTTTAGCACTTCGAGAAGATTTCTTTTATTGGCAGTCATCTGCCTGATTGAAACCCTGTAGGGGTCGTAATCGTTATTAGAGAGAATAAAGAAAGAAGTCAAAATATTAAAAAAAACACAATTTTAGTTATATAGTTGTGTGAAATATATACCTATGTATGTGATTACGGTTTCTCTTCCAATTGTGGTACCAACACACCATAGTTATCCTCAATAAATACTATCCAAAGGTAATCTATACAATTAAATTAAATCAAAGTGTCTGTTTGTAATTTTAAATTAGCAGCTTTGCTTGCTTGCATATGGCCTATAGGTATATACGGTTCTTACGAGAATTTTATATATGTTATGTTACCATCAGATTATCAAAACCGTTAAATTGTAATATATCTCGCGAGATTGTAAACCGTAACATACTGCTTACAATTTAAAGTATTACTTTTAGTTATATTATAATTTAGCGAAGTAAAACCGCACACGCTGATTGGTATGCATATGTCTCGAGCTGCCATATTTATTTGTTAAGTTGTTTGTTGCCGAACGTAAAGTATTTTTGTGATTGCAAACTGATTTCATGTTTAAAAAACCTCACAGCTTTAGAATTAGTTACATACAATTCTAGTGGCAGTAAAATTAGTGTGTAATTACTGTATTGCATAATAATAATATATGCTACTAAATACGGCATACTGTGAGATCAACCAATTAGGGATAGTCGGCAATTTGAGACAGTTTACAATCTCGCCAGGTAGATTATAATCTAACAGTTTTTGCAATTTTACGGTGACATATACTTCTCTGCTAAACCCAGTGAGGAGGGATTAGGTTCCAGTAACCTCACACACACATCAAAAATCAACAAGAATATATACAGATTTAACTCGGTATCAAAACAAGAATATAACAACATCATATTGTTTTACTGCAATTATCTTGCCGTGTCTTAGTTGCGTAGTTACAAAGCTGGGTGACGATACTCAGTACCTACTTGCGTGTGTAACTTGTGAGTATTAACTGAAAACAAGCTTTTGCTTTTTGGTTTTCAGTGTAATGGAAATAATTGGAAGGTTTACAAACATATTACTGAGTAAACGTACTTGTAACGAATCCTCTCTATTGTTCTACACGGTATTAAGGAAGTACAGCATCCTTTGTACAAATATGAGTAAAATATTAGAACTGGTCGGTGGTAGAATCTCTAACCCAAATTCGTACAAACTTTTCATAAAGCCTATGTCGCCCCGACTATTATAACGAATCTATTGACATCACATTGAATAAAATCGGTTCTATAGTTTAGGCGCTATGGACGAACATACAATCATACATAGACTTGTGGCGACCTCCACATACAACATAACATACTGCAGCGCCATCTACCGAAGTTACACTGAACTATGGAGCAACGTACAACACGGAGTAACTACCAATCCTGAATCGCGCAATAAGAGTTCTCGCGCCGATTATCATATATTATACACAACATCCCAACATCAACTGTAGGGCAGTGGCCCGCTAGGCATGATCACCTCACCTGATCGGAGGATCCTCCCTTTATGTTGGAGGGACATGATACCCGTTCCCCTACATACTTCCAAAGCTTTTCGTAGTAGGTACTTCGTAGTCAGATAAAAATACTAGTTAATTTATTTAAGTATGTCATAATCGTGGGAGAGCCACGCTTTGGCATGCATGGGTCGGCTCGACCGGAGTGACACCACGGCCTCACAGAAAACCGGTGTGAAACAGCGCCAGCGCTGTGCTTCACCGAGTTAGTGAGGATACCAGAGGCCCTACCCCAATCCCTATCCCCAAAGGCCGGTAACGCACTTGTAACGCATTTGGCGTTGCGGGTGTCCATGGGCGGCAGTAATCGCTTACCATCAGGTGAAAAGTCTACTCGTTTGCCACCTATTCCATAAAAAAAGTTATCAATAAATAATCTAAGAAGTAATACAAAACTCTTCGTCTGCTCGTTTGCCCCTATTCCATTAAAAAAAAACATTAATGTTCCTTTTCTGGTAAACGCTCTATTGCAGGACTAGGCACTAGGACATAAAGCCTGTCTAGGCGAGGCGTTTTTTCAAGGACGACCTGAAAAAACATTGTTTGAGTGTTCCCCAGAAGTAAAAATACTATACACACCTGGCTCTTGGGTCCGCGAAGACATTTCACGATATTTTTCACCTTATAAAAAAAACACCCACAACACCAGAGGCCTCACAAGTGCGTTGCCGACCTTTTAGGAAAGAGTACGCTCTTTTCTTGAAGGTTTAAAGGTCATATTGGTCCAGGAATACCGCAGGCGACAGTTCATTCCACAGTTTTGTTGTGTTTTTAACTACTTCTGTCTACTTCTTGCCATTATTTCTGTTTTCTAAGTATGATATGTGTGTATTTACAAAAAAAGGACATATATATATATATTTATACCACTTGTATAGTCAGTATAACCTCTGCTTAGTTTGGAAATAGGCAGCGATGAGTGTCAGATGTCCGAAACATTATTACTATTATTTCACCTTCTTCCATTATTCTTCCTGGTAACGATTACGATCTCTACAAGAATTCCTATCAGTTATTTTGCTGGTCAAGCAATAAAATACATCACCTCAAAGATCTTAAACCCTTTTGCACTTTGCGAGAAATGTGAGGAAGAAAAACGTACTGAATTTAGAATGACGTTCGCTAAAGGCCTTGAAGCTTGTTGTAAACAATAATATTAGTCCAGTAAAACAGCAATAGATAAAACATAAAAACAAAAATCAATAAAACAAATTATCCAGTATTTGAAATATTTGCACTGATCCATATTTACTATCGGATTTGCGCAGTAATGTATCGACGGACAATGCGGTAGACGGCGCAAATGTGACTTGTTTACAGTTTACACTGAAAATAAGCCCACGTGTTAATCCACAATTTAACAAGAAAAACAAGTAGTACTACTTACTGTCAGTTTCATAGCTTTAAAGCAATAAAATTGCTTTTTGCATATCTACTAGTACGATTGCATCATTCAAGATGTGTCACAGCTTTTCTCTTGTTTTTCTGGAATCTGTAGGAGTCGTCGGAAAATGGAATCGATTATGACAACGTAAACGAAATGACAGATGGTTCACACCATAAATATGGACGTAAAGAAAACTCACGTAAATAATACTGAAAAAAGTGTTCTTTTCAACCACTGAACATTTCTTCAACTGATAAATTACTTGATTACCAAACATTTGTTTAACTTTAAGAGGAGACATAATTTATTATCTTAAAAATATATCAAATTATTGCTCTCCAAAGTCACTCTGTGATCACGACCGATCATACTCGGCCCTTTTACCTTATAGATGCAACGTCAAGCTCTCCATAGTCAGTTTGAGACCATAACCATACTCTGTCCGATCTTTCCTTCACGGATGCAACGTTGAGCTCTGATCAATCCACCATTTTGATTGAAATCTCGGGGTATTGTCATGTAATACGGATGTGAATAACATCTACACTAATATTATAAAGAGGAAAACTTTGTATGTTTGTTTGTATGTATGTAATGAATAGGCTCAAAAACTACTGGACCGATTTTAAAAATTCTTTCACCATTCGAAAGCTACATTACCCACGAGTAACATAGGCTATATTTTATTTTGGAAAGAATATAGGGTTCCGTAAGATATTTGGGTATTTCGGACCCAAAGTGTAAAAAATCAACCAGATAAGTTACTTATTTTGCGTACGCTGCCTAAACGGTAAAAGATAGAACCATAAAATGTTCTAATTAATCGTAGATCTTATAAATATCTACAAAAAAATCCGCGACACACTATACCTATCTATGTCGAGTGAGGCACAACAACCATTTTTATATTTCAAAATTTTGAATTTTGTTTGGACTAAATTTAAACGCGTTTATTTTACTCATGCTATCAATCCTTATCAAAATAAATTATTTCATCACTAACTACAGTTTATGTAGATAATATTTGGTCTTTAAATTATAAAAATTGAACGTTTGGTTTTGAAGTTATGGCAAAATTAAAATATTACTAATAGGAGCGGAGCACCAATGAAGAATGTTTAAAAACGGGGGAAAATTTTCACGCTACGGGCAACATAAGACGCAAACGAGGTTGCGTGGGTCAGCTATCTATACTAATATTATAAAGAGGAAAGATTTGTACCTATTTTTGTATGTTTGTAATGAATAGGCTCAAAAACTACTGGACCGATTTTAAAACTTCTTTCACCATTCGAAAGCTACATTATCAACGAGTAAAATAGGCTATATTTTATTTTGGAAAAAAATAGGGTTCCGTAAGATATTTGGGTTTTTCGGACAAAAGGTGTGAACCAGAAAAGTTACTTATTTTGGGAAAATTTTCATGCTACGGGCTTTATAAGACGCAAACGAGGTTGCGTGGGTCAGCTATGTTTTATATACAACGTGTATTTAGTATCAGCATTGCACCCGTGCGAAGCCGGGGCGGGTCGCTAGTTATTTATACAATGGTGGGCCAATCTTACCAATCAAGAGGCTAAGTTCGGAGACAGTTTGGGTAAACCAAACCAATATTAATTAAGTAATTATAATTAAATATCCTACGTGTAACAATAAACTGATTTTAAGAAAAAAAAAATGGTGTGGAGATACTTGGATTTTCGAGGAATTTGATAGGCTACTTTTTAACGCAGCATCCGATACAAACGCGAGCGGAGCCGCGTGCAAAAATTAAATTACTATAAAAATAGAGGACTCTGTTGATTCAGTTGTACTCAATTAATTTAACAATCCAGTGATGCGTAGCGACTTCGCAATTACTGCATGTATGTAAGTGCGCAGTTGAAATATACTGGGTACCTAGTCCTGTTTTCAGTTCAATCTTTAAACTAATAGTTGCCTATTCCATACTAATAATTATTTATGCGTCATTCAACTGGTTAATAACATATTTACTAATGTACTTAATAATACCTTTTGTACTGTACTACGAGTACGTTTTAAATCCGTTCGGAAATTCGTGCCTTATGACTGCAAAATTAAATGTCATTTTAAATAGTTTTTATTTGCACTTTTACAGGTGTATGTACGAGTATGTACATAATATAACCAACTAACTATTTAGAGTCTTATATTCACTTTAACGAAATTTTCAAAGGATTTTAGGAGGCTCGATTTTATTAATATACTTAGATTTCCCGCGGTTCCGTCCACGTGTATATCGGTTATTATAATTAAGAATAGCCTATGTCCTTCCTGAAGAATCAAAGTATCTCCATGCTAAATTTAATTGTAATTAGTGCAGCGATATAGTCATGAAAGCATAACAGACAGATATAGTTACTTTCGAATTTATAATTATTACTAGCTTTCGTCTGCGGCTTTGTTTGCAGTTAATAAAAATATGCTATGTTATTAAATAATACCTCCAAGAATATGTGTACAAAGTTTCATGATGATCGGTTAAGTAGTTTCCACGTGAAAGCGTAACAAACAAACTTACAATAACATTTATATTTATTAGGATGGTATGAATTTAGTAGGCAGGAATTAAAGGACTTTCCAATGAATTTTTACTATAGCCAATAAATTATCCAGCCATTTCGTGATATGCTCAATTCTAAGATCCAGCTCCACATTTACCAGAAAAATGAAACTACCTATCCCTTGAGGTAAATATCTGTTATAAGCTTCAAGATAAAATAAATATATGAACCTTCATATGAAGTCATACAGTAAGGTAGCTACGTGCTGGATGCATAGGTACGTGGATATCGGTCGTACGTGAAAATGTCGGTTACCGTCGACGATAATATGACAAGGAATGGTGCAGTACTGCGCTGGCACTCTTTAACATACAATATAGAACAAAATTTTACTGTTCAATATATATCTTTACTAAAAATTCTCAGAGGAATCTAGTATCTAACCTTTTGAAATACTAATCATCATTATCGTTCAAAGTTCACTTAGAAATATGGTTTTGTAACACTAAACCCACCAAATTAATAATAATATAAAATGTCGGACATCTGATATGTAACGCCATCTAAAATTCTAACGGAGCAGAGTTTTTTTTTTTTATTTTTTTTTTATTTAATAGGTGGCAAACGAGCAGGCGTATCGCCTGATGGTAAGCGATTACCGCCGCCCATGGACACCCGCAACACCAGAGGCGTCACAAGTGCGTTGCCGACCTTTGGGGGATTGGGAGGGGGAATGAGGGAGGGGTTGGGGTATGGGCTTCCGGTATCCTCACTCACTCGGTAAAACACAGCGCAAGCGCTATTTCACACCTAGTTTATACTACAACTGATGTAAATACATAACTACTTTTTTCAGTGGGTCTCGAAGGCCAGCAATACACTTGTGACTCTTGAGTTGCAAGTGCCATTGGGTGACGGAGTTCACTTACCATCAGGTAATTCGTATACTATTTTACCCCCTATATAAAACAAACTAAATACGTATCTGTAAATCAAATTCTCCACTACCAAATAGTCTGAAAACTGTAACCGAATATTTCTGATGTTTCAAAGTGTTTTGTGTGAACACACACACACACACACGCCTTAATATTCATTAATTACTGTAGATCATACATGTATAATGTTAGAAAATTAAACGTTTCTATCAATGTGAGAACTAACAAAGCTGTGCACACATAATTTTACTTAAAGTAAATCTTTGTGTCTCTCCAATTAATTTAACAGTGCAAACACAATAAATACTGTTTAACAAATATTGTGAGCACTGTGTAATTGTCACGTTATAGTGTAAACAAAGGGTGGAAAACTGGCGTCAATGGTTCTACCGAAAAGTTACTGCAACGGGTTTCTAACCCACGTATTTAGGTATTTAATGCTTCTATATGTATACAGTATACAGAAGAACATCGTTGCAAAAGGTAGGTAAAGCTTAAAACAAACTCTATATCTGTACAAAACCTTTCAAAGAAGAGATCTATGTCCATCAGTGGGACCCGAATCGTGGGTCTCCGGATAGCCACGAACGCTTTGGCATGAACGGAGGGGCTCGACCGGAGTGATACCACGGCCTCACAGAAAACCGGTGTGAAATAGCGCTTGCACTGTGTTTCACCGAGTGAGTGAGGATACCGGAGGCCCATACCCCAACCTCTCTCCCCATCCTTTAAAGGCCGGAAACGCATTTGTGACGCCTCTGGTGTTGCGGGTGTCCATGGGCGGTGATAATCGCTTAACATCAGGTGATAAGTCTGCTCGTTTGCCCGCTATTCCATTAAAAAAACATTGGACTGTTAAGGGTTTAAGGTGTCATAATACTGATGTAAATTAGTAACATTTCAACTGAATGGCGTAGTGGTTTTTACTGTAACCTCGACTCCTCCTGGTGCCATGAGTGTTTTAGGTTCGATGAACACATAAGACAATACTATTTGTGATCTACAAATTATTTTTCTCAGTCATAATGTTCTTTGAGTCCGTTCGATGGATATTATTATTAAATAAACACTTGATTAACGGAGTTCAGCTTTCATCTATAACTTAAAAAGTTATTATCCACAAAATTATAGATACGTTACCTTTTGAGTTCCGCAGCTAATTATTATGATTAGAATGCTTTACATGTATTACTCATATTTATATCACAGCGCAGAATCTGTCAGACTATTTAAAATAGTTAATAGTAATGCTGCTTTAATATGGCAATGGTAATATTCTAGTCATGCAGTGTTGCCATATAGAGGATCTACTTATTAAGATTATTGATATCTATAACATGTGTATAGTTCAGATATAGAGAGATGGTTGATACACTGAAATCAACTATAAAATGTTATTGAACAATCCTATGACGGTCATGTTGGGCTTGTTACCATAGCACTGGCTCAGCTTGGCTTAAGTTTGACGGCTGTGTATGACATGAGTGAGGTTATTACTGCTATTAGTTAAGTTAAGGTCTAGTTTGCGAATACTAAATAACACTAATCAGAATATTTATAATACCATAACACATACATATATGTGCAATATTTCAACCATGACCATAGAGATGGACTAATTCAATTAAAATTCGCTTCTTGGAAACGTTAATCGCCTGCCATTGTGCAAGTGAGAGGGATACAAAGAAAGAGAGGCAGAAAAAATTTGCAATCATTTGTCCATCAAACACAATGGACACCGTTACCTGTTATAATGCAGAATGCTAAATAATTACACATTCGTATACAAATGTTCACAATATACGGTTCTGTATTGAAAATGACATACTTTTGAGAACATTGCACTGTGGTAAATGGTGGAAAATTTTAACCTTTTTTTGTTGATCGATGCAACGGTATGATTTCGGTACAGAGATGAGTCCGTGTGTGAGTGACAGTTACCGTGTTAATTCTTTGTTTGTATTGAACGGAGATAACTGTTGGGAAGGAAGATTGTTCAGAAATTTCGCTTGTTGCAGCTATACCGTTGAATCAGGTTGAAAGAAGATCGCACAATGCCAGTATGATTGGTAGCGAAATCTTTGAAATGACTAATGAATCTTTAATATTCAGAGACATACATTCTTGGTTCAAAGATAAAATTACTAATGACGCCACAATATAAATAGTTGAGTCCAGAATCTATAATTGATATATTATTATGACATATGGAGAGAGAAAAATCAAGATACCTATCAATGAATTCTGTAGATGTTGATTATGATGGTTTGAGAAGATCCACATTGCATCCTTGCGTATATGACATGTAATTATTTATAATAACCAATCGCGGATGTAGATTATGATCTACGTCGATGAGACAAAAACAGAACTGAAAACAAATCTAAGAAATTCATAGTCAATGCATTCATTAATTGACTACAGTATTGTTTACAGTTGTTGATTCATTTACCTCTTAATTGATTTGTCCCAGTTATTTCAAAAAAATTACCATATGCATTTCTGAAGACAATGGCTTTTAAACTACTCAGAATCTGTGTCATAATTTTTTTCTCAAACATATCACGATTTGGTGGGTGTTTCCCATAAAGTAATGGTTTGTTTCTATTGACTCTAAAGCTGAGTGCAACATTTTATATAATGGTTAATGGTTTCTCGTCAATGTTATAAATGACCCAATAAGATTAGCCTATTTATATATATACACAAACATTTTATCTTTTTAAATATGCTAATAGATTATATTTGCTACTGGCCTAGTATTTACTTATCACTTATCAAGTATATACCTTCTGTGGTATCAAAATTTTAATCCTTTTACTCATCACTCAATTTAAATAAGGACATATTTTCTCACTTTTTCGGAATAGATATGAATTTATTAAATGTAATGATAAGCATAACCGTAATTTTTTGAATGCAGCCAGGCTTCTGACCTTTCGTATCAGCGCAATGATTCAGTTTACTCTGAACGATTTATCAAAGTATTGTGTTGTTTCGGAGAAACCACAAGGTACAATTGTGTGCCGATAATGAATATTGTTTACATTATGTTGCGGTTTTTCTAATGAATTTTATTGTGAATTTTTGTTATTGGGATCTGTTCCTGTTTACATTCTAGGACTTCCATAATTCAATGTTTAAAATTGTGTAATGATTACGTTTAAACACTCTTTAAACTTATTTTTTTAATCAGTGACCTATAGTAATTGAGGGCTCGTGGCTCAATAGTTTACGTGATAACTATTGAGCCATGAGCCCTCAATTACTATATTAGGGTGACATAATTGGAATTATGTATTAACCGCATGATTTTGTGTTATGTAGTATAGTGTTTTTTTTTAGATTTTTTAAACAATGTTTTTATTTTTTTAAATGTGTGATTTTCTGGCGTACCTAACCAGGAACATTGTTAACATCACACTTAGACCTATAGGAGCCGAGGACGATTGAAAAGAAACGCAGACAAATTATATTGCGTGGGTTAGCTAGCATATTACATTACTATATTATCTCGTAGTACATAGTCTTCCAAATTTGAATCCAGGTCCGTTTTATGCAAACAAATGCGTTGCGGATCTTAATGCGGTTTCTTCAACGTACTATGTTCCCTGACGTTTCGAACCCTTTTCAAGGGTTCACGGTCACTAGGGGTTTGCGGTGTTAACGTCCCAATATATTAAGGTTTCAGTTAAATATAATTGTTCAGCATTACGCTCACTAAAATAAGATGAAGGCCGCTTTTATTTCTATATATACAGTGCAGAATATGGTAACCTCTCCCATACAAAGCTATTGGACTTATGTTGTAGGTTTAAGCGATCAACTCGACAATTCAAGCTGTGCTGAACGTTATGGGTTTGATCGCCATATGAGACAATACTTTTTGTGATTCGGAAAATAGTTACATTCGTATCTTGTATGTTTCTAAAGTCGTTATACAGGATAATACATATGTATTTTTTTCAAGTCCTAATTGAATCTAGTTATTCAGTCATCTTATCAGTTGTTTCGTTAGCTTTCTACTTTTAGAGCGCTTCGCTTCGGATACTGTATTTTTATCCTACTATGGTAAAAACTATAGAATAGTACCATAAAAATTTTACATCGCGGAACTACGGCTTTTCCAACTTGATTATGCGTATCTCTATATATCTCAATATTTACTGTTGTGTTGTAATCCTGAATCGCGCAATAGAAGTTCTCGCACCGATTATCATATATACAACATCCGAACATCAACTGTTGGGCAGTGCATGACATGATCACCTCGCCTGGTTGGAGGATCCTCCTTTTGTGTTGGATGGTCATGACATTCGTTCCTCTACACTGTTAATTGTATAGTATCGTATCGTTTGACATTTCTGACAACTTGCAACGAAGGCATCTTGGTAGAGTCTATGTGTCGATAATCTTGCTTTTTCTGTAATATTGTTTAATCGAGTGTCCTGGAACTCTTGTTTCATACTTTTTCAGCATCGTTTTTTGTTGTAGTTTGGTTTTAGTTTTGGAACGAAGTTCCTTATGGCGCGTTGTGTAAGGGGGCTAGACGGAAAAATTGTCACGACACAATTTGTTGACACGACACAATTTGTTGTGTCGTGTCAACAAATTACACGACGACGACACACACAGATATTTTCGTTTCGTCTTTCTATTTCGAACTTCGTTCCATCCGGGTGTCCCTTGACACCTCTCAAGTTTTTTACTTTTTTTATTCTGCATTAGAAAGGTTCCCCATTTTTTTTCACCTGACAACGAATATGCAAAATTTAAAGATGATAATGATAGATAAAGTGAAACAAATAAATAAAAACACATTCAAGTTTATGACATTATCAAATAAAATACGTCAGTAACTTCGATAACCTAGACAATACTAATCCGGATGTTATACGAAGTATAAAAATAGTCTTTAAATTAGGTATTTTAATAGCATACTTAAAAAGAAAACGCTTACGTCGGCAAAACTTGGCAATAAGCCCATTGCAACTGTTTATAAGTTGCCTAAAACATAACTAGCTTGAAATGCATAATATATTATCCAGGAAGTACATAAATCCTGCTTTTAGTCACATTAAAAATCTATTCTCTTGATACGAATCTATTTTTTATTAAATTACAAAAACTTTACAAAATACTAAAATTCTTAGCGATGTAACGGTTGTACAACATAAATTTGATGTAAAACGTGTTTGCAGGAGTGTCCAGGATCATTCGGACGGAATCCGAACTAATGCGCCGTCGGTTCATGCTGCATTTTGGCAAACTTTCAACTGTCACACGCATCGTGTGCGCTGACTGTGGCAAAACCAGTGTGCAGTGTTAGATATAATATTGCATAATAGTTTTTACAAGTATAGATAGCAGTACTAATGCCACTTAGAAGTAATTAACACATTAGAACATTTATTCAACCATGCATAGCATACACACACAAGTATATTCAAGTTTTTGTTGATTTTATAAAAATAGTAAAATAAAATAGCTTTGGTAATAATAAAACAAAGATAGGTGATAAGGCCGCCATTTGTACATGAGCAGTGAATTGAAATTACCCTTAATGTAAGCTGTATTAAAGTTTATTCTATTTTAAATTTATTGTACAGATATTATCAACGAAAAATCTCGAGAACTTTGAATAACAAATATTAATTTTGAAAGAGAAAAAAATAAAACGTTTCTTTTAAAATATTCAATTGATTCATTTATTCCATATAAGTAGATGTAAAAGACATTACCTCTTACCCTGAAACTTCGTTTTCAGTTTCCAAAACTAACAATAACAACATTGTGTATTTGCATTTAAGAAGATAATGTGTTTAACATCTCATTCTGAAACTTTCAATAAATTATTATTTGAGTAAACCAAACGGAAACACTTACCTATAGAAAATTTTAGGGATAATCCAAAACTGTGTATTTTGGTAATGTTTACAGTTGCGTGTATATCTTAATTATATTTTGAAGCTAAAAAAATTGTTTATTAAATAATTTTGAAAATCTTTTATATTGAAAAGTAGCTTTCGCAGAAACTTCCAGTGGACGCCTCACCCGCAACGCGTTGCAAAGGAATTCCTATTCTGTACTGCTCATATTAATCTCTTTCACATTTCCACGCGAAGTCCGCCATTATTGCCAAACGTACCGTCTAATAGTTGGAATTGTTCAGTTTTAATTAATACGTCATGGACCGTGATTTTAGCTTTGGAGCAGGGACTAAATGTCTTTATTATATTCTAAGAATGGAGAAGTTATGATTAAAATTGCTCACCGCATTTTGACACTGAAGTGCTTGATATGGCTCAATAGATACGACTTTTATTAACGCAGCCATTGACATTCATATAAACACTCATGACTATTAAGGGACCACAAGTATTTGCCAAATATAATATTGACCTTGTAATAGCAGACAAGGTTAATGTTACCACTTTAGAGATTAAACGTGAAAATAGAAAGTTTATTAAAATTGTAGATGTGAAAAAAGTTAGTACTGGAAAAGGGATGTTGGGGAATGCTAGATTTCGCGTAGATCAGGGTCGCATGTCTGTATCTCAAATTGGGTATTACTAGCATATTTAAGCACTCTGACTAAATTGGTCAGTACATATACCTACTTATGAAAGATGCAGATCATTTAAAAGTTATTTATCAATTTGTCAACAGATTTTCATGAGTGAAAATCATCATCGTTTCTGGATACGGTTGCCAAAACTTTGATATTGCTTACAATTTATGCAATTAATTTTACGTATTTAAATTTAAAAAATGAGATGTTAGTGTCCTACGAGTGTGTGTTTAAAAATAAAAAATTATGACAAGAAAGGCACATACTTCACTATGTTTAAAATTTATTTCTTCTACCGATTGTAAACCGATCACTCGAAAGATTTTAAAAACATAATGGTGTTTTTTTCATTGAGATTGATTCACTAATGAGGAAAAACAAAATAATCGTACTAATCATATAATTATTTGTTCGGGATGGGAATTGAAAGCAGCAAAGCGGTCAGACTCACTAACCACTAGTCCAACAGATTCGTCATATTTATAAATACCGTTTATTAATCCTCAGTATTGCTCAGCTACATCAATTACTCATTTGACAAACGTCAAAAAGGAAGAGTGAACGTAAATCGCATACAACCTTGGCCCGCGTTTACATTACAATCCAGAAATACATACACTTCCTTTTGATGTAGGTAAATGTATTCAATAGCGCCGATTGTGTGTGTGACCATAGAAATTAAGTACTCTTGGTAACGGTTCCTATGTCTCATCTTGATGGATAAACCACTAGAATTTGGAAGTAACTTTACTGGCCTCTAAATCGATTTGACTTATCTATACTAATATTATAAAGAGGAAAAATTTGTTTGTATATTTGTTTGTAATAAATAGGCTCAAAAACTACTGGACCGATTTTAAAAAATCTTTCACCATTTGAAGGCTACATTATCCACGAGTAACATAGGCTATATTTTATTTTGGAAAAAAAATTGGGTTCCGTAAGATATTGGGGTTTTTCGGACACAAGGTGTAAAAAATCAACCAGAAAAGTTACTTATTTTGCGTACGCTGCGTAAACTATAAAAGATAGAACCATAAAATGTTCTAATTAATCGTAGATCTTATAAATATCTACAAAAAGTCTGCGACACACTATACGGGGGAAAATTTTTCGCTACGGGCAATAACAGACGCAAACGAGGTTGCGTCGGTCAGCTAGTTAGTAAATAAAAACGCTATTCACTATTCCAAAATTAAATGCATATATCTGTTAAGGCTGTTATAAATACTGTTAGACATATATTGTTTTATTGACTACTTGGTCAGCGTACGTGACTGCCGTGCATGGTCTTGCAATATGTCTTGTTTTGCAGCGGTTTGCAAAATTGAAATTGGTTTGCAAAAACAAAACATATTGAATTAAATGTGTTAATGTTTTCTTCCGCTAAAGCTGCATATATCAATGTTTGAGGTTTGGGTTTACTATCGGGTATCAGATAACATCGGTAGATATCAGATGGGACGACGCAGTGAGGGAAATAAATACTAAAGACAAGTAACGACTTTGTTAATAAATCAGCCCAGTTTAGAGGTGAAGTACTATCAAAGTCTTGCCTGCTAAATTGATGCATGTTACAACTTTGCAGATTTAGCGTTCAAAACATTTTTTGGTGAAAATAAATTGTGTAGAAGTATTAGTTATTACTGTTTTTTTTGTTTTTAGTTGTTGGTTGTTTTAGTGGTTGGTTTTAGTGGTTGTTATTAGTGGTTGGTTATGGAGGAGGAAAAGAAAGTAGCAATATACTTTTGAAATAGATATGCACAAATTCCAAATTTACAAGATTACCCTGTGTCAGCAATTTCAATCCCAGTATAGTGTGGAGATTTGCCCAATTATATTTAATAAAGAATTTTGACGTTATAACTGGAGCTATTAGGCACACTATGGAGTTCTTGAAAGTGAGTAATTCAGATATATTAAGTAAGGGGCGTCAAGGGATCCTGAAGCCTTCAAAGTACAACTTGCTCAAATGCATTCAATAATTTCCTTTTCCTCATTAAAAATAACTTAGGGAAAACGCCAAGTACTTTATTGGAATGTGTTATATATAGTTCAATTATTTAATAATTATTGTGTAGTTCAATTGTCCAAGAAAAGTATGTGAAGAAATTAAAAATGAAGGTTAACATCTCTACCCAGAAAATTTTCATAATTAGGAAAAAGATTGTAGGTAAAGACTCTTGCAATAAGTGGTTACGCAAGTTATCGCTCTTTTTGCTCTTACATAAAGCATGCAGAAAGGGGTAAGGTGGATCTTAGAGCGATATTTTCAGTTTCAATTGTGGTCCGTCTCCATTTACGAATTATTGAAAAGCTTCACTTTAGACATAGTGTCTAAGAATTTACCGGGGAGTACTATTAGCATTGGGGGTGAAGAGCAGAAGAAAAAGGTAATCAATTAATTACAGATGTCATCTTTGAAAGAAGGACTTTTTTCTTTTCTACTTCGTCTTAAGTATATACAAATATTATCATTCAATTTAGTAATCCATAAGTGTGTTTATTTGTAGTCTGATGATCATAGGATATACATCGAAAAATAAAGTAATAGAATAAAAGTGAAATGAAAAACACTATACATTTAAATAAATTCATATGACGTGTGGGAAGTACGGTGTCGGCTAAAAATAGCCCACCCCAGCACTTCCTGCGGTTGTTGCAAAGGCGATTAATGGAATATGTCAGCAGAATTGCTATTCCGCTGTAGATATGTACGATTTAGCACTGCTAAGTATAGCAGCAAAGCGTAATTCTAAACGAACGTCAGATTGACAAAGTGGCCGAAGACGTAGTAAGTACGGAATTTGATTGATTATGTTTTGAATACATGTTGTTAAAAATTCTTTTGATCCAGTCAAAGTTTTCAAAACTAAAACTTATTTCAAAACCAGATGTTAGCATACTTAAGTGAAGTGAAAGAAAACCTAGAAGTGAAGTGACAGAGACGTGTTCTGTCTCCTATACTCTTCGCTGTATTTATAAACTCCATCTCTAATCAATTAACTTCATCCTACCATTTTTATGTAGACGATTTGCGAATATATACTCAAGCTCCAATTAACCAGCTATCGGAGGCAGCATCGGAGCATTCAATACAATCAATACTGATCTGTTGCGTATTGGAGAATGGAGTCATAATTATCGACTCAAGGTTAATTCTGTAAAAATACAAGTATGCGATAGTCTGCCATGAATTTAATTCAATGGCACCACCCTCGAGATCAGTAATAGCTCAAATCTTCTACATAGATGGTACTATATCTTGGGATCTACATGTACAGGGAGTCAGCCGAAGAATATTTGCTTTTCCCGCTGCTGAAGAGCTTCCAACTGCTACTAGGACTGCACTTGCACAAGCACTTCTTCTCCCAATTCTCGACTATGCCGATGTCAGTTATATGAATCTCACTGAAGCACAACTTGATAAGCTTGAGCGACTACAAAATTTCTATATACGATTGGTATTTGGTCTTTGAAAATATGATCACGTCTTTGAATTCCGTCAAATTCTCAAGTGGCTTCCAATTTGCTCTTGTCGGAATACTCATATCCTCATTTACCTTTATAACATATTGGTAAATCCTAAAGCCCCTTTCTATCTCAAAGAACGATTCAAGTTCCTCAATGACACACATGACAAATGTCATCTGAAGATTTAAGACTGGAGATACCTCTGCACTCTAGAAAATTCTATGACCAATCTTTTATGGTCGAAGCTGTACGCTTGTGGAATGCATTGTCGATAAACATAAGGAAAGTGCCAACAGTAAATAGTTTTAAGAAAGTGGTTCAGTAATTTTATACGTCATAACCGAGTCAGTCACGAATATGTTTAAATAATGTAAAATTAGTACAATTGAGCAACTAAAGATATTAGTATGTATGTGTATATGTGTTTGTATGTATGTATATGTATGTTTTTATATACATATATATAATAATTCTGCAATATTCATTATGCAATACATTTCGTTCCGTCCTAAGGATGCCTGGAAGAGATTGCTTTCGGCAATAAGGCCGCTTTTAAAACACATTATACATTCGTCACTTTCTGTACTCTCTTTTAAACCTGTAATAGGGTTTACAAATAAACAGTTTCTTAAGTGTTTTTTCTTCTATAATTTTAAACTAAATTAAAGTTTTAATGTAATAAGGTGTACTCTAGTAAGTAGTATAGTTTTCGAAACCATACAATAGGTAATGTTTAGATAACAATGCTTAAGAAATATGTATCAGGATATTGTTATGGAAGACAATCCACAAACGTCTTTTCTATTTCTTATAGTTTTCTAAGTCATTATAAGAAAAAAATTACCCAAGAACTCAGCTGATAGCTTCTAATTCTCTAAACCTTCGTGTTACCCCTGGCCCTCACTAAATACCTTTACCCCTCAACCCTGACCAGGTCACCAACCCTTATCCAATAATACCCGAGGTCGTTTCACTTGCGATCATTTACGTCGTAAACGCTAATAAGCCGATCTTTTTTTGTTTCGTCTGCCTTGTATCCTGTGCGAGCTATCCATCAATTTGTCTGTCTGTGTGCTCGGATAATTATGTTAGCGTCATGGGTGCAGCTTTTTCTTTATTTTTTGTTTAAACGAGGTTTAACTACTTACGTTTAAATAAATAATAACTTATAGAAAAAAATATATATATATAAATTAACTTTTGTGATGGTTAACATGTTCTGACATATTTTGTATTGACATAAAATGTAATACTTAACAAAACACACATATAAAAACATAAATACATTTAATACGTAGAATACTAAATAACTATGTTAATAAAGTTATTAATAAAAATAGTTCAATAAAAGTAATAGAAAATATTAACCCTGCAGTTGGCGCGTGGACTACATATGTAGTCCACTAACACAAAATCTATAATTTCTCTAAAATAATTAGTGTTAGATTCATGTGCCACTAGGTACTCTCAAATGAATAATCAGAGGACGCGCTTAGTGCCACGCAAGTGCCCGGTCGCATGTGCAGGTGTCACAGAATCTCCACAAAGTTTCTGGACTACACGGGTAGTCCACGTGACCAAATGCGTAAGTATTTTTTAAGTGTTTATTTCTATTGTTTATATTTATTTTATGTAAATATTTATATAAATACCTAATTTCAACTTCGTTTTATTGTGTTCTGTTGTTGTAAATTAACTTTTTATTATTGAGGCGTGGTTGAGTTATGGAAGTGTTTGTCGTCGTGACTTCCTCATCGTCTTGTGTAACTTGAGTAAAAATCGTTGCCAAAGTCCCTTACAATAAAGATAAAAGACCTTCTTGGTATTATGGACGCGGAAAGAAAACTTCCAACCTTGGAGGCGACACGTCGGGTAACGTAGTGCTCAACACACACACACCCAGCGCAGCGCGCGTCTTTTTTGTGCAGAAAATATTATTAGTATTTAGTTTTACCAAACACATAGGCTGTGATTTGGCTTCATTGATTGTATTTAGTTAAGAAAACTGTATTGATTACATTTAAGAAGAAATTAAAAAAAATCATTTAAATATGTTTTTATTTTGTTTTAAAAATAGACTATATAGGTAGTCCACACGACTAGTGCTGTCATTTACGTACGTAATCACTGTGGGGTTAAATCCTTGGCCGCATATTTTGTATTTTAACACATAAGATTTAGAGGCATAAGTTCTTGCGTTATCATCTCATCTTATCGAACATAAACGGGACTACAACTTAACTTGAAGCAGCGACTCATAAAATCAAAGTGCTCATGGTTTCTAATAGAAAAATTAGTTTTACGTAGTTTAATGGAAATTTATTGTTTGGAAGACACTAATAATAAACTAAGAACTTTCAACAATAATGGTGACTCGACTTATCATGAAAGAATGGCTAGAAAAGCAACATTGCAGTTACTACAAGAAGCTGGCTTATTACCTAAGAAAACCTCTGAGCTTTTGGAGGTTTCTTTCGTAGGTCATTGGCGTTTTGGCGGTCGTTGTTCTGATGAACTAAATAATTCACATATAAAAGAAAAATTTAAAAACAAATTGAACTGAAAAGACGACTGCTTTTTGATTAGCTAATAATTCATTGCAAATGGTAAATTACCGAATAATTGATAACTAAAATTGACAGACCACCCCTGGGGTAGACAGTGTACGCAATAGACCAGTAAATTGCATAACACAATAGTTACAGTTACGCAGAATAGCCGTTGACAGATTAATAAAAAAAAATGGAATCAAAGCAGTTACTTTTTCTTTGACCATTGCATGAATGTTATTACCATGACAATTTTAATTAGAAGTCCAGTAATTTCAAAATTATATGAGTTTCTAAATAAAAGTATTTACTCTTATATTACAGTGATAGCCTTTAACAGTCCACTGCTGGACGTAAACCTCTTCTTAGAATGGAGGTTTTGGCCTACTATACCATTCTGAGCAAACGGGTTGGTTCCCGATCGGATCAAATGTTTGTATGATCTGCAAATATTTGTTTTGGAGTTTGTTTGTTTTCTATGTATACTATGTGTGTATGTACAAAAACAAAAGTATGACTGTATTAATATCAGTTTTCTAGTACCCATAACACCAGCTCTGCTTAGCTTGGAACTACAAGGCGTTGTGTGTTAGATGTCCGAAATATTAATTTATTTAAGAAGTGATGCTGTCTTGCTTAAGTTGCTCCCTTAGTCTATATCATAAATAGTAGTAGGGACAACTCTGTGCTCTTAATTCACTTGTCTACAAACAATGGCAAATCTGACTGGCCAACAGTTGATGTTGGGATGTTGTATATATGATAATCGGCGCAAAAACTTCTATTGCGCGATTCAGAATTGATAGTTTCTTCGTATTGTAGTTTACTCCGTAGATCAGTGTAACTTTGGTAGATGGCGCTGTAGTATGTTATGTTGCTGTTGCGCTATATATGGAGGTCGCCACAAAAATATTCGCATCGGCATATTTTTCAGAATTTAAATTCAAAGTATTTCCTCTATATTTACCTATGATACTCGTATTATAATTCTTACTTTTATTTTGCTTATTTGCTTGCGGTATTTTTGGTCCTTATTATATCAATATAGTAGACACAAATTTGGTATAGATTATCTTATTTTTCCTAAGCCGCAAGCTACGACCTTTCTCATCCAATTTCGGTTTTGCAGGTAGTTTCCTCCAAACCGCAGATACCACAGAACCTTTCTCGTACCTTGCCACCATGGGTACCTAGATCTGACAGCTATGGCTTCCCAATAGTTTCCCTCACGCACATGTAATTTTAACCTGTATTTTCTCTACGTCCTTTTTAGTGGAGAGCCATGCGATTTGTTAAATGGAAAAAGTGTTTTGAGTTTTAATGGACTTGTGTGGAAACGACATTTTAATTTAAGACTAATAGAAACTTTGTCTCTGAATTTAGATTAAAATTTACTATTTTGAATGGCACTTTCTTTTTTTATAAAGACAACTCCCGCCTTAGTTATATATATCCTGTGTCGCGGAGGAATTTACAAACATACATGAAACCAGCACAAAGAACATGCAGACTTAGAACAACAATTTATGGAGCACACAAATGTGGGATTTGAACCCTCAACACTTGGCGTAGTATAATGTGGCAGGGCGACCGCTTAAACCACTAGGCCAACCGTGCAGTCAAAAGTAATACTGAAAATCAAGCGATGTATTCATGTTTTTATAGTTTAAATACTTATAAACTAAATAATATTTTTTGAGAATAAAGTAATGATTTATTAATTACAATAAGACAACAACACACAACACACATCATATTTGTATCGTGTGTGCAACTTAGCTGTCATATTTTTATCTTATTTGTTGACTCTAGCTGAACCTCGCGGTGTTACCTGCAGTTATTAGTTTACATATTGTTTTTTTTTCTTACAATTAAAATAGCCTATATTAATCAGTGATAATGTAGCATTCAAATGGTGAAAATTTTTTTAAAATTCGTCCAGTACTTTTTGAGCCAATTCGTTACAAACATACTTACATACAAACCTTTCCTCTTTATAATATTAGTATAGAAGACAAAAAAAATATTTAAAATACATTTCTTTATTCGTCTCCATTTAATGTTTCTATCTTCAATATAACTTTAAACTCTTCATAAAACACGTAAATTAAAAACGTGGTATTTATTGGATATTGTCTAGACCACCATATATATTACGGGCTTGCTCTACCGACGTGATAATAAGGCCTCACAAAATTGCAAAAACGTATCACCAACTGCACGCACTTACTTGATGTAGAATTTGAATTAACTATTTTTTATAACAAAATTTTCGACGCCAAACGCCAAACAAACACCCAAAGTGTATTTGGTAGACATTAATGTTAAAATTTGGAAGGGACTAAGTTAAATATGCAATAGAGTTTTTCGAAATCACTTCATAATTAAAACAAATTGAAAGTAACAGAAAAATACAACTTCTATAAAAACCTCTTTTTACAGTTGCTTAAAGAAACAAAACCACCTTCCTATTTGGAATCACCTCATTTGTTTGTCCACTCATACAATAGTTCAAGCAAACAAACGTTACATCACGCGGAACAGCCAACACTCAAGGATGTAACATAGAAATGCTTTCTGTCATATTTATGTGATGATTACCATAAAACAAGCGTACGCGCACACCACGCAGCTCTTCCGGATTTTTTCAACGTTACGCTCCGTGCGGAATTCCAGCCCACATGACATTGAACATTCATTGTCAATGCTTACTATCTACTAATAAAGTTGTACGTTATTCGCTTGTTATAATGTTATGGACAAACCATATGCACACAAGACTCTCCACAAGAACTGGTCCTGTTCCGCCCGCATTCAAAGAATAAAATATAAAAAACGGAGAACGACACAAGTTGGCAGCTTCGACCGGATTGATGCCACTGGCTCATAGATTCAACTGCTTACTGCTAACTGCCGAGCTGTTATCCAACTAAAGAGAGTATGAAAATAATTCCTGATCTGGTGTGGCATCGGCTACTACGGTATCCATACGTAATATAGCGCGACTATTTTGTTATATATGTGCTTTATATGGGAACAAAGACAGACTACGATACTAGAATATGACACAACAGAATAAAAAGTGACACCTTTTTTTTAAACATCACATAGATCGAAATCGTATCACAATCGAAAAGGTAAAGCTATTGCTAAAACACCTCGACTTTATAAAACCATTAAAAACATAGTTCGTGGAAAAAATTAACACACGCGAAACCGCAGCTACAAATGAGTATGCTATACAAAACAACAATGTGGCTATTTGTCACGCCATGGACTTAGTATGTGCATAATTATAGAAGCGAGGGTATGCGCTTGCGACATGTCATCTGTGTCAGGTGTGATATGAGAAAGAATATTATGAGACTGATATGGTAACTAGTCATTACGGAGTAACGTCATACAAAATAAATAGATCAACGTTACTATAATATACTTTTTAGATGTGTCATAAGGATTGTCAACAACAGCAATGTTAACTTGATATGCCAATCCGTTAGGCCAGCTTAGTACAGTAGGTCAAGATAACTTTGTCAAGGCTGTCCAGTCCTTGGCAGTGAACTGATTGATGATGTACCTAAGTCTTTCTCAAAATTTGACATTAGATACATTAGATATTGTTAATTTTGCTCATGCACATACGTGCGAGTATTTAATAAAAACATTTTTATTTTATTTTTTTACAGCGCCGTCTACCGAAGATACACTGAACTACGAAGTAACGCACTACACGGAGTAACTACAAAATCCTGAATCGCGCAATAAATAGTTCTCGCGCTGATTATCATGTATACAACATCCCAACATCAACTGTTGGGCAGTGGCCTGCCAGGCATGATCACCTCGCCTGGTCGGAGGATCCTCCCTTTGTGTTGGAGGGACATGATACCCGTTCCTCCACATGTCTATACGCACAGATTTATGTACATTAGTTGTCACCTATATATGAAATCAAAAGATCTTCTAAAGGTGATTTACAAAAAAACTACATTAAGCATTTATTAACTTACTAGCTGAACCCCGCGGTACGATACATCATATAGGTATCTAAAACGTTTCATATTCTTTAGGAGACCAAATTGATCCATTTTATAGCTTTTGCTTTGACCTGAAAATTTTCGTCACGAAAACCATTTTTTGGATTATTTTTCCAAATCAAAACCTCTAACTTAGCAGTCAGAATCACTATCCACTAGATCAATGGGCCCGTCAAGTGTATTATTTTGAGGTACAAACGGACACTTTGATTCATTGTTACTGTAGACAATCCATTAGCAAAAGCTATCAAAGTGCACCTATAAAAGCAATACAAATTAGTATCAATTGGTGCCATAAATAAAATGACCGATACCCCGATAACACTATTTTATTACTGCATTGTGCTTCAAAAGGATTCTTACTTACCGAGTACGTGTATTGAACCCTTAACCCGAAAATAATTATGGAGGTGCTTATCTGCACTAAATTTATACAGATCCTGGTGCGATCACGAAGTACACAATATAATGCTACTGGACAATTATAATTCTAGTCTAGAATTACAGTCAGAGTTAAACCAAGTAAAAGGATTTTGGGTAGGAACACCTGTACATGCATGCGTGCACACATGTTCATACCTATACTTTTAGGTATAGGTTTAATTATATAATTAGTTTGGTAACATAAAAGTTGTGCTATTAAAGTTGTCGTGGTAAGTGGGCGGTTGAATCTGTTACAATTGTTTTGAAGTAAAAACTTCCTTAGACTTTCTGGGTGAACAAAAATCATGGAACTCGCGTCATCGTCACCGAACACTTTCCATGAACTATATTTATTTACATCTTTTATTTAAAGAGCAAGGAGATTCATATTCAAGGTGAGCATAAACAATGTTTACCTTTTTTAAAAAGACTACGCCCGCATTAGGAATACTACTTTACCGTGGGAGAGCCACGAATAGGCCAGCTCAACCGGAGTGATACCACGGCCTCACAGAAAACTGATATGAAACAGCGCCTACGCTGTGTTTCACCGAGTGTTCCAAAGGCCGGTATCGCACTTGTGACGCCTCTGGTGTTGCGGGTGTCCATGGGCGGCAGTAATTGTTTACCATCAGGCAGGCAACATAAATGCAACGGACATAAAGAATACCCAAACTCAGAACAACAATTTATGGATCATATAAAGTGTGTCTCATGTGGGATTTAAACCCACAATACTTGACGTAAGAGAAAGCGGCGTGGTAACCGCTGAAACCACTAGGCTAATGTGTTTAGTTTTGAGTTGTCACTTCTGTCGGTACTTCTAACGATTACTTTGATATTTTTGTAACATAAGGGCGAATGAGTACACTTAATAACTATCGCTGTACATGGAAACCCGTAAGTCAAAAAACACATATACGTTGGCCGCCCTTTGAGACTTCTCTTCAGAAGCAAAAAAAGATGTATTAACCATGAAACAATCTTTCTATATTACTTGATATAATTACAGTGATGTGTAATTATGTCAAGTAACATTGCCTAACTTTTCTTCTTTTGAATTGCCTGATTTGTCTTCTCCATCAGACTTCTTATAATGAAAGGCAGACTCAACTTGTGACCAATACAGTAACAATGATTACAAAATTAAATTTAAACTAAAGAAAACTTTAAATTCATAACTTTAATGAATAAGGAAAGTACCAAATCGTATTAATATTCAATAACAAGTCATAAATTAGAAGACATTAGCAGAAATGATAGTTCTGTGATAGTGTTTTATGACGTCACAGTACGTTTCTCTGAAAATTGTTTGATACTTTCATGTAAATGAAATCTCATCAAAAACAAAAATGTGTAATGAGAACCACGTTCAATATTATGATATATGGCTTGATTGTTCACTTCAACGACAAAAGAAGTGAGATCTAAATGGGTTCCAAGTTCAATGGTCAGTCCTGAAATTTATTTATAAAGACATAAAATATTTTATAACAACTTAAAATATCATTTCTTCTTAAAAATTACTAGTTTCTGATTTATTCCTATGTATTCACCCAACTACCTACCTGACTGTCCAAATTTGAACTTTCTAGGTCATCTGGAACTAGGTTTTAATTTTGATCTATAGGTGTGTCAGTGATAAAAATGAGGATTTTTGGACGTTAATATCTAAATAGCCGTTTGAAGTGTGTTTATAAAATTTAAAGGACGTATGTATCTCGCAAGTCTAAATATATGAGCCAAATTCGACATGTCTATGTGAAATAGTTATGAGGGTGTCAAAAGTGGCTCCCAATGGCTCGTGTAATATAATTTACACCATACTGCTCAGCTCTGTTAGCTTGAATTTCACTTGTCTAGATCAGATTTTATACATTTTGATAATTCAATTTCATATTTAGTTGAGTAATAAGTTTCTTCCGTTGAATTTCATACTGCAGTGGCGCAAACCCCATATTTTGTACTAGCTGACCCACACAACCTCATCTGCGTTTCATATTGCCCGAGGCGTGATATTACCAAATAAAACGTTGTAGTGAGTCAACCTCAAAAGATATACATTGTTTTTGTAAAACGATGTGGACAGCTGGTCCCTGAGTTTCATTAGGACTGAGGGTGTAATTTATTTGTTCTAAAGGAATGCTTATATTTTCACATGTCTGTGGCAACTTCCACATATATTAAAATTAAGGATATATTACAGTGCCGTCTACCGAAGACACACCAAACTAAGGAGTAACTAATACTGCATAGCGATACAGAAATTCTTTCGCTGATTAACTTCTATAAAAGTTTCCAACATCAACGCGGTCCGTTAGTTATGGTCACCTCACCTAGTTAAAGGCCTCTTTATTTTGAAGGGACATAATACTTGTTCCTAAGCAGGTGTGTTAGTGTAGTGGCTGTGGTGTCCATTAAACAAATCATTACCCATGTGTGAGGTAGCAGTATTTATTACTAACCTATTATAATATTAATAATCATCAATTTAATACGGTACAATAGATAAATTACCAGTTGAACGTATATAAATGCAAAAACATTCAAGTTCTTTCCAAGAATACCTACTAATTGTTGTTTGCTACGGTATTATTAATACTCAATAAAAAATATTCTGTAAGAAACATTTTGATAGATAAGTAATTCTATTAAGTTTAAATATTAAAAGAATCAGTTGAATAAAAAACCAAATGCATTGCGACTCCTTTGAAATAGCTGTCATTAATCGCCATTTTGTCGCTTGGTGGAAGTGATAAAATTTTTAAAGAAAAGTTATCGCGGTTTTTATTTGATATAGTTGATATTTTATTATTTATCAGCAACGCACTTGTGATGCTGGGGGTTGGGGGTGTCCATGAGCGGCGGTAATCGCTTACCATCAGGTGATACGTCTGCTCGTTTGCCACCAAATCCATAAAAAAAACAATGAAGAGTCTATCTATCTACCTAGAAGTTACAAGTCTTAGTTAATTGTTAGACAACAGCCATAAATATTTATAATATATAAATAAATATAATCTTTTGTAATATCTCATCACACCCCAAAATACATTTACCAGTTATAAAGGAGCTGATGTCCTTCAAACGTACTGGACTGGATTTAGTTGCGCGGGTGTCCTTGTGGTTTGAGCGATCGCCACGCCTTCTAGTGTGCCAAGCGTTGTGGGTTCAAATCCATCATGGGACAACAATCTATGTGATCTCTAAATTGTTGTACTGAATTTGAGTATTACTTGTGTCAGTTTTGTATTTATTTGTAAAGCCCCCCACAACATAGGATAGCATTTCAAATGCAGGAGTTTTCTTTTTAATAAGGCATAAAACATCACCTAAGTTACTGTATCTACCAAAAGCCTATGTGGGATTGTAGCTATAATCTTTAACAGAATTCTTCTGTTCTTATTCTATTGACAAATGTAAATAATAAATCAGGTAATGATGGTATCTGATTTACGAATAAAATACTTATAACTTTGAAATTTTGAGAAACTATTAGGATCGTTTGCAGAGATATCAAAAATTATTTCTACATTTTTAACCTAATGAAAATAAGATAAAATTAAAATAAAAAATAAATTTACATTGAGCGACAAATTGTACAAGAAAGCAAAAATGAAAAAAAACGGTAAAATTTTGTAGCTTATACCACGATACTAACCACAATTAAGTTGTTAAGCTCATCAAAAACATCGTACTATTAAAGTACGTTTAAGCCGGTCATTTTAAATATTCAGTGAGTGTCCCTGATCCAGTTCCGATTGCTGGAATTAATCAGCATTTCCTTAATGAGCCGAGCTATGTTTCTTGATTTAAATCATTACAAGTAAATTGAACACCGCTATTCATTTTTACAAGCGTACCTCGTTGGTATAACGATTAGCGTATGCGACTGCCAATCAAGAGGTCGGGTTCAATTCGCGGGTCGGGTCGTAAGTTTTGTTCACACGAAATGGTACGAATATGGAAGTTTGATAGTGTGCCCCGCCAGTGCTTCGGAGAGTACGTTAAACCTTCGGTCCCGATTGTCATGAACATTAGTCAGCACATTTTTTATTTTTTTTATTTATTTATTTATTTTTTATTTTTTTAAGGCAACTCCCACATTAGGAATAAACATCCTGTGTCGTGGGGGACTTTACAAACATACATGAAACGGACACAAAGAACATCTAGACTCGGGACAACAATTCGTGGATCACACAAGGTGTTGTACCGCGTGGGCTTTGAACCCAAGACACTTGGCGCAGTAGCAAGCGGCATGGCGACCGCTGAAATCACTCGGCCAACCGTGCAGTCAACTCTTAAACCTTTGCAGCTGCGAAGAGATATCGTCTTTATAGTAGTCCTTCGCCTGTAACATGGGGAGATAAGTATTGAAATAAGTACAAGTGATTTTAATTCTAGAATGTAAAACTGAATAGATAAAAGCAATCTGTAAAGTGTGTTAAACCTCGTACTCAGTGTCAAAATTCAAGCTTAATCGGCGTAGAACTTTTTGAGTTCTTCAAGCGAATGCTAGTCATTTTATTAATTTTAATTTAACAAATGTAAATATATAGGTTATAATTTTCTTAATTCAAAAATATAGAGAAATCCGCCTGGTGAAAAGCTCAGGACTGGTAATGCTCTGTTAACAGTTCTAACACCCTTCGGTTTTAGAATTCAGCAATCCCCGTCTCTCAATCACCTTAAATCATCTCAACTAAAAAAACCAGCTCGTAGTGGGCTTTTTAAATAACTTTATCTTTATGCCTCTGCAGAACTTCTTCCAGCAGTGATTCCGATGGGTGACAAGATAGATTGTCTTTAGTTGAAATTTAAAAAAAATATGGTTTACAAGGAATATCTTTTCTGCCGTATCATAATTGACTTAAACAGAATAACAGAACAGAGTATTTGTTCTTTTTTGAAAACTATAACTTGTAAAAAAAATTTTTTCTTATGTATAGCGCTGCCAAAATGACTCTACTCTGCCTAACGGAAAGCATGAACAGAATTCAAGAGCGGCGGTCACCACACTCATTACGAATGCAGACAATACAACAATGCAGCATGGTGACCAGATGCTTCTGCATCATCTGATAAAATGTATAGACTATCTCTAATTGAAAGTAGAGATAGGTTATTGAAAACAGACTATTAGAAAATGTCTTTTCAATTATTCCGCTGCAACGAAAAACTCTTAGTCTTCAAAACTCACCAAGAATTCAAGGTAAAGACAAAAAGAAACCAACATAAACTGTCATCCAAAATGAAATATTCGAAACGAAATTCGAATGCAATAAGAAAGACTATAAATACAAGCCACTGTACAAGTCTAGGGAAAACGTACACTTGATGTGCTATCCATTGCAATTATCGGCGGAAATATACCGTTATTATCAGACAATGGTTTCCTAAATCAATCTCAGCCTTATTCCAATGAAATAAAGACCACTGGAATGAAGACAATGGTAAAATATGTTTGTACTTGTATAAACAAGGGGGTAAATAAAGCATAACATAAGGCTTCGCAGTGGTTGCCATGCGAAATACCGATGAATAAGTAATGGGACACGATAGATTGAATAACACTATTCTAAAATCGTTAAAGCTTTGGAATAATAACTATGTTTTGGAAGGCCATTTTGAGTGGAGGACTACCATTATCGAGTTACTGTATAAAGTGCATTTACATCTTTTACTTCGAGAGGTTAGATTGAGACACTTACACAGGTAGGTATGGATGGTGAACTGTTGCAGTAAACCTAATTTATTTCTAAATTAACATACTCATGTGTTTCTAAATCTATATCTACACAAATAAATAAAATTTAAATGTATGATCGTAATTTCAAATTAACAGCTTTTCACTAAATGCATAAGAGTGTACTCGTATGTACGGTAAATGCATAAAAAGTTTTCTTTTTAATTTCTGACTGTCTGTTTATTTCGGGTAATCTCTGGAACTGCTTAAAAGGTAAATCGTCTCGAAGTGTTAAAGAAATAACCGCGTTTAACACTCTGAGGCGAAGGTCGTACTTATTAAAAACAAATTACACCTACAGAACATGATCCAGTTCATGCCACAATATATATTGTCTTGGCTCGAAATGAATTCCAAGATCTATGTTAGGACAGAATAATGTCTAAATTACAATTAACAATTTTTGACAAATACAAGAAAAAATAGGAACAAAATTATTAATCTTAATGGTTCAAATATTAAAAGTAACAATAAGAAGCATCTGAACTTTTTTAATTAAAACTGATAAGGTTCATAGTTCAGATTTTGCACTTAAGGTGACTTGTTGGAGCTGCACCAGGATAAGTCTCTCACAGACAGAATATTTGAGTGACTATACATTCACTGACAAGACTCAGGTAAAACTGGGTTTGGTTCCCTGCAAAGCCCTAATATTTATAGGGTCGAGCCGGCCTATTTTGCGAAAAGCAATGCTTTCGCAAAATGGACCAGCCGGTTAATACACAGAGGAAGTTTATCTAACGAAAATAGAAATAAAATAAATCATAAAAATAAAACATTAAAAACATTGAAATGAAACGAAATAAAACGTTGACCTCAGTGTACCGAAGTGCTTCGGATTATTTGAAATTCACATCACGTGGGCGTCCGCAATATACTGTGACAGTTTAATCTCGACAGCATACATTACTACGTTCAAGGCTACACACTAGTAGCCAAATTAGTAAACATACTATACTATATGGATGCTAAATAGATACATTAATACACATTAAGGCAGGCCTTGACGTAATGAGATGTTTTACGTATTCAATTTTGAATTTTTAGTTTTTGGATTCAGTTTTTTAGGACTATGATTTTTTTTAATAAATATTTGATATAGCGAACGAGTAAGTAGACACACATATATATACACATAACTTATGTTTAACGGTATAAAAAAAAGTGAATGGAAAATATGTATCTTTTTCTTGCTAACGATCTAAGAAACCTGACTAATCCGTAAAATCCATATAATTATAGTAAAATCATTTTATTATAGTACAGGATCCCACTGTTCGATTACAGTTATCTATTTTTATGAAATCAATTTTAAATTAAAGTTGAGGAAGTATCCTATGGATTTGTGACAGGTTGCCTATAAAAAAATAGCCACAATTACCTTTAATGAATTTTTTGAAAATTTATTTGATAGTATAAATTGTAGCTATATGTTTGTCATAAACGATCATGGAAATCAAAATGACTGTTAAACGTCATTATTTTATGTTCCATTACTTGTTCTTCATAAAAATTTAATGAACAAATAAAGCAACATCGATGTGTTTCTCAGCCGAAAAAATGTTCATCATACTCAAAAATTTTAGATTTAACACTAAAACTACATCTACACCACATTGTACTCTCGTTTACAGCACGTAACAATCCGTGCATCTTTTTCTTGCGTTCAACGATACCTGAAGGGAGAATCGTTGATTGAAAGTATGGTAACCTCTGCTTTGTCATTTTTAACTGGTAATCATGGATTGTAAACATGAAATACAAAACTTTAGTTTTAATTAAAAATTTCTAAAACACAGATGACTGTAAATAAGTAACAATAATAAACCTGTTTTCATCTGGCAACCCTAGCGTTGCGGTTGACTGAGAGCTCGCAACCATTTTTTTTTCTATTCTTTATTTACATCATTTTCTATAAAATGACGTAAAATTTATAAAAAAAAACATATAGCTGCAATTTATGTTACGAAATTAATTTTACAAAAATTCATTAATGGTAATTGCTGCTTATTTTTAAAAGGCAACTAACCGCTAATCCATTAAATACTTCCTCAACATCCATTTAAAATTAATTTAATCAAATTACCTAAACTTACAGAATCAAGCAGTTGGACGTTAGACTATAAGAACACTTAAAAAAAATGATAATCATGTATTAATATGTGAATGAATTTGCTTCAATTAATGAGGATTGTCCGACGCGTGTGATTTTGTCTGGGTTTCACAAAAAGAAAAACATTTACCATTTTAGTCATAACTTTTATTGATTGTCGAGTCCTATTGGTCGTTACGTGTTGTTATGTAGCCTCAGTAAATGAGCTATCCAAAACCAATTATTTTTATTGGCAAGATAGTACATACTACTAGTTAAAGAACAGCCTAATATTTACATCCAACTAATCTATGTAGACCCTAAGACCCTAACCCTTGATATAGCTATAGCTGTACAGACTTGCCTACTTTGCACTGATTTTATGGCCAAATAATACCACGTTAATTACGTGTCTCTATACATAAAAGTGTGAGAGTACTTAGTGTGAGTGTTTTACGCATTTGGAGTGCCAAAAAGTTAACATCGTAAGACTGTGTCAATGTCAGTCAGAAGTGAGTGAACGGAACGGTGTCATAGCAGTGGTATGTACTACTTAAAGTGTAAAGCTAGGACGCAATAGCTTTACTCCTGTTCTCTATAATCACCTCGTCCGAAAGATGTTTACTGCTAGTCATAGTTCAAGTCCCCACAACAAACGGTCCTGTGTTGCCAATATCCAACGTTTTCCCTTCGTTATTATTACTGGTCTATAGACACTATAGTGTGTATACATTTGATTTATAGTACATTCATACTCTAACACTATCATATATATTTTGGTTCAAAAATAGAGCGCCCGGTCACTTCAAATACCGAGAAATTTTAACTTAAGTTGCAGATGTCGATAGGCACCGATACCCACTTACAATCAAATAAGAGCTGTTTGTCTCTCACAGCACAAAAAGACGGTATTTCTGTCTAGTGATTGGTGGAATGTCGAATGTTGACTGTCCATCCTAAAAAACTGTACTTTCAAATGCAATTATTTTTTATTTCTGTGATCCAGCCAGTATTTCCCGAAGTTAGGACGTTCAACCAAAACACAAATTCTACTTTACGATATTATTACAAACGTCAACCGAATGAATAAACACGAACAAAATACCCTAATAAACAAGTATTAAAAGAAAATGTTATTTTGAACCGTAACGCGTTATTTGTGTATGTAAATCAGGCCAGATTATTTATTACAATATTTATTCATTTAAATTTCGAAAAGATTGAAAAAGTATAAACATTTCGCCTCAGGCTGTGTGGAAACATTTCAATTCTAAACTCCTAATCTGAAACAAGGTATTGTAATACATTCAGGAGGCAGTGAGTGCAGGAGAGCTCATCGACAAATCTTGAAACTGACATATAGGAATGCTAGATCTTTATAGCTTACTAGTAAGTTTTACTGAGCAAAAACACATCCACACTTGCATTTCACGATTAGAAAGAATAGGGTTTAGGTTTTAAGGAATTAAAAGAAACTCATATAAACAATAAACACTGACACGACTGACAATACTATGAATCCACCCTTAGTAACACAAAATCACTTCCGCCTTAAAATATTAAGTCCAAATTCTTACGTAGGCTGTGTGAAATACTAAGCACTGGACTGAGCTAGAGGTTGTGGGTACTATACCCATTCGAGAAAAATGATCGTGTGAAAAGCCAACCCCAAAATCCATCAGAGTGGCGTGCAATGCAATGGACTGCAATAGGCATCAACCTGTTGCCGTCCACTGTGAGTCCATGGCTTGGGGAGTTCGTTTCAAGTTTTCCTTTTATTTACAGTAATCTTGACCTACGTAGTTAGCTACCTTAGTCACCTCTTACGATGCTTATGGGATGAATAGGGTTGATTACACTTCTATTCACCCATCCAAGTATTCATAACCTATCACCACGCGGGCAATAGAAACACTAAGCAAAATAGCATCCAAGTATACCTCTACCTTTATGCATTAAGAATATTTTAACCTCCATTATGCATTACAATGATATATTTATAAGGCCGCGGGATGCTCCGAAAATGTATTTTTTATTTTGTTTCGTGTCGTAATGAAAATGTACGAGGCCGCGAGAAAACTGTTGGGAATCCTGCCATATCTACTGAAAATATAACCCGCGCGATGGACCAACTACTGCCAAATACTTTTACGCAAGAATACGAAAGTGATTTCGACTTTTATACCTTATAATTCGAGTTTTTTTTGACGACATTTTGACGTCGACGATGACAAACGTATTCCGGAGAAAAAACAGAAAAGTTATTGGCAGCGATTTTATTTCACTTTTTATTAAGTGTTTCAATTTACAAGATATTTCAAGATTTTATGTTATCCGTTTTAAAAAAAAAATTAATGTCAGTCAATAAAATTTTTCAATAATCAAATTAGTTTTGTTTTGTTATATATTTTAGACTTATAAGTGTTGTTGGTATTTTGTCAGCTTGTTTGTATGTGAAAGTGTTCACATATTTTTATGAAAATAAATTACATGTTAACTTATAGTTTTTTACTATATGTTTAACATATTGCACATATATTACATACTAGCTGACCCACGCAACCTCGTTTGCGTCTTATATTAGCCCGTAGCGAGAAAATTTTCCCCCGTTTTTGAAGTATTCTTCATTGGTGCTCCGCTCTAATTAGTAGTAGCGTGATGATATATAGCCTATATCCTTCCTCGATAAATGGACTATCCAATTCTGAAAGAATTTTTCAAATCGGACCTATGGTTCTTGAGATTAGCGCGTTCAAACAAACAAACAAACTCTTCAGCTTTATTATATTAGTATAGATTACAACACAATCTTAAATTATTAATACAAAAAATTCTCAACAACGATTTCTGTCAGTATAAAAAAAAGTTAAAAAGTCATATTTATAGGCCAATAATAATACGGGTACTTATAAATCACTTGGACGATTGATTTAAATCTCATAGTCGATGCAGCCAATGTCACGGCAACTATCCCATATTTGGAACGTGACGGGAATTTTAGTGAGCTTTCGTCGCCGACGCAAGTACAAGTACGTGCAAAATCCACTTAATTCTACCCTTTTACGATCTAAACGTATACTCATCTTGAAGAACCGTAAACGGACTTAGAAACATAAATCTATATGTATGAGAGTTTGATTTGTTTAAATGTTTTTTAAATACAACTCAAGCAGTAGGAATAAAATCTGTTATGAGGGACCTTGCACTCATTAAAGGCCTAGATTTTGTCGACTATTATTATTAAGGTATCACCTTAATACATCACTTTTAATCTAAAAATCACTATGTATTTGTAAATAATGTCAGAGGGATATCCATGTGTATTTATCCCTTTCACAAAAAGGGTGTCGTTTTCCAATGCATTAGAAGACAGCATTAACTTAAAGGAACTTTACAGCTACCTTCGACTTTCTCTGCCGTACCTTAAATAGGATAAACCGTGAACATACCCTTACATTATATATGTGGGACATAAAAAACCATCAAAACACACCACCAGACATACAGGCGTATCGGTATATATTTTACATTTGAATTTCAAAGTTCAAAGCAAAGCTTAGTTTTTATGCACAGTTCTAACAGAGCTTACTGTGGTCGGTCGGTAGGTCTACGTGACTCGACTTGTTGACAAATTGGCATAGATTATGGGACAGATAGGACGATACAAAGTGATGTTTAGTTTATGCCTATGTCATGTAAAGTAATACACGTGATGACGGATTAAAAGTATGGAGTATTACCACCTTTACTCATCCCATGGATGTCGTAAGAGGTTAATAAAGGACAAAGGAACCTATCTGGTAAAAACTTCATTGCTCAAGAGTGGACTATGACCAGCAATATTCTATTGAAGGCTGTTTATAATGATTATAATGTAGGGCAATAATCTATCAATTGAGAATAGTCGCCAAAGTTGGGGTTATATGTCTAATATTGAGGGATTGGTAATTTAAGAAAAATATATTTCCTTCTGTCCTGTGTTTTTCATGTTTTATTCATTCTTATATTTCTTTGTGTTATATGAACATGTAACGACTTTTGCCTAAATACTACTCTTTAGGCCAGAAATACCTAATCAAATCAAGCCTGTTACTCTTGTCTAAAATAAATTATCAGAAGGGCTAGTGATTATATATATTCATTTATTTAAACCATATAAATAAAATTCTTTGATCAGTCTTCGTCAGATTAATTGATTTGTTTATTTTTTGTTTTATTAAAAGACAACTCCCGCATTAGGAATATACATCCTGTGTCGCGGGGGACTTTACAAACATACATGTTACGGACACAAAGAACACCCAGACTCAGGACCACATTTTGTGGATCACACAAAGTGATGTCCCACGTGGGATTTGAACCCACGGCACTTGGCGCAGTAGCAAGCGGCGTAGTGACCGCTTAAACCACTAGGCCAACCGTGCAGTCAAATTTATATATAATAATAAGATTAAAATGCAACAATTGTATGGCACATTTAGGAACCTACGAAGAGAGAACTATATTGTCATGGAATCATCGAAGCCTCTCGAGAAAGAAAAGGTTAAGCTCTGTAAATATATTATTTACAAATATAATAAGATATGTTATAATAGTAACATACACATACATTATTATTTCATTTAATTCGCAAAAACATTTTTAAATATTTATTTTTGGCGCACCTACACCACTTATGGCTGTTAATCTATGTCAGTCGAACCCATATCGACTACAAATTGGGCTGACTCCGTTGCCGTTGCGAAAGAAAATAATATTGTTTCTTCGCAAATATTTACCCTTCCTTTATTTCGTGTGTCTTTACAGCATACGATATACGACCCTTGAATATTGATCACAATGAATTAGACAACTTTTAATGTTTATTTGTTTACGTGAATGTTTCTTACATACATATAAGAGTTTGTGTATTAGGGTAAAGTATACAAATACGCAAGTTAAGGGTTCCATTGAGTTGTCAATACAGTAGCGATCATATTTTATAGAAAAGTACTTTCAATTTTGTGTGTACTAAACCCAACTTGTTTAATTAAATAAAGTTTTCTTTTATTTCGTCTGAATTTTTTTAGGTTTTCACTCACTTTCTACATTTGTTGTATTTATGTCTTTGCAGTTATATCACGCAGAATTGATTACTAAATTTATTGTTTAATTTGTTACAACTCATATCTTAAAGAAAAAAATGTCAAGACATAACAATATTAAGCACTTACAATAATAATCATTTGGCATCTAAACTTGGTTCTGTAAATCTCAATGAAATGTAAGAAGTTCGATGTCCGTTGAACAGAGATCGATAGTCGTATCGGCAAATATAAAAAGAAGTTAAGCACTACACAGATGTTAATGACAACATCTTTTAAGTCCTTGCTTGATAAGAGACCCGTAACACTACAATTTAGTTGCTGGAAATCATGTGGCGACTTCCACTACAGCGCAACAGCAACATACTACAGCGCCATCTACCGCAGATACACTGAACTATGGAGCAACGTACAAAATGAAGAAACTATCAAACCTGAATCGCGCAGTAGAAGTTCTCGCGCCGATTATCTTATATACAAGATCCCACAATCAACTGTTGGGCAGTGGCCAGCCAGGTATTATCACCTCGCCTGGTCGGAGGATCCTCCCTTTGTATTGGCCGGATATGACAGCCGTTCCTCCACAATCAAACACAACTGAATGATTTTGATGGTATTAAAAGATTTTTGTACAATAGTGACTTCTTTGAACGTAAAAATCAAATCAGTCAAAGTTTATACAAGTAAATCTTCTCGCATGTAAGCGCGTAAGACAGTTTATCCACCTTAAAAATTTAAGTTATGCCCTCCAAATCTTTCACTCTTCGAAAATGTACATCAAAGATCATAAAGAAGAACAATTTATTGTGTTTCAATGTCACGATTAAGAATCATTCAGACGACATCGCATCAGATGAAGGACTTGTCACCAAACTTAATAAGATCATTAGAGACACAATGTGCAAAGCAAATGGAGATAAAAAAAATAAAAATCTTTATAGACCCAATGACAGCGACCTTCATAGCAAACCAACTACAGAGAGAAAACAGAAGCCAACGACCTGTAAATAATCACATCTACCAAAAACAATTCATAAAAAAACTAAAAATAGTACTTTTATGCGCAATTTCAATTTCATACCGGTAAGTGCAATTTATTTCATCATTTAACTATCTAAGTGGTTTCATACAAATTGTATGTATAATACGATTGTCGAATGATGCAAACGAGAAACGAAGAGGCTGATGACTGTCATTATGCCTAATTTATATATTCTGTCAGAGGAACGGTAGTACTGTCGAGTAGTTAAATGTTAGATGTATTTATATTGAATAGGAAGCCTCTCATGTCAATGGTTTATATTTTACTATTATATGATTACTGACGATTCAAAATATCTGATGACTGGAATTAGACCAGCTCCCTGGCAGCACCGATTGGCGTAGTAGTCACGGACCTCCAATTTTTATTTGTTTAACTTTTAAATGCAAGTATGCGCTCATTCATAGTTATGAAAAAGGTTCTTAATTTCAATTAGTCATTTATGGCCTTCATAGTAGGCTATATCTTTGCCGTTTTAATTTGGCAAAATTTAAAGATTTGTGAAAACTGATCACTTCATAGAGTGGAAAAAAAATACTATGATGTATGTAGGTTTATACATTTGTCATTACTTAAACTATTGAAGTTTTAATAAGAAACAAGTAAGTGTTAAACGATATATAGTTTTAGTAACAGATTTTTATTTTATTTTTGTGATATTTATGAATTTAAATCTACAACAGAACTTAGGAGCAAATAAGACTAAACACCCATTCTAAGTTCTTCCCGTAATTTTATTGGCTTTAGAGTAAATGCATGCCAATGGTCGTAAAAAAGTAAATTTTAAGCCTAAATTTCGAAAAAAACTCTTCCAAAATTTAAAATTTTCAAATATGGAATAATTTTGTTTATATTATAAATGCGAAAGTTTGTAAGGATGTCTGGATGTTTCTTACACTTTCGCGCAAAAACTATTTACTTTTTATGTATGAGCCTGCCAAAGTGACTCTACTCTGCCTGATGGAAAGCAGGAGCATGTAACTGATCGGATTTACATGAAGCTTTAAAGTAATACATCAGAATAATGAAAATACTACTTTGCCGCAATAACAACATACGTGCTAGCGGAGCCGTTGCTAAAGCTAGTAATATTTTTTCTTTCAATCCACTATCTGCCTGCATATGCCGATATTGAACGTTACCAAGTATTTAACGACAATTCTGTTCACATTTTATATCCGCATCAAGTCTAAAAACAAGGCCATACAATGACTTAAGGAAGAAAACAAGTAAATTGATTTGACAAGCACTTGATCTTTAAGGCACTGTCGTCATAATTTGTCACGGTACAAAATTAATTTCTTTTGCACGTTATTTTATTAAATTGTACCAGAAATTGATGTTTACATCGAATCCTGGCATTTCTGGCACAACATTACACGCGATACATGTTTTTGAAGTAATGAGGAGATTGTTTTGGTGCTTATCCCAAAGTATTTTATTGCAAAATATACATTACATACAGTAACTTTTGTTAAGTTGTATTGTATAAAACTGCTGTATCAGAGAACACATTTAAATACTCTATTCAATAGACAAAAATTCGAAAGCTTAAAATCTTTGACTACAAAATGTTAGATCTTTTATTTAGTTCCACTCAAGTATATTGAGAATTGGTCTGTAGCTGTCAAGCAAAGGTTTATTGGTCAGACAATCAATTTTAGAAACAATTTATACAATCGTTCAGTGATTAAATTTTCTTGCGTTACCTACTTCTGGCATGTTTAAACCTTCCCAAATAATTCAAATTATCATTATCTCAGTCAAAACATAAAATGATACAACTTAATAATGCATTATTATTATTGGTTATTGTACTCGGAACTTATTCAAATATATATCTTTCTAATTTTTGTAAGGTAAAAATTAAGGAGTCATCTATAGGTTAGTTACCTTAGCACCTAACTTAAAAGAAATTAGGTATTCCTCAGTAGTATATAGTAGTATATTCCTCAGTATTTTGTTATTCTTTAGAACTACCACAATCCTTACTAACACAACAACACGGCGGTACCTATTTGTTTTTGCTGTGTTATACCTTCTCAAGCCTTCCGAGGACTTCCCCTGTTTTTTCCCTCTATAACATATGATATTATACTAACTGACCCGGCGAACTGTATCACCATATTTATTTATGAAGATATTTTCTAAATGACCCAAAAAAAAGTTTTAGTTAGCCCATGTCAACTTCCCGCAGGGTTGCAGTTTATAGAACTAAGCGGACTAAAAGAATATAACAACTACAGTTTTTTTTAAATCTTCTATAATCTTTTCCTGACAATAAGAAACTCATAAAAGAAAGAATCATCCAATTTGGTGCAGTCGATCGAAAGTTATGCGCGTACACATACATTTCGATGATTTATTATTATTTATACAGATAATGAACAAGTGAATATTTTAAAATTCGACCATAATGCGTCTACTACAAAATCTGTTTTTGAACAATTTTCAAACCAACAAAACCTATCAAATTTGTAGACGAGCGTACCAGTTGCCTAAGAATAATTTCAAAGTAATTACGATAGGCCTGTCTATCCATAGACCTCGATATGAATTGACACAAAATGCTTTACTTATTACCCTGATTGAATGATTTCACTAATTTGTCTCCATTATATCAAGTAGGCTGTAGCATTGTGCAAGGTGTCATATTTGATTGTTAGAATCGTCGAGAATTGCCTACCTTGTTTTAAATTTGATCATTTTATACGGTGATGATTATGATAATGAAAAGTAGCCTATGTGTTAATCCAGACTATAAACTACCTGTAAAATATATCCAGTAGTTTTTGCGTGAAAGAGTAACAAACATACATCCATACAAACTTGCACATTTGTAATATTAGTGAGATAAAAGTAAAATCGATTTGTTCTTATAATTGTATTTTTAAATTCATTACAATATAAATTATTGTAATGAATTTAAACTTAAATTAAAACATTTAATAACGGAACTTCAAAATATCCGCGTGGCAACCCTAAAACCATAGGAATAAGTACAAATCTCTAGAAGCTTGTAACTTAAAGATCCTGTGTGATTAGGATTAGATTTTTTTGTGTTACTGGTAATATAGCAGGCTAGTTATTTATAAAGGTTTTGAATCCAATCAAGATAAGATACAGCTATAAAAAAATAAACCTGAATTTTTTTTTTTATCTCACATGTTTTTCATAATGTTGTGGTTCACATTTTTGTGTTATTTGTATATGTTAAAGTCGTATAGCAGATTCATAGAAACACATATGGAATCTAATCCTACTACTATTATAAAGGCGAAAGTTTGTAAGTATGGATGTATGTATGTATGGATGTTTGTTACTCTTTCACGTAAAAACTACTGAATGGATTTGAATGAAACTTTACCACAATATAGCTTATACATCAGAATAACACATAGGCTACTATTTATAAAGATATAGCTTCGCCTCGCGGCGTTGCCCGCAGTTATCATCGTACCGCGGGTAGCACCGCGGGGTTCAGCTAGTATTATAATATATATTTTTTTTAATACTTACAAAAAACGTATCTTTTGATTAAAGTTCATTTGAACATCGGGAATTCCCATCTTGGTTTTTAAATTAATGTATCTATTTAATAAAAATATAACAAAAGGATGGTTGTTTTGTGGGTCATAAAATAAATGTGTGATCCGGGAATGGAACCCGAGACTTAAAGCACAGCAGTTGCAGACCGAGACAGTCAAAGTATTAGATCAGTATATTCAGTATTCCCAATTAGGAATGTTTGTATCATTACCACATTTGTAAATTGAGGAATAATGCTAAAAAAGTTTATTATTTATCAACTACGATCAATAGTGCGCCTGCACAATTTTCAGGGCGTTGCGTCACAGCTGCTTTGAATTTCACGGGGTTAATAACCTTAAGACTCGGTCAAGGTTCGTAATAGTATCGTTATTTTTAGATAGATGGCGTTTTTATAAACTATATTGTCCTTATAAATATTCATATTTCATATTAATAATTAACACATAAATGTATCCTTAATCCAACCATTTTATTTTAAGATATTTACGATGTTGAAGCTGGCAGTTGTTACATCCGTTTGTTTCATTTAAACTACCTCAACCAGCTCTTGACATATTGATGTGTTTGTTTTCACATAATTATATCATAAACAGATAATTAAAATAGAATGGATTACCGTCATTAACCTAGAGAGAAGATATACATATACTGACTGGTAGTAATATATTACACCAGGTAATATTTTTAACCCAATCAAAAAAACTATACGATGAATCTTCAATCTAGATCCAAGATGCCAAATTAATTAATTGTCAACCGGTCTATATACACATATATATTTTCATAGTAATAGATTTTTTCTCTTTTTAAATTGGCTAAATTAATGGATATTAAATTGGAAAATAATATTCAAAAAGTAGGTTTCAATTGACCCGATTCAAGTATAGCAATTACAAACAAGTTCTACTAGTGATTTTTATAAAAACTACCTATAACGTCTTTGCTTTTACACCGATCGACACAATTATAATAAATTATTATAACCTAAAAAAAAATTCTACTCTTTTAAAATAGTCCCTCCTGTTTATATTCATTTGAAACTTGAGCTAGGTATAAAACATTGGAGAAATTAAAAAAGTTAAAAAAATATATTTACCATATATAAATTTTACTTATTCTTTAAATAAGAATGAATATAAAACTACTTTAACTTCTTCTAACTTTAACTGTAACAGATTGCACACGTCTAATAGCAATCGGCAATTCATTCCATAAACGTACAGATTCTACGAAAAATGATTGAAAATGCATTTTGTAACCTAGTATAAAAGACATTTGAGCCCAACCAGATTCAGAAAATCTACACCCACATAAACAAAACTCCATTCAACAGTTAGTACTAAATAATGGACGACCAATAAAACCCAATTATTACTTCCTGAAAGTAGTCACAGATTTCCCCATCATAATCAATCGTATACAAATTAGCCAACAGTTGAGCAACAATAGGACACATAAAGTTTACGAGCTAGTTGATACTCTGTGTCCTGTTTGGTCGTTAATATGATTGATTTTACGACGCTCTCTATCGGAGTTCAAACACTTTTAGGATAGTGTTGTGGTATACAAGTTTTTGATTAAATTTTGTTATTCATGGTGTCCGTATCGTAGTAACTCTTTCAATCATTTAATGGGCGTACGAGATCCTGACCTTTTTGAGATTTTGCAGTCTCGCAAAAATGTCATCATTCGGGAATTTCAGATTCGATTTTAAAATAGAATCTTTGCGTAATGTATGTATTATTGTGAAATTTTAAGCCAGGGTATTATAAGAGTGGCTAATCTACCATTTAAAATTGATCTTTTCTAAGATTTTTTTAAGGATTAATTATATCCATGCTCATTGGCTGATAACTAAAAAAAAATATTAAGTATTGGAGGCAGTCGTTCTAAAGCTATGGCATATTTTCTTAATGAAACTCTTAATTAAATTATTATTATTAATATCTCATGTACCCAATACCTAATTACATTTTGGAAGATCCTTACTTAGACTAACAATATTACACATATTTAATATGTTTATAATAATATGTATGTTATACAAATCATCTAATTTTACTTCCAGTATTACACAGCTTCTATCACTTGCCGTATTTGTGGAATAAATTAAGGAAGATTTTGTGTGATTCACGTGGTGATGACTAATAATAAATTAATCATATAATAATAGTATAGTACGCAGTAGTACTACGATGACTTATTATTTGATTAAGTTTGTCATTAAAGTGTTTTCAGTTTTAATCAACTAAGACTATTACAAATTTGTCTTCAAAATTGTATGAGTTCATCTCAAATGTATATGGGCACTCTTCCAATCTTAGTTGCCAAGTATTTCAGTACGTACAGTGATCGAATGAATTACGAGCGTACCACGAGAACGAATTCATCAAAAGAGAACAGTGTGTGCAGAGATTTTAACATAACATATCCTGGGTTGTGGAGATCCTATGCCAGTCACGTCGTGGAAAAACTGATATTTAGGTAAAACTGGTTGAATTAGTAATCGAACCCAAATAATTTTGGAAATAATAAAGGCTAGTAAAGAGAAGATATACTTACAAAGAAGGATTTTGGAAAAAAATATAACTAAGTAGGAAATAATTATAAAACACGGTAAAGGGGCAAATACGTTACCGCCTTTTGAATTACCCGAGAATTAGGGTTTATGGTACGACAATTTCATTAGATGACCAAAAACCGCCTAATAGAGAACCTCATTCTTTTTTAAATCGTTTAATAAACGGTTAACTCTGTCAAGTGCTGCTCTTTGACATTGCAAGTGACATTAACCCAGAAAGTGATTTCAGTCCTTGCTAAAAATTCCCCATTGATTTTAAAACTAGTACGAAATGCAAGTACCTAAAACATTCACGAAATAAATTGCGTAATCAGAGGGTTGGTCGGCTCTCTTCTTACTCTTATTAAATAAATAAATATTTCGGACATCTAACACACAACGCAGTCTAGTCCCAAGCTAAGCAGAGCTTGTATTATGGGTACTAGACAACTGATATAAATATATATCCACTTTTTTTATAAATACATACATATTATACATAGAAAATACCCAAACTCCGAAATAAATTTTTGGCAGATCATATCACCCGGGAATTGAACGCGAGACCTTAAACACAGTAGTCGATACGCTACCACTGCGCCACCGAGGAAGTAACAAATTCTAGGGAAGGTCCAAAGTATGGCCACACACTTCCATCTCAGCCCAATAGGGCTATAATGTGCAAAAAATATTTACAATTTAGAACGGTAAATAAAAATATAAATAAACACAAAATGAAAAGCGACAAAAAGTAAGCTCCATTTGAAAAAAAATATAAGATTAGTTACACCCAAACATTACTAATAGCAGACATTACCACGTCGCACGCAATACATTTTCCTAAGAATCATCAAAAAAACTAAAGTGCAAAAGTTTTTTTAGACACAACACGGACTCGGACACCGTGAACTTGGCGCGGCACCAACGCAGGAATCCGTCCGATTATGACGTGCTTCCTGCCGGACGGACAGACAGATATCGCTCCGAATAATAAATAGATGACCATTAATTTTGTTTTTATTTACTGTCAATTACGAGGAAAACTGTAACACCATAGCATCGCTTGAAATATGAAAACTCTACTGTATTTTAATAATTTATGTTTTTATACGACCAATGTGAAAATAAATTATTTAACAATATAGTATAAATTTCTTTTTGATTGAGTTTGTATATTCTAATTGGTGTATGTTTTATAGAATCAATAATGGTAGTTGTTAAGTTTATATCTGAACAATGCTGAGTTAACTATATACTTATATATTACTGCAAACATAATTTTATTATAATCATTTTTAGCTAGGCACACATGTTATTGTAAAACGCTGACTAGACACGTTCGATTGAACAGATTTCCTTCATTGAGTCTTTTCTCAGTATTCTTAAAGTTTTTTGCGAAATAATCTTAGCTGATAGATAATCCAACTTAATTCTAAATAAAATAGTAGAACGGATGTCATCACATATATGAGCCTGAAAACATTTAGTTGAAATGTGTTGATGACAGATAGACGTTTATTAATTTTCTCCGTTAATCCATGCCTCTCTTGGCAACAGTCAGTATTTTAAATTAACTGAACTATCGGGATAGATGACTAACATTACCTACATATTGCAGATTAATTTATTAGTCACTAGTGGGTTTTTCTATGTGTATAACAGGGAAAACTGTGAGATACAAACGATTTTAATGATAAAATCTTGAGCCATTGAATGCGTATTTGAAATGATATTCCTGTAGTAGTATTCCGTCTACTATTTACTTACAATTTATTATGTTAATGCAAAAAGACATCTCAGAATTTAGAGAATGAAACGCATTATCGTATCAACCCTAAGACGAGCAAATTTAACGACATACCGTATGCACGACCGACACCCGATCAACGTCGAATTGGAGATTGATTTCACGTCCACGTCCATGCAATGGAGCATTGGTTGTGTATTAGAAATTGACTGAAAGAAATAAATAGATAGTAATAACCTATCTACAGTATTAGCGTCATCATGAACGTTTTTCTATGGGGTCTACTTTAAATTTACAAAGATACGGTTGAACTTTGAATTTTACCACCACAACCCAATTATTAGGCAAAATCGAAGTTCTATGGAAAGATTGTTTAAACATTTCAGAGCTCTAACTACCCGTTACGATTGCCATGGATATTCGTATGAGAACCTGACCCTATGCAGACTTAGCGTGATCTCTGATGCAAAGAGGTGGTCTCAATATGTTAAGAATGGTCACCTATCCATAACCTATCCTAGGTAAGAATGCTTAAAATTATAATATATTAATCTACTCGGATATCAATTAGCCTCGTAGGACGATCAATGAGACGACTGTAACAAAAGGTTTTGGTAAAGTAGCACAATTGTAATTTAGTCTCAACTCATATAAACGTTCCTCCCTCATAATATACTATATCTAATATTATATGTTATTTTAATGTTTTGACGTCAATGTTGGCAAGCTATGTACGCGGTAGTTGTCACTAACCTCTGCGGTCATTCCCGCTGCATTTTTGCTCATAACAATTCCTTACAAAACTATAAATACATCATACGTGTGCACGTAAAATTTTCAAATATTTCAATACTGAAAAGTTCATATAAAACAGAACGGTTTTCGACCCGGACGTCCTTGTGCACGAACAACACATTTTCTCACAAACGCAGTGTAAATAACTTTTACTACTGCGATTCTGCCGATCCGATCGATTTGTGTATTTTCGCAATATTTTAACTTTTAATGAATGCCTTTTTTAATATTATAATTAGGGGAACTTTTTTACTAAAATAAATAAATAAAATGATAAGCTCAAAGCATGATCACTATCAATCGCTTGAGCTATGAAATGAAAAAAAACAAAACCAGTTCGATTCAATAATGCCAAATCCATTCGAGATGGATTTAAATAAAGAAGTTTAAGAAAAACTCAATCGGGAACCTTGGGATGCGAATCTTCAGAGAATTAGTAATGAAGGACTTGAGGGAGAGGATCCAGAAGAAGAGGAAGAATAAAAGACCCCGGACAGTCAGCCTTATCCAAATAGTGACATTCAATTCAGCAATCAAGATATTCAGTACAGCCCCGGGAAGTGTCATGGTAAATAAACAGGGACATTTATCTTCAGTGTGACAAATGATTTCCTATCCCCAGCCACAGATTCATCGGAATCAGAGGATAAAAGCTCTGAAAGAAAAAGCCTTCCCTCAAAGTCCAAAGAATTCTCATCCCATCCTTATATTCATCAATTAACAGAAAGTTACCAATTTCTTCAAAGGTTTCCCAGTATTCCCCTTAAAATATTAAATCTCACTTCTAAAGGTGTCACTGAAAACAAATTTCTATAATACTGAGTTGCAGCCTATCTACAACGTTTCCCGGTCTTATTCGGTTTATCTTTGAATAAACAGGGAAACTTAAGATGATGATCAATCTTTATATTTTGCCCAAGTAATAATAAAGATGCTACACCTCTACTGTAGTCAATCAGTTCGGATTATTTTTACAGAGAACCGCAGTCAGTTGAATCTTTCAAATTCTTGCTGTATTATTTTGCTTCCGTTTCTTATATAAAAGTATATTTTTGATGCTCTAAGTACCACATAGCTATTGCCAAATGAAAAGCTAAGTCATGGTACGGCATAACATGGTCACTATATGTACACTTTAGGTACTACAGCTTGAAAAACGTGGGCAGCTCTAGTGTAAAAATTGTTTAACTAACTTCGAACTGTTATAAGAAAATCATATTTATAGATATTTTTTAACGCATAGGTCACATTTACAGGGCACCCTTGAAAATCGACCACTGCCTGCGACTGCTGATCAATAGGTCTCGGGTTCGATTCCCGGGTTGGTCTGCTGTTGGGTTTTTCTTACGAGAAATTGTTAATAGCAGCCCAGAGTGTAGGGAAGATTGCGGTGTTTCCCGCCCGTGCATCGGAGAGCACGTTAAGCCGTCGGTCCCGGTCATGAATATCTATTGAAATCGTTAATGGGAAGTCAGTGCCTTCAAATATACTGACAACTTTTTTTTTTTTTTAACGTGTGGAAACCCCCTCGGGCCGTCACCCCACCGGGGTTTGCGGCGGGGTGGTGTGTCGGAATCGAACCGACTAAAACCACGCGGTGTGCCAACTCTGCCCCTGAGAAGGGAGGGGTCCGGGAACTGCAGTTATTAACACAACCGGGCCCCTCCCAGCGCCTGCCCGCACTGAAGCGGGCACCTTCTACTAATAAAATCTCAATTTAGGCGACGCACGGCACACGCGTACGTCGCCTCCTCGCGGTTGGCCTGTATTGCGGATGGAGGGGAAAACCCATCCCGTCCATCCGCGGCCACACTAAGGGCGGCATGAGGCGCAGATAGGCGCGCCTCCGCCACCCGGTTCGCCGGCGGCGGATCGGGTCCGAGTGAACATCGTCCTCCCGGGCCTTCTCCGCCGCCTCCTTCTGCGAAATTACGTCTTCGCAGAAGGATGCGACCGCGGTAAAACTGCAATCGCTAACGGCATTGGAGCGTATGATGGCCGGTAGCGAGAGATCTCCTCCAATGACTGCAGTGAGGGCCCGACGCTGCGCCGCCAAAGCGGGGCAGATCTCCAGCGTATGCTGGGCCGAGTCCTCACTGCAGTCGCAGTGGTGGCAGGCGGGACTCAATTCCCTCCTAGCGACCGAGTGCAGGTACTTTCCGAAGCAACCGTGCCCGGAAAGCACCTGCGTCAGCCGGAAGGAAAGGGTCCCGTGCTGCCGCCCTGCCCACTCGAGGATGACCGGCTGGAGCGCCTCCACGAAATATACTGACAACTAGTTCAACCTTCGAATTCAGTTCGCCCTCAGGGTTGCGGAGGTCAGATGCCAGTCGCTCTGAGTAAAAACAGATATTTAGGTAAAACCGGTTGAACTAGTAGCCGACCCCAAATTATCTTTAGAATAATAAAGGCTAGGAAGATGATGATGATCACTTAAAAATCGACCAAGTTTGAGTCGAACTCGCGCAGGAAGGGTGCCATACCATTATCTATATATTTCAAACGTCTACCTGCTGCTGTTATTAATACACAGTGAAGGGAATCCCCTTAAATACGAGTATTTATTTAACTCTATTTTTCGAATCTTTTCTCATAGCCGCAACAGAAATACATGATCTGCGACAATTTCAACTTTCTAGCTATCACGGTTTATGAGATATAGGCCTGTGACAGTCAGATGGATAGACGGACGAACGGACAGACAGACGGATAGCAGAGTTTTAGTAATACATTCCCGTTTTTACCCTTTGCGTTTAGAACCTTAAAAACGTGCCAGTCTTTACGTTTTTACCTCATAAGGTAAAAACGTAAAGACTTTAAAACTGGACAGTATATTGTCCAGTTTTAAAAGCCTATACTAGTGTCATGTTACCTATATTGTTCCGTATCTGCGTCGATACGAGGCACTATTTAAGAAAATACTTCAATAACGTAGGAAACAGCTTGTTGATCGTATTGTTCTAATAATAGACAAATGCTTTTCCTCCTGACATAGTACTAGTACGATAAACACCGTTTCTCTTGGCCATTGTTTGATACGCAATGGCATAGTTATTGCAATATTAGAGCAGAAACTATTAAAAAAAGCAAGCGCCTTACTTAATCCGACCAATCTATATAACTAATTACTGGATCTATATTTGTGGATCGATTCGATATTTAAATATTTAAGAAAAGAGAGTAGTCTCACCTCAAAATCGCCAGCGTAGTTGCAGACGATAGCAGGCATTTTTCAGGTGACCCGACTACTCATTTGAACCCTATTTCAAGTGTAGAAGAACGTGTCTGTCTCCGCCTTCTCAATAATTTAGTCGTGAGTATAACTACGAGTATATTGTATTGTTTTTAATTTCAAATCGGTTTGTATCCCACGGAGTTCTGAGGTAACCAACATAAGCAGTTTACAACCTAATTGAAAATAAACTTCTTCATTTTTTAAATATGGTTGATAAAGAAATACGTGGAGTAATTATAAAACATCAATTTTTCTATATCAATGGTATTGCTAAAGCAATGGACAGTTATAGGCTGTTTATTATATGTATACTTACCGCTAAAAAAAGATCATTATGATACATTATTTAACCTTGTATGGTCCTTCATAAACTGATTGACTGCCAGAACGAACTTGATATTGAATCAGAACACATTAGTTATATTCATTTATAAATTGAGAGAACACAAACCAGCAGTTTCATTACCCATTAACGTTCACTGTTAACAGTCTACTGGTCATAGGCCTCTTTAAAACACACCACAGAAATGTCTGCTGCTCTTCGCGTCCAGAAGTCGCCGCTCCTGCCCTCTTCGGGCAACGCAAGTCATCAACGTTGATCTAAAGAAAACTGTTAAAGAAAACGTAATATTTGTATCCATCACCACAACATTCACATAAATATACATCACTCATCAAATAAATGAAATCTATATTCATCAAACGTAATCAAAGCTCGAAATGATTCTATATTTAAACATAATCCTAGAAAGATTCCAGAACCCAGTAGCATCAGAACGTCGACGTTGCGAAGTGTAAAATCTATACTCAAGTTTAAAACAGACACATAAAACAAATGCGTTTACATCTCCTTGCAAGAGGTGCCAAGGTGATTTTGTGATCACATGCACCGCTAACGTAAACTACTGGTAAATAAAATAAACACAGTTCTGTTTACCCAGTTCAACCAATATAAATTATGAGTCCATATTGTATTAACATCAACAGGACATGAGAGCAGGGAACTTGGTAAGACATTATTAATGATATACCTGGGGATACTTAAAAATGTTATAAATTGTCCGTCAAATAGTAAGGTTCTCAATAAAATATCGAAGGATATCTTTCCAGTATTTTTTTTTCAAACTAGATGACAATTTGAGAACAATGAGAGAGTCTAAACTAGTATAATTACTGAATGACTTTAGAAAGAACTCTGTTAACGACAATTGACTAGCCACTTTTTTGCAAGAGATATGAAAATGATAATGGACGTATGGACGTTTTAATGTGATTCTGTCTACCCCACCATTAAAAGACATAAGTGTAAATGATAATGATGTAATAAATTTTAATAATCTACATAATGTTGCGTCTTAAATTAAGACCATTATTAGTTATATGTCAAACATCTTAACCCAACAATGTACTATTTCTTCAACCTTCGCACAAAAGTATTCTAGGACATAAAATTCACATTAGCATACAGATTTTACATACAAACGCCGTCTTTTATTACTTACTATAGATAATCTTGAACATTAAACACCCATATATTTATTATAACCATAAATCAGTCTGTGCTCTGAGGTGCATCAGTGAACCGCAGGCAAAGTGCACTGCACTTGTATCTCGCAAAAACAGTTAAAAATAAACTTTAAAGCAACTACAAAAAGCTTAAATTTCGGTAATAATCTGTTAAGTCATAAGCTCGTTCGTATAATTACATATTTTTACGACTTATCTAACCTAAAATGAACTCTATCAGTCTAATTATAAATCACAATTTCGAATAATACGGCCACTTTAGCTACAATTTTAGGACTTGTGAACTGTCAATGAAATTTGAACTCAATATTTTGTAGAAAAAGAACATTTCAGATTGAATTTTTTCGTAGTTTAGGACTTTTCTATGTTGAACATTTTGAAAATTGACCTCAGCTGGGTCGTTCCTGTAAATATTTGTACATTGAACGACGTTGGTGCGAACTAGTAAGAGATTAGCGCGCAAAACTCCTGAATTTTAAACACTTGTAATTTTGTAAAGACGGAAGTTTTGAAGAGACTTAGGAGTCTCTATAATAACTGGAATTGTTTAGGGTGGAAGCCAGATAGGCGAAGTTTAAATATATGTATAACATCGGTTTGAACACGTTAAAACCCTGCTTGTAGTTGCCAACACAATAAATTAGGAATGATAAGAAGCTTGTCAGATCCTTTCTCGCAGGATTTGCGAACTCGATGCTAAGACTCCACTAAGTAAGTGAGAGTAAACTTAAGGAAAGCTTGTAGTATGGGTCCATAATAACAATAAATACACGTCTTCTTCTTAGCAATTATTATTCCCAAGATTATTTGGAGTCGTCTACTAGTTTAACCGATTTCATCTGAATAAATAGTTTCTCCATGGGGTGACTGGCACCGGACCTCCGCAACCCTGAAGGCGAACTGATTTCGAAAGCTGAATTAGTCGTCAGTATATATGAGGGCACTGACTCATCAATAAAGATCGCCACAGATGTTCATGAGAACTGGGACGATCTCAGAGGCACGATCGTGAAACACCAGCACACTTCCATACCCCGGGACTGATATTATATTTTGGAAGAAAAAAAATTGGACAACACTTTTAGCCCAATCCGTGAATAACTAAAGTCCGTCATAAATAAAGATAAATACATATAGAAACATTTTGTGAACTTCAAAACTTAACGTAGATCCACGTAAATAATTAGAATATAAGCAATGTGAATAATTTGTACATTCAAATATTTGCACGGAGTAGATATCAAATTTGAGAGTAAAAAGCTCGAAAGTTAGGCCAAGAAGTTAATTTGTTTATAATATAGTCTCCTGCAATTTTACATTCAATTACATGTCCCTCCAAAACATTTTGATCCATCCCAAGGTTACCTGGAAGAGATTTTCATATATGAAGATTATGGAGTACAAATAAAGATAAATGTATGATACATATATATATCTACCTAAAAAACTTGAAATACACTTTTACATTATCATTACTACATGCGAAAAATTATCTTCTAAAATTAAGTTAAAGTAGAAAGAAGAAATAAGTAATGGAACATAATATTCCAGAATACCATAGGTAAAACGTACAATACACTTAGAAATAATAACGATAAAAAATACGAAAGGAAACAAACCCCAACAAAATACAAAAAAAATCAGCAATACCATATGACTTATCTTAGATCATACCTTGAGAACATGTGAACGCAACTCCCTTATAAACTGAATTCGTTCTACAAACGAAAACAGGTTTTCATAGAAATATCTTCACGAGGATCTCAATTTCCGACAAGGAAAAAATAAATTGTAAGACCTACAAATAAGTTGAATAAAATGGACGTTAGGAAGTATTATAAATATCACACTTTTTTATATGTCTGCCAATAATGTGACTCTACTCCGCCTGGTGGAAAGCATGAGCAGAATCCAAGAGAACTGGTCACCATGCTCATTGCGAATGCATACAATTCAATAATGTATGCATTCGCAATGCATAAATTATTGAATTGTAACTGAAATTGAAAAACTGTAACTGAATACTGAAAAAATTTAATTGAAAAAATCAACCTACAACTATGGCAGCCTACTGAGATGCTTCTGCATCATTAGGTTTTCGGTCTCAAATTCATCAACGGAATACAGCTTTTTGTGTCGGATCACAAGCATAATACCATGTATGTCTTCACTGTATTTCGATTGTTTTAGTTATCGGCTAGTAGTTAGTTTCATCGGTTAAAAGTTAAGCGCCTCTTTAGTTAAGCCTAATCGTAAACATTATACTTATATGCTAAGCTATGTAGTACTGCAAATTAATATCAAAATATAGTTGTCAGCTCGTACGTAATCTTTTTGAACACATTACACAAAGCTGTCTACACCCAGACTAAGCATAGCTTAAACTATTCTAAGACTCGAATTACGATGAATAGATATTTTATTTAGGTAAATTTTTTATCGACAATGCATGCATATTGGAACTATTATAAATGCTAGCCCAAAGCAAACTTAAATGCCTCACTACTTTTAATTTATCATAGTTTGTTATGGCATAAAATCTACGGTACTCGTAGGTGCTTAGTAGCTATAAGATTAAATTTCGACAATTTGTTAAGACAAATAGCCAGATACGACCTTGAAAAGTCTCAACTAGGCGTAAGACTAGTTCGTATCCTATATATTAGACGCATTACAATAAATCCAAAAGCTAAATACTAGGAAAATATATTGTTAACAGAACATAAGCACCCATTACACAGAAAGAAATACACGATATTCCTTGGTTAAAAACAAAAGAAGGAAGACGGGGTTAAAAGAATAACCCTTAAGATCTCTTGTACCCTAAAAATATGGTATTGCCCAGTTTTGAATTGCAAAATAAGCTTTAAATAGGAAATTTCTTTTAAATTTTTACATACTATCCACCTATTTTTCTTTATTTTTATCTCGTACTAAGAAATTTATTTCATTGTTAAAGGCAACAATTTACTGCTAATTTAATTTCTTACGGATTCAAAGAAAGTAACGTTTCCTGGGACTCGCTAAGATTTTTCTCAACATTTGTGCCCTCTGCAGTCGCTACTATCAAAATTACTTCCAAGATGCATTGTGCTATTGTGTCAAACTATATATAGAATAAACTAACGTAGTTGACTGACTAAATCTATTGCGTAGTTTATTTAAGATGAATAATATGAGTTGGATAATACTACTTTGGAAACAACTCTTCATTATGCCCTTTTTTAATTTTAATTAGGGATAGAAAAATCTGTTATATTTCAGAGTCTGACTGTTTTTTTGCAAACCATCTTTCTGATGTCATTTTTTTCATAATGAGAAGACACTCATTAATTATATATTAGGTATTGTCAGTCACTTTTTGAAATCAAAACTAAATTTGACATAGTTCGTTTCCAGTGAAATTATTTGAGAAAATTCATACTTAAAGTCAAAATGGATATTTCTTTATTTATCTTTATCTTATCTGTCTCTTAACTTATTTCTTTATCTCTAAGTCATTGTGATGATTATAATGATTACGACTGCTTACTTACATCACTCAAGCCGTAAGCTTGTTCATAATAAAACTTAATTAATAAAGTCATAAAATTAGCTAATATCTATAAATGTAATATAATTGACAACACGCCATCGGCAAGAACACTGTCACATTTAGAGCGTGAGAAGTTGTATAAAAATAACGATAAGGAAACTATAAACTTTAAGTGTCTATATAAGGATTATTTAATTAATTAATCAATTGTAGCATGAAAGACTGTTTATCCGGCTTCACCTGTCACCTAAAATTACCAGTTTCAATATTGACATTCAAACATTTTATAGTTGAGAGATCTTTTATCAATGATTTATTATATGACATTGAGTAATGGCGGTTAGTATGCTCGCACTTTAGCAAAAGCCATTTTTGTAATAGCAAATAAAATTAATTGACGAATTGCAGTCCTCAATGCATTACCTAAAAAAAAGAAGTTGCCTTTATTTTTTAGCTTTAACAATGCCGCAATAGAAATATTCATCCCGTATGTCACGTTACAAATATTTTTTAAGTTATATTTTCTTGAATTTAAAGCCTGTTGATATCGTGAGCTGGTTTCATTTCGTTTGGGATAATGTCGCAATCGATTGAGGTAAACCGAGGGTCAATACCCCAGCGGCAAAGCCATTGACTGTTCTCGATCGTCGGTGTTACGAGTTCAAATCCTGAACGTTGAACTAACCACGAGTATCAAGTTAATTAGCTTTAGAAATTAACGAAATTGCTAATAATGTAAAACAGTTGATGTTTGTTGTTTTCTTTATGATAGATAGAGCACGAATGCTATTTCTTTAGATTGACCTATATCTTAAACACAAACAACACGAGCTGTCGAGTTTCGTTGGTGAATGCGAGATCGGAGACCTAATGATGCAAAAGCATCTCCGTAGACGTCATAGTGTGGGTCACCATGCTGCATTGTCTTCATTCGAATGAGTATGGTGGATCACCACTCATGGTTTCCATCAGGCTGAGTAGAGTCACTTTGGCAGGATCTTATATAAAAATAATAAAACGGGTTACCTAGAAAGTTGCTATCGTCGCCCAAATGCCTGTAGCTTAGAAATCGCAAGTGTGTTTTTTTATTATTGAATAGTGGGCAAACGGACAGACATATCACCTGATGGTAAGCGATTACCGCCGCCCATGGACACCCGCAATACCAGAGGCGTCGCAAGTGCGTTGCCGACCTTTGGGGGATGGGGAGGGGTAGGGGTTAGGGTATGGGCCTCCGGTATCCTTACTCACTTGGTGAAACACAGTCCAAACGCTATCCGTGCCGTGGTATCACTCCGGTCAAGCCAGCCCATTCATGCCGAAGCGTGGCTCTCCCACAGTGTGATGTGTTTCATTTATTGACTTTTTTTCTATTCACCATACTAAAGCCATGTGGTATATAATATATACAGACCAGGACCGATGAGCACGATTACGGCGGGCGGTGGACCATATATAAACATACATCGACTGCCAAAACTGGTGCTATTTCTTTTAGCTTTGCCGTAGTTGGGTAAAACAATTTGCAGGGACCCTCTATCTAACATTCTCATCATGTCAGTGTTATTACATATTTTTAAAAGACAACTCCCGCAGTCAAAATCTAGTCTATTTTCGTCTTGTATCGTCTTAATTATTAATCTCTTGCAAAATGCATTTAATATTAAACCATCAGATTAATATTAGCGCTGTGCGTGGGTTATCAGGCATTTGAACTTATGACCTTACGATCAGGAGACGCTACTCGTCCTAATATGTTTCGAGGTAGAGGGGCGGCGGAGAGGGAGGCTAGACGCGTAGGTGTTTAAGTACAATCAATTGGTCAAAAAAACGGTCTATCATTCTATTTAGATTTTGTTGTTTTTTTATTTTTTGTAAATCATACAAAGTGTTGTCCCATGTGGGGATTTGAACCCACAACACTTGGCGCAGTGTCGTGGTGTGGCATCCATTTCAACCGCCAAGCCATTCGCGCATTCGTATAAATATATAAACGACTATATATTAGCAACTCAAAGTAGCTCTGCACCAATTGATCTCAAACTTTAACTCTATATTATAAACAATTCGCTTCGAATTAATTAGCTATTTCGCGTTGTTTTTTTCTCATTTTTCATCAATACAACCACATTATTGGCATATGAAGCTGGGCAGAGTACAGCTGGCATATATTTTAAGACGCATGTGCAACATTTTTTATATCAGCAATAACTCCCAAATCGCCAGCAGCGCTTACAACAGGTTGTAAATATAATAAAACAACATAAAATCGTAATTTCGCTCAATTTGTTAGGCATTATGTGTTTATTTATGTTGCACGTCTGCTGCACGCCTGAAGGTTAGAGGTCAATGTTCGTGCTGACACATTGTGGCAGCGGCTTGATTTGCCTTAGCAGTGGCGAAATATTTCAGTGCAACATGATTAAGTTGTACTTAGAGAAAAAATAATAGAAATAGTCAAAGATTTAGAATAAACTGTCATCTATACTTATAACATTATTTGTCCTTCCTTACTGATTCATTAACCTGAACTACTAAGGCTATAAACATGTTATTTAGGCAGCTCATACTTACATATTCAAAACATCCCTTTAGAAAGGATTTTTGGAAATTTCATGACTAAGGGAAAAAATAAGGGGTGATCAGTGTTACGGAAGTTGAATAATCAACATTTTTTTTTATTTGCGGGGGAAAAATATTCAGATCGAATGCTTCATGAGGATATGGGAGCTAAGAGTGTATGATGAATTCACTAAAAACAACCGCAAAGAACGGCTTCCGACGGCCTAGTCTGGGAGGACGTCTGAGAATTTTCAGTGACACGTCAGAACTTATGGATGTGTTTGTCATCTTTTTCTTCCTTTGAGTGCCTCCTCCTCCCAGAAATCCTCCGGTAACTGTAGTTACTCTTTTAAATATTATAAGAGAAATAAATAGCACTGTTACTCTCTAAAGTCGTCACATCACTCCGGCCGATCGGCTAGTCTGACCTTTTTTTAACATTTTGAATGCTTTTCGCAGACTGGCTTGACCTGAGTGACAGTACTGATAGTAAACAAACTCAGATTCTTCCCTTGTAAAATCTATGAAAATAAAATTAATCTCCGAAATGTTTGTACGCGCATAAATGTCGATTGACTGCTCCAAATTGGATAATTCTTTTTTCTATATGTTCGTTATTGTTAGGACAAGGTTATTTTGAAGAAAATCAAAAGTTAATGAGATTTTTTTTTGTCCACGGCATTTACACGGAAGCTGAGGTCTATAGGTCGGTATAAAGTTCGTCGGGTCAGCGTGTTTATGATATACATAGATTTACCATAATAATTGACTGAAAGCGAATGGATGCGGACTACCCACGATCGAAATAGTTACTCCGAGAAGCCCTTGTTTAGCACTAGTCGGGAATAGGTTGATGAAATAGAAGACAATAATACAATTTACAGTCAAACCATAGTCCACCTTTACCTTTTTAAGATTAATTGAAGGATCAGCTCCAGCATCATAAAGACATCAATTACCATCTTGCCACGCCTCACTAAAATACAATTAAACATCAGTCATGGACCTTGTTTTTGCTGAAAGCTGCTATTATGTTATATTTTTTATCCAAAACCCACAATTAGACAGAATATATGTGAGCCAATAAATAAGGTTTTAACTTGGAATAATTGTCTAAGGATACCCCGACAGTCATGGATAACTTGTAGGACCTGACGTTTTTTTTTGTTCTTCTTTTTATTACTGTACGGATGAACCACATATATTATACTATGTTGAGTTCATTAAAAGAAATAACTGTTAATTGAGTTCAATTTGATGCCTTTAGGAAGATCGCAATAAAAACAAAAATAAACTTGAAATGATACCGCCATAGTTTTTATACCTCTTTAATCATATACAAACTTTATTAGTATATTAACTACTAGCTGAACCCCGCGGTGCTACCCGCGGTACGATGATAACTGCGGGCAACGCCGCGAGGCGAAGCTATATCTTTATAAATAGTAGCCTATGTGTTATTCTGATGTATAAGCTATATTGTGGTAAAGTTTCATTCAAATCCATTCAGTAGTTTTTACGTGAAAGAGTAACAAACATCCATACATACATACATCCATACTTACAAACTTTCGCCTTTATAATAGTAGTAGGATTACCTAATTTGGAAAGATTCAACATCGACAGGATGATGAGGAATAAGCGTTTTGCCCCTCCAATAAGATGATAATGAATAATGATTGGTGTTTAAGACGTTGATGTTAAGAAATTATACTAATGGCCGTGATAATTTTCATTGCGCGATTCAGTATTAATAGTTCCTTCGTAGTTCAGTGTACTACCGTTTGTATACACATTGAATAAATTGTCGTCTGTGGTATTGCCATAACGATTTGAAATTTGATCCAGTAAAAATAGAATAAAAAGTATTTTCTCCTTTAAAGGCTGATAAAATAGATAGTTGGTAGCCACATACTCTCAATTAATCCGTTTTGCGATATGTCATAATACAACGACCAGTGTAAGATGTTTTAAATATTTGTTGTTTTTTCATAGCGTTAGCGACTATCCAGATGGTGACAGGTTAAGGATACAGTCTTTCACCATCTCTTTACATGCTATGATTGTGTTAATTAGTGTATATTATATGTAGTTATATGTAGTATATGTGTATGTTTATGTATATATTTTATGCGTATGTATGTTTGTATAAGTAGATTTATGTGTATGTGCCCTATTATAGTCAATAATAATTTAAATGTTTCTTAAAATCAATTGCACCGTCAACTGCCGCTGTCTCTCTGATACATTTTAATCCATCCTAAGGTTGCCTGGAAGAGATTGCTTTCGGCAATAAGGCCGCCCTTTGTACATTACATTATATCTAAACTTTTTACCCATATCTATTAGATGTGCACAAACACTAACGGCATTTAAGAATATGGTTAAAATTCACTACCTAGACTCATAAGTACTTTTACTCTCAGTGGCTGTACATGACTGAATGCTTTTATATATTGATATATATGTATATATATTGTATAATTTGGATTTTGTATATTTATATGTGCATGTGTGTGTATGTTATTATTAAACATCACCATAACTTTAAAACATCTACACTACCCTTTATTACGTTCATTTCTTTCTCCGGTAAATATGTCCATCCAAAGGTTGCCTGGAAGAGATTATTTTTGGCAATAAGGCCGCCCATTGTACACATCTTCTTGAATTTTAAGTTAAGTAATTTGTAATTGGTGTACAATAAAATATATTCTATTCTATTCTATCTATATGTCATCTTATAATATGTAAAAAGGTGTACAAAAAAAGAGTTTTCTATTTATCTATCTATCTATGGTGGTCATAAAGGCGAGCTAAGAGTTGTGACCTGAGCGTAACAAATTCGCATACAAATAACTGCACAAAACCCGTTTGAATTCGATAGAGTCATTAGTAGACAATCAAAAAACGATTTCCAATATTAACAATTTTGCGTGCTAAGAATCTACCTGTGATTTAAAAGAATGAATCACACAAACAGTGAACAAAAACATGGTTCAGCAACGTTAAATGTTCTTTTGATTTATTTTCATGTTTTTAGTTTAAGGTAATTCTAGTATTATTTTTACTTCAGCCTATTGAACCTGGTGATCTGTAACACAGGTTTGCACCTAAAATAGACACCAGCTCCTCGCATACGCTAGACTGCAAATGAACTGTATTTTCATTATCTTGTAGCATACGTAAGTTCTTGTTTTTGTGAGGAGAAATAAATAAAGATATTATTATTATTGCCGACCACAGTTGGACGGAGGCTCAAAATTTATTTGGTGGTAGTACACCCGGCTGAACGATGGACCGAACATTTTGAATAAAACAAACGGCAGCGAATACTTGGGGACCCGCCCCAGATCAGGATGGTAGGCATTCTTATGGGGGGACTTTGTTTAAATATTCAACTTGTAAAAGTAGTGGAGTTAAGATTTATTTATCCACTATTCTTAATCTGTTACTGCCTTCAGAAATAAGGTAAGAAAAAAAGTTAAAAAATATGTATATTTTCGTAGACGATTAAGTTTTATAATTCTTCTTCTTTTTTGATAAAATGGCAACCAGCCGGATCACTCGGATCAGCTATTTATGCCAATGTCAAGTATTTATAGTCTTCAAGTATCAAGTCTTCGTGTCTTCAAGTCGTCGTCGTGATGAAATTAATGATAAAAAATATTTAAAATGTGGATGACATGAAATGGGGACCGTCTTTCGAAAAAACAAAAAACGATCTCCAAGATATAAGTTTTTTAATACTAACAGTAATCTAAACCACAAGCAGACAGACGAAAATGCTTAACCTTCAGAGTAGCCTTCCAAGTCTACGGAACCACAATAGTGTCAATACATGATAAAACCATAACACGAATTTCTCAACTGTTCCATTAACTCGTTGATGTAAAAATATATCAAAACTTTATCTCCTTTCACTCGTAACTAGGTTTACAACATAACCTACTAAGGATCAAATGTCTAATGTCAATTTACAAACAAAATTTCACAATCGAATTTAACTAGATAATTCCCTTTTAATTTACGACAAATAAATGTTTTGTAGTAAATGTTATGTTGTTATAAAGTCGTATTTTATGACATAAAATGTCAATTTGTTTCTTGTTGGTTTCTATTTATCAATTACTTATTGATGTTGGAAGATAACATAACTTCCTCCTACCTCGGTGGTGCAATGATAGCGTATGCTACAGATACGCTTGAGATCTAGGGTTCGATTTCCGGGAAAATAACATTTGCAGATCACATAAACATTTAACCCGATCTGGTAATCGACCCCGAGACCTCAGGCTAGCATTAGTTATAATTACAAAATATTAGTTAAGATAAGTACTAGTAAATAGTTGCCTGCAAATAAAACCATATACATACTCGTAAACCTTTTACAATAAACTTTTCGAAGTGTAATAAACAAAGTAATCAATGCATAAAAACAATACAATGTAATTAATTACATGTATAATAAATTTTATGTAATTATTTTATAAATATAATAAATTTATGTGACGGAATTATAATGTTTTATTACTCAATTATAAGAGGACAGATGTGTAAAGCAGACCATTCGACGACGTCAGAGGTCGTAAGTTCAATACCAACTTATATACTGATGATCATAATCCTAACTGATTATAATAAGTTAGGATTATGATTATATACGGATTTTCATGAAACTTTGCAGTAATATAGCTTTAAACATCGGAATAACATAGTAAGTTAAAATTTAGAGATTTTTTATAACTTTGTCATAATATAACGATAACGGTCAAGTAAGTCGGAAAAAAATCAGCCGTCTGTGACCTATCTTGGCGAACGCTGTCCAAATCGTTGTAATTGGGAATTTGAAAAAAAATAAAACTAATGATTTTTTTTGTATTTTAAAACTTTATTATTAATAATATTGATAAATGATGCAAGAAACTTAAAAAAATATTTTTTTCAATAAATTCTAAGCAATTAAAATTTCAATAAAAATCACGTGACTATAAACGCATCAGAATTGGTCACCGTCCTTGTGACGTCATAATGTTAAAGCGTTACCGGAAAATAACAAGATCCGTAAGTTCATCAATCTACTAGGAAATTTATAAACTTTCGTAGGATTCTAAACAGGAGATAAATTGTAATATTTTACGTCCACATTTTCGTAAATTGATAAACTTACTGAACTCACTCGTAAAATAATAAATGCTAGAACATTTGTTGAAGAAGTAAAATTTACCACAGAGCTACGAAAGTTTTATAGTTAGTTTTATAGTAAACTAAATAACCTTTTTTTTTTTTTAACGTGTTGGCTCTCCCTCGGGCTGTCTCCTCGCCGGGGATTGCGGCGGGGCGGTGTGTCGGAATCGAACCGACTAAAACCACACGGTGTGCCAACTCTGCGCCTGAGAAGGGAGGGGTCCGGGTACTGCAGATATTACACGACCGGACCCCTCCCAGAAACTAAATAAAATAACCTAAGTTTATAAACTTCCTAGTAGATTGATAAAGTTACGGATCTTGTTATTTTCCGGTGACATAGCGACTGTATTTTAGGACGTCACACGCGCTCGGGTTTATTCGGGAGCTGTCGGCGCGTCTTCGGTACTGGATTCAAAACTTAATTTTTATTTTGAAATAACTTTTGAATTATAGCGAAAAAAAAAATAAAAAAATAGTTTTGTTATAAAACTTATATATGATCTTTCCATTTATCACAAAAAAATTTTTTATTCAAATACCCAATTACATACATGATAATAATGTACTGTATTGTTCCTCTTAAATAATAATTATTTTTTTTACAATTTTTGTTTGTCTGTCTGTTAGTGCCAGCTAATCTCTGAAACGGCTGGATCCATTGTGATGGGACTTTCATTCACTACTTTCTTTTAGATTTACTTGCCCCGCATCGTTACCCGCGGTTGTTGTTAGACCGCGGAGCTCAGCTGGTTTTAAATATTATTGCAGTGGTAACGTATGCGACAGCTGTGCTTGAGGTCTCGGGTTCGATTCCCGGGTCGGACCAAAAGTTTTTATGATCTGCAAATATTTGTTTCGGAGTTTGGGTGTTTTCTAAGTATAATATGTATGTATTTCCAAAAAAAAAGATATACATGTATTTATATCAGTTGTCTAGTACCCATAACACAAGCTCTGCTTAGCTTGGGACTAGATGGCGTTGTGTGAGGGATGTCTGAAATATTCATTTATTTATTTGACAGCACGGTTGGCCTAGTGGTTTAAGCGGTCACTACGCCGCTTTCTACTGCGCCAAGTGACGTGGGTTCAAATCCCACGTGAGACATCACTTTGTGTGACCCACAAAGTGTTGTCCTGAGTCTGGGTGTTCTTTGTGTCCGTCACATGTATGTTTGTAAAGTCCCCCGCGACACAGGATGTATATTCCTAATGCGGGAGTTGTCTTTCAAAAAAAAAATTATTAGATCGGTTCAATAGTTAAGGCTCTACGATGGAACGTACATACATCATCAAGATTACATCAACCTATCGAGGTCCACTGCTACACGAAGGTCTTCCTTAAGGAGCACTAGCCACCTCAGTCTTGGGCAGTTCGCATCCAACCGTTGCCAGCCAATTTCCTCAAATCGTCAGTCCACCCAGCCACAGACATATATAGACTGCTAAAATTATTTAAAATTTATTATTAAACTTCTATTAAATCTATTAAACTTATTATAAAAACTTCTTCTTTCCTTTGTCATAATCGTGAGTCGAGGTATGTATTATAGACCTGCATACCAAAAGCAAGTCTAAAATACATACATAAATATAATGAACTGATCATTTAATTTTTTTATGCATTGAAACATCGTTTGTGAACTGATTAACTTTGTCCGACAAACAGAAAGTGCAGTTCCGGTAGCATCAAAAAAACTAACCCACAACCTGGTTAGACTGAAAAGGAATGATATCAGGAAGGACATAGGTTTCTAGACATTGTCCCCTAAACAAGCGCCTATTTACTATAAGTGCAACAGACAGCTCTCTGAGCAGAAAATGCATGGAGGCAGAAGAAACACCGCAACACGTACTTACAAAATGGATAAATATGGCAGGTCAACTAGGATGGTTGAAGTAAGAAAAACCAGCCCGGTAAAACCAAACCAAACCAACTTTTGCTCAGGACTTACCTGGAGTAATTATTTCTTATTTGATGTATCTAACTTTAAAATTACGAGTTTCCATAGAACCGCTTATCCTTCCGTTTACCCCTTTAGCATTTTGCCAAAATATCTTACCAACCGTGGTCGTATTAGATTGCGACTAATTTCTGCAGATATACATAACTACCTTTTACAAATATCTTTGGTAAAAGAAACTACTAATACTGTAGAATATAGTGAACCACAATCTGATGTTAGTGTAATATTATTTTAACAATTGCAGCAAGATAATAAATTGAGCCTTTGTTCTCTAAAACTCCAGGAAATAGAATGCAATGTTTACAAATAAATAAAATAGAAGTGTCTGTTTGTAGTTTCAAAGTACAAAGTATACACAGTACATACATCAAATAAACATTTTTTTAAATTTTTGGCTCTGTCTGTTTGTTACAGCTAATCACTGGAATGCCTAGACCAATTTTGTCGGATTGCTAATGATATAAGAAGTAATTGGGTTTCAAAAAAAAAACTTAAAACCATTTAAATAATGAACAATATCCGATTCAAAAGCAACAAAACTCGCGAGTAATACCGTGGGGTGTAGCTAGCTTAACAAAAATTTTAATAACATTTCAAATGCAGCATTGTTTTTGTAATTTCACATGTTAGAAGAAACAAAATCGCATGTAAGGTATGCAAATCTTCATCAGACAATCGGTGATAGATTATATTTTAAAAGCATTTTGTGATTACTCGGTCTGGTGGTGGTCCTATCTAACTGAATATATAATGAAGATTAAGGTGAATGATATGATGAGTTCGTGGAGAAAATTTCATGTGGTCCATGGGCGGCGGTAATCGCTTATCATCGGGCGATAAATATGCTCGTTTGAAAAAAAGAATTGGGTAATTTTTTGCACAATGTCACATTTGTTTTTATAGCTCTGACTAATTTATTTACAAACTGAAAAGGTTAATTACATTATTAGAATTATTACTACTATTCTGTTTTGAATTCAAGACATGCTAAAAAAAAAGTCCTTACATTTTAATTTTCGTTAATCATTTACTTGGGACCGCAAAAGATAAGGCAAATCTTAGAAAGCTTACCCTAATATTAGAAAATAATTGTTATATACACAATCACATTCATAATTTATATTTCTCCAAAAAAAATAATGAGTTTAAATCTCTATTTGTAATTTCAAATTAACAGATTTTTACTATTTGCATATGGAAGCATATATGTTACTTAAAAAGTTTGTCTGTCTGTTTGTTTATAATCTAATAAGCTACTCTCTAAAACGGACGGACCGATTTTGATGAAGCTTTCACTAGCTGATAGCTAACGTTATAAGGAGTAACTTAGGCAACATAAATTTTAGAAAATTTTTATGGTTATGAAAAAACAAAATCACTACAAAAGAAATAGAGAACAATATTCGATTTAGAAACAACAAACACTGCGTGTTTAACAGCCGAATGTAAGATGTGTGAAGTTTTAATATTATTTTATTAAAGAACAGTTTCCTTTTGAAGCTAATGTTAGCAAACTCTTATATGTGTCAACACACTTGAGGGCATATGAAGTTACATTACAGCAAACGTAATTGTCATCTGCGAAATCAACACCAAAGATATAAACAATAAACGTGACAGACGTCTCCAGTCTTTTGACACATCACGACAATGATTAAACGAACCTTGACAAACAAATACAATCCTTAAGTACAATTTGAAACAATTCAAAATGTGATAGAAAAGGTGATTTAATATAAAGATGAGTGTCCTAAAACAAAATTAAAAGTAAGTAAGAATGGAGGTCAGAAATATAGAATACAATAACAATAGTACGCAACAAAAACTGGTACATAGAAGCAGGTAAGTGTCAGCCATTTGAAAATCACACCTATTTGGAACAAGTTTATGACGCATCGGAGTCCATAGTACATTGATAATAATTGAAAGAAAAAAATAGCGAAACGAATTCAATCAGTGACCGTTGTTTTATATACGTAATTGTTTGAAAAATCACCTCAGGCGTTGTGGTACAATTTGTAGTACATCAGTTGCATTTGTACGCATAGGTTTTTGATTAATGAGATCGTGTATTACTTATTTCAATTTGCTAGCAGCAGTTGTAATTTGAAATTCATATTTTTATCGTCATTGAAATTATTTTAGCTTTCTTGTTTTGACTTGACATTTTAGCTAACACTGTAGTAGCTCGAATAAGCTAGCATCATGTACCTTTCCAGAGTAAGGGTCCTGGGCCAAGCCGTTAGTGAGTTATGAGGACTACCAATACTACTGGCTCCACTTCAGCATCCCCTTAGCATTTGGAGAACCCAAGGAATTTTTCACCTCGCCCTAAAAAATGGCTTCATGTTAATACTGTTACGTGTTAAGGTTCGTCGGGTTTAGGAAATATACCTTCTGACGTATAAAATAGACTTTATTAACAACACTCTTACAATGTCAATATCACTTCGAATAACAATCCTTAATGGTCGCCGAGGTCGCTAGGTTGATCACTGATATCACTTAGATATTTATCGCACTGTAGCTCAAACTGAACTGACTGCGACCCGCGAGGGTTTGTGTTTATAATTTTTTTTACATTTTATTTGCGCTTTCGAGAAATGTCTCGAACATACGAGGGCGTTCCCCGTACCAAGAATTCGCCCGCCGGCAAACTCGTTGTAAACAATCACGCAACAACCAATCGACATTCGATGCTATTTCTATCGATATTAGGTTCGTTATTCCATTTTCGCGAATAATTTAGAACATTCTCGATCATTGTTCGCGAATAATCTTTTTTCATAGCAATGCTACTAAGGTTGAAAAGGTCACTAAGGTAAATTCTATCGTTAAATTAGTGGTGGCAAGAACTTGTTCTTTAAAACACATCATTCGTCTATTTTTTAAATTGGTATAAATTATTTAAAACTATGCAATATAGTACCCATCAGATATAAAGATGAAAATAAACATACATTTCTAAATTTCAAGGAATTCTGCGTTTTCATTTATTAATATCTAAATTTTTCACATAAAATTTGTTTTAATCGGTATAATTCCTATGACTTCCAATGTCACTTTTGACCAGAGTAAGTATAAATCATGTTTCTGAGCTTGTTTTGTGATTGTTTCGTAATCCATATGATAATTGAAATAGAATTATGCTATCACATTATGTTATGTACCATCATTATTATCAATAGCCTTTAATAGTCCACTACTAGACATATGCCCTTCCTTTTTTTAAATTTGACTCGAACAATACTTCTATTCTAGAAGAAATGAAATGATCATTCTTATTTGTTATTTTTTGCGAATATTCAGTGGTATCAATTTAAATGTATTTATTTTGTTCTTATTTTCTTAACTCGTTTTTCATTTTAGTTGCATCTAGAATTTTAACGATTACTTTTGTTTTTTTTAGTTTTGTTTTTAACAAACTTTAAATGAAGTAATTTATAATCTACTAATTATACTTCAGCAGCTGCATAAACGATACAGACTAAAATAACTTTACGCTACGTTACGTAAAAAAACGACTTTAAAATAGAATTGTAAAGAAACAAGGGCATAACACAAAACTAAACAAAGACGGACAATTGATTTCGAAATATGATCAAAGAGAAATAACAAAATGGACGAAAGCAATTTGTCAACACGTCCCTTGACTGTAAGAGAGGCAGCCGTTGATAATGTTTCCAAGAAAACATCTTGTGTGTGCCAAACAAAAGGGCAAAATTATAAAACAATTATGATATTTCTATATCCAGCTGGGATCGAAATCGTCGGCAAGTCACGCTTCGGCACTTCAATCGGCTGACTTGAGCGAATTAATACTACTACATGATTGAAAACTATCATAATAATTATGGTTAAAAAACCTAGCATCACTTAAAATGGTCAGAATTCCTCTACAAATTTTTTGATTAAATCATTTTTGCTGTTTAGAACACAGCACAAAATAACTATTTGCAAATAGATTAAGCGATTCATGGTTATAAATAAATAAACCATAATAATAATAACCAAAATAAATAATATAAATAAATAATTGAAAAAGAAACATATAAATATCTACTCTATAAGACATGGCGTTTAAACGTAAACGTCATGTCAAAACAATACTTGAGAAATTCCTTTAACGATGCTAACAGGAGCTAGACGGAGAGCACTGCTAACATCCCCAGACTCGTGGTTTCCCTCCGCCTTGCCGTCTCCGGAAGAAACAATAGAAGTTCCGGTTGGTGCAGAGGAGTTGAGCTCTTCTTCCAGCGACGAGTTTTTTTCTCAGCCGACGTCGCCAACACCTGTACGTCAGCTGGAACGAGTCCGGCCACCGACCAGCTTGGGATCCCGAGAACCATTGTCCTCGAACAGGGCCCCCTCTACCTGTGGTGATGTGCGCCGCATGAAGTGGACACATTGTATAAATGAGAATGTCATATTTTCGGGCTACAGAATTGGGAGCGAATCTTACAGTGTACCGTGTTGTACTAGTCTTTCTGTTGAAGAACCTTGAGCCAGCCGTTAACGTATCCGCACAACGATTGTCCGATCAAGTACGAGTTAAACAGCGCTGTCACCTGCTGGATGATTCCGTACTTTAGAGGATACGCTCGTAAGGAATACTTTGACTAAACCTTCTTCGTCAGATGCTAAGGATGTGGTAAATAATACATCATAACTACTAAACAGTGAAGATGTTGATGAACAAGTGGAGAATGAAATTATATTCTTCCGGATATAATTTCAATACAATGATACGATAAGGAGTGCTTTGGAGGATGTGATTCAGGAGTATCGGTATATTAATTATAATCATGGACCCCGGTTATCCCGTTTGCCCATATATAAAAGCAATTTAGCATTGGTGAGTGCCCTGAATTCGTTATTACCGGATTATTTTGGAAATAGCGTAGATCTTAGTGATACATATTCTTTTTTTTATTGTGCGGCTATTGCAGTTTGTCGATTAGCTGGTGTTAAATTTGTTGAACAAATCACTACTCGATGCACAAATGCTGTGTCAGCTTGGCAGTATATAATATAACGTCCACGACCAGTCCACTCATCGCCAAATTAATTGCATTTCAATTAGGTAATACGCGACAGAGACATGATGTAAGTTGTGCAGTCCGTTCATTGCCAAATTCAGGTATTATCCAGACGGTCTGCACAACTTTAATTCTGGTAGTTCCATGGACCCCTAAAATTTTAGGCCTCTTACTGGATTTAACAACTTTATATAAACTTCTAACATAATGCAGATTAGCAATTTCTGAACCCAATATAATTGTTATATTATTATCAACAATACCGTTAATGGATTACTTGGGTTTATACGAACATATAGTACTTTTAACTACATATATCCCATGTAGCTCTTCCCTTATTTTCCCCTTTTTTATATATGTGATGTACTTAACATTGCTTAAGGATTGCAGATTGTGAACACATTTCTTTAAAATGTCGGCGTATGCCTTGAATTTTATTTTATTTTCTATTGTTTAATTTTTATAAGACTTAAATCTTAGTTTTCTTTTAGTGTTAAAGCTGATTTTAAGCCCTTTTGTAATCCATTAATATAATGAAAATCAGTCATAGTATCTGTACTAGTATAAACATAAAAACATGATAGTTTACTTATGTACTCGATGAATTTGTCGTTATTGTCTCTACTCATACCTTGCACGGTTCTAAAGCAGCAACTTGGAATAGGTTTTGGGCCTTATTCAAATGTAATAGTCTGTGCAGTATTATGGTCAGACAAACCTACACTACTTGTCCATTGTTATCAGTGCGTCCGTTAGTTTCCTATGCTTTTGAGTTTCGGGTGTTAAGGTGTGTGCAGACTGAGTAATATCTGGTGCCTCATGTGCTTAATTTAGCTTTCTGCTATTAAAAAAAACATCAAACATCATCATCAACAGCCTTAACAGTCTACTGTTGGAAATAAGCCTGTTATTAGAAAAGATGTTTCGGCCTACTATACCACGCTGACAAGACGGGTCGGTACTGGATTTCCTTCAAGTTTTCCTTCTCTTTGTAGTAATGTTGTTCTGCGTAGTCTATTCCTTAGCCGCCTGTTACGACATTCACGGTAAGAATGAGGGTGGCGACAGTTCGTATTCTTAAGCCGTCACCACGCGGACTATTTAAAAAATTCAACTATTTTATTAGGAAATTGTCTATTTTTTCATCACAGTATGAAATTACTATGATACACTACTGAACTAAATGAATATTTAAGATCTAGAAATATAGTAATTTAGTAGTAAATATAGTTGATTCATTATTCTTTTCGCGGAAATACTATATGCATTTGAGGAAATTTAAATTTTGTACAGCGTTTAAACCCGTTATCGCGAAGAAAAAGTTAAAATTAAACTAAAGATTTAACACTAGAAAATAGTTTCTAAGGACAAAGTTTAATTATTACTCTGTGGTGCTCTGTAGTTTTCATATGACCACAAGTAAGTCACCTTACTCTCTATGTAGACTTTATGCAGAAATAGAATTGTCCTGTGACTAATGAATCTACTAAAGCAGGAATTTCAACTGACCTTTTTGGTATGGTATTTTAAGGTATTATTGTAGACACATGCATACAGATACTCATTTCTTTGTCGCTAAAGCGGTTGCGTTCGATACAGGCAAAAATTAAAGGTGGTAGGTAGGTCCAAAATCCTTCTTCTTCTTCTTCTTCCTAGCCTTATCTCAAGATTATTTGGGGTCGGCTACTAGTTCCACCTGTTTTACCTGAATATCAGTTTTTCCACGAAGCGACCGGCACCAGACCTTCGCAACCCTGAAAGTGAACTGAATTCGAAGGTTGAAACTAGGGTCAGTATATTTAAGGGCACTGACTTCTCAATAACGATTACCAAAGATGTTCATGACAACCGGGACCGACGACTTAACGTGCTCTCCGAGGCACGGGCCGAGTAACGCCGACATTTTCCATACTCCTATTTCATATACGAAAAACACGATATTTCAACTAGCCAGACTCGAGACTTCTTGATTAGCAGTTGCATAACACTAGCCACCAAGATCAACGAAGCAGTCCGGTGGTACGTGGTAGGTCCGAAATATTTATTATTATTGACTTATTCGCAATTGCTTTGGTGATAATTACTCTTCGATTCTGATTATACTTTCCAATAACCAGAGTAGACAGCCACTTTGACATGCACGTACATAATCATCAACGTCTAAGGAGAGGTTTATGTCCAGCAGTGGGCTACAAGAGGCTGATGACGATGATATATTTACTCACGCGTGCTCAAACCATCACCCCAATAAAACCATCTTACGGTTACCTATCATGAAGTAGTACATATTTTGATCTGATGAACCTAATACATTCAGTGCGAATATACTACCTGGTTCGACGGTTGCCAAGCGCTATTGACCCAGCCAGCCAGGTCAAGGATACGTGACCAATAGTTAGCCAAGGTCATTAACAATGCGTGCTACTGCCAATTGTGTTGGACAACTACATAGATAATGATTAATTTTCTAACTTAAGTGTGACGTAATAGTTAAGAAATTATTTTTTTCAATTGGCAGGTTTTTAGATACCTATTTGTTTTGTTTTAACACTTTTGTATTCGTCTTATTAATAGAAAGAGAAAAACTCAGGTAACTTTTAAAGATGACCCCTGAAGGCATCCTCGTCGTGACTTACTTTCTTCTTTAGTAAATTTTCATGCCAGAAGTAAATTTTTCTTTAAGTATTTTTGGAATCAAACGAGAAGCGAAACACTTTCAAATGAAAAAATGGTTCAAATATGACTTTATGTTAAAGAATACACGTAGGTATATCATATTTTCTTTCTTACTACGTTTTTATATTGTACCTACATATTGTGAATATTTCTAATTTGAAATTAATAAGGACAACAAATTTTTTTTTTCCTCTTGTTGAAAATTTTATGTGAACTAAAGATTGAGTTAAGTTGAAGTTTATATTTTACTTTTGGTCTTGACTAATATTTTGTTAGATGTTAAAATCTCCTGATGTAAAAATCTAAAGGAATAATCTCGCTGGGATCTGCAGACAACATGTTATCGCCTCCTTCATGAGAAGAAGGCTGTATAGAAAACACATTTCAGGCCCTGTATTGCTACCGAAGAATTGAATAGAATTTCAATTCTATCAATTTTATTGCTCTTAAAATTGAAATGGAAAATAAATATATTTATTGAATACATGTTTGCGGAATGTTTGTGCGAAAACATTTTGTTATTGAAATTCGTTTCATCTGATAAATAGGGATATAAATATTTTGATGGTAACTATAAGTGTGATACATCGTCATCTACGTGTTGTTTTATATTATAACTATTGTTGTTTCATATTATAACAATATTTATACTAACATAAACAGACGTGAAACAGGGCCTGACAGCCCATCGCAGGCCATTCCAATGAAAGCTTGTTTTTAAAAATATTGTTTTTTCAATTTATTTCAGGTTGACTCTATATGACCTGTTTTTGGTAAACTAATAATAATATATGTATAACATCACGCTACAGGCAATAGGAAACGGATATGCGATTGCGTTGGTTGGCTAGTTGTTTATATATTTAAGGAAAATCATAAAACAGATGATCCAACAAGGATACATCCTATCTCATTCTGAAATCAAAACACATTTACTGAAACATTTTCCTCTTTAATTTACAACTAAACTACAGCATTTAATGTACCGTTTAATTCTATGAAGCACCTCCTGGCACAGAATTAGCGAAACCAAGATCTGGCTGGTGATTAATCATCGGTGATGTGTCCGTTCCGGGAAGCCAAGACCTTGGGGGCGAGGTGAAGGCCATCGGTGCGTCGGCCGGGCGTCGAACTCGCTCCTAAATAAATAAATGCGCCGGTCGCTGAAATGACGCGTACTTTATTTCTAGATGTGGCTGGAACGCACTTGTTAATTATTGTACGTATACTAACAATTTACAGGATTTTTAGACCTTAATATAGACCCTATTTGACCCTAAATATTTACAATTACTTGTTACATTTTAACGCGAGTCGAGTGCGAGTCGGACTCGCGCATCGCGGGTTCCGTACAAACCTGTAGGTATATTATATGATGTAACTGATAATATATGTTTTTAGCAATATTTCCTTTATTTGTGATAAAAGACATTGCTTCGTATAAAATTTCAAGATTCTGAGTTTACGGGAAGTATCCAGTAGGTTTTGTTTCCCTTACTAGTGTCGAAATTCGCAGCATAACCGGCTGTATCTATGATAGCGTTGGCTTAGAACTTTGATCTCTTCACAGCTTCAAGAGAGAGTAGACCTAAACATTTGAATGATTTTCAGCTTGATACCTCCTAGTGTTCTCGAAAAAAACGGTCTTGAGAGACAGATAAACGGACAACAAAGTGATCTTATAAGGTTTCCGTTTTTTTTCCTTTTGAGGTACGGAACCCTAAAAAAGAGAAAATGCCACAACCATAAATTCTTTACTCATACGCCTCGGTGGCGTAGTAGTATCGTATGCGACGATGTATTTATATCAGTTGTTATTTTAATATAACAAACAGACACTCCAATTTTATATATATTGTAGATATGTGTCAGATATGTACTGTGTATACATCTAAAGGCATTTAGTGAAAATTAATATTGAAATTATGACCATTCTCGAAATCCCGTACTCAGTAAGATTATAATATTTTTAGTAATTGATTAAATACGGTAATTTAACTGTATAGAATATTAAAAAACTTTATCCTGTAAAGATACTTAGAACTATACAGGATAATAAACGTATTTGATATCAAATGTATACAGAAATGAAATGTTTTAAAATAAAGCAATGGTACGACGTAATAATTAGCGATAGCAATAATATTTACAAGAACCACAGGTTAACTGACCTCAGATAATGTTTTACTTGGAATTATTCGAGACACACCCACTGTCTCTTTATACATTTACCACCTATTGCTGGTCTACGCATAAATTAATGTTATTTTCAATGGGTTTTAACAGCTTAAAAAGTATCCGCTGTCAAAATTTCAAACATTCCAGCGCAATGGTGGCACTCAGGCGTTGGCAAAGGCCGGCAACGCACTTGTGACGTCTCTTGTGTTGCTGGTGTCCATGGGCGACGGTAATAGCTTACCATATGTCTGCTCGTTTGCCTCTACTCGATAAAAAAAACAATGGCCCTAAATTACCTGAAATAAAATTAGGATTAAGGATAGGGATTAAGATAGGTGATGATGAATTTCATTTATTTATTTATTTATTGCATGGAAAAGTTACTTATAGAAATAAAGTAAAATTCAGCAGATTAATCACGATTAATAATATGATGACGTAAAACTTTTATATCACACAACAGTCGTGTGATAATTAGATATTTTTACAAAAGATGGTCACTTCTGTTTGCTCTATAAATCTGTGGAAAAACAAAATGGCAACTCCCGCGCATCGTTTGCGATCTAATTATGACAGTGCACCGTCGGCCAGTGTTTACTACAGCCACAAGTAACTTTTTCAGTTATATGTTTAGTTGCATTATTGTACTGTAGGCATTGGCAACTAGAATTTAGATAAGGCAATCTATGCAAATAAATAAAATAGAGATAGATACATAATTATAAATTTTGTCTGTGTGTCTGTTTGTACCGGCTTTTCCTTAGAAAGACTGAGCCGATTTTGACGGGACTTTCACTGAGGATATATGGAGTAACTTAGAATACTTTTATTTTAGACCAGCTGCGTCCCGCGGTGTTACTCGGGGTTTTTACATCAAGACTCGCACTTGGTCGGTATTTTCTATTATTATTACTGTAGCTTGTTAACATTAGCTTCCGTTCATCACGATTACGCAGATATCATTATTTTAGCAAGACAATTGAAAAATTTGATACAAAAATGAAAATTTGAAAAAAAAACGTAACAATATTATTCGTTTGAATTACCGAACTCAGGTCGTATTACCACCAGGAAATCGTACGTTTTAAACAACTGGATCAATATTGGTATACCTATTCAAACAAATGTTAAGCAGGTAACGAAGAATTATTGTTTACTGATTCCCGTGGTGTTACCCGCGGTTATTGTCGCATTGGGGGATACGCCGCGCGGCACAGCTAGTCTTAAAAACCTTAGTTACTCCTTGTATCATCAGCTACCTACCAGTGAAAGTCCTGTCAAAATCGGTACAGCCGTTCCAGAGATTTGCCGGAACAAACATTGAAAAAATCTTATTTTTTTTGGCATTTAGTAAAAAGCGGTTATTTTATTATTACAAACAGACACTCCAATTTTATTTATTTGTATGTATAGATCTATAATCATTATACATATTTTTTGCACTAAAGTTATATAACGAATCGCCAGAGTCTTAATAAGCAGTAAGAAAAGAGATACAAAGCTCACCCAGAAAGAGCGAAGTAATCTTTAAAACCACTGCATCACCCACGCAGAGTCGACTGTAAGCGACCGAGACATTTTTTTTACTGTATAAGTAGCAAACGAGCAGACGTATCGCCTGATGGTAAGCTATTACCGCCGCCCATGGACACACGGAACACCAGAGGCGTTACAAGTGCATTACCTGCCTTTTAAGAAGGAGTAAGCTCTTTTCTTGAAGGTCGTATTGGTCCGGGAACAGCGACAGCACATTCCACAATTCTTTTGTGCGTGGCAGAAAGTTTCGGGAAAAGCGCACAGATATGTTTGCCATATCATCAGCTCAGCTAAATGACGACTGGCCAAAGACATAATTCTCGTGTTACATACGTGACGATAAATTAAGCTATTTAACCGATTATCACTTTTATTTTAAATGTGTGTTTTCCAGGCGTGCCTAAGATACTCGTAGGATAGTTAACATCACGCTTTGATACCGCGAACACTCTCAAATGTTAACGTTCACAGTTCACACCTTACTAAATGATATTATCTTCATCCAATCGGTAGATCTGTGCTGCAACCATTTATCAACAATTTTCCGGACAATTCTAATAACCCTTAGGTATAATTGTTGCAGTAATTACATAACAATCGAATCGGTACTGGTAGTGCAACCACGATTTCATGTCAAGGGTAGATTGTATCAATAACAAACAATAATATTAGATGTCCATTATTAGGGCACACCTCTTATTGTCGGCTAACAATATGCATAATCTTTGAAGTTTATTACTTGCTATTACACATAAAATAATAAGTAGTACAAACAGCTCTAGCAGACTCATTATAGATCAGAATACATTAGAGAATGATTGTTGATTTTACTCAGAAATGTAATAACATGAGAACTTTAATTAGAGTTATATAAAATGGCACAGAGTAGGCAAGTTAAGCAATTCTTCTTAGGTCAGTTTCCAGATGGGTGACCATTCTGGTGGAGGATTGATGTCACTACGCAGACGTTTAAAGTTCAGCCGTGTCAAAGAAGACTGAAAGTCGATCTTAACCTATTTTAGGAAATTCCTCAGAAGAAGGAGAAAAGGAAATGGAACCAAAGAAAATAGAAAAAAATAATTAATCAACTATTTTGTGAGTAAAACTCACTCTCCGTGGAAGAGCCACGCCTCGGCATGCATGGAGTGATACCACGGTCTTACAGAAAACCAGTGTGAAACAGCGCCTGCGCTATGTTTCATCGAGTGAGTGAGAATACCGGAGGCCCATACCCCAACTCCTTGTTTGTTTTCTGAGTCCAAACCCAAATTCTTGTTCTGAGTCTAGGTGTTCTTTGTGCCAGGAGGAGGCCACCTACATACAATAGGTGGCCCGAAGTGCGTCGTGGTTCCAGGGATTTCCTTCCGAGGGTGCACCTAGTTCCCCGGTTTCTGGTGCCCCAGACGGTGTGCGGTTTTTGGTCGGTTCGAGTCCGACATAACCACAAGTGGTATCCGAGGGATTTCCGAACAAAAAAAAAAAGAGGTTTTCTTTGTGTACATTCCATGAATGTTTGTAAAGTCACCCGCGACACAGGATGTATATTCCTAATGCGTAAGTTGTCGTGCTATGAAAAAAAAACGAATATGCGTTACATAAATGTCCGGAATATTTATTTATTTATTTATTTATTTTATACTGACTAATATAGAAATTTAATAAATCTTCAATAAAAACGATAATCTTACGGTCTTACAATTCGCACGTAGGAAAATTGAAGTTCCGTGAAATACAATGACGATGCGATACAGACATTGAGTAGAAACAGGTCCTTGGATTTCTAAACATAAATTGTACAAGTCAATAACTGAAGAACCGTTATAAAACCGTAGACCTCATTTTGGAAACATTAAAACTTGTTTTACAAGCCTAACTTGACATGTCGCCTCACGGTCCATCATCTTCTGGTGAGAGTACTTCCAAAAAAGGCACCAAAAGATTAGTAGATGCTGATGATGTTACAGTTGAACTACCGGACCCTAAGAGACCTAGAATTGCTCTCAACAAGCCTCTTTAAGTTAAGTGTTTGAAGCTAATAATATCATCTTACAAGGAGTTGGTTTGTGAAATAGCTAAAACAGATAAAAACAAAGAGGTTATGTTGGATACAACTCCAAGAGATGATGTGCTTTTCTCTATAAGCAGTTCTTGTAATATCATGAACATAATGTTTACATGTCCATAATCTCAGGAGACAGGAGGGACGACTGAGCGTTTCAAACCTAGTTATAAAAACAGCCAACACAGACTTCAAAGTAACTTTGGACAATGGCTCCACAGTGGTTACCAGAACCGAAGCACTCAAAATTTTGGGATGAGAAGGTAAAGAAGGTGGCTTTCAGCTATCAATCTGGAAAAGCAGAAGATACTGAATGGATTGGCACAATTGGTCCCTTCATGGATTTCTTCTCAGGATTCCCCTTTCGTCTTAATGAACTTCGATTAGGACATAGCACATTTCCCGTACGTAAGGATGGTGACACAGTCATAGCATTCCCTGTGTCCAAATATGGGTTGAATGGGGCTCATCATGTTCTCTTAAAAGGTTGTACTTTCCCTCCTGAAAAGCGATCAAGCATGGTACAGAGTCTTGGAGCGATGACATATTTTATAAGTATATAGTAGTAGCTCATGGAACAATTCAACAGGCAAAGAGAGATGAATTCCTTGACTTTTTCAGCATGACTGGATCAGGAGGGTATTATTTATACAAGGTACTCTGCACGAGGAATAAAAATGAGCCTCCATTTACCATCAGGAGTGCTATGATGCATCAGAGTCTTGGGGATATTGACTAGCATAACAGACATGAAGAGATGATTCACTTGAGAAGACATGGGGCAACGGTTCAGACAAGCAAACACTAGAGGCAAGCCTGTAAAAATAAATCTTATTGAGTTTAACAAGTACTCTAAGATGAGCTGCACCAATCAGTCAGGCTTACTTACTGGGGTTTATTCACAGGTGGTGACTGTCCCATGTTTTAGTGGCAAAAGAACCCAAAAATTCGTTGAAGACTTCTTCGATCACCTTGAGAAAATAATAGTTTCATCGGGAACTGGTAAATCAATATCCCAAATAGTGGGTATATTGAGTAACACTCTCACAGAGCTTCATGACATTGTTAAAAAGAACAAAGGATCTCTAGAAATGGGCACCTCGGAGTGACGCGACTGGGAGACTCTAAGCTTGGGGCAACACGGAGATCCACTCACCGATGTGAGGGTCGTAACGTGATGTTTATGGGAAAACCTAAATAATCTTAATGGAAGTTGTTTGAACACCATGTTAGGAATGTGATCACACACTGTTGCTAGTTTTAGTATGTATTTTAGTTTATAATCTTATATTATGTTTTTGTCTTTTCTTTTCTATATTACTGGGAAAATTATGTATTATTTTAATATTGTTGCTAAGTTTTATTTGTGATATCTGTACATAAAAAACATCAACATTTGCACAGATTATCAGCGTCATTGTTCGGCGTAAATTTACTATCACAAACTTATTCAAGAGAATTATTCACCGAAATTGCGAGATTTTTTTCCCGTTATATTAACGTTATAAAAATGTTTGTAAATCTAAAGTTTATGCAAATAATTAGGCAAATCCCCGAGCATAGAGATATCAATACTTTGCTTTAAAAAAGTCATTTGGCGTAATTAAAGCCAAATAGATATACATTACTATAATTTTATCTTAGCAAAATAGAGAAGGAGAAATACTAAAGAACGTTAAGGGAGATTTCGAGGGTCTACCCTCCACCTTGATAGTTTCTTACTTTGGAACCGAATCAACTAGGTAAGAGAAGCACTTAGTAATCGTTTAGATATATAAAATCTCACTTTTTGAGTCTATCCTTTCCCTATCCCTATTTAATATTATAAATTCGAAAGTAACTCTGTCCGTCTGTCGCGCTTTCACGCCAAAACTACTGAAACAATTTAAATGAAATTAGGCACACAATTACCACTCTACTCTTAACACGCGGGCTTACAAAAGCTAGTAATTTATATGTTTAAGAGTACCATTTCTATTCAATGAATTACCTATTATAGATTTAATAAGACAAGTAGATTCAAAAGATTAATTTAAAAATCAACTCCACAAATATTACCTCTCGTTATTTCCCTAAAAAATAGGTTACATCAACTATTCCTTTTTTTAAACCTTTTCCTTTGTAAATACATTTCATTAATGTACTTGACGCAATAATTTAAAATACATTAATTTTGTATTGCTGCACCTTGTTCATCCACTATATTTTTCGGTTTAAAAAGTAACCGTGATACTATTCCAGACTATACTACCTTCATCCAGATTCATTCAGCCGTTTTTGTGTAAAAAAATACCAAACATTCATACATCCCTTTTTAGTAGGATAAGACAATAACTATTCTATATAATTCTTATGCCAATTTAGTACTGCATTAAAGAGAACATCAGATTATAAACCAATATCCATCATATCTCTGGTTATCTAATTATTGAAGCAAATCTAAGTTGACAATAATAAAGTGGTTCTGCTCCAAATATCTAGGGCTCACTGTCTGGGTTGGGCGATCCAGATCACCTAAGATATCTATAATTTAATTGGAGACTTGTTAAAACCAACCCAACTATTGTTTAATGACACTGTGGGGGAACGGGTATCATGTTCCACCCAACACAAAGGGAGGATCCTCCGACCAGGCGAGGTGATCATGCCTGGCGGGCTACTGCCCAACAGTTGATGTTGGGATGTTGTATATATGATAATCGGCGCGAGAATTATTTATTGCGCGATTCAGGATGTCTAGTTACTCCGTGTAGTGCGTTACTTCGTAGTTCAGTGTATCATCGGTAGATGGCGCTGTAGTAGGTTATTGTTGTGTTATACGTGGAAGCCGCCACAACACCAATCTTAGTATTCGTATGTGTAGTCTCTGCGTGGTGACGACGGATTAAAAATACGGATTGTCACCATCCCTATTCATTCTGTAAGTTTCGTAAAAGGCGACTAAAAGAGAAAACATGGCACTAAAAAAAAGCACTGCGAAGAGAAGGAAAGTTTTAACCAAATCCTATACCAACCCCGTCCGACCAGCGTGGTAAGCCAAAAGCTATGTACGAGAGGTCTAACTCTAGCAATAGATTGTTAAATGCTGTTTGTGGTTGATACTTTTAAAATTTTAATTTGAAATAACTGTAAGAGGAAATCCAGTGATAGGTACTGACACAATCAATGAATGCCAGACGTACAGGCACCGCTGTTAGCCTACAATGACGCATCTCAGTGAGATAAGTAGGATTATGCCATTGCTCCGATCTCAAATTTATTAGAAATATCTGATATTGAAATGTAAAATTTGAATTTTATGTAAGCCATAAAATTCACATTCACTCCACATGTCAAGACTTCACAAAAAATCGACGTTAACGTGGTGTTCTACGTAAGCGATGAATACGACGCTACACGCGACAAGTACGTAGGAACGTATGAGTAATTTTGGTCATTACTTGTCAGATTATGGGGCAATACAGTAGGTACAATTTTGCTTGCTAGTTCATACTTAAAGTACAGTGTGCAGGTTGGTGACCACCATTCTTGGATTATACCGACGCTTTATATCAATCAGGCTTTGCCTGAGTAATTAAAAAAAAACCACATACATACACAAATATTATATTAAAACTACAATATTTCGCAATTGTGTAAATTAAATTTGTCTAATCCTATAAAGGCATCAGGGTGCCGATTGTCAAGGGGGACTAGGTTCGTCTATACACCATATCTTACGTTTTACATTTATAACAAATTTAAATACATATGTATAAAATGTAGATTGAAAAATAAGATTGCACATTCAAAATTATTAAGCAATAGGCAATCCATTCCCTACCGTTATAATCAGTAATTGCTACCTAAACTATTAAAAACTGATTCTATTAACGTCATTTGCATAAGTAGATACATTGTACATATATGAGTACAAGATTATCGTCACGTAGGTATCGAGACTTCGATGATTCATGCAATATAAATACAATATACGTATGACCTGACTCGGAAATTTTATCTAAATAGGGTGAACGCACTTGTTGTCTATATTGAGGCCGATATTAGAACCTTGATATTATATTTGTGATAATATTCAGTTGTCAACCTTGTATACATATTATCCTTACGAATTAAATATAAAACGAAAGTTCTAGGTTATAATTAGTGCAGACAGGAGATAGTTAGAAAATACTGAGCCGTCTTGCAGACAAGTATTAAACACCTACATTTTACCACCTTTCATTTGGACGTACACGCAGTAACATTATGAATTTTTTTTTTTTTTATTGAATAGGTGGCAAACGAGCAGACGCATCACCTGATGGTAAGCGATTACCGCCGCCCATGGACACCCGCAACACCAAAAGCGTCACAAGTGCGTTGCCGACCTTTGGGGGATGGGGAGAGGGAATGGGGGGAGGGGTTGGGGTATGGGCCTCCGGTATCCTCACTCACTCGGTGAAACACAGCGCAAGCGCTATTTCACACCGGTTTTCTGTGAGGCCGTGGTATCACTCCGGTCGAGCCGGCCCATTCATGCCGAAGCGCGGCTCTCCCACGTGTAACTAAATGAACTTTACCGCTATGTTTTTAATGTGGAACCCTTGATTGTTGTTAGTTAGGAAAGTTTGAAGTAGCTGTTGATGAGGTTACGACGCACAGAACAATTCTGTCATAAATATTTTTTTCAAAACACTACCCATACTCAGCGCGCGCAATGGAAGCTATCAAAAGGAATAATTTTCCCATGTTTATGCAATATTCTTCATTGTTACTCCACTCCTATTGGTCGCAGCGTGATAGTATGATAGTATAAATGTTGCATATATTGAGTTAGGCTATACCTTTTTTTTACACGCGGGTAATGCTTTCTGCACCATACCCTCCGAGGAGGGGGGGGGGGCACACGAAAGGCGTGTCTGGGACTCCCGCTGAATCGGTCTACCTACTAAATCCCGCGGCGGCCCGGGCTGTTGAGAGGACCTCCAGGAAAGCATCAGCGGCTTCTGGAGTCCCCCCTGCCGTACCTTACGTCTGAGGTACATCCCGGGGTAGTCTCCTTCGTTGCCTCCTGCGAGCGGGATCATAGGCCTATACCATATACCTAGGTTCGATATATAGGGCATCTAATACAAAAAAAAATCAACTCGGACAACAGTTTAACTTTATAATGTTGTTGTTGTTGTTGTTGTTGTGTAGTTTACAAACATACATGAAACGGACACAAAGAACACCCTGACTTAGAACAACAATTTGTGGACCACACAAAGTGTTAGTCCATGTGAAATTTAAACCCACATCACTTGCCGAATTAGGGAACGGCGTGGCGACCCCTTAACCACTAGGCCAAACGTGCAATGACTAGTATTATTAATTATAGTAGCTATTCGTCCCCATGAGTAAGTGACTTTCCACTAAATAATTTGAATGGCGATGTTTCACGCCTGCCAGACATCCCGCAACAAGTTATTTTTATTTTCACAACAATCATGTATTCTTTCAATTTCCTCTTATTGTCGCGGAACTATTTTTTGAATAGAATTGCTGAAAGAAAGCAATTTTACCACTCTATATTGTCAATATATATAGTCAATAAATAGGTTTTGCAACCCTGCAACAATCAGTCATAATGATTAGGTTCAAAAGTCAAACAAATTTAAAACATACGATGCACGAAACCGCACGTAGGCCAGTTTTTTTCTACATCATATTTTGAACAACATTTTAACCTTTGATAAACAACTGCGTCTTTAATATTCACCGTTTCCACGTACACCATTTTTTATTTTGATTCTAGAATATATTTAAACTGATCTCGGAAAGTACATTACCCTGTATAATAAGGTAGTTAAGTATCGCTTTTAGTGCTATCAACAAAACTCTTCGGATGGAATGGATGCAAGGACGACATATCGGTTAAAATGATCGTAACGACCCGTCTTCAACGCTTTAGTGCTATGGGTTCACATAACACATGGGATACACTATGTGTGATCCATAATTAGTTCGTCTGAGTCTGGTTGTTCTTTATGCCCGTTTCATGGATATTTGTGAAATGCCACGCGACACAGGGTACCTTCAGTAACCCCGGACTCGATCGGAACGACACCATAAAATCACAATAACACCAAGTTCCTGGAGCCCCAAAAACAGATACTGAAAAGGATAGAAGAAATCTCTCATCTGGAATAAAAAATCTAGTCCTGAAACTAACGAGCAAAGAAAAAGCTAGTGTACAAGAATAAAGGAACGAATTGAATATAAAATGAAAATAAAATACATCTGTGAAGTGCAAAACAGGGTGACCAAGTCCTTAGAAACTGATGGAATAAATAAAGAAGAAGATTGGCTAGCTATTCCAAGTTTCAGACATACCCAAGAAACTTTTAGAGATGAAATCGAAATCTGCGAAGCATCCCCAACTTCAGAAAACTATTTGATTTTAATCGTTTCGATACAAATCCAACCATATGACCAACATTTGACGAATACGGTATTTGGGGGGGAACCCATACATAATAATACTATCTTATCAGAAGACACATTGTCTACCGATTAGTCAGTAGGAATTTGTATACAAGGCTAACTTATATGTGGTAATCAAGAAAAGTATTTTATATTAGCACGTGTCAAAATGTGATGCAAGAATATACTTTTTTAAACAAGTCAGAATTGATGACATTGATAGATCATAGACGGTTGATAATAGTAGTAGTAGGTAGAACAGAAGAAAATATAGTAAGAAATAGGTGAATTTTCAAAAAAAAACTCGTGATGCTTTCTATGAATGGTTATAAATGATCACTGCCTAAGTGGCGCAGAAGTAGCATTTGCGACTGCGACTGCCGTTCGGATCGAATCAAATGTTGGTATGATCTGAAAATATCTGCTGCTCCTTAGAAAATAGATTTGCTTCCATAGTGGAAATGCTGGCCAGAAATATTGGTCCAGTCGACTCTTGCAGCACTTACGGAATGAATGGGTATGGTAGCGCTCCTTATTATTAATCCGATACTTTAAGTAAGGTTTCACAATATATAGTAATACACAAGGCAATTAATATTAATAAAATAGTAATAGAAATCTTTATTGACAGTTTACAAATATTGCAGTACATGAGTATAATAGTTGATACATTATGAAATAACTAACATGTTACAATAATTGTGCGTACAGTTCTGATCTCCTAACAATAACCTATGTGAAGGAGTAACTGTTCCTAACGCCTCAATGAGTTACAATAATTTATGTAATATTACAATTCGAGTATATTTGTTTTGTTCTGGTATTTAAGTGCCACAAACAAAAACAAAAGAAGAAAATTAATAATAATTAAAAGACACGAGTATACTATAAAGGAAGATACGAACTAAGGACTATGTGTGTGTGTGTGTATGTGTTTATGAGTGTGTATGTACCTGGACATGTGTCGTGTCGTGTTGTTGTGTTAATTTACGAGTATGTTTATTATCTCGCACGCTTGTCGAAAATCAAATGAGAATTCATTCTGTTTCTTCGTGCAAATGCTGGAGAAGAAACATGTATATCACTTCCTTACAGTTTCAGTATGTTAAGCCGTTTATTAATGAAAGCCGATCATTCTTAAATACATCATTGTTATTAACGATCGTTTTCAATAATGTTCAGGTTTCATTATTTGTATCATTTGTATTTGTGTAGTCTGCTCTATCAGATTTCGCTGATCGAGGGTCTGCTTATAGACTCTAGATAATAATATGTAGATTCCTTGAATTGGAGATGTATAGCTTGTTTCATATATTCGAAAAGAATGTTATAGTTTAGGAATCGCATTATTTTTTTTGTATTAATTAACATGACATTGATCATTTAAACGAATACAAAATAAAATGGTTATTCATACGTTATTGAACATTGGTCACTCTGTACCAAAAAAGTATATTTAAATGTATGTTACCTAAGAAAGATTTAAAGAACAGAAAGTAAAAAACCTGCATTGAAAAATAATTTATAGGTAAATACGAAACAAGCGCTGATAAACAAAAAGGACCAACGCACTCGTTCAAAGTTATAACTGCGTATAGAATTAAATAAAGTTAAAGACCTTCCGTAATTAATACCTTCGCACAAAACCACAGCTTAGGCCTCGGGTAACGAACCCACGGGTCCTCATCAAAATAATTTAAAACAGTTACAACTAAAACAAAATCCTAAATTGGCGCGATTTTCTCGATCCCTCGCGAGATGATAACGGTACTTTTAGCTGTGGAATATTTCACCCTATCGAGATTGAGATAAGGTTGAAAATATATGTGTGGTGTAATATTATCGGTTCCGACAAGCTTAATTAATTCTTACTCATTGGTAACGGGCATCGGTGACTCAGATACAATGACGTTAGAAAAGTTATGGTGTAAGGAAAGGTTAATTTATCGCTCATGTATGTGTTATTAGTTGTTGATTTCCGCGATGTAATGTTAAACTAATGAATAATAAATTTGTTTCTTCAAGTCTGTGCTTCTAACTACTATTAACTAATATAACAAATTCTACAGGAACTTTGTCAGTTACGCTTTCATGGCTAAACCGTTGCACCGATGTCAGTAACATTTGGCATATTTATTGTTGAAGTTACATGATGCCAAGCCTGCATGATGTATTTAAATATATTATATATTATACTTTTTTTATATCTACAGGTAGTGGGATTATTTGCTACTAAATTCATACATTATAATTTTCTAGTTATCTGAAAAAGAATTTACGTTTATTTATTCCAACGACTAGAACACATTGTCTTAATCCTATAGATACTTTGGTTCATTAGCTTTACTGATTAAATGAGAATTTTTTAATGCTAAATAATTATTATGAACTAATGATACCGTTTAATGTTAAGAAAATCATTGAAGGAGTAGGTGTTAGAGACGAATAGGTTATAGCAATTTAAATTTAGACTTGGAAATTCTTGTTTGGTTCTAGAAGTCTCTTGAATCTTTTTCTTAATCAATTGCCTGGCGTCTAGCCTCAGCAGAAAGACATAAAAGGCAGTCGAAACAAAAAATGTATAAATATGATATTTTTTGTTTTAAATGCATGTATGTATATAAATAAATAATAAATAAATAAATATTATGGACATCTAACACACAACGCCATCTAGTCCCAAGCTAAGCAGAGCTTGTGTTATGAGTACTAGACAACTGATTTAAATATTTTTTATACTTTTTTTTGTAAATACATACATATTATACATAGAAAACACCCAAACTCCGAAACAAATATTTGCAGATCTTACAAACACACAACACAAATCGAACCCGAGACCTCAAGCTTAGCAGTCGCATACGCTACCAAAAACGCTAAATGTCAAGGTAATTTTGACACCATATGTACCAAAAACAATCTTAATTTTCAAAAAAGCAATAGGACAACAACCATTCGAATTAAATTACCAATTATTAATAAGTACCCAAATTCGTATAAACCTTTTTATCAAAAAAAACAAAGTGCAAGACATTATTTTTGGCATTTTAATTTTAAGCTTTATTTAATTAGGTATTAAAGCCAGTAAATGTTGTGCCAGAACATCGTAAATAACTGTGAACATAAAATTAACATAACAATGAATCAGTTCTATACTTTTAAGAGGACACACCGTTTGGATAAGTAAGCTCATTGACGATGCGTGAGTTGTCCTGTCTCGAACATGTTGGGACAGGTAGAATATTAGTTACAACAAGTTTATAATGTTTTAAAACCATTTTTGTAGGTAAATTCGAAGGTTAAGCTGAGCGTTGACCTATTATTTATACAGTTTCGAGATTTTTATTTGTATTGTGTTTATGAAATTAATGATCTACGGTCTGATGAATAATGAAATATAGCGCAATATATATCTATAATATATGTGGGATGTTATACTTATATAGGCTTTAGACTCTTTCTTTCCACATAGTTTTAAAAAAGGGCTATCAAAACTCGGTATTTGAGAAAAATAAAATTTCTGTAGGCAATTAATCATATTCTGACGAGTTAATCTAATAAGACAATCTAAGAGTTACGAATAGGAGTCATGACAAGGAGGGTTAAGGAGAATAGTAACGAATGAGTTCATGATATTACTTCGACCGAAGTTAGATCATGAACTCCATCATCCATAATCTTCTTCCAAGCTTTTATAATTCCCAAGATTAATTGGGACCAGCTTGTTCAATCAGCTGTACCTGAAGAATAGTGTTTCTACGAAGCGACTGGCATCGGACTTCCGCAACCCTGAGATCAAACTAAATTCATAGATTTATAGATTTAACAACTTATCAGTATATAGTAGAGACAGACCATATATGCTTAAACATAAATTAATTAGCACTAGAGACTATCGATTGATCAGAAAATTGGATGCGATAAATCGAACATTCATAATTCGATATAATTTTTTGTCAGAAAATGACAGAAACATCGATTACAATTTGCCACACTGGGAATGATGTCACCCATATTAGCCAAGGCTTTAATAATGATACGACCAGGATGGAAGTTAGATAAGATTGTTTTGAAAAATAATATTGTTTTATCAAGTCGGGACGATAGCTAAAACAATGTTATAGTCGGCAAATTATGATGACTTTCCGTTCATAGATATGATGATCAATATTTTTTATAACTGCGTAAATGTATATCTGGGTGGTGACAAATTCAGATTACGGAGAGTCACTACCCCTACTCATTACGGAGACTCACAGGTGTCATAAGAGGAAGGGAGAAAATTATGCAGGGCAAGAGCATTGCAAATAGAGAAAATATTTAGGTTTATATTTAAGATCTTTATTTCTCACTTAGAGTTCAAATAAATTAATTTACATGAGAAAAAACACTGTCTTAATAACAAAACACAAAAATAATGTACCGAAACCATAATTAGTTATATTTATACATAATCATTTTAGTTACATAGGCCGGTCGCCAAGTACAGGCGTAGACAAAAGATATGTTGCTTAGATATGCCATACATGTACGTTCAGTTATGTTATTTATGTTTTTGTATATTTTTTCATTATTAATTTATATATATATATATACTTCCTGCATTACAATTGCACGAGGCAGACTTAATGCCACACGGCATTATCTTCTAGTCAAATTTGAGTTCAGTAAGGAACAAGACAGGTGCATATCATAGCTATGAAACTTGTGTTCAAAAAAAATTATTATTATTAAATGTGTGATAGGTAAAAAAGAGAAGGGAATAAAACTTTAATTTATGGGTTCATAAGGAACAATAATACTTTTAATAATTGTTAAATATCTTGTTAATTAATATTATTAATATTTGAAACAAACCCAAAACCAACCCCCTGCGTCACCATGGCTATGGTAGTCCAAAGTCCTCTTTTAATTATAGGACATGTCTAGCTGTGAACTATTAAACACTGTTGATGGTGATGATCACGAAATAAGTGTGTAATACAATGTTCTTTATTTGCCTGTTGATAGTGAAAGATTGAGAAACAAATCTAAAAAAGAATACCAAGTGTCCATCATGCTAGAAAATAGTCAGTGGTCACGGGTTCGGGTTCGACCCGGTACTAATTATGGAACGAGCATGTGTTTTGTTTCATGGTGTAATTTATAAGCAACGAGCCTGTGCCCTTATGTATGTCGGTTATAGCGGTACAGAATAGCCTTTAACTATCTGTTCTTAAAAATCAAAGTGTATATATGCCAAATTTTGACAAATAATACTTGTAAAGAAAATAAAAATATCTGGAAATCTTGCATATTAATGAACAAATTAAATCAATGTCGATTTCAAAAATATTGAAATAATACTTTAAAAATAAATAAGATCTCGCGTTTTAACTAGCTATGGCGGTGTTACCCGACCCGTGTCTCGGAGAGCACGTTAAGTCGTCGGTCCTGGTTGCCATGAACATCTAGTGTAATCGTTATTGAGAAGTCAGTGCCCTCAAATATACTGACACTAGTTTCAACCTTGGAATACAGTTTACCCTTAGGGTTGCGAAGGTCTGATGCCGGTCGCTTCGTGGAAAAACTGATATTCAGGTAAAACAGGTGGAACTAGTAACCGACCCCAAATAATCTTGGGATAAGGCTAGGAAGAAGAAGAGTTTTAACTAGACATAGGTTATTGAAAACGGCCGAAGAATCACATCATATCTAAGATGAGTATGTATGTAGTATGTATTCTTCAAATAATTTACCAAAAGAAGCAAAAAAATTAGTTATTCAATTAATAACTATTTTTTGTTGAAATTAGTAACTTATAATTATGTTACGTTAGAAAACAAAACATTATTTTTATTTATATGTAATGTACTTCGACCGTGCGGATTGCATAAGTTTACAAAATCCGATCATCATAACTTTTATACGTATTTCAACTCGGCGTCAAATATTGGTACAGCCTCTATAACTCTACGTTGGTTTTCGCGCTAAAAAGTAACTTATGTCCTTCCTCAAGAATCAAAGTATCTGCATGCCAATCTTTATTGAAATCCAAATAACTCTATCTTTAGAAGACAGAGTTACTTTCGAATTAAAAATAATGAGTATAGATGTGTATTTCATTTTTTAACCTTGTCAAGCAGATATTTACAATCAGGCTCAACCTTTATATAGCTACCTATTTAAAAAGATATAGGCAAATAACGCGACGCGTATGCGACACTGATAAAGATGAACATGTTACAACATGACAAAATCAATGATGTAATTATAGAAATCGTTGAACAAAAAACATTGAAAGAAAATTACGCATTTTTTATCTATATTAAACTTATAGAGCTCAAGTATGTCAACGTCATCAGCTTATAGCAGTCCACTGCTGGACAAAGGCCTCTCCAACTGCACATCACGTGGTTTGATCAAGTGAGTATGTTTGGTTAAAAGCGGTAATTTCAGGAACTACAGATTTGAAACAGAAAAATCCTTGAATGTTGGATGGCTATCCAAATCTATTATACATTTTCAATTTTGTTCATAGAAAAGTTACAGGTTACTCAACATCCCGCTTCAACCAATAGGAGCTGAGTATAGATTAGAAACGTTGATTAAGCGAAAATTTAGAGTCAGTTTGTTGTGTATATTTAAAGAAATTAGTCACAGGTTGACTCTCTGCGACAAAGACTTATACAATTTGGTAGCAATATCAGGTAATGAGATATGATATTAACTAAATTATCGTCTTAATTTTGATCAAAGTTAATACTAGCCAATGTTTGTTTAGTAATAGATATTTATTCATGAGCTTTCATAGTGATTGCAACCTTATATGCTATGGACTAATTTTTATTATTTTATTAGACAAAAAACTAAATTAAATATTTCTTTAGACCGTTTTCTAGCCTTTGTGTTTTGGTTGCCTTAACTTGCACATATAAGTATTGTTGTCAAAAACAAACAAACTTTGTATAAATTATTTGAAAAGATGGTGCACATGAGTTTCTCACCAGCTCTTCTCATGAATGCAATACCCATCGGAGCTGGTACTTGTATTGATTTCAATTTAAACCTTTGAGTTGAATCGAAATCAATCTAAGCTCCGGTAATTCAAATTATTGATTACTTGAGTTACATCCTTTTATCACTGATCAATTCAGTACTTGAGTTTTATTTTATATTTGTGTTAATAATGTTTGATGTTTGTATTTTTGACGTGTTCAAGTGCCTTTTGGGGCCTATGGAAATAAATGATTTGACTTTGACTTTGACATAGTATACATTGCGTCCGCATAAGGCGGTAAAGCAATATTGCTAAATAACATCCCAGAAAAGTTTTGGAACAAACAAAGCGAAAAATCTATTCCAATCCTGCTAAACCCAAACAGTTGAGTGATTTACAACTTTAAAAATTACACCATATTTTAGAGTAAATAGGATTATTTCGTACAATTCAATATACTGAACTAAGAAATGTTAGAGCAACATGTTACTAAAGATTATGCAATAAATAGAAATATTTATTCCAATCCTGCAAAACGTGGCAAAGGTTACTTAAAATAAAATTTAAGAACATAAATTTGTGATTCCTTATAAATTACTTTATAACTGTGGCGACCTCCACATACATAAATATATAAATTCCACAAGAGGTTGTGAGAAAAGCAGGCAAGACAAACCAAACATACAAAGAGTGATAATATACCGATGATAGTATTGCTTAGCTATGTCTGTTTGTGAAAAAACTTTTTAAAACTGCAGAACTAAAAAAGGGGTTCAATAGACATTTGGTAAGGCACAGATAGTCGGCAGCAGAAGAATTTTAAGATCACAAATCCTACCGAACTACGCATTACATGGTATAAAAATTGTTTAAGTAATAAAAAAAGAGTTTTTAAAACAAAAGAAGAATACGCTTTCTTAAATAAACCATTTTACACTTCCCAACTCCTTAAGAAAGACAAAGAAAAAGAACATTTTATGTTGAATCCTATCAAAATGATGTCCATTGTGAATTGAATAACGATTACAAGTAATATTTTTAACATTATAAAAGTCTACGTGGTACGAAAGTTAAAGTTTATTTAAATGAGCAGAGACATTCTTGAAAGCGGATTTTCAGTGATGTCATCTTGGTTTTTTCAAATTCCAAAAAACAGTCTACGACGAAATGCAAATTGATAGATTTATCAGTCACAAACCCAGTTGTTTATCTTTTATATCAATATGATAGATCAATTTTGATCCCTAGAGCTCATAAAGGTACCTAACAATTTGCGTGAAAGAACTACATTTGAATAGAGCTGTAATCTTGAAATACGGATGCCATATATTTGATGAACTACTACATTTTCTATTACTGCTAAGTTATTCCACAGATTTTCTTTTAAAATAGTTATTCAAGTTAAATCTCTTGTGCTCCAATCATGCACTTGTTACTCACAGCTCTGTATCACCCAGAAGGTGCACTTATAGCAAATGTCTGATGAATTAAGTCCGTCTTATTGCATTGCAATGTGTTTCCAATAGGTATAGGTATAAATAAATTATGAAAATCCATCCTTAAAGATTTTAAAATGAGACCTAATTAGATAACAAAAATAGTTTTCAAGATCGATTCAATATTAGTGCGAAGTTTGCGCAAACTAGAAACAATCGTAATCCAACAAATTGAGTACTTTCTTTCTTTTTTAAATGTCTGTCATGAAAATGTAAAATAATAATTTTCATAACATGTAAATTTTCTTACCAAACAAAACTCGTACGGCCCATTACCTTTAAGGGCACAAAAAGGCAATAAAGATGATCACAAGAATGGCATATAATAGATTTTTTTACGACTGTCATAAAAATTTAGAGACCTACATCATAAAACCAGCATTGCCTAGTTTAAAACGGACCGTTCTGCATAAAACCTTGGCTGGATCAAAAATGAGTCAGTCGCTTGAGATTGTATACAAAATTATTAAGATAATAAGCGGATACGTATATTTTGATCACGAACCCATTGACAATGATCGGTACCGTGCAATCTGCGGGAAGGGAAAATATAGACAGTGAAATTAATTTATCGATTACAAGTCGTGCCTAAAAATCTATGTAATACTTAACTCCACCATTTATTTCATTTCAATTTTTACCTCTTCTATTCCTCGTCTTAAACAAAAACCATTACAAAAATATATACATGTTTAACGTAGGAAAAAATCTTAATTATTTACAAAAAAAAATTAAAGATGAGTGTTAATTTTATTGATGTGGGCTCACTAAACATGTGTTTCTTTTTCTTCGGCCAGTTGTCTATCTAATGCCAGTCTTCCTTCATAATGTTATCGTTTACACACATGATAGAGGAATAAGAAGTATAACAGTATGTTAGTCGAAAACAATATCTTACCTTTCACATTTCCTTGTCTGTCTGTCTTGTAATTTTTGATTTAATGATTTCATTGGCACATATGTGAATTGAGTACATTATAGGAATACGGTAGGTACACAAACAGTTGCAAACGATATCGTATTTATTAATAAAATATAGAAGCAGAAACGTTGACAGAGACAAGTTCAGATTAATATTATTTTGTCGATATAATGTCCCATCTCTAACCGCCAACTAACCTTTACTCGGCTGTATTTTGCTTTTGCAAGTTTAATCATGCTTCTCGGTCGGTTCGTGACGCAACGTTTCGCAACCCGAAACATTATTTTATCTTACAAATTGTATTCGTGTTGCTGTCGACTGTCGATACGTTGTCCCCGAGCGTGTAGGGTATCGATAACGATAATTTATTGCCTTGTGTGTCATCACTAAGTTTCCTTTTAATTGGCGTTGATTTTTTGTTATACTTTTTATGCAAAATGTGATTATATTTATTACGAAATAGACCAAGGAATTATTTGAAATATTGTAACTTATTATGTAACCGCGTAATTTAATCAATAAAATTTAAAAGGAAATATTAATCAAGATATAATGTATTCTGAACTGATCTTACTAGATCAGAGTTAAATTAGGGTATCCTTAAAAATACACACAATACCACAACGTTTCATTTGTGGAGAGGAGCGAGTCCCTCCAACACAAAGGGGGATCCTCCGACCAGGCGAGGTGATCATGCTTGGCGGGCCACTGCTCACCAGTTGATTTTGGGATATATGATAATCGACGTGAGAACTACTACTGCGCGATTCAGGATTGGTAGTTAATTCGTGTTGTACGTTTCTGCGTAGTTCAGTGTGTCTGCGGTAGATGGCGCTATAGTATGTCACTGTTGCGCTGTATGTGGAAGCCGCCACAGATTGATGTTATTACGACTCATAAAAAGAAACCCTCTTCATCCGCCTCCACATTTTAAAGGCGGCAGGTGATGAGACCTGTCCTTACGGAATCGACTACAGATGGCCTGCACCACTTAATTAGTCAGCCCATACACCAGGATAGACAAAACTTTCATACATCTGAGAGGCTTTCCTCACTGAAAGATCAGCCGGTCATAAATATACCCTAATGTATAATTTAAAATCCATCAAGCTTCAATGATTGAAAAATGTATTTTATGATTGAAGTAATAAATATACATATACAACGATGACATTCTGCCGCTTATGCACAATGACGTCACACGAGGTTACTAGCAGACAAGCTGGGTCAACGACCAGTGTAATAAAAAACCTCCTTAACAGCTCTATTGTTTTCTATTTGATTATAATATATGAACATAATAATAGCAGTGTTAATAGTGTGTTTGAAATATATGACATAGTTATGGTAAGAATAGACAATTGTAGAATAAAACGGTGAGTGAATAAACATTTGCACATTCTAATTTATTATGTACTAAGTTTAACACGTAGCTATTTTTTGTTGTGTATAGATTTTCCAATCAATATACTCATAGATTATTCAATGGTATAGATGTTTAATGTGGCGACGGGTCACTTGATAGCAAATGACCACCGCCGCCCATAGACGTATGCAACTTGGATACGCAAGTCCCCCCCTCCACATTTCCTGGGGGAACTCCCCTCGACAGAAGTCTAGGAGGGAGTTGGACGCTGGTTAACACAGTCATTTGGCTAAAGAACCATGACTATTCCGAAACTCCATACACATCCAATCAATCATGAAATCCAAACATCCCTACGCTTTTCCGTAGATTCAGCTGAAAAGTTTCAACGCTAAACACTTTTTAGATTATATCGTGTAATTATACATTATCATAAAGCAGTACTTATTTTTTTTCGATATGTCGGACTGTGAGCACTGCTAAAACCCGAATAGTTTGAAACCGTTGGAGTGGAAATTTTGACATGACGAGCAACCGGTAGAGATTATTTCATCTATATTTGTGTGTTTTTTTCTTCATATTTCATCAATCCAACTACATTATGTAGGGCACAATTTTTTTTTTACTTAGATAAACCTTTTATATAACAAGCATCTTACTAGCCATGCTGCATAGTCCACATTCACATCGAGTACGGTGACCACCACTCCTTTATGTATAGCAGTTGTTTTGGCTGCTAAAACACAAAAAAAGAACACACACAGACTGAGGTTCCGTACAAAATTCTAGTTTACCCATCTCGCTAATCGAGAGTTCAATTAAGCTATCTCTTCATGGCTGTATCTTTTAATTGTTTTAACTTAGAAGCTTATATTTTACACCTCTACGTGAACGTTAAGGTGTTTCGAACGAAATATTAAGGGGTCAGTTCAGTGTTTTTATGCACTGCATTCATAAAATATAATTTATTTGCATGTTTATTTATGGAAAAAGTATCTAAATGTAACCCATTTTTTCCTTTTTGGTGCCTGGGTATTTTTATAGACGGTTTATTGAATCTAAAACTAATTACATTATCTTATTTATACACGTATCGGTGAGTGTATGTGTTTGTTTATTAATTAATAAAGAAAACAAGTTTATTTAATGCATACAATTCTCTCAATCACAAAGTTATTATAATTTTATGGGCAATATTTTCACTGAGACGTTTGGTAAATAATAAAGCCAACGTTCTAACCGCAATTACAAAACCTTTAGCTCAGCGAAGGTCTACTAGCTTTTGTGGTAACCTTTATTTAAACTGATGGGATAATTCATATTATAATTATCCTAATACGTTATTGGTTATTTATGGACATCAGAATTAATTTTCATCAGACAACTATGACATTTGAGAAAATTTCATAATTGAGCCGCGTCATACATTTTAAAAAGCCCAAATATCTCCTTTTCCTGGGCAATAAATATGAATACACGTGTAGTTTTTAAATACAATCTCTTCTTTCATGAAACTATTTTGGGTTGACGGCAAATTTAACACAAACCTCCATTGTGAAAATCACTGGCCACCTATGTATAGTTTTTTTAATACGTTTAAAGATTATCTGTCACTTTTCTTTTGTTTGCAACAATGGACGTCTCGCGGGAAGCTTTTTGTGTTATGATTTTTTATGATTATAAACGAGGATTAAACTTTAAGGAATCTCAAGAAAATTTACAAACTGCTTTTGGGTAGTCTATTCCTGCGTTAGCAACAATTACTTATTAGTTTCGTGAATTTAAACGTGGTCGAGAGAACTTAAACGATGACCCCAGATCCGGCCGACCACTAACAGTAGTAGGTCATAATAGAATCGACATATTACACATCGAGAGATACAGGCTGAACTAAACGTTGGATCACAGGCAGTTTCCACCATCCTGCATAAACACCTTAGTGTTAGGAAGTTTGCTTCGTGATGGATAGCTCTCATCATTCTCATTCTCTCACCGATGAGCAAAAATGCCGTCGTATTGATTGACGCAAATTTATGTTAAAAAGTTCGAAGGAGGAACTTCGCAAAACGTATTCTATATTCTTACCACTGAAGAATCATGGATATATAGCTACGATTCACTTACGAAGCAGCTGTCCACGCAATGCGTGTTTGAAGAAGACGATTTGTCTACAAAAGTTAGTTAAGTCTGTAAATGCCTTAATATTGTATTATAAACTAATTGTTTTCATACATATTGTTTTGGAATATCGTGAAAATAAAATTTATCGTTTTTCTTTCTTTCTAACTAGCAAATTTATAAATGAAACCTAAATTGAAAAAGTACAAAAACAGTTTCATACAGCAATAAATTAAACTGAAAAGCGACCCTAATGTATTGAAAGCTCGATTTTAAATACCACCTTTCCTTCCATTATTAGCTTGCATATTACGCGTAAAATATCGAACCTTAAAATCTCATAATTTAGGGTTACATTGTAACCTAAAATATAGTGCACTTCTGACATTATAAAAGATTACAACGCAGTATGCAATAATTACTGTGTGTAGTACATTAAGTCGTTAAAATCCAACAAGAAATTTTGAATTGAAATTTAGATATTTTCTACGTTGTTTCGTATATATATTTTTTATGTTTGAGCCTGACAAAGTGACTCTACTTTGCTTGAACAAAGCGTCTGCAAAGCATGGGCAGAATTCAAGAGTAGTAGTCATCAAACTTATTGCGAACCCTAGAGAATGCAACAATACAGCATGTTCATTTATACTATGGCAACCTATTGAGATGTTTCAGCATCATTGGGCCTCCATTGGAACAGGATAGTACGAATGCTGTCGTTTTAGTTTGGTATCCCGTGAGAGGATCAAGCCGTAGAAAAATATGTAATAGGTTTATCTTACGTGTGTGTTTGTGTATGTGCGTGTGTTTTTGAGTATGTGTATGTATATAAACAGGTACTAGACACGATTATCGAATATGATTATATTAACGATAGTGTTAATAGGCCCATCGCATTCGCAATGTAGTTAGTTAAAAGGTCACGTGTGAATGATTAAATTTATAGTTTTGCAATATGTTTGTATATGATCGTTTCAAAGGAAAGTACAATAAAAAACTAAAATTTAATAATTTAAAAATGGTTATTGATTTATAATGGTTACTAAATAATGCAAGTGAGGTAATACAATTAAAAAAAATATTTCAATGACTTTTTTTGGAGCTAGATTGACCTATAGAATACTTTAAATACAATCATAAAACACTGAAATCCCGAAACAAACATTTAAACCGATCACTTAAACATTTGGTCTAACTCGGGTATCGAAACCGAAACATCAAGCACACCAGTCGCATTCGCTACCACTGTGCTTACGAAAGCTAGTAATTACTGCTAAACTCGTCAATTACTGCTGACCATAGATTTCACACCACAAATAAGAAGTCACAAAGACGGGAAACGCCCTGGAGCACGGGAAAGCCTATGTCGCCAACATAGGCTTTCAATAAAAAGACTAACCGAAAATTAAAGACTCGCTAAACTTCAAAGTCGAAAACTAAAGGCTACAGCTCATTAAAATTACTCACAAAGAACACAGTTTATTGTTATTAGTTCGTCTTCTGACGGGTTATGAATATAGATTGTCATCACACCCGTATTCAAGACGTGGGTGTCGTAAGAATAAAAAAAAAGGTGTGTGTACGATTCACACACGATAGAAGTGAAACTTCAGTAAATCGCCAAGAGAATGGGACCGACATTTGCTCTCTCGCTTTGGCTCACTAATTATAGGCGACTTTTTGTATTTCTGTCTCTTACCTGTCGTTTTTTTCCGTTGCATCCGGTTTGAAATCACAATGACTTGCTTGAAGATTTGCTTCAATAAATTTATATTTCGGATATCTGACACACAACGCCATATAGTTCCATGTTAAGCAGAACTTGTGTTATGGGTCCTAGACAACATGTATACTTTTTGTAAATATATATAGAACACATAGAAAACACCCAAACTCCGAAACAAATATTTGCAGATCATACAAACACTTGGTCTGACTCGGGCATCGAACCCGAGACGTCGAGCACAGCATCCGCACGCTTCCACTGCGCCGAAGCAGTTAAAATCCGACAAAAGAAGCAAAGGATAACAGGATAACAGCACTATAAAGAGAATGGAACTCGATAGAAACCTTAGAGGTACAAGTACGTCAACCTTTTTAAAAAGAAGTCTAACCGACAAGGGATAATAACGTGATTAGAAGACTACTTGTGATGACGTAGCAGCATTGAAGTCGATGATAATTTTTTAAAAGACAATCATTTATGCTACAGTTGTATCGACTATTTACAGGTGTTACTTATTAGACGTACGTCATAAATGATATCAATAGATGAGGTCAACCTGCCATTATAGATGAATGATCACAATCATTAAAATCGCGTAACTGATGATAGATTATAACACCATATTCAGCGTGAGAAATAATTATACGGAATTATCTACACATATACAATTACATACAAATAAATAAAATTGGAGTGTCTGTTTGACATATTCAAATAATTGCTTTTTACTAAATGCATATATATGTATACACGCTACATATGCCATAATATCATTTTTTTCAATTTGTCTGATTGTTCAGGCTAATCTCTGGAACGGCTGGACCGATTTTGACGAAACTTTCACTAATAGGTAATTGATGATATAAGAGTAACTTATTTTACTTTTTCAGAGTAGCTTCACCCCGCGGCATTTTCCGCGGTACGACAATAACTGCGGGTATCACGACGGGGTACAACTAGTGAATTATATAAGTAACATATAAAAGATTATTAATATATAATAAGCATTTATTTATTCCAAACTGATGGAATATAGATGGGTATAAATGGATAGTCTCTACACGATGGTTCAACAACCTGGTGCAAGATCAACCTTGGAGAAAGTCTTTGTTCAGTGGACGTTATTCGGCTGAGATGTTGATGTTCATCATCATGCATATTTGTTCAGAGATTGACTTAACTAATCCAGGGCATTCTCTAACACTTTTTAGATTCCTCCTGGTTCTACTACCGCATATGAAACAAGTATCTATTTTCGAGTAATATGACAAATATATTTTTCAGTAGATCCATGTGATGGTTACAGTTAACTGCCCACCGACATTTCCAAATAAAAAGTAAAGCGAGAACTTTGCTGCCTTTGAGTGGCCGCCCTCATGATGGACAAAGTCAGCCTCCGGCGACTTTACTTGATGAAGTGCAACGAAATAACTTAAAGTTAGCATTCTGTGAGGCCGTGCTCGTGGTATATCACATCGTCTGAGCCTAAGCATGGCACTCCACCGTTTCAATTCTAAATATTTATTGCGTCCATTATATTAATAGAATGTAAAATAATGAAATTAATATACTTCTGTATATTATTTCTCTTCATTACAAATTGTTAGCTTCTTTTTTTTGATATCCTATTTTATGTCACATTGTATGATATTACCTGTCATTCCCTAGTGATTTAATTCGATCACTTCTGCGAGTCCAAAATCATATTTTTTTTTATTGTTAAGTTTATTTTCGGCACAATAAACAAATGACGGTGTGATATTTATCTATAATTATCTGTTACATTAAAAGGCGCTTTAAAGTAATGTAATTTATAAAACCTGAACGTGTCAAAACCATTTAAAAAACAATAAAGTGTTAGATTTTTAAAGACATTGTCCTTGTAACCAAACCACAAATAAGAATTCCCGGATCAGTGATCCTCAGTTAGCTGTTAATAACTCTTTAGTCACCACAATACAACGACTTCGACAAAGGCCAACCTTCAGCAATAAGTAATTTCATATCAAAGCGAGGTCCCCCGCACGTGACACACCGCGTGTACCAATGGGCGTCACATTTGTCGAAGGATATATTTGACGCACTGTTATAAATATTGTGGGTCTTATGCTGATACAGAAGGTCATAAATTTATCATAGGTTTGATATATATCTTTCTGACAAGAGTTATAAGAAAAAAACTACTTTTCGGCTGGTATCAAAATGTACTAAGAATTGGAAAAAGTGGTAAATAAAGGCACGATATAATAACAGCCTTTACCAGTCCACTGCTGGACGCAAAACCTTTTCTTAGAAAGGAGGTTTTGGCCAACCACGCTGACCAGACGGATTGATTCATGATTTCCTTCTCTTTGTATGTGATGTTGTCCTATATTTTCAAGTATAAAACGTTAATATTTAAGTCCATTTCATCTCAGGAAGTCATTTTACTGGATTGGTGTTATTATACTTAAAATTTGAATTAACTGACGTGTCGAGTAGGTTGTAGTGGCCGTGGTCAGAGACGAGACTCTTTGGTACAAGACCTCAGTTGACAACTCCATGACGTGGCAGCATTAAGACATAACTCATGTGACAGATTAAGAATACGGAATATCACCACCACTGTTCATGGCCTGGGTGTTGCAAGAGCCGAATGATGTCACAAGGGAATAAAGCCACGATGATTTCAATACGAAGGGGACGGCTTGGCCGAGGCGATACTATCCTTTCTCAGAAGACCAACCTTAAATTACACCATTCGTTCTGTCGTGTTGCGTTGCTGAGTATGATGCACCTTCACTTTCTCGTTAGAAATATATAGGTAAGTATATTTAAGAACAAGTATTAGTAATGTGTTCTCCCAAAGTGCCTCTACTCTGCCTTATAGAAAACATAAGCAGGATAGAACACACTCATTGTGAATGCAGACAATGCAACAATGCAGCATGGTGACCCATACTATGTCGGCTTATTGAGATGCTTCTTCATTATTGGGCCTCTGGTCTCGTACTCATTAATGAAACATGACAGCACAAATGCTGTTATTTTAGTTAGTCTTCTGTGAGGGGGTAGTAAAATTCGTTGCCTCTTTACTCTACTACAATTTAAGATCAGACGGATGTTGTAAAAGTAACAGTTACTTTTAATATTAATATGCAATTAGGGTCACATAACAAATTATACTAGCAGCCCGATATAAACATAGGAATTTACCCAAAAAAAATATTAATAAAATTTGAACACGCTCTTAGCAAACTTTCCAAGCTTAGAATAATCGACCAAGTTTGGTTTTGACAAAACAAATACTCAATATCATGCTTTTGGAAGCTATAATGCCCGAACAACGATGCTGCCGCAGCGATGATGATGATTGCACACACGCAAAACTCATATCTAACATCCCTCACTCTTTGTGTCGGAGCACAATAAAATAATAGCATATTAAAAGATTAATTTTTGATTTTATATTAATTTTATTATTAACATTTCCTGCATTACATGTTGCATGAGGCGGACTTAATGTCTCACCTTTTAATCGTTTCATTTTTGTTAAAGATTTAGTCCATTAATTGCCACATTATTCATCCTTTGATATTGAACCACTTTAACAACAACTTACTCAATATTCGTACGCTTCGTTATTCTTGCTCGTTTCATTTTCAATAAATTGTTATCAAAAATATTTGATTATTTTTTCTTTTCTTTTTCCAAATGGTTGAAATAGTCGAGTGTGATACACTATATTCCGCAGCCAAGTCTTTGAATAGAATTCCACTCTTAAGCTTTGAAATAATACGATATTGTTGTCCCGAGTCTGGGTGTTATGTGTCCGTTACATGTATGTTTGTAAAGTCCCCCGCGACACGGAATGTATATTTCTAATGCGTGCTACCGCTGGCCGTTCTAATAAATATAATTATCCGAAAGTATCAGTTTAATGTAGTCGCTTAAAGAGTTACTCGGGAATGATTTAGCTTTCTAATAATGAAATAGTAGTTTCGGAGCTTCATCAATATAAATAAACAAACATTCAAATCTTTCCTCTTTATAATATTAGTATACAGGTCCCAGAAAAACACGACCATGAAATTCTATGTAATATAATATATACATAGAGACCAAATTAATTTGCCCATGACGAGAATGGTTAAACCACTTATACTCATATAAAATTACATAAAAAACGTATTGACGCATATAGTATACCACTTACAACGTCAATTGAATAATATAAATCGTATTTTGGTACCAAATACTCATTGAATTTGTGGTCATCCGTAGTATGAATCCTCGGAAAAACCGTTGCGAAACGTAGGATTTGTATTTGTACAGATAACTCGAGGTTGTACGGAAAAGGAGTCTATTTGTTTAATAAAACTTTATTTAATTTGTAATCCCCCTTTTTATCATTTTCCTTGTACGTTTAAACACTGATACCATATTCCGGGAAAGTTACTTGCATGCTATAAAATACTTAATTTTGCCTGCAGCTCGTAGCGTGTATGTTGGTTAAAACGGTAAAAGCTCATATTTATATTTACGTCGAATTTCATTGAAATGGGTTCAGCGATTGAAAGCGTAACTGACTGATCGATCGATAGAGTTACTTTTTAACCGATTTCAAAAAAGGAGGAGGTTCTCAACTCGACAGTTTTTTTTATGATGTTGAATCGTTTTTAATGACTCTTTTTTATTTGAGAGTTGGTGCTTTCCGGGTGGTCCCATTTCAATTTAGTCCAGTTCATGGATTCGGTTCTTATTGGTAAAATTTTAAATGTTGTGGATTTATAATATTAGTTTGAAGTTTCTGTGAAAAGTGATTTTCATCTATTATCTTATACTGAGGTTATCACACAATAGTTCGATTTTCATTGTATAATTTCGAAGATATATTTTAAACTACTGTATTTAATACTGGGAAATACTACGACTTGTAAACAGCAATCAACATACAGCTACAGGTTGTAACTAGTATAACAAACCGTTCTCATCTCAAGGTTATGATATTGGGTGGGACAAACTGACAGGAACGTGTTTACTCTAGAACAGGTCACGACATGTTTGTAAGCTGATATTTGCACTTGAAGAGAACCGTTTAAACCTGTACTGATATGCCAATTAAAACAACCTATTAAAAAATCTATAAATTATAATTATGACCAGCCGGAACCATCGATATAGATCTACGCATACAGAATAGTTAAGAACTTGCAAGGATTAGACGCATTACAGTAAATCCTGAAAACCTCTCAAAGTTCACGAAAAAATATCTATAAGAGGCGTACAATATCAAAACAGTTTAAATAAATAAATAATACATATTTCAGACACTAACGCACAACGCCACCTAATCTCAAACTAAGCAGAGCTTGCATTATGTGTACTGCAGTGTACTAAACAACTGATATAAATACATAGATACTACTTTTTGTAAATACATAAATATTATACTTACATAGAAAACACCCAAACTCCGAAACAAATACTCGAACTCGAAACGGCAAGCACAGCAGTCGTATACGCTACCACTGCGCCAACGAGACAGTCATGTCACCGTTATCAACAGCCTTAAGCATTCCCCTTCTGGGCATAGGTACCTTCTTAGAAAGATTTTGATTAACTATACAGTAGGTTTTACCCGCGGCTTCACCCATGTGTATGTCCTTTGTCAGGAATAAAAGTACCTCGATGCCAAATTTCATTGAATTTGGTTGAGCGGTTTAGTTGTGAAAGCGTAGCAGAAAGACACACAGGGTTACTTTCGACATTAGCATACTATGATTTTTTGTTTGAAGTCGCAAAATAATCGGTAAATCTTTAAGAACCCGCGTCCTTAAAAGCCCTTAAAATCGTCCTATCTTAATAAGTCCTTAAAAATCGTCCTCTCAAAATAAAGAAAACTTTATACGAGCAAATATTTAGTAAAATTTTACGTATTATTAGTATTTAAGAATACAGTTCCTATTACCACTACTATTTAGTTACTACTGAGCCCTGCAGTGCTACCCGCGATACAACAACAACTGCGGGTAACGTCAAGGGTCGAAGCTAGTCTAAAAAAGTAACTCCTTATACAATCAACTATCTGCCATTGAAAGTCCTATCAAAATTGGTGCAACTGTTCCAGAGATTAGCCGGAATAAAATAGACACACAAAAAAATATTAAATTTTATTTTTATTTTGAAATTACGTGCAGATTACAATTTCATCTATTTCCATAGATGTATTGATAATATAAAATACCGAAAGTGCATCATCTTAAACCAAGAGCCATCAGCACCACGGACCGGCTACATAACATTTAGCAATCTGCGATTACTGAACTGATATTATCTTAGCACGATTAATGGTCGGCCCTTTATCCAATGTCGATAACCGCACCAATACAAAACGCTACAATGTAGGTTATTATACCAATCTAAAATCAACCTAAACACTGCTTAACCAAAGTTAAAATTCCAACACTAAGAAATTAGCTTCTAAAAGATTTTTGTCTGTATCAAATTTTGAACTGTATCACCTTAAGAATAGAGTTTAGATTGCATTACATTAAGATATCTAAATGATGGTCTGTGTGCATGGCCAGTTGTAAGTCCCCGGGGGACAGTAGGTAGGTCTGCAACAAATATATCTTGAAAACGAGACAATTTAAGATATAAGTGGAATATTAAATGTGTCAGGAAGCAAGGTCTTTATTGAGAGGTAGTGCATTAAAGGCTTAGGTTACAAATTGATTTAGAAACGACTGAACAATAGGAAGATAACTTGGTAATGGCTGACATAGGAACATAGGTCAATGAACCCGTACAATCGAATCTTAAGAACTTTAAACAAATACCATCTCTTATTCCTTTTTTGGTCATGGCTGGAGTATAAAATATTTATCAGACCGCTAAAGTAACTTAAATGACTTACCAAAATAATTTAATGTTTTTCTGCAGTGAAATATATAAGAAAATTTTATACTGTGGAACCACTTTTATTTTATTATGATTATATTTATCACACTAATGCAAGAAAATCACATCGACAGTCTTAATCTAATTACAAACAAATAAAATTGAATATCTGTTTATAGTTTTAATTTGACAGCTTTTTACGTTTTTACGACGTGGGACATCACTTTGTGTGATCCACAAAGTGTTGTCCTGAGTCTGGGTGTTATTTGTGTCCGTTACATGTATGTTTGTAAAGTCCCCCGCGACACAGGATGTATATTCCTAATGCGGGAGTTGTCTTTTTAACAAGTAAAGAAAAAAAAAAGTAAAGCTTTTTATTAAAGGAGAATGAATGTTTTTTATTTTTTTTTTAATATAATATCTTTATTTATTTCTCCTCCCAAAAACAAGACCTTATGCTACAAGATAATGAAAATACAGTTCATTTGACACGCATTTACAATTGAATCCTGCCTATAGAAGTTTTCATTTCAAAAATCTATTTTACAAAATAGACACGACTGAACAATACATATTTAAGAGAGTTTAAAAGAGAGAAGGTTCTCAATTTGATTGTATTTTATTAACTTCTTAAAATGATTATTTTATGTACTTACCTAATCATTCTTAAATCTGTATGCAAAATGGCCGCTCACCCAATCTATGTACAGAGTAACCCCGAAAGTTGGCTTTCAAATCACCGTTCCTATAAAATCAATGTACCTAGGTGTACCTTGGTCGTAAAGTCGTCTATTCAAGAACTCACTGCTAAACCCCTTAAAAGTTGGTCCCCGTAAAACTTTGCAATCAAATTTCTGTATAAGCTAATTGAACTATGAGCTGAAACTCTCTAACTTTAAAACTAGTTAATATTTTCTTTCAATTGCCATTTTCATTTGAGGCGAGGCGATGGTAAAATTTTGATAGTACCTATATGTTAAAAGACCCCAAAAACATATTATTGACCAAATAAAATACCGGAATGTCTATTATGTTGTTTTGTCCGCTAAAAAATACCAAATACCAATTATTAAAAAAGAACTTAGAGCAATTAATTTTCCTTACAATTAACTTTACCCATACTGAAGTAATAATTTGAGACACATTGATTCAATAAATAGTAAGGGTTGTACTGATCCCTTGCTATACGAATCCCTCATCTAATAACCACTTTTTAATTTACGTACATTGTCTAAGTAAATTCTATAATTTTTAACTGGCTTCAAAAAAGGAGGAGGTTGTCAATTTGACTGTATTTTTTTATTTTTTGTTACTTCATAACTTTCGACTGGGTGAACCGATTTTGATGATTATTTTTCTATTTGAATGCTGGCTTCGTGTAGTCCATTTCTTGAAGGGGAATTTTATAGGTTAAAGACATATGAGGAATAACTTGTTCTTGGAAAGTACCTACTTATTATCTCTGGTTGGGTTTTAAAAGCTATATGTTCTGTTGATAGAACCACCTGTTAAAAGAATACTTTATTTTATTTTTTTAAATTATTTTTGATATTTTCAATTACAGTCTTAAAATAAAGCTTGACCTCTAATGACCGATGAATATTGTACAAGCGTTTTTATTGTTTAGTGTTATCAAAATAAAGTGCAATTTCAAAATTAACTCCTACAATACATCTCATAATTTATAACATCAGTGAAATCTGTCACACAGATCGATCTATATTACGATCTCGCTGTCTATAGTACAAGCTCGGCTTAATTAATTTGCGTTGAGCGTGAAATATCTGAACTATTTTATTTATTTACTACTAGCTGACACACGCAATCTCGTTTGCGTCTTCTATTGCCCGTAGCGTGAAAATTTTCCCCCGTTTTTGAAACATTTTTCATTGGTGCTCCGCTCCTATTAGTATTAGCGTGATGATATATAGCTTATAGCCTTCCTCGATAAATGGACTATCCAACACTGAAATAATTTTTTAAATCAGACCAGCGGTTCCTGAGATTAGCGCGTTCAAACAAACAAACTCTTTAGCTTGATAATACAAGATGCCGGTCAGAGGCTTAATTTCGTAAATCAGATGATTGAGCGATTTTCAACGTTTACCAACATTTTGTTTTCGGATGAAGCTCATTTTCATCTTAATGGCCACGTAAATAAGCAAAACTGCCGCTACTGGAGTTCAGCCAATCCGAAACGCAAACATCAGAAACCCCTACACTCGCCTAAAGTGACCGTATGGGCTGCCATGTCGGCGCGAGGAATTATCGGCCCTTACTTTTTTGAAGACGAAATGGGGCGTACAGTTACAGTGAATTCAGAGCGTTATGTGGAGATGTTAGACAACTTCTTGGTACCTGAACTGCAAAACTTTCCTGGCTATAACCAAAGAACATGGTTTCAACAGGACGGAGTAACTTCACACACGTCCAATATATCTCTGCCACTTGTCGTGAAATTTTCTCAGGAAAATTGATCTCCCGGAGAGGTGACATAAATTGGCCTCCACGTAGCCCAGATTTAACCCCTATGGACTTTTTCCTATGGGGTTATCTTAAATCTAAAGTTTACGCCAATAAACCAACTTCACTGGCGCATTTGAAAGAAAATATCCGTCACGAAATGGCAGCCATCCCTCACTCCACCTGTCGAGCAGTCATAAGTAATTTTACTGTTCGATTAAATGAGTGCCAACAACGTGAGGGTTTACATTTAGACGATATTATTTTTAAGAAATGAATTCCCAAAAAGTGTATTTTAACAATAAATAAACATTTTTTCTATATACCGCTTCCTTTTTTTTTAATCAATCCACTAAATATGAAATTTCTTTTGAGACACCTTGTATTAGTATAGATTAGTCTAATTTTTATGTAAGTTGTTCATGGAGAGCCATAGTCTCTCACCATTACGTCACTGAATTGGGCGTTAACCCGATGTTTTTAAAGATGATTTAAGGAACATAAAGTTTTAAAAAGAAGTCCCGCATTTTTTCAAAAATAAATCTACAGGTTGATCCTTTTCCCGCGGGAGTTCAATAATGCGATTTCAATGTACCAACTAATTGCGTCCAGCGTTGCTTTTGATGTTTTCTCTTAGGGTGTTCTACAGGGTGTGCTTATTGTTTTAATAGTATTTATATTATTTTTCTGTTTATTGTTGGCAAATTATAGGTTTATATACATTTGTATACAATAATAAAAATATACAGACTTTAGAAACTCAATCAAAAAAATTACAGGCTTTAAAATTTGAAATAGTTTGGATGCCATGGGCCAAATTCCAAGGCCAAATTCCAGGAGTGTCAGGTCTCTTAATCGCTTTATAAATTTAATTTATTTTTATAATTTCCACTTCACGCCACTAACCGTAATATATAAAAACGACACGTTTAATTTTCGTGTTCATACAAATTCTAGAAAAAAAATTAGTAATTAAGTAGGAACATTAATAAATTTGAAATGTATGAATTTACTAACTGACTTACGCTGCTTTGTCTGCTTCTCTTTTCAGTCATGCTTGGTCTCCATTGGTCTAAGCGCGATGTTAACTAACCTATCTTAGGCAGCAAACACATTTAAAGAAAAACGTGAAAATCGATTAGATGGCTTCGGAGTTTATCGTGAGCAACAACGTGACACGAGAATTTATAATAGATGTTACTGTATAAGTTTCTTGAGTACTACATGAACACTTATTAATTAATGTACTCTAAGAAAGATTTATTAAACTAACTTAAGTGTCAACTGAACACATAATTTTCATCGTTAAACTAACGATTAAAACCATGTTTTATGGTGATTGCCGCCATCAATATGTAATAGAATTGTATTTAAACAAAACGAAGCAAGTGCGGGTTAATATTATTAATATTTATATTCATAGGCATAATAATTGTATCGTTTTGTAGATGAACATTATACTGTAATTTATTTCCATAAAATATAGGTCTCACTTCACTTCTAACACCTGCCGAGTGACATCGATAACCTCGGATACAAAAGCGTGTCGCGTACGGCATCTAGAATGTCGCGCGTTAATGTCAAAAGGTGATGCGTGACAAGGAAGTCAATCTTTGAAAATCTCCAATTTTTTACTTACGGTAAGGAAGGAATATACAAAAAAAAATCTAATTATAAGTAAAATAATAAAGAAAAAAGTAGGTACACACACGGCAAGATGGACTGTTTATCAATAGGTACGCTAAATACAAATTACGATAAAAATAAATTTAATGGTTACCACATGTATACTACTATAAAACTGTTCTATTAAATGGAAGAAGATTGTATCTTCGTAGTTCGTAGGAAAATCTTAGTAGTAATTTAAGCAAATTGAATAAAGAACGTTAAAATGTATTTCAAAGTCTTTTGTCAAATTTAAGTTTCAAAATACATTTTAATTGTATCAGAGCCGAAAATACACAGTAAACTTATTTTACAAATCAATTTTCTAATATCAAGAAACCCTTACTCAAGACCTAATATAGTTGAATCCCATCACAAAGAATATTTTGTATAATATAAAACATCTTGAGAACACACATGTCAGGTACGTCTCATATCATATTTAGTTCGTTCATTTTTGTGTCAATAACGAGCAAAGGACATTATCTACGTGAGGTTACAAACTATTCATATTATTTCATAAATGACAAACATACCCGAAAACTTATTTAATAAAACATTATTCTAAACATTCATTTCAAAATGGAGACTTTCATGAGCGGTACGATATTCATGTTTATTAAGGCGTGAAGCGATTTTTCGCTTCAGTGTCATTTTGGGTGGTCTCCCGTCGCTCGGGTCCAAATCCAGTGGAGCATCCCATAAAACCGTACATCATTTACGAATACTTTCATTTGTTGAACATACAAAAAATTAAATTAATAAGATGCCGGCAATGTCAACTCTAAGTCTAAGGTACGCGGTGAACAACACCACGTATTTAACATCTTCCTCATGGACCATTGTTACTTAAATCGTCGATCCATTCAACGTCTTGGTGCAACCAAGACGTTGAATGGATTTCGATGTAATTTTACAAAGAGATAGATATTAGCACCAAGGTTATTAGATCTCTTTCATGTTTATTGACGAAATATGCATTAAGTGTGCGGCAGAATAACGCCCTTAGAATGCAACTGCTAGTAATTGAGGTTGTTGATAGTATTAATATGTGCAACCACTACTCAATATTTGAAAACATAAGTGCTCACTTAAAAAGACAAAAAAAAAAGTCATAGAAAATGGATCATAGAAACATTTGGTCCGACTTGGGACTGTGCCACCGAGAAGTGCCGAGGCTGATTATGTTTTATATAAAATTATTATTTATTTTATAGGGGCAAACGAGCAGACGTATTGCCTGATAATAGGCGATTGCCGCCACCCATGGACACCCCGCAACACCAGAGGCGTTACAAGTGCGTTGCCGGCCTTTTAAGAAGGAACTTAATTTATTTCTTATTTTCATTAAATAGTAATTTGCTTCAAGAAGTATTAAATCAAATAAAATCTCGACCTAGTTTTAGAATCTCAATATGCCCCTGAAACCGTTAAAGCCGGAACATTAGATGTTCAAGTCACGATATACTAATACAAGGTTATGTTTTTTGCAATATGTAGAATAATGCAAGTTTTACTCGTAGCTACACTACCTTATACTAGTTTTTTCAATACGTCGAAACACTACACATTTTATATTAAAAATACCTTCTATTATTTTCGTTTTCATTTCAATGCCTTAGCAAAATTTCATAATGATCTTATAAATGGTGACGGCTCACGGTACGAACAAACATTAATTTTCATAACATGTCATAACAGAGGCCATTTTGGTACTGAGCTTTCAGAAACACGAGAATCATCGCCTTTACTAACTTGGACTAACTAAAGTAGGTCGCGTATTATTATTAATATTAACAATTATTGTAAAGAAATAAAAAGAATATACTTTATTGTGCGTAATTTTAATATTATAACAAAGGCGCACAAAATTGTTTGACATTTACAAATAGTTGTAGTTTTTTTTCTTTATATGGAATGGCATACGTATCGCCTGATGGTAAGCGATTATCGCCGCCCATCGACACCCCCGCAATACCAGAGGCGTCACAAGTGCGTTGCCGGCCTTTGGGGGATGGGGAGTGAGATGGAGGAGGGGGGGTTGGGGTATGGGCCTCCGGTACCCTCTCTCGGACACTCACTCGGTGAAACACAGCGCAAGCGCTATTTTACACTGGTTTTCTGTGAGGCCGTGGTATCACTCCGGTCGAGCCGGGCCATTCATGCCGAAGCGTGGCTCTCCCACGGAATCCAGATGTAGTCCGCAATCGTCCGAAATTGGTTCTGGACCAATAATACAAATTATTTCTAACTATCAAGCTAATTAAAATAGTGTGCGTCTTATCAAAATGAAGCCACTCTTGAAAAATTTGCTAGGGATCCCGGACTATTGCCATAATGATAAAAAGAAATTTGTTACAGAAAATTTGGTGGTCTTAAAATATATGCTATCTGAAATAAATCACGTTGGAATACAATCTTTCACCTAATAAAATAACAATAGCATTTTTGTCAACATCCTGTAGTTCGCGCCACCTGTGACAATGGAGTTCAGAGAAGAAAAACAAACCGAAGTCAATGGCGAGATGAAACTGGGATGGAATAAAAACCTGTTAGGTGTTTACAGAGGAAATAATTGAATAAAACGGCTTCAACAAAAGTCAGTGAAGTTTAAAATGGTCGGAACGTTGGAAAGCTTGTTTTTTTAAATATTTCCTTGCAATTGTAAACAAATACGTCTTGTTTACGGTGAATGTTTTTCAATATATACATGATTCGGTTTTCTACGTGAAAAATAGTGCCCGTGGTATACCCAGGTGGACTACACAAATGGACCACGGGTAATAAACGGTTGTAGCTATACAAAGTTTTACATTTGGTTTTCTTAAACTCCTTTCTCGAGAAAGAGAAGAATCTTCTACTGATTTGTTTCTTAAAGACTTTTTTATTTGAAAGATATTTTTTTCGAATGGGAACATCTTACCAAAATTTTCTATATGCTACATGACTCTTAAATGCTAGTTGCTATGTGTAATCTTTATATTTTTAAGTAAATTATCCTCAAGTCCATGTGCTTCTATCGTGTTGACAAATAACAAACAAGCATAGTATATTTTTAATCAAAAAGTTACGAGTATTTAAAAAAACTAACATTTACTAGAAATACTGAACGATCACAGCTACTACGAAATCATAATCTTTTAATATCACAACGTTGAAACATCGATGTTACGTTCTATACCTTTCGCAGAAACACTAACAGTTTTTAATTCGTATTATCGATATAAACAGTTCAAATACAACTCTCTTGTACACAAAATATGGTTTGAAATCGCACATATAAAATAAAACCGTTTAAAAACTCAGGAAGACTGCCATCTGATTTAAGTCGTTCTTTGGAATCACAGCAGATATACGGTACCTACTCCAGTTTATTATTGACTAACTTTTGTCTGCGGCTCTGCCCAAGTATATGTCAGTTATCGCAGCAATTCTTTAAACCTTTTTATTTATGAACTGATTTAAATTAAACATTAACAACAACACTAAATATGTTAAGTGGAGCAAACCGCCCTGCATTAGTGAAAATCGCATTCAAATCAGTTCAGTAGATTTTTAGATGAAAGTGCGCAAACAGACATACAGTCAAACAGAGAAAAAAATATAAATATCACTGTATTGGATTCTGTTGCGTTCATAAAGATCTCTTATAATATTTTATTTCTTTTAATACGTATCTTCGTTATCTATCTATCGTTAAAATTTAATTATATGTATTTTATATTTAATCACTTTATCATTGGAATACCGAAATTAAGAATATATGCTTTATAATGTATTTACTAATTGCTATAAATCATATAAACGTTCAGGTTTAATTATTCACATATAATTAATTCGTGGACTAAACTTACAGACTTATAATTAGAATATCCACTTGACATTTTTTATTCAAACTTCGATAAAAAACTGAGCATCGTCAACAGTGTTGCCAGCACAACCGCTACAGTTCTATGAATTGACTATTCTTGAAGAGTCGAATAGTTCCTATGAATAGCCGGAATTATAATGGTTTGGTATTTGTTGATGGAATCGTGTTACGCGGTTGATTTCTTTGACTAATTAGACGTTTTCTGTAACAACAAATGATAAACAAAGGATATACCATAGCGATAACCTTAATTATATTATGAATTCGAAGGATAATAAGGAAGGATAGGTATAGGATATGGGTTACGACTACCTCATTGGCAAATGCGACTGCTGTGCTTGAGGTATCGGATTCCCGGGTTGGATCAAATATTTGTATTATCTACAAATATTTGTTTCGTAGTTTGGATATTTTCTATGTACGTATTTAAAAAAAAAATAAAAATATGTGGGTGTCGGCGTTCAGAGAAACAACTGTTTGTTCAGAAATCGTTTATGTAATATTTTTTTAAATTTGCACTTTCAATTGTTGTGGCTCATCACAGCGTTGTAGATCAAAAATAGAACAACTCACTCGTTCATTTCAAATCGTAGATTCAAATCAAACGTCACATTTTACGCATCTCATTTCAACTTCTTTGTATATATTTATATTTGACAAAGTTATATGTATTTATATGAGTTGTGTAGTATACATGACACAAGCCCTACCGAGTTTTTGGAACTAGATGGTGATATGTGTCACATTCCGAACGCAGCGCTGAGCAAAAACTAGTAATACCGTCATTAGCCGGCTGGAACTGAGTGCTATCACGGCCTTTCAGATTGCTAATTAATTTTGAACCACCGAATTAGGGGGTTTACTGGAGGCCAAGTTTTCCTTCTAACTGATCCACTGACCATGCTCTTATTAGTCTTGAGTTACAGGTATCCATGGGCATTGGTAGTCACTTACTTCATGTAACTAGTCCAAAATTATACCCTACATTTGCGTCTTTACCCATAGTGCAAGGGTGCGCACACGAGCGCTGTGTTAGGGGCGCCAGTCGCGGCACTTTTAATGCATCTGCGCGCTTATTACAGGGCGCTAAAAGAATGATTGCGCACGGGCGCTTCACGGGCTAGACGCCTGGGTTTGTGTCAAAAGTCAAGGAACATTTCTGGCCTTATTTATAAACATTATTTAATATAAGCAAGGCATCTGTGTTATTTTCAACTTCAAGCTTACGGCCTTAAAGTATATAATATTAAAAGATGATGCAGTTTTAGCATAGATAGAGTGATTCAAGAGAAAGCTTTATATGTGTAATACATGCATATTATAGCAGAGACAAATCGAGTATTTTAAAAGACTTCCGTGTGAACCCGGGCCAGGGTCCTTAGCATATTTGTAAAAGAGTTATGACTGTTCATATTTTTATTAGTTGTCTAGTATCCTGTAGAATCTGTACAATCTTAGCCAAGTTTTGATCTAGATGGCGTTGTGTATATGTGCTAGAACATTATAATTCTAGGTATACATATACAACGTAAAATATGGCGCAATACTGTGTAATATTTGCACAATACTTTGTGTAATAACAATGTTGGGTAACCTATCAGGGATTGCACAATATTTTTATCTTCTGTTTCTACACTTTAAGGGTCCTTTGAGTCCGGCATCTTACTAGTCGGCCATAGTAAGGAAACATGTTGCATTGTTCACATTCGCTTTGCTGATTCTTTGCTTTTTTTAATGCTCACACATTGAGGTGCGGTGGTTTTTATTTGTTTGTTACCTCAAAACTCTTTTATTTATGAACTGATTTAAAAAATATGAAAGAACAATTTAATGCAACAATACTATTATACACTGTAGACAATAAATAAATATACACTAAATAGAGCTAGACGATCATCACTATCGACAACAACAGTATTTAATATTCCACTGCTGGTGATTTTATTATTAACCCTCACCACACTGTATGAAACTACGCGATAAGAATAAAATACATAAATATAACAATACTTTAAACCTTTCACTGATTATAAAACCCTGTGCACCTCCCCACAAGATTTCTACACCACCCTAAGGATGACAGGATAAGAATGCCTTGGGCATTAAGTCCGCCAATGTACAAAGTATAAAATAAATAAATATATATTTTTATTAACGTAACTAGATGACTCGGTAAATTTAATGTCACCTATATTGTATCAACCTGTCGCCGTCCACTGCTGAATGAAGTTCTCCCCCAAGGAGGAGCTATCTTATCAATATTAAATTTGTTTACAGTATTGTTTGTCTGGTTATAATAAAAGTTGACATTCATTGGCCTTTTATAGTTGTTAAACCTGATCTGCACAATAAGATATGACAGTCTGTTCCCGAACTACTATGGTAATCAGACTGATGATAAATTGTATGATTACATATAGATAGAGTATAAATAATATCACTCGGCATTCAATTATTTTCTTTTTCCCGTATATTTTTAAATTAAAAGACAATTCGGCACTAAGAATAATAATAATATTTTAGGTCATAACACAACACAGTAAGTACTTGTAAACTGATATAAATACAGTTTATTGTAAATGCATACATAGAAAACAGCCAAAATTCTATACAAATATTTATTGAGCATATAAACATTCGATTCGAGCCGGGAATTGAACTCGAGACCTCAAGAACCGCAGTCGCATACGCTACCGAGACAGTCTCTTGTCGCAAATAATCTGTGTCGCAATTCGCAGATTCACTTAACAAACACACGTGACACGGACACAAAGAACGACCAGTTCCAGTTTTTGGATCACACAAAGTGTTGTTCTATATGAGGATTGAACCTACAATACTCAGTGCAGAAGGTGACGATTGGATTGCCTAAACCACTCAGCCATTAGTACACAACAAAAAACAGTCAACACTGAGTGGTACATCACTATTTTAATGTTCAATGTCTTTGAAAAACTTATAGGAAATCGACTGAGAAGTCTCATTTTGTTGCACCATGACAAGATTTCAGCGCACACGGGGAACAAAACAAAGTAGTTTTTGGCTTCTGAAAACATAGAGCTTGTGACCCATCCAGCTCACAGACCTATCTCCGTGCAATTTCTTTATTTTACCAAAAATTAAAGACTTATGATAGGTTTGACATTAAGGGGGTCAGAAGAGGCAGTGATTACTTTCAACCAGCACGTAGAAAACATACTCTAGGCCGATGGTCCTAGTGTTTTCAAGAATGGTTCGAACCAATGAAAATGTGTTTAAAATGTAACTGAGAATCTTCAATTCTCCGTTATAAAATAGAGTGTTATACTAATAGACTGCTTTATTTATGAGTTACGCAAAACTTAAGTTTACAACCTACCTATCACCACCAGCGGTTTGTATATGGGGGGATTACCGCACAATTAAAACAGGGGCAAATATACGTGACTGTACGTTTCCAAAGTTAAGGAAAAGGGGATATCCCACTCATGGTGTTTGGTGTCTAAGTTGATGTAGTGAGCGAAGTGGCATAGTTGGAGTACAACTGATGATTACATAATTATAAATTATTTTTATGATATAGTTACTATCTGGGTTGCTGTATTTATAACCGACTCTAAAAAAGTAGGAGCTTCTCAATTCGACTGTTTTTTTATAATTGTTACTTGACTGAGTGAACGGATTTTGATGATTCTTTTTTATTTGATATTCTTGTTTTATTGACTTGTTTTCCAGTTCTTGAAGTTTTTTGTAATTAATTATCAAAATTATCATTTTCAGACTATGTCGAGAGTGAATAAGCTGTAGGTTTTTAGATAGACCTTGAAGGTATAGGCTTTTTAGATTTACCAAAAGATAATAGGTCGTATTAGCCGTAGTGTAATGTTAAATCTTCCTCAGTAAATGAGCTATCGAATACTGTATAATTTATTTCTCAACTAAACATTAATTCTCTAATGAAATTGCAAACCCCTTGTGTATAGAACAACAATGTAGAGACGACTCTTCCGTATGGAGAAACTTATTAAGTGCTCGATACTTATCTGAATACAAAGAGGTATTCAATAAAGCATTTAAAATTAAATATTCAATTAAGTGAACAATCACGGGTTACTCCCAAAGACAATTAAGAGAACTTAGTCAATCAGCCATCTTACCCAACAAATGGTCTAGTGATAAGATCTGTGGGGCCGGTACAATTACTGCACAATCTACAGACAAATCAACGGGTACCGCACAAATAGATTTTATATCTTAAATGTTTGGCCCAGTTTACTGACTGACGCGACTGTGAAAAAAAACTTATCAGCTTTCAGCTTGTAGTGGTGGTTTTACAGCACCTAATGAAGCAGAAGGGCTGCATTCGCAATGAGGGATGATGACCGCCTCTATTGGACTCTGCTTTCTATCAGGAAGAGAAGAGTCACTTTAGCAGGCTCATATATAAAAAATAATGGTATTTCTCTGGGTACTGTCATGTAAATTAAGACATATTATAGCTGTCTAGAATAGAGAACATTGACAATTATTTATTGTCTCTTTGCTACGTTCCTTATATCGTTACGAATATTTTAACGTCTAATTTGGTAATGAGTGGTTTAGTAGCAGTCACGTGTGTCGTGCTTATTGATATTTGTTATTTGATCCTGCAATACAACTTATTTAGTAGTAGGATGGTAACTGGATCTAAATGCATAAGACGGAGGATCTTAAAACAACCGTACGTTGCAGTAGATTAATTGGTTGATTTGTTAACAATAAAAATACTATACTAATGATAATACCTGTTTCATTCTTAAAGTTTTTTTCCATACTTGATTTTAGACTTTGATTTCTGCATAATGTTATTTTAAAACGTATAAAATTGCATGCGTGCGTGGTTGTTTATTTCTGAAAACGATACGAATACGAACAATACAAATGATTCAGCACTGAACGGAATGTAATATTTCACTACATTACCGCTGTCGCTTATGAATTCAATTTTTCACATTTACTAGCAATAAATATTTATCGTTCCGTCAGACTCCGGGATTAAGACGAAACTACACAAATATTGTTTCAATACACTACTTCAGCGCGGTCACTTTGAGAGCGATTGTTTCAAGAATTTTTATGAGCGCCAGCGGTTGATGTATTCTTTTCATGTCGGATCCTCGTTTTAATGATCTATAAAAACCTGTTTAGGGTGAAAATATCGAGGATGCATACAGACTTAAGATAAAACATCTCTATCTTTACTTAATAGTTTCAAGCGTTTCGTTTTCGTCATTTTATCGTCTGACATTTAGTAAAGCATGTAACGGATTCAGAATTTTAACAATCAGATAATATAGTATTTCGAGAAGTGTTATTTTTATTCCCGTCATCTTTACTTACATACTCCCAAAGTGACTCTACTCTACTTGATGAAAGGCGTGAGCATAATCCAAGAGTGGTGGCCACCATACTCATTGGTAATATAAACAATGCAGAGTGGTGACTGACACCACGGCTGCCTATACAGATACTTTTCCATCACTGGGCCTCTGGTCTCGCACTCACCAACAAAATACAACAACACAAATGCTGTCGTTTGGGGTTGGTTTTCTGTCAGAGAGTAGTACTGCCCCGGTCAAGCCTGCCCGTTCGTGCTAAAATCACTGTGACTCTACTACCTTGAAAACTTGTTTGGTAGTGTTTTTAAACACTTTGATAAAGTTGGACGTAGTTTTAAATCATAGACATATATTTGGAAATAGTTGAGTTGGTTTTTACGTTACAAAGCTACTGAATCGCTACATATATATATATGTTATACATCCAATTGTTCTCTCTTGCTTTCTTCTGTACACTCCTTCTGTGCTTCAGCTATAACTTTGTATTTGCTTGTGCTGTGTATGTACATTAAGTGTCAGTAAACGTCTACCCGAACTGTGAGTGTTGAACATTTTATTTTATCGCACTGCCCCAAGCATTACACACATTCTACATATTATATACGTAATAATAACAAAGTCAAGTCTATTCGATTAGGTATTCATTTGTCAATATCGATATGCTGTATCAAGTCTCATTTCATTAAACTCTTGTTCAAAATTGAGTACACGTCTTGTTTGTGTTTGCAATATCACCAAATATGCTTCTCCTATATACATTTTTTAGAAGCAACTTTCTTTGCTAACTATTATTTAGGTTTACTAGTACATAACTATCGCAATATGTTTCTTACCTAAAATAACCTTCAAAGGGAATCAGTAGTAGGTATATTTCTACTAACTAATATAATTATAGCAACAGAAAGCAGAAAAAAATACTGATAAAATATATAACTTCAACAAATGTTCAAAAAATCTGCTAAAAATTTCATTCGGTATTATTTTCTTTCAACGCTTAGGAACAACAAAAAGTTCAAATGTTCAAAGTTTATAGAACAATATAAATCAATACATACAATTAAATTATAACTGATCACTGTCTGTACATAAAGGATATATAGAAATAACCATTATAGGGAAGCGTAATGAACACAATAGAACCCAAAACAATGATTTTTAGTCTGTATGTTTGTGCACGCTAATGTCAGAAGCGACTTAACCGATTTCAATGCACCGACTAAAGCGTTGCGGTTTGCTTTACTTAAGATTTAGTGTTTGTTCCATTTCAATGGATATATAAATAAAAAACTTATATCAATTTGAGGAATCACCGATAACCGACCTTTATGCGGGTGGATACGTGGGCTAAAGTTAGTTATTAATATACATTTTAAATCACCTTTCCGTTAGCCTTCTAGGCTTAGATTACTTATTTATACCATTGATAAACTTTCAATATAACACAAACTAAAATTTGTTTACAATGAAAACATAATGGTAGAAGCAAATCGAACAATTCTATTATCTGCAACCGGTTCATTCTGCACCATATCTATCACGGGCCAGTTCAAACCAGTTCGTGCAAACGGTGCGAAAGACTATTGTATTTGTGCATTTTGTTTGCGCAGATGTTGTTAATGATGATTGCAACTATACAACTTTAAGTAAATATTTTCTTTACCCTTCCTTATATTTAATGAGAAAGGATATTTTTAGATGAAAGACGTGAGATTTAGCACGTACAAAAATGTGTATTCCGTTCATTATAATATACCTGTTTTTATGTACACTAATAAGAAAATGTTAAAAACCAAAAACTCGACTACTTAACAACATTCGATAAATTTTTATAACACCCAAATTCTGAATCACGATCCGGGAATTAAAGCCGAGACCTTAAGCACAGCAGTTGCATACGCTACCACTACGCTACCGTGGCAGCAAAATAGACTGATATAAATATGAACATTTAGTAATAAAACGCGTTATATGTCGAATACATTGTATACGACTATATGAAGAGATTTTCCAAGTTTCTAACGTTTGTTCTAAATGAATCGCACTCTATTTGGCACAAAATTAAATTGCCTAATGTCGTCTTCAAAATAATTGACAAAGTGACCACGTAGCTGAGGGATTTTCAAATAATCACCTTGACAATAGATTCGTAACAACATCTGGTTCAGTAAATCGACATAAGTAACACTAGACTTAATGACAAAGGAGGAAACTATATTTAGAGAGGAAAATTTGAAACAGGACAAATATACGAGTAGTAGAAGAAAGTAGAGGCGTATTAAGTAGACATCTTGCCACTCACGTAATAAGGAGCATGTCTATTAACTTCATTCGGGTACTTTAAGAGTTAGATTGGAAAATCGAGCAGTTCTATATAAATTACATTTGTTAACATGAAAATGCAATTATAGGAATATTGAAATAAAAAAAAAATACGAAAGCACATTCTAGCAGATCAGAATTGCATATAATTGCATTGTAAGTTTGTTGTAATTAAAGTTCATCAAATTTCATTTAAAATTACAATAGGACTATACCGAATTATTATAGCTCCGAAACTCTGAAACAGCTGTACTAAACGACAAATATAATAGTTTTCAAGTAATAAAAATAAAAGCTTTCAAACACTATGTGACGTATCAACAACTTATTTAATGCCAACACCGGCAATATTGCTTTTGTGTACAATTTTATGAATATCACTTTAGCAATGCACCATTCGCAGAAAGCTGTATCGGTAGAAATAGATACCAAAGAGATTACATTGAATTTGTCCATCTCAAAGACGTTTCTTTAGGGCTTGGTGCAATTTTGACAATTTTGACTGCCTCGGTGGCGTAGTGGTACTGTATACGACTGCTAAACACGAGGTCTCGGGTTCGATTCCCGGGTCGGACCAAATGTTTGTATGATCTGCAAATATTTGTTTCGAAGTTTGGGTGTTTTCTATGTATAATATGTATGTATTTACAAAAAAAAAGTATATAATAATAATAATAATAATAATAATAATAATAAATTCTTTATTGCAGCAAATTACATTTAACAATATAAATACAAGCCCTGATTCCCAAACTAGCGTGAGCTGTATGTTGGGATATTTATATCAGTTGTCTAGTACCCATAACACAAGCTCTGCTTAGCTTGGGACTAGATGGCGTTGTGTGTTAGATGTCAGAAATATTTATTTATTATTATTATTATTAATTATATTCTGACACTCAAAAACCTAAGTGAAAAATTTCTAAAAATATTTACGTACAGATTAATTTTCCATTTAAATAAATATATTTATTTAACTAAAAACTAAATATAAGCTCAAAGTTTTCGGCTATTTGACTTTAATTTAAAACGTTTAGAAGCATTCCTTAGAAATATATAATAAAAATAACCAGAAAAGGACCCGGAACATTAAAATTACTGATAATTTTAATTAAATAACTGATTAACAGGTAAAATGTAAAACATAAGGCAAGTAAGATAATAAAATAGGCCAAAAAGAAGAAAAAGACATCTTTATAAATACTGTTGATGTTGTGTGGCTGAAGAGAGACGAATTCATTATGAATACATAAATAATGTTAATTAGTGGCCTGTAGGTTATTTTTAGAATGCATGAAATAAAGTGAGATAACAAAATGCAAAACTGTTTTTACTGTGATTGTATTTTTATTCTAAATTGACCAGACTAGTTTGACCATTGAGAAAAACTCCCACATATGTACCATTTTAAGAAAAATGTTTGGGTCCGTGTTTCGAGTTTTCTACATCCATTCTCCTTAATCACTCGAAATTATCCTACACAAGTTCCTTCATTTCATTGCAAAATAGTTATGGTTTTTGAAGTGAAAATTTCTTTAGGTGTGTAAAGCACTTTTTGGGGAACAAAAATTATGTAACTCGCGTCATAGTCACCAAACGCTTACAATTCACAAGTTTATTTTATTTCATTTAATAGCAAACGAGCGGACGTATCACCTGATGGTAAGCGATTACCGCCGCCCATGGACAGCCGCAATACCAGAGGCATCACAAGTGCGGTACCGGCCTTTGAGGGATGAGGGAGGGGACGGGGTACGGCCCTCCGGTATCCTCACTCACTCGGTGAAACACAGCGCAAGCTCTATTTCACACCGGTTTTCTGTGAGGCAGTGGTATCACTCCGGTCGAGTCGGCCCATTCATGCCGATGCGTGGCACTCCCACGGTTAAAAGTTAAGTTAAGTAACTTAGTTTTCACTTCTATCGGTAGATCCTAAAGACTGTCACGCATTTTTGAAGTGAAAACTTCTTTGCCGCATTAAGCACTTTTAGTAGGGTTTGCGTTACCGACATGCTAATGTTAGTTATTCAAATTTTTCACTTCTATCGGCAACCCTATGACTGCTTTTTAATTTCAATGGTTGCTTGCTTGATATTTTTCTTAAGGCATATGAGGTAAACTACCAGATAGTTAAACGAACAATAACAAACACCGTATAAGGACACCTCCTATAACTCATGAAACAAAAGTACGTTTTGAAGTGGAGGTGTTTATTTCGTAAAAGCTTTGACCAACCAGACTAGTGATAAACCTACATAACTTTCGGGGATTAATATAGAATTTTGTTATTAATTATAATAATTTCTATGTATACAGAAACTTAAAGATATTTGCCATTATTGTTAAACAAATGCTTGTACAGCACTTATCAAATTAACTTCTGACATATCGCATATCTCGAGACAATATTTGGTGTTGGAAATAAAAATAGCCTTATCGTACATTCGTCGTCGGTGGGTCTAGTGCCGCGTACCTTGGCAGTCGATCCAGAAAGCGGTATCGCGACTCCTATCTTGGCTGTTGGGCCAATAAGTAAGAAACTAGCGGGTGAATACTGTCACACAAACTTTTACTTTCAATAACAAAACAGGCGCGTATTTATAGAATATCGCTTAATTACAGAAACCAGTTAATTAATTAATTGTGTAAAAACTGCGACATGTTTTAGTATAGCTTACAATCAACGTTTTGAATTTTTGTTGGTTTTAATGTTTAAGTAAACGGAAATAAATATAAAAATCATCTTATTTAGATAACTCGTGCTTATTAGTTATATAAGTAAGTTATAAACGTGACTACTTACGTTATGTTAAATAAATGAAATTAACGTTCTGGTTTTCAAAATGTTTTTTTTTAAAACTGTTCTTCGTAGTAGACGCAGTCGGCAGTCTCCTAAGATCTGTTCTGTCTATGAATGAGCGAATGAATACAGCATCCAATATAGAACTAGTAATTAAACGTGCATTGATAATGTTATTATTATTATAATATTTAGATGCGAAAGGGTTGAGATGAGACTCGAGAAAACCTTTACCGCTTATGAAGCACAAGTAGATGTAGACAAGTTAGACGGAGAAGACACGGAGAAACGAGATCGCAATTTCTTCTCAAAGCGTCTATGAACTGTTTGAGTTCATGGCAAGAAGGAGTTCAAGCCAACTCCTTATTGCGGTCAAGATGCACAGCGTGTATAAGAGGGATAGCAAAGATTGCCGGGCGAGTCTTATAGCTAAATATATATCGACGTACTCATTACTCTATGTACTATTGTATGTGTGTATTGTATTGTCACCATGACAGCCTATAAAAAGCTATTGAAGTGAAATGAAAACCAGTTTTTTAAGGTGAAATTGAATGAAAAATAACTCCGTTTACAAAGCAGTAACGAAATGTGGGACATTTTATTTAAGAAATCGCTCAAAGTTGTAAATTAGACTAAAGCGGTAGCATACAGTGGTATCGTACGTTGAACTGCGGTGAAGGACAGCGAGAAAGTGTGTTTGTATGTGTTTATTGTAATCTGTTTACTTTGTATAAGCTTTATTGTGCTGTCATATTGTTTGACTGTTCATATTTAACTGTCCACATATTCCTGACCATATCTACACTATTTAAGCACATGTTTACCTTTAGATACTATGTATATTATCTATTTTAAAAAAGGAGAACAATTAGCAGTACTTTCTGAAAAACATGACTACCAAACGACCAACTACGTTAAAAGTTTTGTTTTAAGCTGATACCCTTAAGATTCAGCGCGTCATTTAGACAAATAGTGATTGAACAGATGCAAAACTTAATGGTCTTAATTGTATTGCAACGAGTAAGGTATGCTCATACAAGAAGTACCAATCACCAATCACTGCCTACTTCTAGCGCAGAAGAATGATGACATTACACTATAAATAAACATAAGACATTTAAGTTTTTGTAATATCTATACCTACCATGGTTTTTTTACTTTTCATTTTGTTACTCTCCTCTTAATTAACACTTTTTATTATTTTCAATCGTGTCATTATTAGACCATGTTCTGACACCTTGAAAAGATGTGCATTTAAGCTAGTTTTTTGTATATTTACTGTTTCATATATAAGACTTAATGTGCCTTCAACTGGTTGTCGAATAACAAATAAACTACATACACAAGTTGTGCAATACAAAGTAACAATAATTATCGGTTTAGACGGTTCATTTTTGGACATTTAAAGGAAATAGATAGCAAAAGTTATCTTACATTTATCAATTGCGTGCAAAAACTAATATTTTTACAATCGTTGATATATTTGACATATTTTCAAAATACTATTGAATGTTATCGCATACTCTTAACTGCTGCTGCACACGTTTTCAAAACAAAACATGAAATTAAAAACAATGTTTATTGTGTCATTTATTGAAACAAATAGGTACCAAAACAATAATTTATGATTTTTCTGGAAATAACTCAATGTCTTCAAAACAGTTGATAAGAAATGTATAGCAATAACGATGTTGAGGGATGGCATTTTAAAATACATTTAAAGTAGTTGTAGGTACTACCCCTAAACAAGTTTTTATTTTGAACATACACAAATAAATCATTGTAACATTCGGAACGTATACAGCAAGGCCGCAGCAACAAGAGCAGTGTGATCCAAATCAAATACGACGAATTTGTTCGGAATTGTCAATCACAATTACTTCACAGGGAAATATCAGATGCATTGTTTATAGAAACTGTTAAATAGGATTTTCGTTTTTACGCCTGATACTGTAACAGTAGTTTTTTCTTTTTTATGATTATATTTTTTTTTCAATATTTTTTTTATTCTTTTGTTTGTTTCTTAAATATTTTATTAGAATAAAGAGATTACTTATTAAAAGTTTTTCAATATCATAACTAGCCTATTATTATGATAATTAATTATATGCATGAGAATTTTACTAACCTAAATGAGTGCTACGTAACGAGACAAACGAGTTTTGATTCAAATATTGGTAAATTTAGAAAATAAACGTTAGAAACTTGGTTAAAAGGAGACTTTACACCTGTGTGGTACGCACGGACAACAGAATTCACCAACAAACTTAGTCGAGGCATAGCATCATGAACTTAATACAGCCGTGGACTAAAGAATCCGACTTTTCTTAATATTTAAAAGTTCTCGAAGAAGATATCTCTAATTTTATAATAATGGTACAAACAACTGTTATTTCATCACGAAATAGTTCCGTTTGTGTCTAATATAAGAATTGATTATGTATAAGTTAGTTTTCAAATCGTCTTTTGGGTTTATCAAAATCAATTATGGCCTAAAAGTAGCTTTAACATGAATGCTTCCTCTAGTACTGCAGTACTACCGGCAGGAGCTGGATGCGAGAAGCGGAGGATCGAACCAAGTGGCAATTGGAGAGGCCTATGTCCAGCAGTGGACTGCGGTAGGCTGATGATGATGATAGTACTACAGTCGGAAGTAAGTAACAAATAATAATACATAACGAGTAAAAGGAGTCTTGATACAAACATTGTTAAATTTTAAAATAACATAGAAGAAATTTGGTTAAAGAAAGTGTCATACCTGTGTGGAATATCCTGGTACAAGATCATTGGACAACAAATTTAGTCCAAGCATGGCACTTTAAGCTGACTAAAGCCGTAGACCTACATAATCTGACTTTCCCTCATGTTTAAGGTTCGTAAAAGATGCTTCCTATTTTGTTTTATGGGGATTGCAAACTGAAAAAGATTTGGCTCAAATTGGGAAGCTTTTTACTCCTCACTTACTATTTGGTGTTGTGGTAGAATTCACAAACTAATTCAAGGAAGAGTGGCAGTACATATAATAATAGTTAATCTCGTCTGTGTATTTTTTTTTATTCAATAAGGGGAAAACGACCAGACGTATCGCCTGATGGTAAACGATCACCGCCGCCCATGGACTTCCGCAACACCAGAGGCGTTACAAGTGCGATGCCGACCTTTTTAAAAAGGAGTAGGTACACTCTTTTCTTGAAGGTTTGAAGGTCGTATAAGTCCGGGAAACACCGCAGGCGACAGCTTATTCCACAGTTTTGCGGCAGAAAGTTTCGGGCAAATCTTGTATACGATACTTTGAATCTCGCAACTACTCCAAATATCGAGATTTTCTTTAAAATCCTAAAATATTTAACTTCCTACCCAGTTTTTTCCTTAGCGTCGAAAGGACAATATTGTTTAAAGAAAATTGTTAAAGTCAACTTATTACAGAGGTACGCGCGTCGCACGCCCGTTATTTTAGGCATTTTCAATTATATACCGGTACATTTTTTAGGGATCCGCAATGTGGAAAGTTCTTTTTAACTACTCTAATTTCAGAATGGGTATTGATGGATTTTTTTTTGAAACATTATGAGAATGGTACCTAAACTGTGGAAGTTCAATACGTCTACCTACGCCTTATTTTTTTTTTATTTTTTTTTATTTGTACAACTTTATTGAACACCACAAAAAGAAACAAAATTTACAGACATTTAAATGAAAAAACTACAATTGGTGATAACAAAAGGCGGTCTTATCACTCACGGCGATCTCTTCCAGACAACCTTTAGACGGATATTGTGTAATTTGGATTTTGGGTAGTCTAAAGTGTATCTTAGTTTAAAATAATCTGATAAATAATTAATATATAAACTTAATATATGTATATAACATAAATACATACATACAAACATGATAACATACATATATACGTATAAAATACACATAAACGTCATGAATAATTTGTAATATAATACCTAATATATAACATTTGGACATCTACCTTTACATTGTCGAGTAGTAATCAGTGACTTGCTTCTTAAAAACTTGCAGAGATTGAGCTTGTCTAATTGCCGCAGGCAAGTTGTTCCACAGTCTAACTGCTTGCACCGAGAATGACTTATCGGAAAATTGTGTGGAATGGCTGGGCATTTTCAGTTTCAGATTCTCCGATGATCTCAAGAGCCTGCAATGTGAACTGTGTAGGAACTCAAAACGTTGTTTGAGATAGGGAGGTGTATGCGGAAGAAACAGAGTACTGTATAAAATGGAGAAAATGTGAACATTACGGCGAAGGCGGATAGGTAACCATTTGAGCTTAACGCGATATTCGGAGATGTGATCATATTTACGTAAACCAAATATGAACCTAATGCAAACATTTTGGAGGCGCTCAAGTTTGTTCAGTTGTTCTTCAGTGAGATCTAGATAGCTAACGTCACCATAGTCAAGGGTAGGAAGGAGAAGAGATTGAGCTAGGGCGATTTTCGTGTTGGCAGGAAGAAAATTACGAAGTCTTCGCAGTGATCCCGTTGTAGCAAACAGTTTACGACTAACTTCACTAATTTGGGGGACCCAGGTCATGTATTTATCCATATAGATCCCAAGGTTTTTAATCTTGTCACTATATGGAATATTTGTCCCATCACAAAATATGGCAGGTAGTTGCTGCCAATTTATTGTGGAGTTCATCCTACGACTACCTATTATTATTACCTGTGTTTTACTTGAATTGAGTTTTAATCCATACTCCTTACTCCAAGTGCATATTTGTATAAGATCTTTATTGATATCGTCAGTAGCTTCAGATATTTTAGCAGGAGATGCTTTGGTGTATATTTGTAGATCATCTGCATAAAGGTGGTAGGAAGAAAGTAATCGATCAGTGATGGAGTTGATAAAAACTGCGAAGAGTAATGGGGATAGCACGCCGCCCTGAGGTACGCCTGCAGATGTAGTACACTAAGAGGAGTGATTATTTTCAATACAGGTACGCTGCTGACGACCATACAGGTAGCTATGAAACCAGTCAATTGCTGATGGAGATATGTTAAGAGAGCGCAATATTCCAAGTAAGATATCAAAGTCAACGGTATTAAATGCGTTACTGAAATCGAGTAAGGTAAGGACCGTTAACTTTCCTTCCTCCATGTTAAATCGGATATCCTCCGTAATATGAATGAGTGCGGTAGTGGGGCTATGACCGGGACGGAAACCTGATTGGAGAGGATTCATAAGACAGTTTCTTGAGAGAAATGAGCTTAGCTGCATGTGAATGAGACGTTCAAGGACTTTAGAGAAAAAGGCGAGAATGGATATTGGGCGATAGTCTGAAAGAGAAGAAGGATTAGATTTTTTGGGGAGAGGAATGATTTCAGCCATTTTCCACGCAGTTGGAAAAACACTATTTGATACGGAATAATTAAATATATGGCAAATCACAGGTAGGATTTCATCTAGGATAGGAAGTATCATATTACGGCTAATGTTATCCGTTCCTGCCACGTTGGAAGTAATGGATATTACGCACTTCTTGACATCACAGGCAGAAAATTGACTAAAACCAAACGAAGGACAGTTAGGAGTCGGTTGAGCTGAAAGATAATTTAGCGTATTAATTTTAGTAGTCCCTCCAAAATTAGAGGAAGCAGAAAAATGTGTATTTAAGGAATCGATGTCAATATTTTTTGAAACAGAATTCGAGCGTGATTTACCGACCCCTAATGACTTAAGAAATTTCCAGCCCTTTTCTGGATCGCCATTTTCAATAGATTTATGAATGTGCCGGCGTTGAGCTTTCCTACACACTTTATTGCAGTGATTTCTAATATGGACAAATTTATCCCAATTCAAGGTACTGGGGTCCCGCTTGTATTTGGAGTGTACCTTTTGTTTCCTTTTTTGCAATTTCTTAATTTCATCATTTAACCAAGGCGCTTATGTATATACTATACTCTACTTATATACCATTGTTACAGTTTTGGTAGATGTCATGCATTATACATATAACAGAATATGTGACATTGGAATTTCACATTTATTTGACTGTTTTATATCTAAGATAATAAAAACTATACACGTCTAAGGCCTTGTTTCACCGATTACAAGTAAGTATCAGATAGCTTATAAATAAAAACGCAATTTGACGCATTTATCAAACCAACTGTTAGATAAGCTATCCGGAATTCATCTGCAGAAGCGTTACTAGGCCCACATAGTGTGGGTCATCATGTGGGCCTATGTGTAGTGAGTAATTTTGATCACCACTCCTAGATTCTGCTTATGCTTTCCATTAGGCAGAGTAGAATCATTTTGGCAGGGCCATACATAAAATAAACTGTAACCGGTGAACCTGGTCTTAATATTTTTCATGTGCCGACTTTCACATTTAACAAAAACATACACCACAGGCCTATCTAACGAAGAAACACAGAATTATAAGATTAGAACTACTTGCAACAATCGTACAATTAAAAATTTGCACACAACATGGACCATTGGGCTATGTCCAACCAGGCATGAACATCTCACCTGGTCGAAGAAAGAGAAGTTAACACAAACATCACGTAACATATCAATCGTAAGGCTCCAATCAGAGCTAATACAACTTGCAACGTAGGTTGAACTGATTACCGTGTAAATTTATTGTGATATACTGAGAACTTAAGAATGACTATTAAGTTGTCCGTCCTCAAACTCCAAACCCAAGTAAACATGAATGCAAATACTTTATGCCAACGAGGCACTGGAAATAAAATCCATAAATACTCAAACCGTGTAGCCAACTTCCAACCTCAAAAACAGCAGCTGTAAACAGCTAAAAGTTTGTACAAAAATAAAACACGTATACAAAATCAACAACATACGGAACCATAAAGTTGGAACTCGGATCAAACTTGTCTACTTTTTTCGCCCCGTCTGCCCCAAGCACAACTATGCGATTCTACAGAGTAGTTGACGTTTTTTGCTGCTCTGCAGTTTACTTACTTGTAGAATGGCGACACCGTCAAGTAAATTTGAAAAATTATTTCAACGAGACATTTTGTTTTTAAAATGAATTGAAGAAAACCTTTGTTTTCTTAGGGCTGTGCTATCTTAACATCGGTGAAAAAGTGGTGCAATGTTTGCCTATATAGAGTAAAGACTAATTCTGAATGACGCAATTTAAGTTTTCTCGTCAATTAGTTCATTATATATACTGAATTCCCTTGCGCGGTACAATTGACCGAAGCTTAAACAAATAATTACGATGTGTAGAACCAAACATCTTATCCATGTAATAAACAATATATACATTATCATTATCATATGGAACAATAGGGTAGTTGACACCTTAGTCAAATAAGTTACTTTTTATCAACAGTCAAAACGATAGCTTTGTATGAAAAATGTTCTAAATACAACGTTGTGACGTCACTGTTTTAGACTACTCAATTGAGCAATATATTTCAATGTTTATTTGATTAAAATTTGTGATAGAAATGAAAAACTGTAATTATTATATTTTCCGAGATGTTTTGTAATATTCCTTTTAAGGAGGAGGACATAGATATTTATTTACGATACAGTCAACTACCCTATCATTAAATTATAAAAATGTTTTTTCAAGAACAAGACGTTGACGCTGAGTGAAACAGTAACATTCAAGCGAGAGATATTTACAATATTCCATATAGAACACTTTTTAAAACTATTTTTTTGAAATGTTAGCAGATTTTATGTAAAAAATATAGAAATAAATAAATTAATTTTGTAGAACATATGGCTGAAATTTATATCTAAAATAGGCACACTACTTTATCGAACTTTGAAGCAAAACTAGCAGAAAAGCCAAGAAAAAACGTTAGATTAAACCATCAAACGGCTACCAATACGAAGGTTCACTTAGTTTGAATTTTAATAAAGTTGTGGCAAGTTAAGTTGGCCCACGAACTTCAACGGGGTTAAGCTCGTAATATTAAGTCAAGCTAAATTGCCTGCTGCATCGATGGTCTTTTCCGTCGTATTCCTGAATATGGAATTTTTAATTTTTAGAGTTTGAAGTTAAAGAGAAACATCCCGGGAATAGAATTCCATTTAAAAAGTTTCAGAACTTTTAGTTCATGTAGAGTTTTTGCAGGAAATTAAAGCATGAAAATTACGTAAGCACATGAAAAAAAAATTGGACGTTGTGTTAACATTTTATAATTAATAAAAATAGTAATGTTAGTCAGAAGTTTCAGCAATATTGCAACAGCATCTTAAACATACCTTTTCTTTGCTGTAACTTAAAACAGTTTGAACAAATCATATAAACAACAATAAAAATCAATATCTGTAGTAAAACAACGAAGAAAATTTTGATATATCAACATATATATAATAAAGTCGAGAAAACATGTTGCAAAAGAGAGAAGAAAAATATCAATACCTAATTTACAAAATTCTTGACACCACACGGCTTAGGTCTTTTTTTTAATGGAATAGGTGGCAACGAGCAGACATATTGTCTGATGGTAAGCGATTACCGCTGCCCATGGACACATACCCGTAACACCAGAGGCGTCACTAGTGCGTTGCTGACCTTTAGGAGATGGGGAGGTGTATGGGTATCCGGTATCCTCACTCACTCGGTGAAACACAGCGCAAGCACTATTTCATACCGGTTTTCTGGGAGACCGTGGAATCACTCCGGTCGAGCCCGCCTATTCATGCCGAAGCGTAGCTCTTCCACATTAAATTGTATATATCTCTTCTATTTTGTTAGTATGGATTATGTAAAACTATTATTTGTTTAGATTAAACATTTATAACAAAGACTGTCCACAAAATAAAAAAAAAATCATAGCCCCCTTTGAAAAGTAATGAAAGAGGAATCACAAAAACTCAACACCAAGATCCCTGGTTTATCACAGTTCCTTTATGAATTCTGACAATACAGGAACAACAAAAGCGTTCGAGGATAAAGGCAAAAAGGTTTAATAACGTACGTTGGTAATTCTCTCTATTTTTGTCGGTCATAATTTAAGGAGAGAAATAAGGCGCTCGACTCGTAGCGAGAAACAATAATAAAAATAATAAATCCCCTTCAAAGACGACTGACAGACGCGAAACTATTCGCTGGCGATTTTGCTGTGACCATGCAATACAGATATTTAGGGAATTTTTGCTTTTTCGAAACAGCACAAACTTCATATAAGTTTGTGGTTTAAAAAAAATATTGTTAACTATGATTAGTAATGGTATCCAATGACATGACACGACAATGGTAGATCTAGATGGAAGTCGAAAGCAGTATGACGACTATATTGTAAATAATTTGATTGACATGCAACGATATGCAATACATAAAAGTAATCGTGGTTTACAAAAACCTCCGTGAATAATTGAGTATTTAAATCCGATGTTTCCTACAAATTTGTAAGAAAAAGTCTAGAGTGACATCATATCCTTTTTTAAAGGACACACTGTTTCCTTCAAACGTATTTAAATTATTTACAGTAATTTGTAACCTCGTAAAAATAGTTTTCTAAAATTATAGTATAGTTAGTACATTAAAATCCTTTCACGACGAAAAGACACGTTGGCATAAAAAATATCACAAATATTTTTAAAAGTATAATAAACATTTTCCATTGAAATTCAACTTTATTTTGCCCATTCAAATAAAGAAACACTTCCTCCAGCCTTTCTTAGCGGAAATGTAAAAAGAGAATGCTGAAAAATATTTCAAACACGCCATGTTTCTTTTATAACGTAAATGAAGCAAGATAACACTTAATTTGCGCAATAAAACAGAAATCTCGCAAATTCATTAAGCTTTTAACAAAACAACCCATAATTATAGGGTCGTTTTACCATTATTAATAACTCATAAAACAATACAAGAAGAAATAAATTGTTAAGACTCGTCTAGTGAAAATTCTTGGCATTGAGCCTAATAGCAATGTTTCGATTCATACTGAATTTTCGTTAAACATTTAAACAGTTATGCTGTCGAGTAATCGCATGCAAGTAATTGATGATAGCATCGTTTTGTTTTTGCTTTATTTATTTACATTTCTTTTGTTTCACGGTTGAGTTGTCTTCAACTAATGAACCTACACAATATGATGTGACGGCTCTTTTATTACCATACCATTTAGATTTTTGTATAATAACACAAATGAAATGCCAACTTTTGGCAAGCAACTTTGATAGAAAACCAGGCCTAAAATCACGAAAGGGGTACACAGAAACATATTTTATGCTGACAGTTTAATAATTTTAGTCTGGCTCTACGTAATACTTTTAACCATGCACTTTAAAGATCAGATAGTAACATTAAGATTATATTAAGAAAGGCAGATTACGAAAGGAAAGGTTGTACAAGAAAAGAGATCTTGCTTATACGGATTGATTTGGGAGCTATAAACAATAGATCGTGCGTTTTGAAACCGCATACCCAGCTAAACTATTATCTGTAAAGACGAGCTCTTGAATTGATTTTGATATTAATTAAAGATAATTACATTTAATACGTACTATTTTTGTAACAACAATTTGCCACAGTAAATACATAACTAGTAAATAATAAAGTATTTCATTTATACTTGCTACATGTATGATAAACTTACGTCGTTTTTCAATCCAAACAAGCAATGTACCTTGACTTATAATTTTAAAATCAAAAGTCATGGTCACCCCCTTGAAATCCCGTCACCGCCAGTGACTTGGTGCGAATACGAACGAAAATGCGAAAAAATTTAGTTTTACATGCGAAAATGGGGAAATACGCCTTCAAGAAGCCAACAGTGGGAAAAACCTTGGAACAATTGAAGTAGAGTGTTTCCGAGACGAGAATGACAGCTTTCCAATTCAATAGGATCTGCTGTTGGCGTGGAGTTATAGGAATTTATAATTTGAATTTTTTTTGTGAAGCTTTCATCGTATTTGCCAACTGTGTACCTCACGTATATTACTAAATTTCGGAAAACAAGTATTAATTTATTTGTACATATTTGCTTAGAATTCGCGAATATAAAGTTGTATTCATACATTTTATTTCTTTGCCCCTGTGTAAGGTTTCTTTCAATATTTTTTACCGTGGGAGAGCTATGCTTCGGCATGAATGGGTCGGCTCGACCGGAGTGATACCACGGCCTCACAGAAAACCGGTGTGAAATAGCGTTTGCGCTGTGTTTCACCGAGTGAGTGAGGATACCGGAGGCCCATATCCCAACCCCTCCCCCCATCCCCTTTCCCATCCCCTTTTCCATCCCCAAAGGTCGGCAACGCACTTGTGACGCCTTTGGTGTTGCGGGTGTCCATGGGCGGCGGTAATCGCTTACCAGCAGGTGACACGTCTGCTTGTTTGCCCATTATACAATTAAAAAAAAATTAAAAAAATATGCAGCCATGACATATTGACATGCCTTTTTCCCACAAAATGAGGTTGTTATTTAAATTCAAGAGTTATACAATGTTTGAATAAATGATTACTAGATTATTAATTTTACTTTTTAAGGTCGGACTACTAAAGCACTCGTTTTGTTTAGTTTATTATAGTCACATTTTTTTAACAAAACAAGGTAGTAGAGCCACGCTGACTTCAGCATGAACGGGCCGGCTTGACCGGGGCGATACTACCCTCTTAAAGAACACCAACCAAAATGACCGCATTCGTGCTGTCGCATTTAGTGAGTGCGAGACGGAAGGCCTAATGATGCAAAATCATCTCAATAGACCGCCAAAGTTTGGGTCACTAATGCTGCATTATTGCATTGTCTGTGATTTTGCTCAAGCTTTCCACCAGGCAGAGTAGACTCACTATTAGCAGATACATAAAAAAATAAAAATCGTATACATTAGAGACGTATGTTCAATGAGAGTTACAATTAATAAAAAAAAAAATTCAAATGCTCGATAAAAAATGGAAACAATTTACACATTTTCATCGCCTAATGGAGTAATAGCTTACCGTGGATGAGCCACTCTTCGGCATGCATGGGCCGACTCGACCGAAGTGATTCCACGACCTCACAGAAAACCAGTGTAGCGCTGTTGTTTCACCTAGTAAGTGAGGATACCGGAGGCCCACACCCCATCATCCCTCTTCCCATCCCCCATCCCCTGAATTGTGTGCTGCGGGTGTCCATGGGCGGCAGTGATCGCTTACCATCAGGCAAAACGACAGCTTGTTTGCCCATTATTCCATAAAAAAATAGCACGCACACTGATAATAGAGTAAAATAATATTCCTACTAACTATTTATAATATACGAGTAGTATAGTAAACATCCGTTTCGTAAATACTGCTCTCTCTGTTACAGACTCGAGTACAAACACATATATTATTCGAAAAATCTGAATTCGAATTCCCAAACATGTAGCCGAATAACGAATTGAGTGCTATTGTTTTTACATACACGAAAAGGGATGGGCCGGACACAAGCCGAGGGAACTTGGCACTCTAATGAATCAAATTCTTGTTCATGTACAAAAAAAAAACATTTTACTGAAGATTTCTGTCACTACCCACTAGCAGACGTAGAAAAATCACAGATAAAAACATGCCTGACTATTAAAGATAATGAAGATGGAAGTCCAAGGTAAACCAAAATAAATACAGGAAGTGTTGGCCTTCAAAAGGGCCCAACATCGCATATTATAAGAATATACTTCCTGGTAGTTGCGTAAGTCGAGAATTTAAAAAGCATTGCCTCATAAATCATTGCTGATTAAATGACAGGCTGGAATAAATCTGAATAATTCAAAAATTCCCATGGGACTGAGACTATTCAGAATACGTATCTTCCGTAAGCTGTTTGTACAGAATAACAATGTCTATAATACATGTAGGAAGCCTTTTTATTTACATGTACAATTAATTTTTAATGGCAATAATACGAGTACCATGACAACAAATAGACAGATTGTCGTGTGTAGAAGAATGTAGTGGTTTTAAACGGTCATCTCTCCGATCCCTACTGCACTTTATATTAGCGGTTCAATCCCCACACAGGACCATACTGAGTATGATTCACAAATAGTTGCTCTGAGTGTAGTTGTTTTTATGTCCGTCAAAAGATTTTTTGTAAGGTCCCCCGCGTCACATGATAAATTCCTAATACCGCCCGCATTATATATCATTACAAAAACAACTTTCATGTTTTTAAACTCGTAATCATTATTATATATAAACTAGGTAAATAAAAAAATGTAAAAAAATGTATCATGAAACGGTTATATTGAAAATAATGTACTAAAAGCTAAAAATAATTCGGTAGGCCCCAGGTTCCAATCATCACACCCTACTCTCTCTCATCGATCTAAAAGCGAGACACAAAACAAATGATCGTGCTTTGACGCAATTACTTATCTGAAGCGGGAATGATCCATCGAAACAATGATCTCCAGCACAGAAGTCAGAACTGCATACCTCTATACTGACAGATCAATAAAAAAGAATCAAATTTAAAACCAATCTTGAAAGTATTAAAGCTCAAAGCTCTGTCAAGAAAGCGGTAAAATGATAGCATTCTGCTCAGACTTGCACTCCGTTGAAACAACCGCATCGATTTAAGCCGCTATTATCTAAAGAGAGATTCAGTTTCTATTAACCCCATGAATTAATAGTCTCATGTATTTCTTTTCTATCCAAAATATTAGTTTCTATTATTATTTCCTTTCTAAAATACTTATTGTTGCTCGTTTGAATTATATAAAAGGTCTTGAAATTCGTGTACTCAACAATGAGGAATCATTTTTATTCTTTTATATGTATAGATCTTAATACAAGTTTTTATTAAATTTGTGTATAAATAAATATTAAAACAAAACCTTTTTTGAAAAATAACACATCTAGAGATTTGACATATTTATGTATCTGTTATTGTTTAACACGCTTTTACTTTTAAATTTTATTGTCGAATTCATAAACGATATGTACAAGAAATTTCACACCTAATTCCGTTAAACAGAAAGTAGCAATTTAAGACGTGACCATCTCTACATAAGTACCATTATATAATTCGTGTTATAGCATTAATATAATCTAATGTCGTTAAAACATGCTTATAGCTTTAGACCCTTTTAATACCAAAAGTGGGTAAATTAAACACGGACCGTAACCAAAACTACAAATTAAATGTAATCAAAAAACATCCATCTCCTTTTATGGGCGTCGTAAAAGTGCAAAATCCGTGCCAGCCAAACTAGAAGTCATAAAATGGTGGTCGCCGTCCGCTGATACGGAATTAGGATATTACTCTGGAACCTGGTTAGCTTGGAATTATTGTATCTAACTTAATCAAAACTACTTAAAGTCAAGTGATTTATTTACAACTTGTTTATGCCTTATGGTATGTTGGTCTAGTTGTTAGTAATCGTGGGCATGGATTCGATTCCTATTCAGGACAAATATAGCCGGAGTTCTTCATTTGTCAGTTTCTTTTACGTAGGTATGATACTTGGTAATGTACTCGATTAAACTTACCTATTACAAAATGTGACTAAAATTATATTCAACAAAATGTGTGCGTTTAAAATACTTCTGTATAACCCTCGGTGTGAACGTAAATATATCTATTATATTTGAAAATATTACAATCCCTCGAAGATTGCACTTTTTGTGCGTGAAAGGTATGTATATTATGTAATTTTTGTTCCCCTGTCGATCTGGGTGTAGGATTGCAATGATAATCAGAATGCACAACGCCTAAAACACCTACGAACAAACAAATACCTATTGATTTTTACAAATATGATTTTACAAAAATATTGGCTTTTGCAAGCGGTTCAGCCTGCGTGTATATCAGTTACCGTGATAAATTGTAGCCTGTCTTCTTCCTGAAGAACCAAAGTTTAGTCGCGAAAGCGTAACAGAGATAGACAGACTTTCGAATTTATAATATTAGTGTGGGTAAGAATATCCTTATCTTTTTTACCATTTTTAATCTATAGAAATTTAGCAACAGTTTTAAAATTCACACGTTTATATTTTTCACATATCAAATTAAACAACAAAACTCGAAGTTGATCAATAAAATTCAATTCTTAATAATAGTAATATATCATTTAATATCTAAGTTGTCGTCGGAAGTAAGTCATTAGAAATAAATAATCTAAGTAAGCAAATTTTTTTATTAGTCTGAGAAATTATTTTAATACTAAGGCATCGTCTATTTTTATCTATTATTTTGTTTAAAATTTGTCTTCCCGTAAGCTACTCGCAACTTCTAAAGCATTTGAAGAGATAATTCTATTAATATGTATTACTAGATTGTGTTCACTGTTTTGCTCGTGTGTATATCGGTTATCGCGGTAAGGAGTAGCTATCACAAAACCAATATTTTATTGATAACGATGCAGCGGTTAACCGTGAAAGCGTAACAGATAGATGGATAGGTAGATATAGTTACTTTACTAGACTTAAACTCCGTGAATATATTTTTATTTTGAGTTGTTCAAGACTTTTCTCAAAGCGTATGTAATAGTGATTATTCACCAGCTTTTGATGTAAATAGATTTAAATTAGAGTATAATTATTCTAACTCACTGATATGAATGAAATCATATTTTAATTACTCTCTAACACCTGCCGTTTATATGCGTTGACATATACGGTTATATTCTAATTTTAATCATTTAAACTAAATTAATTAAGGCCACTCGAATCTTTATTACAAATATATTGACACGTCATTCGTTAAAATCGGTATATAAGTTAAGACGCTGTGGTGGAAGTGTACAAATTGACCGCCAAAATTATTATTCCACCTTTTACTTCGTTATAGTCGGGTAAAAATTAAAGAAAAGATATCGTACATCTATCTTTAAAATAATAGCCCGATGAGGAAACCTTTAAAACAACAGTAAAAGGTTTCGCAACAAACTGATCTGTAAAACCTCCGACATTGGACATTCTAATATCAACCCGAAGACGTTACGACACGGGTATCCCGGTTAAATACCGTAGGTGCCCGGCTTTGCAGGGGTGCCCGGTTATCCGGAAAAGGAATTCTTGTTTCGAGAATTTAAATTTTGCAGTCGACTTTAGAATTTTGGTAGCACTTTGCAGTAACGCTGAATTGGCATTTTCAGTTTGACTCGATGACTTTTGAAATACTTTTTTGTATATAATTGTGATTATTAGTTATTATTAAATGCATATAATTAGGGTATAATAAAAATACGAAAAATGTCCTCTGCTTACACAGAATAAACTAGTTTTAGTTTTAATCTTTTGAATGTCTTAAGCTTTTTAATGGGATAGGGGACAAACGAGCAGTCGGATCGCCTGATGGCAAGCGATTACCGTCACCCATGGACTTCCGAAACACCAGAGGCCCCACAAGGACGTTGCTGACCTTTTAAGAAGGAGTACGCTCTTTTCTTGAAGGTTTGAAGGTCATATCGTAAAATAGGTGCCACCTCATATGCTTTATGGGTAGGGCTGTCCATGAACACACACAATATGGGAGCTAGAAGTTGGATAAGTGCGTCAATTCATTACACAGTCGGAAAGACAGTTACTGAAGCAAACTGATTCAAACATAAAAAAACTATTTGTATTTCGTTTTTCGTTTTTTTTTCAAAAAGACAGCTCCTGCATTAGGAATATACATCCTGTGTCGCGGGGGACTTTACAAAAATACATATAACGGACACAAAGAACACCCAGATTCAAAACAACATTTTGTGGATCACACAAAGTGATGGTCCACGTGGGATTTGAACGCACGACACTTGGCGCAGTAGCAAGCGGCGTAGTGACTGCTTAAACCACTAGGCCAACCGTGCAGACGCATATGAAATGTAACTTCTGAATTATGATATAAAGATCAACAATTTCTAAGACTACTTGTCTTTATAACAACTACTCTTCTGTCTAATCAAATAAAAAGTTCAAACACAATCTCACGAGAACGATTGTGATCTAACTAAGAAGCAACATAATATAAATCTATCATAGCTTTGAAATTGAATTCCAGTTACAATACATCGAAGTTCGCATCCCTAAGAAGTTCCGTCCAAACCTAGGGTGGGAAAATTGAACTGTTGTTTTCCAAATGTATTAGTACATTTATTCGCGTAGAATGCAACCCGCCTCGATACCGTACGATAATATTTTAACTTTATCTCGAATACTGTAACGAGAATTCTTCTCATGTTATAGAGTAGAAACGTTTTGGATCCAGTAGAACAATGTGCAATTTGATTATTAAGTTTGGGTGCTTAAAATTTTAAAATCAAATCAATTCAAAACGGTTCAATACTGAACTTATTTATGTAAGTTTTCTGTATATATTATTTTTATAATGCAATGAAGAAAAATAACAATAAAATGTCCCTGTTAGATCGGAATATATTATGATTTCATTGAAACCCTTGTATTCACACAAACTCCAGCAGATAGACCAGGTTTGACCACAGTTCAAAGATCACGAATTATCGTGACCACATAATTATATCCAAAGTAATAAACATGTGACTAAATAATTGACAAAATGACAGGAATTTGTAAAATTCACATAAAATGTAAAAAATCAGTACCCACCGAGCTTTCCAAATACTAGAAATAGCAGTCAAACGCTTAAAACCATTGACAAAATAAATCATTTATCTACTTTCACTAAAAATATTGTATGTAACTAATATTTCAGTTATATAGTAACAATATAATCACAAATTTCAACAAAAAAGAAACCGACTTCAAGAACTGGACCAAATTGAAATGGGACTACACGGAAAACACTAGCTTTCAAATAGAAAAGAATCATCAAAATCGGTTCACCCAGTCGAAAGTTATGCGGTAATAAACATAAAAAAAATACAGACGAATGAGAACCTCCTCCTTTTTTGAAGTCGGTTAAAAATATTACAACAAAAAAAAACAACTAATCAAAATTTTTTGCAAATATTCTGCAGTTAAAAGACGATTCAAGAAACAGTAAGCGCTTAACCAACTGCTATATTTCTACTCTACGCTCACACAAAAGACGATGCAAAAGCGACAAGGCATGTTTATATCCGAGGGAAGCGCAAAAAGTGCAACGCTCTGGCTGCCTTTTTAACATAATAATAGATTTGGGCTTGCTACAATTTATTTCTAACTAGCTCGGCTTGCCGACTAGCGAACATCCAATGTGTATGTAATGAATTTTTGGAGACAATTCATTTAGAGTTTTGTTTTTACGATACCCTAATATGTTTAATGATTTGTGCTCGTTCGATACTCGATTATTTGTTTGTATTTTTCATTTGATTCAGTAGTTTTTTCATTTCAGTCAGAGAGACTGGCGACATTCAATCGTCAAAGTGGTTTGTTTTTTTAATTGAGCTCCCGATTTCTAGGTTTTGATACGAGTAATTACTGATAATTTTTTTTTTAAGTGAAAACTTCTTTAGCCACATTAAGCTCTTTGGGTGAACAAGTCATAAAACTCGCGTCACCATCACCGGACGCCTCCCATGAGCTTTATTTCTTTTACTTCTTTTTATAGCACATTTTATTTATAGTTTTGAGTTCTTCAATTCAGTCCTCATGATTACTTTGTTTTTTTTTTATGTTTATAGATCAGTAACTATTGAATATGGGAAAATACTGGAATGACAAAACACGACAATAGCACAAAAATAGATGAAGGAAAAGAACACTATATCTTTAAACGTATTGTTATATATTATTAATTTGGTATATTTTTTTATCAAGAATAAAAGCACACATCAGCAAAAAAAGAAATAAATACTACAATTTTTTTGTAAAATGTAACCTAAACTTTCACACTATTACAGGAGCAACAGTTGTTTTATATAACTAAGAAGAAAGCAACTTATTCCTTAAATATACAACGACGATGTTATGGAACGTCAAATATAACACTCTACATTTATAAATGACCACTGAAACAAATTAATAAAGAAAGCAACAAAACATTTTTACTTCAACACTAAGTCAATTCAATTCAACAATATTAATCCTTTCATGATATTACACTTTCACCTTAAAAATAGTAATCAATAAAATAAACTGTCACAAATAGACATCTGCAGATCAACTGTTTTTGTTTTTTCAAAAAATTCAAAAGAAGTATTAATTTGTTACTTGCCAGTGTCAAATTTATTCAATACTTTTTGGAAACTGAAATCATTTATTCTGCAACTAGCGTCTTCTATTGCCCGTAGCGTGAAAATCTTCCACCGTTTTTGAAACATTCTTCATGGGTGCTCCGCTCCTATTAGTAGCGTGATGCTATATAGCCTATAGCCTTCCTCGATAAATGGACTATCCAACAATGTAAGAATTTTTTAAATCGGACCAGCGGTTCTTGAGATTAGCGCGTTCAAACAAACAAACTCTTCAGCTTTATAATATTAGTATAGATTAGGTCAGACGAACACTTTTACAAACTATTTTTTTTTTTTCAGTTCGACCTAACTGGGCTAGCCCTAAGAATAATCGATGAAAAAAACTTAGAGTCTCTTTTAAAGTTCATTTAAACTTCTCAAAATTCAAAGAACATTCTATCGGTAATAAAAAGAAAGCAATGATTATAATTTTAGTCACAACTATCAAAATTTAGTAACAAATAATAACAAAAAATGTCAACAAAAGCTATAATTTAAGGTAAATTTGTACAAAAATAAAAAATTTCTTCGCATCAAAATAAGTTTAAACATCGAAAATAAACAGCATAAATATGCAGAACGGGCAGCTCAATTCCAGGCAGTTTTATCATTAAGATATTCTATTGTGGTATAATACCCCTTAGCGGATAACTTAAATTTAATAGTATTCTTAACTTAACGAATTGTCTACTCTGTGGAGACAAGTAACGTGAACACCATAATTATGTTTGTTTCTAGTATTTAACGAATGAATAGCACCGATTTTAGTAAGTTTCGATATACATAACATTTTTATGTATATTGTTAAGATACATTCAGAATATTTATCTCTTTAAATTTGTAACGTAGAGAAACTCGAGGGCCTGTAAAATCACTCGTACGACGCGTTTCTGTATAACAAATATAGCGTTAATATCAGTACAATTATCCCGGAGTAGGATGCTATAAAGTAGGATAAAAGAAGTTAAGGCTTCTCATAGTTTGACTGCACGGTTGGCCGAGTGGTTTCAGCGGTCGCCATGCCGCTTGCTACTGCGCCAAGTGTCTTGGGTTCAAATCCCACGCGGTACAACACTTTGTGTGATCCACGAATTGTTGTCCCGAGTCTGGATGTTCTCTGTGTCCGTTTCATGTATGTTTGTAAAGTTCCCCACGACACAGGATGTTTATTCCTAATGTGGGAGTTGTCTTTAAAAAAAAAACAAAAAAAAAATAAAAAACAAGTTTTACACCAACTTCGTCTTGCAACGTAACTCCCGACTTCTCTTGTAAAGGTACAACAATTCCCACGGGTAATACTGCGGGCCCATCCAGTAAAACTTGTAATGAAATACATTAACAATATTACATACAGAATATTCTCTCAGTACCAAGTCAGTATTATGATTAAACCGAAAACCGAGCTACAAGGAAACCCACTTCAATTCTCTTGAATACCTCCCCGGTACAGTACAAGGTAGTTCCATTACAAACTCAAATCTTGTTGAGCCTAACGAAACGTGGAATGTGTAAAAAATAATGAGAATACCTCACTCCTTAACAAAATCAACGCACAAAACATTTTACCATGATTTAGACCAAGTATTAAACTTATTACTTCAAGAGTTGGGAATTCAGCACCAGACATAAACCAAGCCAATTTGAAACTTAAATTTCACATGCTAAGGTTGATTTAGAAATAATGTAAAAGTGTGTCATCTTAGTTTTAAGGTTCTGTGTTTCAAGAAAAAGGTTGTCAATCCTTATGAGGTATACAGATTGGCTAATAAAGACGTAAGTAGGTGGCAACTTAATTTAGCAAAACCAACTTTTGATCTCTTAAATAGGTGTTTGTTTAAAAAGCAAGCGAATGTGATGAACATTTTTCTTTTTGGTTCTGTACTTGTATTTGTTTGTTATTAAATTATCGTTTCAAAAAGGATTCTTTGCTTTGATAGAGTGTGTCACAGAGTAGTGTAGTATTTTTAGAGAAAAAGTAGTTTAATAAAAATAAATACAGTTTGGAAAATATTTCGGTGAGACTTTTCGTAGTCGTATATTTCTAATATAGATTTCAATATCAAAGATAAAAAGGATCTTATGGGACCTTTCTTAAAGTTTGTTATATTTTATGGTCTTTTGACCCCATCCCCGTCCTTGTCACAGCTGGTCACATTTGTGAGACACCATCCTTCCCGGCATACGTCACATATTTTATGATTTCACATCTAAAAATGCTGTGAAATTAAAAGAGCTGTTTCAATATTGAAAATATTTTAAAGTTCACTATAATTATAAATTTAAAATTCGGTTTTTGATACTAATTTATGTTTGGTTTTTAATGTCACATAACTTGGACTCTTGCCACCCCTTGACGCAAATATCACTCTTAATCGCCTCCTCCCTCATTTGGCGAATGACGTAATCGATTTATAGTACCTTGGTTTCATGTATTGTTAGTGTTTCGGTTATCCCCTTGAAATAACACTCGTATGCAACTTTAACAATAAGTTGAAACATCGCTTGTAGCCCATGTTTCAATAAACATACATACATAGGGAATTCCACCCCTATTATTGATCTAAGCTAAGTGCTTATGTTTCAAGTTGGTATAATGATTGCTCACAGCGTAAGTCGAACCCGCAACCACTTACTCACTGATAGTATATGTCACTGACATGCTACAAATTAAATAACTTTTGTAGGTGTTTCATGCCAAGAAACACAAATAGACGGATTTATAAAAAGGAAAGAAGTATCTGCATTTTTTATTGTTGAATAAAGTAGAAGTGCCTTTAGAATTAACTTTCAGTAAAAGCTCCGAAGCTTCGCGGTAATTTCATCTTTACGAAGAAACTAGTTTTCATAAAGTAGGTGCATACGAAATAATATATTATATTTTACTAGAACTAGATAAGAATATTCTAAAACACAGACATACCATTATATCATCGTAAAATATGAACTTACATAAAAGCCTCTCGGTATAAGCAATGACGAAAATTTCAGAGACGAGCACAAAAGTATAACCAGTAACTTCAAAACTTATTAAAATAGGCATTAAAAAAACGCTGGCACATTTAAAATTAATGAGCCTAAAACTGAAAAAGGGGCACTAATATAAGCTTTAAAGTTTACACCAAACACCATAAAAAGAAGATGAAAATAACTAAGCAGTTTTACTACTTAAACATCCAAACAAGGATTCTCTTACAATGCCTTCAGGAACCCAACTGTAAAAAATAGGTGATGGCGTTCTAGTGGAACCCCGAGTTTCTCATTTAAAAAGGCCATAAAACGTCGTGAAAATGTTTTGACACCGTTCCTAATATAAATTTAGGGAGTGTACAGACTTGATAAGGTAACTTGGATCATAAAAGCCAGCGAATAAAGGCGACGCGATAACACTGGTTACCTATTTATCCATATCACACATAAAACTTATTTCTCTGTTAGTTGTTCGAGAAGTGATGAATGTTGTTTTGAATTGATTAAGTTTTAGACTAGATTGCTGAGTTGAGAATACTTTGGACTGCACATGGTTTGATATAAGAAAAGGTAAAAGAAATAACTAACTTAGTTGAAAGAAATGGTTAACTAACTTTACATAAGTTGTGATGTCGTAGATGTGTAAATAATTAAACAAAGTAACTGTAAGTAAACGAGTTTTTGTCAAAAATGTGTTGGTAAAAAGTAATTGTGCGATGCAGTGTTATTGGTTTATGAGTGGTTATACATGTTTGCGTTAGATGGCGTTAATATATATTTTTATCGATTTCATACTAAACTTCTATCAATAAACTTTAACTAACTAAATAAATATGTAGCCATATTTTGAAGGCCAAATTGAACCTAATTGTGTGCAAATAATAATAAGTACGCATTATTTCTATAACTAGTCTAAACAAAACGAATCATCAGTCATCTTCCACTGAAAGTTCTATCTAAATTGATAGAGCCGTTTCCAAATCTAAATGTAGAATGATGTAGAATAGAAGATGAATTGTAATTGAAAGTTATACTAACAACATAATAATATAATAATCATAATTTATTTCAAAATACATGTCACATGTAACATATAATTTCGATTTAACTGCTTCGGTGGTTCAGTGCTAGTATTTGGGACTGCCTTGCTTGAGTTTGGGACTAGATTGCGTTGAAAAACAAAAAAAAAGATAATAATAATAACAAGAATGACAATATATATATATATATATCACTATATCATTTTATAATTAGGCATTTGGACACCCAGTCCCAAACTAGGCAGGTGGGAACCTCTTAACGTGTCTTAGGAAAGAGTATCCAAATTCAACAATCATATATAAAGCAATATCTGAGTACGTGCAAAGGGTGTATGCACCTAGAACTTAATGTATTAAATTGCCGCTTTGCAAACGCGTTCCTGCAAGGTACAGTTGGCACAACGGAAAACCACGAGGTTTTCCGTTGTGCGTTGCATTGAGGGTTGCATAGCTACCTCTTTATTGAAGTGTATCATGGAGTGTTCTCGAAGGATAGCTCGTAGAATGTATAGCTCTCTGTCTGGAAAGACTGAACTTGCACTCTGCATATAAATTGTGTGTGGTATATTCTCGTCGTTTTAAGACAGGTTTTTGTAGGATTTGCCATAAAAAAAATATTTTTTTAGTAATCCACAGTATATTCAAATATATCGCCTGTCTGTATACCATCTCTCTTAAACTTCCGATGCGTTCGTCATTTCCCTAAAGTTTTTACGAGCCATACCAAAAGCATCAAGCTAATCAAGTGCTACCCCGAGACGGAAGAAAAGGTTTTTAATTAAACTTCATTGCGCAATACTTTTGTCAGTTAAGAATTTTATCATCGCATCAGTAATAAGGTTGGTGTCACGTGGAGGAAGTGGTTCTTGTTTGTGATAAAAATTGCTCGTGTGTGGTGCTTGATTTTCGTAATTCATTTCTATACCTTTGTCTTCCTTTCTCCTATTTTAATTGGTGATCAACTGAGTATCAACTACATCTTGACTCATACTTGAGCAAGCATCAATTGCCAACCACTTTTTTTAAATCATTTTTCCATGGTGCCTGAGGATGCTTCTAAACTACGTGATCGCGATCTCTATTCTAGAACATTGCAGCCCCCGCCAGCTCTTCCGGAGACATGGCAGGCCCACATCCCCTTTCAAATTTACAAATAAATAATTAGACTTGAATTAAAAAAACATCTCCATAGATCGCCACAGTGTGTGTCACTATGGTGCGTAGTTGCGTTATCTGTATTTGGAATACCACTACTCTTGGATTCTGCTCAGGGTTTCTATCAGATAGAGTAGAGTCAATTATTCAGGCAAATATATATAAACATGATCATTAGCTGTCTCCACAATTTATGGACAACTTAAGTATATGAATTGTAATAGAGAGAACATAAAAAATATATATTGAAATCCAATTGTCAGCGAGTGGTGTGGTACCTGCGAAATTGCACAGAGCCCGTGTGAGCTCGTCCCCAAAAATCTATTTTACAAATGAATAAACAACATAACCATCGCTTCCCTTTCAAGAAAATTACTTAGAAATATGACATGGATACAGGTTGTTTCATTTTACGTTTTGTTGTTATATTTTTGTACGAGTATTAAACTGTGACTTTGCCTCCGTTGACATTGATTTTTTTTAATAAACTGGACTAAAAATATCATTGATTAAAACTATCGCATTTGTAAAATTTGAATAGAGTAATTGTGTAACGAAATATATTCACAGTAATATTTTTAAAACTCATGGGCTTTTTCTGTTTATAATATTGAGTAATCAATTTACTGGTGATGTAATCTCCTTCAGTTTAAATAGTATTGAGTTCCAATTTATCTCTTTCTTATTTGTAACTGATTTTTAGTAGTATTTCTGCTTTAGTAAATTTTGTACGTACCAGTAATGTTTTAGTAACTTAGTAATATGTATATATGGGTTATCTATTTTTCTAAATATTTAATTAAAAGGTACTTACAAAATTGAGTGTAATTACGAAGTTCATATTCATTGGCAGAATTTAAAATAAATCTTTTCTGAAACATATTTCATACATTAAAATGTTTTATAGATAACAACACTCTGTATATCAAATAAGGGCCGTCGTCACATTATAAGGGTGCCTCGTGACACGCCATCTAACAACGTGGGTCTACCGTTGTTCTAAACTGGATGGAAAGTTACCCATCTAAGTGATTCTGTTTTGATTCTTAACAGTATTTGATCTAATGATGAACATCAAAAACGTTGCTCACTTGTTTGACTTCTAACTCATCGCGATCATAAATTTCTACATTCTAAGAAGCTGTAGGCGGGCCTATTGTTCAAGTTGTTAGTGATCCTGATAAATGAGCTGATGTCGCTAGTTCGATATCCATTCAGGAACATAATTTTGTGCAGTTATTACGATAATTTATCCAGTGTTAATTTCATTGAATAGAATAATGCAGAAGCATCTCAGTAGATTGTAATAGTGCACGTCATTGTCATTCACCATGCTGCATTGTTACATTATCTGTATTGGCAATAAGTATGGTGATCATTCTGCTTATCCTTTCTATCAGGCAAAGTAGAAATACTAGTGGCGAATTCCACATACATACCGCAGACATACTGAACTACGGAGTAACGTACAACACGAAGACACTACCAATACTGAATCACGCAATAAAAGTTCTCGCACCGATTATCATATATGCACCATGATCACCTCGCCTGGTCGCAGGATCCTCCCTTTATGTTGGAGGGACATGACACCCATTCCCCACACATTTTAGTGGGCTCATACAAAAAAATAGGTTTTATAAAAACAGCTAATTTGATTACATGGTATAACAGTCCCTTCATAAATACAGACGAACATTTTCGTACCAGTAATCAAAAGTAAAAAAAAACTGTCGTACAATCAAATCAATGTCATACCTTTAATATAATTTCGTTGACCCAATGACAGAGGTGACCCCTCAATTCTGTATGCGTTCCCACACCTACTGTAGGGTGGTCCTCTAAAATTTTTATCTTCGCCTTATCAAATGCCATCGGTGGTCCGAACGTGATGTGTTTGCGACACCAGTGGCGAGTGTTATTGCTTCCAGCGCGGAAGGGAAAGGATGATCGAAGCTACTTATTTATTCAGTGATGTCTTTTCGAAGGGTTTGACTCTTACTACTGTTGCTGTCAGTTCTCGATTTAATTTAAGAAAATCTGATTGTACGCCATCTTTAAAATCGTTGGCAAAACTTGTTGGCGAAAATATGGTTGGAAAATTTTACAGTTTTGTAAAACTGCTTTTTTGAACGCTTTCAGACAGCTTGTAGTGGTATCATGACATATAGTCGTATGTGAATACGACTAGTGATACCTAAGCACTTTTTAGCGAGTCAATGATGTTACACTAACACATAAATTGAAACCTGAAAAGGTATTTATGTGTGACATATCATAATATTATTAATAAAATTACTTCTAAAGTGTATATTACACATATGAAATCTCATTTTTTAAATTATTATTTATTAGCTGAATCCCGCGGTGCTACCCGCGGTACGAAGATAACTATATTATTGTAAAGTTTCATTAAAAGAAAGAGCAACAAACATACTCACAAACTTTCGCGTTTATAATATTAGGTCTTTTCTTATGAAATTGCCGTTTTGTATGCAATAAGTGAAAGTACTTATTTTTTCAATTTTTTTTATTTCTGTTATTCGAAGTAATCACCCATGCAATCGACGCATCTTTGCCAACGCATTGGCAGTTTACTGATGCCCTTCTTGTAAAAATCAGCTGGACGGGAGGCAACAAACTCTTCAAAGGCATTTTGTACTGCCTCTCGGGAATTGAATTTTTTACCCACTAAAAAGTTGTCTAAATTTTGGAAAAAGTAATAGTCGGTAGGTGCAAGGTCTGGTGAGTATGGCGGATGAGGGAGAGCTTCCAACCCCAGCTCTTGCAGCTTGGAGACTGTCTGTTGCGCAGGTCGCGCGTTGTCATGAAGGAGCAGTGGGGACGACCGATTTACCAAAGCTGGTTGCAGATGTGCAAGCTTCTCCATCATTCTCTCCAGTTCTTCACAGTACATATCTGCATTAATGCTCTACCCGTTTTGTAAAAAGCTGTGGTGAATCACACCCGCACTAGACCACCAAACAGTGACCATCACCTTTTTAGGGGTCATTTTTGGTTTAGGGCATTGCTTTGGTGCTGAACCAGGGTCTAACCAACTTGCTGAGCGCTTTCGATTGTCGAACAGAATCCATTTTTCGTCGCACGTAACTATTCGTTTCAAAATTCCTTCATTTCTTTGCCTGTTGAGCAGCGAAAGGCAGGTCTCGACGCGTACGTTGCGCTGGCGATCGTTAAGGTCGTGGGGCACCCATCTATCAAACTTTTTTACCTTGCCAATTTGTCGCAAATGGATCAATATTGTTTTGATGCTTACATTAAAAGCTGCTGCTAGCTCAGCTGTAGATTGAGTTCCGTCAGCTTCCACAATCGCCTTTAATTCATTATTGTTAACCAAAGTCTCCGGATGACCACGAGCTTCAAGTCAAAATTTCCAGAACGGAACCGGGAAAACCAATAAAGGGTTGTACGTTCGTTTGTACAGTTCTCTCCGTAAACGTTTTTGATGTTACGTGCCGTTTGTGTCGCGTTGGTGCCACGACGGAACTCATATTCCATAATTACACGAATTTTGAAAGTATCCATAATGACGAAAAATGTTCAAATGTAATGAAAACACAACGCTAATCAAAAAACAAAAGACTGAGTTTGTAAATAGAATGTCATGGTTTTAAAACAAAATTAATTTGAATTTAGAATACAGAGCCATTACAAACTTTTCAAATGACCAGTACTGAAGAAACGCAATTTCATAGGAAAAGACCTATTATTGGTAGGATTATTTCAGTAGTTTTTTCAGATTTCTTAAGATACTTTGTCTTTATAGAATGATTTAAAAAAAAACAGCATCAACTCAGCCTGTTACGCTTTCACTGCTACTCTAATTTGAATTGAACTTGGCTTGGTCCTTGAAGCAGGACATATGCTACTCATATTTTAAAAGATATCTCCCCGCATTAGAAACATACATCCTGTCACGAGGGACATTACAAATAACACACAGACTTAGAACAACAATTTGTGGATCACACAAAGTGTTGTGCCATGTGGGATTTGAACCCTTAATGCTTGGCGTAGTAGGTGACGGGGCGACCGCTCAAACCACTTGGCCAACCGTGCAGTACTCTTTATAGCGATAACCGACGTACTCGTGGGAGGGCTCCGGCAAAAGTTAGTAATACCATAAATTAAAAAAAATACTCAGTCGACTGAAACAAAATTGTATATGATTTAGTTCTGAAATTAATATAAACTTATTAAAAACAACATTCTTGAATTAAGAACCTACTTTCCTTTAAACTATCTCCTGCTATGCCTTCGGCTGGAACCTTACCAATATTCCTGGATTTGTAAAGTACAAAAATATAATTATAACACATATTTTGTGTACTCATAATATAAAACATTCAAATTATTTAAACATTGTGCTTACGTAAACCTTCGACTTTCAGCTGGTACGGGCAAAATTTGTTTACCAAACTCACTATACCCTTTAAATACAAATAGCATTACCTTTCGGGAACAATGTTTATGAGTTTTTCACTGAAGGTGTTTTAAGGGACGTAGGGGGGTGGGGTAGACATTTGACGTAATATTGTAAAGTCTAACTGGGCAGGCGGGCATGTTTGATGGGTCATTCACTTGTTGGGTGACCGTCAAATGTTTGATTTTTTAATTAGGTATAATGTTGATTCATTTGAATATATAATATTTGCTCTAAAATGTACATAAAGGTCAGTGTTTTATTTGTACACAACTAGCTTTTGAGCGCGTCTTCGCCCGCGCTTTTGTCTGTTATCGCAGCAAAGAGTAGCCTATGTCCGTTCTCAAAAATCAAAGTATCTCCACGCCAAATAAAATTGAAATCGGTGCAGCGGTTTGGCCGTGAAAGCAGTACAGACACACAGAGTTACTTTCGCGTTTATAATATAGGTATGAATTAGTAATTATGTTTCGAGTTAATTGTTTCATCGAAGAATTCTTTGTAAAGCTCTCCTTACAAAGAATTCTTCTATTAAACAAATAATTTGGACATAGGTCTGTACCTATGTCCAGCAGTGGACTACTAAAGGCTGATGATGCTAAATTGTTCGTTAAAGTAAAATATCTCCCAAAGACAGTACTTTTTCGATGTAATTCGTATTCTGTACGCGTGTGCATGACAATTCACGTAGATACGGTATTAAAATATGGTAAAAATGCAACGAATATACAAATAAGTAACTTTTTCAACCATAACATTTAAAAACATTATGAATTGGGATTAGGATATTAATACATGGTACAGCGGGTCGTTCAAACCTTTTTTTATTGTTTGAACGTTATAAACCTTTTTACGCTTGACAAATCATGCGCGATTAAAATTAACTAATACCAAAATTTGTTCTCAGTAAATATTGAATGAATGTACCTACCCATAAAATTTAATTATATTGTTTACAAAGTCATGTGACGAAATACTGTCAAGTTGACATTTTAAGTTTCAACGTCTACGCGACGCAATGACATTTAGGTAAACAAAAAAAAACAAAAATAAGGATACAGATCGATAACAATATCGATGCAGATTAAATTATTATAAATATGCAAATTCATGGGTAACGTCAATTTCTAAGAAAACAAACGTATTTTATATATTTACATATTATTTATACAATCAGTTTGACAGATTGCAATTGGCAAGTGCCCCAGGTCAGTGGCCGTTTGACAGACGCACTAACTTGCCATCTAATATCATCTAAATACAGATAATATTGATAAGTGCCTAGACAGGGTCAAAGACCTGTTATCTTCAACCTTTTATATTGTACGATATAAGAGTTTTATGATTTTCATATTTGTTTGAGGACTGACTTAATTATTATATACTTTCATGGTCGGACTCCGTCTATGTTTAGGTACGAGTAATGTAGGTTAATCCCCAAAAAGTCCCGACAGGCAGGGAAGTACCTTTACCCCACAAAGCATAGTATTATTCAACTTCTAATAAAATATATCATGTGAAAATAATGTTATACTATACTGTGTGATTCATTCCTTAGTTTTTATTTTAAATGTGATCTAACTAATAAAAAAATTCGAAAAGGATTATAAAAACCAACTTCAAGTATAATCAATATAAAAATATATACGAAATAAGAATATAACCTTTTATGAGATCATTTATAATTCGGTGGAATTAAAATCTTCATACAGTCGTTTATAATAACATTGGAACATCATTCATCTCACAAATGGTACCCGGCCGTCTGGCTCTGGTAGTGGCTGTACTATGATAACAAGACAGTTGATAAACACACATTTTTCCTAATACATACATGTGACAAATGTTTGACTAGAAAGAATAAAACTACATTATTGTAAATTCTACCTATATCTTATTCATATTATTACGTACGCAAGTATGTTTTATTATTTTCCAACGAATCATTATTATCAACCTACTTTCGAGTGAGTTCTCTACAAATATTATAATTTTATTTGAAACTTTTATCATTTACGTGATGTTTCTGAAATGTCCATCAAACCCACATCACTTTAACATGACAGCCTTAGTTTTGTAACATTTATAAAACAAAATAAGCCTCTTTACTACATAATTCGAAAAGTATGTTTTTATTTTTCGCAAAAAAAACACATTTGCAATATTTTACCATTTTTACATGGATTAAAGTGTCTAATTAAGAATATAATTTATTCGTGTTATTTTGGTTGTTTTTCAAGAAGTGAGTGAGGTTAGCCGATACCATGCTCCCCACCTTGCCCTCTAGATTCCACAAAGAGCGGGTCAGTAATTGTAGGTGTCAATGGGCGTCAACAGCCTTGAACAGTCCACTGCTGGACATAGGCCTCTCCTTAGAAAGGAGGTTTTGGCCAACTACACCACGCTGCTTTCCTTCTTCTTCCTTCTCTTTGTTGTTCTGCGTAGTTTTCTCACCCATGGGATTAGTAGGGGTTGCGACAATTCGTAATCCAGATTAGTAAGGACAGTGACGTAACAGGTGACTAAGGGACTAACTACGCAGGTCAACATCACTGCAAGGAGAAGAAGATTGCGAACAAGCCCCTTTTTTTACGTGTGGAAACCCCCACGGGCCGTCACCCCGCCAGGGTTTGCGGCGGTAGGTGTGACGGTATCGGACCGACTAAAACCATACGGTGTGCCACTGCGCCTGAGAAGGTAGGGGTCCGGGAACTGCTGTTATTAACACAACCGGACCCTTGCAAACAAGCCCTATACCAACCCATCTGGCCAGCGTAGTATCTCTTTGCTAAGGAGAAACCTATGACTATGAAAGGCTTTGAATGATGATAGTCGATAGTAGACACTTTAAATGCCTTACAGACTCATTTTGATACCTAATCTGTCTGTACAATGATAAGCAGACTTCTGATGATTATACATATGTTATGACTACGTACAAACATAACATATATCTTTTTATTGAGAGACAGCCTCGGTGGCGTAGTGGTAGCGTATGCGACTGCTAAGCTTGAGGTCTCGAGTTCGATTCCCGGGTCGGACCAAATGTTTGTATGATCTGCAAATATTTCTATTTCGGAGTTTGGGTGTTTTCTATGTATAATATGTATGTATTTACAAAAAAAGTATATATGTATTTATATCAGTTGTCTAGTATCCATAACACAAGCTCTGCTTAGCTTGGGACTTGATGGCGTTGTGTGTTAGATGTTTGAAATATATTTATTTATTACTTTTAAATGATTAGTAACGCACTTAGATGAAGCTTTTTATCATAGGTGCGACCTAAGACCACGACTGTTCGAACAACCTTTCAATGTTACTGCTTATTAATATTTCTCCTATCATGCACTTATAATTTGTGAAGTGTCAACAACTTACATGATTAATTATATTATATAAAAAGTATGTAAATGTATAGTACAAGCTCTGCCTAGTTTGAGGGTAAATGTTGTTGTGTTTCTGAGTTCAATTTTTTTTTCAAAGTTTAATGTAGATGAAAGTTCCATAAGCTTACCTTTTGTGAAAGATCCCAAGTTCCTTGATACCCTGTAAGCTATGCATACGAACAGAATTTCAGTTAATTATGTTTTAAAACCACAGCAGCAAACAAGCATTTGGCGTGTCTGCTCACGCCAAAAAAAGGATCAGCGCACAAGTGACACGCGTACTGTCGGCCTTGTGAAAGTCTTTCCAAGGCCTTACAAAAAACCTTTTACTGTGGCCGCTTGGGAAATCCATAGCTTAGACAATTTCGATTAATGTTTAGATAGCGAAGTCGTTAATGAGATAAGAGTAAAAAAAGCCTTTTGTTATATGCACTCTAAGAGACATATAACTAAGTTGCCTTAGATACTTTTATAGACGTTTATCATCATTTCATAGAATAATAATAATAACCATTTGACATTCACCACATAAAAGCCGTCTGATCTCCAAATTATCAAATTAGGTAGACTTGATAAGCCGACTGGTGATAAAAACGATATCTATTTTTTATTTTAAACTTCATGCACACATGTAGGTAAATTGACGGGCTATATGCCAAACTCATTCTCTACCAGCCAGCCTTTGGGTGACGCAGAAATTTTGTAAGGTAGATGCACTGTAGTAGAAGTCCGAGGTTACATAATAAGAACTACACTTTAACTACACATACAAATGATTATGGATATATATATATACACACTAATACATAAACTTTTTTTTTTTTTTTTTTAAAGACAACTCCCACATTAGGAATAAACATCCTGTGTCGTGGGGGACTTTACAAACATACATGAAACGGACACAAAGAACATCCAGACTCGGGACAACAATTCGTGGATCACACAAAGTGTTGTACCGCGTGGGATTTGAACCCAAGACACTTGGCGCAGTAGCAAGCGGCATGGCGACCGCTGAAACCACTCGGCCACTCGTAATCATCATTCTCCAATATTTCCCAATCTTTCCACCATGGAATAACACCTGTGAATTTCACTTACCTATCATATGATCTGGTGTCATCACACATCACGATCAAAACATTAGATAATAAACACACAAGGTGACATCCAACGATAAAAATAATCGGGTGTCATCGACCTCCTTATCAGAATGACCTCAGAATCACCGATATCGTATCGCCAGTGGTATGTTTAACTATATATTGTTTTACAAGCCCTTTTTAGTAATTTCCGATTAATAAATTCAATATAAATATGAGACTGGCGTGTCATGGTGATTTTAACTGCAACGTCAAACGTTAGGAATTTGATTTCTGCTGTACAAATGTTATTGTCTGATCTAAATAGACTTCAATCACTGAACGAACATACACGTACAGCTACATTTCTACGAGATACTGCAGTCTCAGTGCAATTTCCCATCCGACTTGGGTTATACTTCACCAGCTGTGAGGAGACGACGCACATTTGCGTATACGCCGTCTAAATAGTTGTTCTGCTTCCGACACACCACCAAACTCCAGTTTCCACCAAAGTCCAACCCTCTGACCTTTCGAGTGTGTTTTTACACGTCAATAAATAATTTTCACTTTCCCTTGTCCCAAATCAAAACCTAACAAACTATAGTCATAGATCAGGACTTATCCCTAAATTTTTCAGTCAGATTGAAATCATTCTTATCGTATTAATAAGAGTATCAGTTGAAGCAGGGCACAGAGTTCAAAAAATCATTAGTCTTTAGACAAAAACTATGACCATGATGATGAATACAGGAGACACTGCAAAGAAAGTTTAAAAAACATACTTAATCTTTTATACCGCTATTTTCACACTATCTAAAGGAATGCCCTTATCACGAAAGAAATTTCGATAATGGTATCAAAACGTAATCTATATGTCAGTTATAAATATGCAGATCCTATAAACATTTCAAACCTTGGATTGTAACTAAACCATTCCTGAAGTTCATCAACAAATGTCTAGACTATAATGTCATAAATAAGAATATAACTGTCAGTATATCTGTCACATTACATGACTAAATATCTAAACTGATTCATCTGTAAACTAAAAACTTAATTAAATTAGTTCATTAGGACCACAATAGAATTTTTAAAAGAACATAAATTTTTATTATGAATTACAGTAAGAGGTTTTTTAAGGGAGTTCCATTTTATTCTTCTTTACTGAGTGAATGAGGTTACCAAAGGCCAAACTACCCCTCCCCCCTGACGTCTATGTTGGGTACCCAAAAGGTGATAACGCACTTGAGTTTAGTCGCAAGTGACCATAGATACCTACCCTGAGAGGGTCACACTTCGTCACGAATGAGCCGGCTTGACCGGAGTGATACTACGGCCTCACAGAAAACCGGCGCGAAAAAGCGCTTGTGCTGTATTTCACTGAGTGAGTGAGGGTACCGGAGGCCCATACCACAACCCATCCCTCCATCCCCCAAAGGTCGACAACGCATCTGTGACGCCTCTGGTGTTGCGGATGTCTATGGGCGGCGGTAATCGCTTACCATTAGGTGATACGTCTGCTCGTTGGCACCGTATTCCATTAAAAAAAGGTGACGGCAGTTATTTACCGTAGGTGACCTATTTGCTTTATTGTTCCTTATTATATAAAGAACCAGGTCTCCAATCAAAAACATAACTCTCGGAATAAAGACATGAGTATACATGTAAGACGTAAGATAATAAATCTCTCGACTACCAAATATTACTATTCTGTGGACTTCCTTAGTGATGATAATGTAATTACTCTTGGACTGTTTATTACTATTAATTTTTATAATTTGTTATTCCTTGCTTTTGTAACTAACCTTACTTATAAGTTGCTACTGACAATTCTTTAAGATCCTATTCTTCTATCTGACAGCCTACCAAATTGATTCTACTCAGTCTAATGGTACGGCAAAAGCAGTATGGCGTCCCACACTATGGCGGCCTAGTGAGATGCTTTTTCACGCCTCGTGTAAGTCCAATAACTTTGTAATTCGACTTACACGTGGAATTGTGTCCGAATGTATGTTATTATATGTCTATATGTATAAACGATTCGCATGTCTACAATTACACAAAACATGTTAAAACCATAAACCTTCAACACCAAGTTGTGCACATGTTGTGACAAATAAATCATCTGTATCTTTATTATTTCAGAAGATAATCTATTTATCACATACTGTTTAAAATCTAAGATTACCATGAACCAAATTGCAGTATTATAATAGCTAATTTAAATAATTTGTGTTCTTTAAACACGATTTTTCAAATGGCCACGTATGAATCATTGTACGAAACAATTAACCTACATTATGTTGCTGCGATCGAGTAAGCTCTATGAAATTATAAATTATGTAGGAAGTAATGCTATGTGAATCAACAGTTTGCGTGTTCCAGTGAAGTACAAGGTTCGACCACGTAAACTATGAAGTTGGATACCGTACACGTGATTAATGAAACAGAAATCACATTTCAAATATGACTAGTTTGATAACTAAATTATAGACCATTATTATTTTGTTTTTGTCTGAAGTATAATATTTAATCCACTCATTTCTAGTATACGTTACATTGCTTTTTTAGTCATGATTCACGCGCTAAATTCACTAGAAAAAAAAACTTCTGTTAACATCTGTGTAAATTGAATTTCCTTGTTGTTGAATCTATATCAATTATTGGATGCAGTTAAGATTAAATAAAATGATTACCCTGATAAAACTCACACACACATAGAGAAAAAAATAATAAGAGATTCTTAGGAAGACTTTAATTTACTTAATGCTTAAATAAATATATATTTCTAAAACATATTATTTATTATTACATCCTGATGCAGATTATGATGATCACTTTCATCAATCCCTAAATCAACAGGCCGATAAAACTTAATAAATAACTCAATTAGTGACAAGTTAAAGTACATATCGGTATCTTTTTATACAAAGAAATTGAAAGCTATATGTACACAACTTCACATCAAAACAGTAAACGATATCTGAAAATAACGATAAGTTAACGCTTATCCTCGATTAGCAACTATAAATAAGACGTTTACAAATACTGTCGGGCGGTTATCAAACCCCTTATCTACGCGTAGAGATTAGTTGAAAGAAATCAATGACCATCTCACCCATTCTGTCCTCCCAAACCATATGGAGGCAAGTTCTCTCAAAACTTTAACTACGATGCAAGGTTTCGCATAGAACCTCTCCCAAATTGCTTAGCTAATATTTTGTTTTGATCAAGTGCTTTAGCGTTGAGAGACGTCGTTCTCATACGTTTGTTGGTTTTCTATTACCTTTTACATTTTTAGAATGTCCACTTGACACTAGAGGGGCTGGTTAATTCTCCGGTTACCTCAATAACTAGGTCGAAAGAAAAGATAACAATATTTAGTCATAATTGGTCCACAATTGAAATACCGCAAACATTATTTACAATTTATTCGGAATTTACACAGAATCAAAACCATCATACGCTTCTATCGTTAACACTCTCATTTCTTAGATATATTACGAAGATATGAATATATCAACGTGGAATATTTTCTTGTGGCTTTTAAAACACTTTCTAATCTAATCCTCAAATTGCTTTCAAAACAACTTAAGTCGGAGTTACCTAGACAGGTAATATTATCACTGACGTCATAACGCTATCACCAAAAACATTAATACTGATGATCTAGAAGAGAATGTGAATAAATTTATCACCAACTAGTGCGTAGAACAATTTGTACGGATATATCAGGACCGAATGTCATATGAGGCGACTAAGGGATGAATCACGCCGGACAACATCATTGCAAAGAGAAGGAAGACTTCAAATAAACACTATACCAAACTGTCTGTAAAGCATGTTATAGGAGACCAAAACCTGCTTGCTAAGGAGAGGTCTATGTCCAGGATTGGACTGTTTAAGGCTCTTAATATTGATGATGATCCAGACCGATACGATCTTTAAACCTTGAGGAAAAACCATCGACCTCAAAAATGGCAACGTATTTATGACTACAGAGTTGGTGCTTGAGGACAGTGATGATTCGACCGGAGTGATAGTACATCTTCACCAGAAAACCGGTCTTAAGCCATTCATTCCTCCTCTTTCACCTAGTGAGTGGTCGTACACTCAATCGGTAAAAGAGGTGTCCTATATAGTCAGGTGAAACGTCTGTTCGATAACTCTATCATAAACAAATAAAAGGATTAAATTAAGGTATCTAGGGCGACGTTCCACTGCCCTTGCCGTCTGTTCTTGGGGATCGTCTAATCCATCACGTATTATCAGGCATTTACCTTCATGCACTGTCAATGTCACCCTTTCTCCTTTATTTTCTGCTAAATAATAAACATGTTGTAATATTGACACACGTCATAATAACTCATAACCCTAATCTTTATTGAATGTGAAAATTGGTCGCCATATTTTGCAAGGCAAGGCAACTCGTGGCTTTTGAGTGTTATATATCATGAGGTGACCTGATTGTTCGCCTGCTGATATATCTAAAAAGTGTCTTCTCTCATACCTTGTACAGTTGAAAAGTTTTATGTTTGTTTGAATACAAAAATCTTTAAATGACTAAAAACACGAACGCAAACTCAAAAGAAAGAGTTAACTATAGCAAAGAAAGATTTCCTGTATATTTTTTCTGCTACCTGTATTTTATGATTTCTTTAATATTGTAAGAGAACATAGATATAGATGGAACACGTCACACTCACGTCTACCTTTGGCCGATTATAATTTTAGTCAACTGGACACTGATAACTGATATTATTAAAAGAACATCCATTAAAGGTACTTTACATTGACAAATAATGAATTTGCTTTTATAAATAAACCTAAAAATAAAAACATGTTAAACATAACCCGGCATATATATAGACAAGGTCCAAACAGTACAGAGTCATATTCAACCTTGTGCTTTATCTAAAAGTGAGTCAGTATGTTCTACAAGTGCAGTTGTTTTCTGGTTAACGCTGCCCTTCGAGCATCGTGTATATTTCAATGTTAGTTAAATACTTAATAACGATTTTGTAGGTCAGTGCTCAATATATTTGATTGGTGGTTTTCTTAACTATATAATTTCCAAAAGAATATTTTTTGTGATTATTTGAAGAATGATTTCAAATACAAGTTGTTTTTTGAATGGTGTCCTCCTCCTCATGTTAAGTGTTAATCGCAGCTCATATCATATATAGATATCTACAACTCGAGAGATATTTATCGCTAGGTGGTCTTTTCCCTCCCAGACAGTTGGATAGAAGTTTGGGTTCAGGTACCACTATTCAGTAAAATACAAAAAAAGAAATGCTTAGCACCCAAGTCGAGTTACGAGTATGATGTGAAACGTAAGCAGCAAACGGTGTTCCCAGACCAATACGACCTTCAAACCTTCAAGAAAAGAGCGTACTCCTTCCTAAAAGGCCGGCAACGCACTTGGGACGCCTCTGGTGTTGTGCGTGTCCATGGGCGGCGGTAATCGCTTACCATCAAGCGATACATCTGCTCGTTTGCCCGCTATATAAAAAAAAAACGATTTAACTGATCAAGCTATTGCGATGTCCCAAGGATTGTTCCACTTTGTGTACTACTTGCGGCGGAATACCATGGATATAGTGGATAAACCCTCGGGGTTTCCACATACACACAAAGGCTTATCATTGTTCTTTTCAATTGTGCTGATCTTGGTGACGAGCAGATTATAGAGACATATATATACTAATCTTACTATCGTACACTACACAGTAGAAATGTACTATGGAATTTTTCTGGTCATGCTAGGTGGAATAAGTCAAATTAATATAGAAAATAAATTATATTATAAGTCTGGGTAGCTTGTCTAATAAAGACAAGAATTGAAAACATGATAAGAAACATGCCCAGCGCATGTGAAATTGTGCAATCTTGCGATGGATGTATATGTATATTTACCTCGTGTATGTGCACGTGTGTCGATCAAACATGTTTTGATTTCACTTCCAAAATGTAGATTTAGTCTTGATATCATAACTCATGTTTCAGGATGATATGAAATGCTGAATTCTTAGATTTAGTATTTATATCTATACTAATATAATAAAGCTGAAGAGTTTGTTTGTTTCTTTGTTTGAACGCGCTAAACTCAGAAACCGCTGGTCCGATTTGAAAAATTCTTTCAGTGTTGGTTAGTTCATTTATCGATGAAGCCTATAGGCTATATATCATCACGCTACTACTAATAGGAGCGGAGCACCAATGAAGAATGTTTCAAAAACGGGGTAAATTTTCACGCAATATAAGATGCAAACGAGGTTGTGTGGGTCAGCAAGTATATACAAGTATATATAAATAAACTTCATGCACTCTTCCAGTCAGCCTTTGGGTAGTGTAGACTTTTTGGGTGTCATTTTTATTTGTATTTAAAATGATGTTGATACCTTAATAGCCAAACATGTGATAAACGTGACGTCATAACTAATACAATAAATTTAAATAAAATAAATAAAATAATAAATATTCCGGACATCTAACTCACAACGCCATCTAGTCCCAAGCTAAGCAGAGCTTGTGTTATGGGTACTAGACAACTGATATAAATACTTATATACTTTTTTTTTGTAAATACATACATATTATACATAGAAAACACCCAAACTACGAAACAAATATTTGCAGATCATACAAACATTTGGTCCGACCCGGGAATCGAACCCGAGACCTCTTGCTTAGCAGTCGCATACGCTACCACTACGTCACCGAGGCAGTATAATGTGAGTTTGTCTGTTACGCTGTCATGCATGCACATTCTCAGGGAGGGTCACCGTCACCGTACGCTTCCCTTGAACTACATGTATACTGTGTATACGAGTATTTGTACATAGATATATGTATATATGCATTATTGGTATACATTATCACAAAAAGTTTTCACTTTTTTTTTATGTTATACCATCCACCATGTTGTATACCATCGGGCAAACGAGCAGACGTATCGCCCGATGGTAAGCGATTACTGCTGCCATGGACTCCCGCAACACCAGAGGCGCCATAAGTGCGTTGCCGGCCTTTGGGGGATGGAGAGAGGGAAGGGGGAGGGTATGGGGTATGGGCCACCGATATCCTCACTCACTCGTGGAAACACAGCGCAGGCGCTGTTTCACACCGGTTTTCTGGGAGGCCGTGGTATCACTCCGGTCGAGCCGACCCATGCATGCCAAAGTGTGGCTCTCCCACTTCTAACTGCAGTTCCTAAAAACTTTTTTTTAAATGCTCTTAACTTTAAAATCTAAAAGAATGAGTACGTGTTATCCAAGGGCAGGTGATGATCACATTGACTCCAATACATTGCCACGTCGTCACATCAAGGTCATCCTTGATGAAGTGATAATTGATAAACTGCGGTAATTTATCGGGCTGTCGTAACCACCTTTATATGATATGTATTTACATGTATTGGAGAAAGTTTTTCCGATTATGATAATTTTAAGTTATAAAACAAAATGTTTAAAAAAAAAAGAAATATCTTGTGGTTTATGGTAACCAGACTGCTAACTGATATTCTTACATACTACATAATACTAACCATCCGCCCCGGCTTCGCACGGTTTTATTATGGAAAATGTAATATAGCCCAGCCTCTAAGAAGTGCAGCTTTTTGACGACGTTTTCTGCAATAATAGTTATATTTTAGCTAATTTACTCAAAAATTTAACAAATTACAGATGAAAAAATTCCTCAAGAATCACTTTATGTCTATAAATAGTGCAGTGGTTTTTGAGATAAACGCGAACAGACAAACAGACAGACGCGGCGAAGGACTTTATTTCATAATATGTAGTGATCCAGGTAAGTAACACCTACATAACAAATCAATGGTCAATCCCGCAACTATTTGTCCTGTGTGAGGATTGAACCCATAGTTTCCAGCTTAACAGTCAGGAACATGAACTAACCAACAATAATAAATAAAAGTAAAAAGTATTTTTTAAAAGACAATTCTCGCCCCATAATAAATAAATAATTTTTTCGAACATCTAACACACAAAGCCATCTAGTCCCAAGATAAGCAGAGCTTGTGTTATGGGTAGTAGATAACTGATATGAAAACATATATACTTTTTTGTAAATACATACGAGTACATATTATACGTAGAAAACACCCAAAGTCCGAAAAAAATATTTGTACATGACACAAACACAAGTGTTTGTGTCATGTACAAATATTTTAGTAGTAATATTTAGTCGGACCAAGGTCCGACCCAGGATTTGAACCCGAGACCTCAAGCACAGCAGTCGCATTCACTACCACTGCGCCATCAAGGCAGTCATATAGGTATCCTGGATTATACAATAATAATTAGACGAAATCGACGCAAAGTACCCCCAGAGTTATAACAATAACTTATGGATCACGCAAAGTGTTCTCCCTTGTGATAATCGAACCCATAACATTCAACAAAGTAGGAAGCAAGCAAGAGGGGAACGCTTAAACCAGTGAGCCATCTGTGCAGCCAAAATTAAAAACCTAGACATATCAAACCATCAAAGGCTGCACAGAGTAACCAGACCGGATGGCACCAAACGATATCTATAGATAAAGAACACAGATAGTTTCAATTATCGTGTTCATCACACATATGTATATACAAAATATATGCCTTTGAGAATTGAACACACGGCCTCTGATGAAGCAATCAGGATCATATAATGCTAGAAAAATCGATCCGTCACTGAAATCCTTTAGAATGATATACTACTAGCCAGTTTTGGGCACTGAGGCCAGTCTCAATGGAGACCAGCCGTACGCAGGAGAAATTAAACTGCATATAAGTGTGTGCACATATATAGAGGCACTCTCTGTTCCTCACTCCCAGAAATAATAATGCAGAATAACAGTACACAGAAATACATGCACATAGTAATATTATTTATTAGTACGGACGACATCCTATCCAGATATCATGCTATACTTAAACAGCAGGCTGACTGACGAAATTGCTGATCAAGCTGTTTTCAACCTTACTGTGACGTCATTAGAATCTCTATTAATTTGTTTCTTCAAAAAAGTAAACTTTTGGTACTCGTGTACTAAATAATCAATTTTCCTGAATATCATTAGGTATATTTGTATATTCGAATATTTATCATCAAATGTACCTACTTGTTATGTTTGATTACCGAAAAGCATAATAATTCAATGTTATCTTGTTATTATAATTCATGATTTGTCATCATTGTGTGAGGGATTCCCGTAATGATAATTATGATGGTGTGTGTAATAACTACTTTTGTAAGTGACTTCTAAATTTTGAATTGCTAATAATGTTATCAATAAAACAGAAATGAAAACAGGATTTTGTTATCGAGAAAAACCTTACATTGACATGTCCTATCTCTCTAGCCATCAGAGGACATGCGATACGATACGATATAGGGATACGTGACTCGAGCTCTTAGACCTACTAATATTCAGTACAAACATACAGTTCCGTTTCCTATCTCTAAACGATTAGGTATATTATGAACCAGGGTAACGTCAAACGGGCGGCCAGACCAGATATCCAAATTGTGTCAAGAACATTTGGTCCTTTCTGAGCAACAAACTGGTGAACCCTATCACAGAGGGATACCTATTGTATTAAATAGCAAAAGCTGTGGAGAAAATAAATATTTATATAAAACAAGTCGAACCAAACCTTATTTTTAAAGACAACTCCCTCATTATGAATATATATTCTGGGTCACGGAGTACTTTACAAACATACATGAAACGGACACAAAGAACACCTATACTTAGAATAACAAATTGTTCCATGTGGGATTTAAACCCACTACACTTGGCGTAACAGTAAGTGGTGTGGCGACTGCTTAAGCGACTAGGCCAACCGTGCAGTTAAATAAAAAATAGATAAGTATGTCAATAAACCTTATATATTTTACAAGGCGAACACCTGCGCAATTCTTCCGTCTTGCTATCAGTTAGCATATGACGCAGCAACAATAACATCGGTACAACATTGCGTGTGCAAAACATATGTATATGGGTATGATGACAATCTTCTGACGTATTGTGACGTTCATACGGGCATCGAAACATGTGTAAATAACAAATAAGGTTATGACTGTGATTTCTAATGTCATTTACTGAGTTCAAGGACACTGGTAATGTCATACTGAAGCTTAAAGAGCAACATCACTGAAAAGCTTCTATTAAATTCGTGAATACCCAACCATATATACTATACACAACGTATTTACCCACTAAATACGTGTGGGTACGGAACCAAATTTTGCACAGAGGAAGTAAAGCAGATTAAATTGAGGTTGTTGGATGCTACGAATTATTTACAACATTTACAATACTACACTTTGATAGCTTGGATCTAGTTCTGATGAGGTATCCAGAAGGTCATTAATGCAACTCTTCAGTGGCTTCCAGTAAAACTTTCAAGTTTAGATTCATATTGATCTGAAGCATCTGAAAGGGCTGGCTTGTAGATGAAACCTTCTACGTTTTTCAACTCTTTTTTAGTCTTCTACACCAGGAGGGAGGTAGTGCTCTTGGATTTCTTTGGCAAGCGTTGTAGTCTGAACGAGTCTTGAAGAATTTAGGTTGAAAGGTGTCGATAGATTCATCTTACTTGTGAGATTGATAGTAAGTTGATGAAAATCATAAAAAAATAAACGCTAGTTTGTAAATTTGAAGTATTTTCATGTAGTCGAATAATATTATTCGAATGCCAAAAAATATTTTATTTTATTGCTAGCTGATCCACGCTACCTCGTTTGCGTTTTCTATTGCCCTTGGCGTGAAAATTTTCCCTCCTATTTGTAATATTCTTTATTGGCGCTCCGCTGCTATTAGTATTAGCATGATGATATATACCATATAGTCTTCCTCGATAAATGGACTATCCAACACTGAAAGAATTTTTCAAATCGGACCAGCGGTTCCTGAGATTAGCGCGTTCAAACAAACAATTAACTCTTCAGCTTCATAATATTAGTATAGATTCATTAGTTGTAATAATAAGCATGTTTACTTCATAGTTTGGTTCTACTTTTACTTTTACAAAACTAATTTATAATCAATTGCTGATAAATGATTTTCCTTAATGTACGTATGTATATAAAGTGAAGGCTATTTATTTTATGTTCTTCCTTAATTGGAGAATCTGTTACGTGTAAGTATTTAGAGAATTAATTAGATGACTTACTAGCGTGTTCGGTTTGATACGCGTGTTCAAGATCGCGTGAAGGTCTTGTTGGATCCTTGCTAAATGTGTTTCCTCACCACGTGGTCGTTCTAAATGTAAATTTATATCGTGTACAGTGCATTCATTATTACCTATTTACCTAGATTAAAGATCGTTGGTGGTCGAATTTTAAAAGAATATTTTTATTTGTCCGTTTCATAACTAATCGTTCAGATCTTCAAACCTTCGTAATGACATTACTTTTTCTTCTCTTTCAACAGGTGATTTGTGTGCTTATTTGTTTACACAATGAAAAAATATTCAAAAAATTTCAATAAATCGAATGGTAAAAATTCATTTTTTATTCGGCAAATAGTCGGTAGTATTTAGCAAATCGTAGTTATTATTGTCATATAGTGGACACGATAATTTTGTTACACATAAAACATATAATATTTAAGTTGTCTATAGGCTATGATATAAGCATTTTTTATTATTACCTACCAGTTTATCAGTTTTCGAAAAACTCACATTTGACTCCATCAAATCACTCAGTGTTACAATTCCCCAAAAATAAATGAACAAACTAGAAACATTTCATTTTCATTTTTTTGGAAAAAGAAGACGTTTTATCAAAATACCTACATCATGTGTCACGGGAGACTTAACATACATACATGAAACGGATACAAAGGACACCCAGACACTCATAAATAGTTGTTCTGAGTATTAAACCCACAATATTTAGAGCAGTACAACTACAAACCACCATGCCCACAGTCAATTCATATCTCTTTTTCGACATTAACCATTTCTTTTTAGTAAGTCATACGGTCACCGTAGTATACCCGTACTTAGATCATTCAATCCATCAATTAACTACAACAGTCATATAGTACCTTTAACCGACAAACGGAACTTATAATGAATCTCAACTACATGCACCTGACGATGAAAACTAGAATGGACTAGTGGGAATAGCTGTACATTCAGCAGTCTTAATGTTTAATTAGTTTAATTGCAGTTTTCATCGTCAGGTCATTAGTCCATGTAGTTGAGATTCATTCTAAGTTCCGTATGTCGGTCCAAGGTACTATAGGGTGTCTCAGTTAGTCTGCACTTATTCATTTTAAAATAAAACATGCATGTTTTTAGAAATTCACATTTTTGTTGGATTGTAAAGAAGACATGATTGAGTACAGACTAAAATATTCGTCAAAATCCCACACGGCTTGAGCTCAGGAATTGTTTCTAGTTTATCCTCATTCACTCGATATTTCACAAAATCCTAAAGAAAAAATATGCCTGTCTCTACTGAAAATTCGTGGAAGTGTGCGAACCGTCTCGGTATATCGGTCCAAATTTTTGTATTAAGTGTTCACAATTATAGTGCGATGTTTTAACGTAAAGCGCTTTATCTATATAAATGAAAATAAATCACAAAAATGTATGTAGGTACGCCAATAACTTTCGATCGACTGCATCAAATTGAATAATTCTTTTTTTGATATATTTTTATTGCCACGACAAGGTTTGTATAGAAAAGAATAAAAAAAGGTGGTGTTATATTCTCTTAGTCCGGTTAGTTATTGTTCTGTATACTGCAGCGCTGCGGGAAGTTGACACGGGCTTCCTAAAAGATTTTTTTCGATAAAGTAGAAAATATTCACAAAATATTTTATTTTACAGGTTTTGACTTATCAATAGGTAAATTTAAAAAATCATTATAGTGCGGGTACAATTGCCTGTACCCTGACATTGAAGAAGATAGCTGATGAATGTATCGAAGTTATATTATTAGTGATTAGGAAACCCTAAACCATTAAAAGGGAAATAAGAAAAATGTTTGTAACAATATATCGCACTGTGTCATCCAGATATCAACGACTCCACTACTGAACGAAGGTCTCCCCCGAGGAGCGCGAACTATCCCGGTCTTGGGCAGTTCGCATCCTTCCAGATACGATGCCTCAATGCAGTGATGTATTGCAAAATCGAGAAACTCTGGTTGGATGCCAGCTCTATACAAATAATGTAAATACACTGTACATGTATTACAGTTGAATCGTTCACAAGCGTGCAGTACAAATTTACCCAGGTGTTGATATTAGTGAATACATGTCATAACATTGTCATTGATATTCGTCTTCAGTAAACAATCACAGTATCATTTCAAAGATGTTTTTTTTTAGTTTTTTAGTATCATGTTGATCTCAAGTATCTTTGACTGGTCACGTGTGAGGTCATCCTCGTATAAAACGTGGTCTGCGATCGTTGACCGGCAAGAAGCAAAAGTCATGGAAGTTGATGAGTTTTTATTACTAATTTCACGTCGATGACTTTTTGATGTAATTTTTAACGTATATTTATATTTGAAAAGAGAAAAACAGTTATTTTTTTATCAAAAATATAAGTGAAAATTGTAATTTAGTTAAAATGTCATAGCGAGAGAGCATGCCATGGCAAATTCGACCAGTGTACAACGTGAGACCTAGAAACCTATAACAAACTTTATACTAAACCCTCTGGCCACAGTGTAGGTCACCATGCTGCATTGTCTACATTCGCAATGAGTATGGTGACCACCACTCTTGGATTCTTGCTTTCCATCAGGCAGAGTAGAGTCATTTTGGCAGGGCTGTACATAGAAAAAATTAGCAGTGGATTAATAAATAATTATTATGGCAAAAACCTGGTATGTAACAATTTTTGACAAACTTACACTTCAAACTCAAGACAAAACCGAGTTATTAAAACTGTGCTGCAAGTACTCAAGAGCTAGTCGGAATGTCTCATGGCAGAAAAATTTGCTACTTCTTCTAACAAGCCATTATACGAGTAATAGAAATAGTTTTTTGTATATTTCATCATCGTTGCCTCGTTGGTCTAGCGATAAGTGTATGCGACTGTCGATCAAGAGATATCAAGTTGGATTCCTAGGTCAGGACGAAAATATTCTTGGTTTTTATTTACAAGAAATTCTTAACAACAGCCCGGAGTATGGAAGTTTGGCGGTGTTTCAAGTACGCGTACTGTAAAGTCGTATTATCTATCTTTCCGATTGAACCAGCCCACGACTTATGATGAAGCAAGTTTCTTTCACTTATACCTACGAATATTACCTGTAATTATTAAACGTGGAAAACGTGTAACAAACGATGCGTCGTACTTTTTTTTATGGTGTAGGGAGCAAACGTGCAGACGTATCGCCTGATGGTAAGCGATTACCGCCGCCCAAGGACACCCGCAACACCCGCGTCACAAATGCGTTGCCGGCCTTTGGGGGATGGGGGAAGAGGTTGGGGTATGGGCTTCCGTTATCTTCACTCACTCGGTGAAACACAGCGCAGGCACTGTTTCACACCGGTTTTCTGTAAGACCGTGGTATCACTCCGGTCGAGCCGGCCCATTCATGCCGAAGCGTGGCTCTCTTACAGTAAAAACTACTTGTAAAATGATTCATAAAAACGAAAACCACAATACAGGGACCGATTTACGATACAGTTTAACATACCCATTTCTCAAAAGACCAGTCTTAATCTTTCTGCTGATACCTTAAAGACAAATTCGTGAACCAGGCGTGATCTAAAAATAATTAAAGATAAGCATGTATTTAATCAGCTGTTATCAGAGAGACAGATTGTCTGCTGTTTCGATTGGCGAATCAAGTACGAGCTTGTTGAATGAACGATAAAATAGATAGGATTATGTTTTGTTTGACGATGTCGATTGAAGGTTTAGGAATTGTTGTTTTTGTTTTTGAAAGGATTATGCGTTGTTTAAGTTTGTATCTTTCTGTTTAAAAGATAGCTCCCACATTAGAGATAAACGGCGTCAAGGTGAACTTTGACACAAAGATGAAATAGGTAAAAAATTGGGTGTGAACTCACAACAGTCAGCACAATAGGAAGCAGAGAAGTCATGCGTTAATAATATATGAGTTGCCCTCATTCTTAATCAGATATTTTGCACTGGTTTTTGTGTCACAAATTTTCATTGAACCTTTTATTGCAAAGTTGCTTTTTAACCGCGTGCTCAATTTTGATGACCGAACAAGCGAAAGATTTTAAAATTTAGAATTCTGAGCGAGGTTAGGAGCGTTAGCGAGGGAATTGAAAGAGCAGGAGGTGAAAAATCTTTGCACTCGAGTGCAACACGTAACTTTTCATCCCACCTCAGCGAGGAAATGAATAAATGCAAAAAAAAGCATTTACAATCACAAGATACTTTTGTTTCAGGTTAACAATATGACGTTAAAAGAAAACGGCGCAGGCAAAGCAAAATTAAAAAAAGACACCAAGAAGATTGCGAGTCTGAGTATTTAACAAATTAAAAACTATTGTATGATCGACACCATGGAGGTAAACTTAGTGCACACGATGTTCTAAATTCAATTTACTTTATCCTCTAGACTCTAGAGGATAAAAACAGCTTTAGCACTCAGATATCGAAGGGCAAAAATACTCTTTCCGAGATTGGGGGGATGAAAAATGTATTATTGTATTTTAAGGATGAATTGGAGTCAACCGTCACCTGTATTTTTTTGAAATTCGAGTAATAATATAGTCTATATATTCTTCTTCTTCTTATAGTCCTATGTTCCCTAGTTGGGGCAGAGGGCGTCCACAGCATTCCGCCATCGCGTTCGGTCGTGAGCTTCGCATTTTAGCTGGCTCCACGTCTTCCCGGCCTTTATCGTCTCGTCTGCAACTGTACGCCGCCAGGTCTGTTTGGGTCGGCCACGTTTTCGTTTTCCTTGAGGATTCCAATTGAGCGCCTGTTTGGCGATATGATCGGAATCCCTACGGAGTGTGTGACCAATCCAGCTCCACTTGCGACGTTTGATCTGAATGTCGATCGGCGTTTCACGGCAACGCTTCGTTGGAGATTCTCTCGGGCCAGTAAATACCGAGAATTCGGCGAAGACAGCGGCTTACGAAGACCTGGAGCCGGTGCGAGATATTTTTTGTGACCTTCCACGTCTCACACCCATATAGCAGTACGGATTTGACGTTGGACTGGAATATCTTCAACTTCACTCTTCGCGTCAATTTCCGTGACTGCCACACGGGCCGCAACTGTGCGAAGGTTGCTCGAGCCTTGGCAATGCGCGAAGTGATGTCCTCTTCAGTTCCCCCAGTCTCTGACACGACGCTTCCGAGGTATATAAATTTGTGGACTCGCTCCACATCCTCTGCACCAATTCGTAATGGTGTGCTATTTTTCACTCCAGATCGCATCTCTTGGGTCTTCCGTGTGTTAATTTTAAGCCCAGTTAAACTCGCCTCTCGACATAGGTCGTCTAATTTGGATTGCATATCGCGGTGCGTGTGACTCAGCAGGCACAGGTCGTCGGCGTAGTCCAAGTCTTCTAGGACACTGGTCAGTCCCCATTCTATGCCGCGTCGCCTATTGTGGTGTGTGCGAAGCATAATCCCATCGAGGACGATCAAGAATAGAAGAGGCGAGAGTATCCAGCCTTGTCGAACACCCGCATGTACCTCGATACCTTCAGAGACCATGCCATTTTGCGTCACTTTACAGGAATATTTTCTGTAGATGGCTTTTACAAGGTTCATCATCTTCGGTCTATATAGTATAGTCTATATATACTTATGTCAATTTTTTTTATCAGTATTTACGTATATCGAAAACGGGTAAAAATATGACAGGTATTTATTTGGCGATAAGGTTATTAAAATCTAATATAACCAAATATAAATAAACATTTTTTTTAAATAAAATGTTCTCTAGTCGAGTCTGTATGTAGACTTGTCATGGCATGGGAAGTACTTGCAATGACAGATCAAGTTATACCGGTTAAGCCATCTCTTAAAATGATATTACAAAATATTTTATTTTAATATGAGCGACCGAACGAGGTACATCCTCCTGAGTAAAATGAAAAAAAAAGCACATCTGATTTAAGTAACAAAAAATACAGCCAGACCTCGGTTTTTAAATCGGTTACTAAATTCTTGCACTTTATTATATTATAAGTATTGATTCTTGGGGAAAATATACTATCCAATATAAGCATTTAAACATATCACGTATTATACAAATCTGTACACTTTTATAGAAAACCAAATGTTCAATCTGTATATGTAAATTCATGAACAAGGATTTGTGCCTTGGCTCGCAACGCCCCTACACGACAGACCAAATTAATTGTGCCCTACCTATTTAGCATTCATTCCGTACAAACCGATCCCATGTAACATTAATACAAGTGAATTAATCAACAGTTGTTGTTGATAGAGTCTTTCAGTTGATTAAGGGAGACAATTCAGAGGCCAATTCCTGAGAATGACATTCTATTTACTTATTTTGTAGTAAGTACTCGTATGTAAGGGCATCTTGGGTTATATGAAATGATGGTTTAATGACCAAATTTTTGGTTTTTTGAAAGTTTATACAAGCAAAAATGAGGGGTTAGTGAGATAATTATATAATATTATATATATATTATATATATTATATATATATATATATTATATAATAAAAAATAGACATAGAGGAAGGCCGGTAAAAAGAAGGGAAGACGATCTGCCAACGGAATGGAGAAGAACTGCGCTAGACCGAAACAATCTGAGGGAATCAGAGGCCATGTCAAAAGACAACCTGACCTAGTTACTGATAATGCTAGTTAATCAGATATCATTTTATTTTAAATTATTATCACCTATATCATCAACTAGATTCAACAAAAAAAGGTTACAGGAAATAAAAGCTATTATTATTTTCTTACTACATATAGCAGCTTGAAATTGGCGTGTAGATAAGCATAATTATTATGAATATTACATTAGCCGTAAGAATAAAATAAAATCCAAAAAAAAACACAGGTTTTGTTACAGGGCTTAATCAGCTCGAGATAGTCAAATATCGTTCAGCAGCCGGATATTACGATAAGACATGAGAGACTGAGATACTTCAAATTCCAAAAGACTTACCAGCATTACTCAGAATACAAAGATTAAAATTAATACTTCCTATTAAAATACTTCATTAATCTACCATAAGGGCCCCTAAAAAGTTCAAAATAAATCACTCGCACTCCACTAAAAAGCATTTGGAACAACCTCACCCGAAAGTCGTTTGTATCTATTTACCTGAAACCAAAGCACTTCCTTTAAACCCTCAAGTTTACACCGTCAGTACATTGGAGGTCGTAAAACGGGGCCTTCATCAATCAACTTAATTAATATGTAGGTAGGAGGAAAATATTTAGCTCTGTAATGTAACAGATAAGAAGCCTGCGCCAGTCCCTGAATAACAAATACGACTTCTACCACTGGTAAACGTTAACTACGATGGTGATAGTTTACTATGAAATTTTGACTTAAAATTCGTTGAATGTTGGAACGGGTCAGGATGGTAAAGGTACACTTGAAAAAAATAACATATAAATAATTTTTTCAAGTGTACTTTTTATTACTGTTAGAGGACTATACATAATTATTTATCTAAATGTAATTTTATTTATGGACGAAAATTATAGCGGGTACGAGTTTTACATTTCTCTGAAATATATAAATATACATAATATTTATGGGCATTGAGGCCATCATGTGATATACGAAACTAATAGAACCTGGTCGAACCTTCAGATTATTTTAAAGTGAACAATTAAAATTAATTTTATTTTTAAAAGTAATGTAGAAGTTTTTTTAACCTGAAATTGGTAAATAGAAAAATGATGTATTGTCAATACTACATCATAGATTACAAAGGTTACAAACTGAACACAGATTGTAAATTCAAAAGTTAACAAAATATCCATAGTTAATTTCTTATTCTAACAGGATAGTTTATAAATGTCAAATAAACTACAGTAATTATAGTTTAGTGAACTATTAAACGATACTACAGTAGAGGTGTTGATTAAGATTCACAGCGCACTCTCTCAGATATTGGACGTGATGAAAAAATACATTGTGGTGGGTAAAGTATGTTGGGTTGAGCTGATTTCAATTTGTATTTACCAAGCAATCGGTGCTTGTTGCTTTAGTTGGGGTTAGATTTGCTGTGTTTTGAATGCTTAACAGTCATTTCAGGAGTGACTTTAGTTTGGGTATCTATTCTCGTCTATTGGCAGGGCTTGATCTTAGATAAAACTGATGAACAGGTTTTCTATAGGACTCTTTTTAAATTTATAACTATATATATATATATATATATTATGATTTTATTCCTGTTGTTGTTTTGTTCTTTTAATTGCTTATCCTAATTCTAAAATATTGGAATAAGTTAATAATTCTTTACTAAATTTTAAGAATAATAAATAAATACCCCGGACATCTAACACACAACGCCATCTAGTCCCAAACTAAGCCGAGCTTGTGGTATGAGTACTCGACAACTAATATAAATACATTTATATTTACTTTACTTTACTTTTTTTTTATAAATACATGCATATTATACATAGAAAACACCCAAACTCCGAAACAAATATTTGTAGATCACACAAACATTTGGACCGACCTAGGATTTGAACCTGAGACCTCAAGCACAGCAGTTGCATTCACTACCACTGCGCCACCGAGGCAGTCAAATCTTATTCATTTCATCATCATCATTATAATCAAAAATTAATTAAAAGGATCCGTGGTAAGGTTACAAAAATCAATGAATAAAATTGTTTTTATATTAAAATCTAGAATTAATATTAAAATAACACCCAAACACGAAATAAATCATTGTAATCAACACACATTTATTGTTTAATTATGATTTCGAACCCACTACCTCTCAACAATCTACAAACCAAACAACAATTGCTAGCATAAACACTAAAGTCAAACCAGGTTCGCAACCATCAACCATTAAGCAAAGATTAAGCCCATCTGCGTTACGACATGATAATTTCGAGGGCAGTACAAAATTGCTCCAGATATGATGTCCTCATCAAAAATGACTAACGATCTATATAATACGCCGTGGCATACGAAATTAAAGCTATAAATTTGAATGCGGTAGGGCCCAACAAGGTCTAATTTGTGAGACCTTTAATGAAATATAGGGCTATGTAAAATATAGTGTTAATACTCTTTAAGAAGCTATGATTTCTAACATGGAGGGTTCAAGTTCGGTGATTGGTTGAATATTTGACCGACTGTCGCATAATGTTTCTCAACAGGACGACAAACTTTAGTTTTATTCTTATTGAATACCAGCTGACCCACGCTTGCGTTGGCGTCTTCTATTGCCCGTGGCGTGAAAATTTCCCCCGTTTTTAAAACACTCTTCATTGGTGCTCCGCTCCTATTAGTATTAGCGTGATAATATATAAACCTATAGCCTTCCTCGATAAATGGACTATTCAACACCGAAATATTTTTTCAAATCGGACCAACGGTTCCTAAGATTAGTGCGTTCAAACAAACAAACTCTTCAACTTTCCAATATTAGTATGGATTCACAAATTTTTAAACATTTTCTTTTTAGATTTTGATCAAGTTTACTGGTAGATAACAATGGGCTTAGCAACTGAATTTATATTAGCTTAACTTGAATAGAATTTTCCAAGTTCATCATCATTATTAAGTAGTCCACTGCTGGACGTCCAGAGAGAGGACGATTATGCCTACTAAACACCTGACTAGACAGGTTGATGTAGTGTTTATTTCAAGTTTTTCTTCTCTTCGCATTGCTGTTGTCCTGTAGTTTGCTCCCTTAGGCTATTCTTACTAAACCCACAAGATATAAACAGGGGTGAAGACAATCTATATCTAATCTCTCTATCCACTCATTTAGGATGTGTTTGAGCGTTTTTTTTTTGTATAATACTTACGTTAAATTTTCAATTTGTAATTATAGGAATCGTATGAATAGTGCAGGGTTATCAGTTCTCTTCAGAAGTTGAGCTTTTAGTTCCGAAAGTTATATTACGTACGCTTTAACTGCATGCGATGTTGCGAATGATGTCTCCACAGCTTTAAGTAGATAAACTCCATCCCTAATTAGATTTAGTCGATTACTTAGATGTGAATTTTTATATTTATTACGTATAGCACATCATTTGTTATAAGATTGGTAAGTAAAAGTAAGAAGGAAAACGTAGGTATACAATATAAATTCTTACTTTGTCGAATTCGTATCTATTTGTCATAGAGATTAAGCCATATTCTAAGGACTGTAGTGATACAGTTTCTTATTATTTTCTTATCTTCACTGCAGTCTACAAGAATATGTACGGGAACTATACTTGTCTTTACTTTATGATACTGACGGTCAGTGTTTCATGATTTATAACCGCGCGCAACGCCACAAGGCGAAGCTAGTATCTCTATAAATTATAGCCTATGTGTTATTCTGATGTATAAGCTATAATATTGTAAAGTTTCATCAAAATCCATTCAGTAGTTTTTGCGTGAAAGAGCAACAAACATACTCACTTACACACTTACAAACTTTCGGGTTCATAATATTAGTAGGATAGCAGAACCCCTCGAAAGCCAGAAATATCAATCTCAAATATTAATAGGTATATTTTTTTACGTAACTTGTAATAATAATTAAATTTAATTAATTTTAGTAATAAAATAATATTATTGAAACAAGCTCATCTTACAATGGAACTTGTTTCAATCTAGACCCACAGTAGAACAACTGTGTGTGTGTTATATGGTCTCTAATAGGTATATTTGCTCAGATATTTCTCGTAGAAAACCTAGGCTAATGCAATTAGATCTGAAAACGGTTTAATCCCACGTTCCCTGACCTTGCACTCTAATGTTCTATTAGGTCATCTATATACCTAGACTGAAATGTAATTTTAAGGAAAAAAGTAAAATAAACAGACATTTACGTTCAAGATCGTGAGCATATCCGCTCTAGTGTGTAAATAACTATAATAAAGTGTAAATTAATTAATTAATTCTCTTTACTTTTTTCCCTTATTTTTAATTAATCCATTAAAGTTTTAAAATTTTAATCTACAGAACTGGAAATTTACTTTGAAGATTTGGAAATAATTCTTAGTTTGATAGTTCTTCTGTTTAATTTTAGTTTACTTGCTGACTTAATCGTCAGTGAGATTTAATACTAACAGGGCAATAAATGGATAGGAGAAAGGATCAATAAAATACTGGTTATTTTTTAAAAACTGGATGTTTTACTTTACGATATATAATAATTATATGTTCATTGAAACAAATTACAAATACAAAATGTACACAGTTTGTCTTATTATTAATCAATAACTACATTATTATTTAATCACCTTAAACGCTAAAAGACTACTCATACATTTTATGTATATACCTAAAGAAACAGTGACAATAATTTATACAACGGACGAGGGTAAACATGTCAAAAGAATTATGTCTTGTATGCAAACTTAAACACAATAGAACTCCTAAATTATTGGACAAAGATGATTAAATGTACCCTTCTTGGGCTTATTACTTAATATTAAACCAAACTAATCTATATGTACAAACTTTAAAACCAATGTTACAAAGAAAATATGTTGAAAACGAAAGTTTCCAATTTTTGGTAAGCCGAATGTTTATCGCTACTTACAAAGAGATCCATCGGTAACAGTGTTGAAAGAGCTTCGTAATTTTTTGGTATACATTGAATAAAACAAACTATAATCAGGTATCAGGGGCCATTGATGTTATGAAGGTTTGTCTGATAAGACTAGATCGTCTCGGAACAGTAACACAACTTCCGATAAAGCGGCCTAATAAATATTTACAAAGTCCAATGGCGAAAGCTGAAAAATGAAATGAAAAAACATCAGTTCAATTCTTAGCGATATTTTTAAAGCCACGCTTTATATCATCGTGTTAAGTTTGGCATTGTACATCAAGCGTATATTTCGAATGTACATGCAAAATTCTTAATATTATTTATTAAATTTTAATGGACCATTTTTTGTTCCTAACTTGTTCAACATAAGTATATACAGTAAATCAATTCGTATTTGTATTCATTTCAACAATAAGGATAGGTGCGATCGCTCGTGTACAGCTTTCGACGCGATCTTTTGGACAAATCATGAATGTAGCTGGTATATCCCTCAAGACAGAAGTTCGTTACAAAAAACATCGCATCCTACATTAACTTTCCCTTACGCAATATCTTTATAACTAATAACGTTACCTTAAGTTAGTTCCTTCACTCAGGTTGTGCGAAAATTTTCGTTAATTATTCTTGTTTTATTATTAATAATTATTATACCAATAATTATGACACACTCTACTATAACAACGAATATATGCCGTACTACTGCGTGGTGATAATACAATATCGTTTATATTCAGTTACAGACACCAATTATTTACTATTTAATATTAATGAAGTGCATGAGGACATGAGAAGGGAACAAAAGATTCGTTGTGTCTTGAAATATTTCGAAGCAAATGGGTTTTAATATACATACATATTAGACTTAAAAGTAACTCATTATAAATAATTAATTAAAAACATTTTTATTATTCTTAATTCATTATAATTGAATGATTAATTATTTACTTAACTGAAAAAATAAATAATTAATCATTTAACAGCTATGGGTTTTAATTACAAAGACTTCATAGAATTAAATATTTACGAAAAGTTTAGATTAGATAATAGTTCTAATTTAACATTCCAAATCTCCATTTGCCTCGAAACCGAAGGAAGGAGTCTAAGATAGAATATGCTTATAATAAATCAACAATAGCGTAGATACATATGATACAGAGATATAATTACGATCAATTATTATTTTTTAAACAACGTAACGAGAATATCAACTTTTCAGTTCTGTGAATGATTTCACTAACATTTTAATTGCATTTACAGTAATTATACCAATTCTTATCATACAAGGGATACTTCGCAATATATCTATCTGCTTGCCAGGAAATACACATCTATTCGGACTCGAAGCGAAGTTTCGTAAGCTTAATTTCATGCGATCTCGATAAAATTGATACACAACAATATATTATTACTTAAATCACGGTCCAATGTTCTGAGAATATTCCATAGTTCGAATAATAAAACGAGTATATTCCGGAACATTTCAGATATTCCACATTGGATCGTGTTTTAAGTATTTTATATATATAATTACATAATATATATATATACTACAACAACTACGTCCTTTATGATATTTTTACTTAAGACGTTTATATACCCTCTAATTTCTTGTCACAGTATCGCTTTATTTTGACTTTATTAGTATAAACATTTTTTACTTCAATACTTACTTACATACCTGAGATTAAAATATTCTTCCGTGGTTCTAACAGAATTACAAGGCTACAGAGAGAGGAAGCCTCAAGCAAAAGAGTTTGACGAATATTACACACCAAGGAAGGTAATAATAATCTTAGGGACATTTATACATCTAAAATACATAAATGAAAAACTATTAAACCCTGATAATTCCAATAATTATTGAAAGAGAAGCGCTAATTTACAACATTTTAAATTCGATGTTGCTTCACAAAATACTCTTGAGGTTTTAACCACTCCCCACTAATAAAAATCATATTTACATTATTTATACAGCGGATGTGCAAATAAACAAATGCATAAATAAAATTGAAAAACATCAGAGCTTCGAATAAAAAGTTATACGTCACAATTATTATTCGAAGCATACCAGATTTAAATAGTATTTATTATTTAAAATTGATGATTGATTGGATATCTTATTACTTATGCCTATTGCTTGGATCGTCAGAACAATTTATAATTTTTATTAGTAGAAGAGAATTATTCTAGTTTGAGCTTGACGTCACTTAAATGAAGACATACTTAATATTGCTTTTTATCGTTGATTTTCGGTTGAAGGTCTCTCTATTTACATGAAAGTTTGTAAAGACGGATAAAATATAGCGACTTTGACAAATATTATTATAAGGGAATCTGAAAAAGTTACGTATCATGAAAGCTGAATAAATGACAGATTATTGTCAAAGATGAACTTATGGAGGGACTGAATTTACAGTCGAAATACATACCTAAATGTATACCAAATAAAATTCCTTATTAGAATATTTCTGATCTGTTCCTAAAGATTGTACTGCACTGTTTAACAACTTGTTCTACTCCTAAATTATTACTTAACGCAATATACGAAGAATCACCGTAATCTCGGCAATGTTTAGAGAGATAATTAGGTTAAACCCGAAACATTTAAAAATATTATCATCGTTCAAAATGTGGTATTTGAAATGAAAATAAGGAATTTCATTAGATTACAAGAAAGTAATGAAACGATTAAAAAGAAAAACAAAATGCAAACCTGGCATCGAATATAAACTTATTATATTTTTATACAAGTTTTGACCATTACAGCGTCTAACACTACGCGCTTAAAATACTTGTTTGAGCATCACTAAAATAAGTATTACAAGAATTTTTTCAATTTTTTATTAGGCACAAATTTTTATTTCTTTTTTTTCTTCCTTTCTTATATAATCGCCCTACAACACACAAGACAGGTATAGATAACGCTTTATTTATTTCTTATTAAAATGGGTTTTCATAGACACTTACTAATTTTACATGAACTTTTTTACATATATAATATATTATATAAAGAATATAATATAGGTAAAGCATTTTCTCCCTTACCTAGCACAACGGACCCTTTATATTTGTGGGACACAGAAATATCTACAAATATTGTTACAATTTGAAAACAGGTATATCATGTAGAAGGGTTAACTATCTTAATAATGAATGAGGTAACATTTTCTTTTAATATTACCTTTTAAATGACAATTTGCAATGAATTGACAGTTTTTAGCAAAATTTTTATTTTTTTCTTTAATTACAATTTGTTAGCTCACGACCTGCTGTGGAAATCGGGATTGCAAATTAAAACTCTATATTTGTTATTTAAAAAACATGATTTGTAATTTGGATACTATCTGCTTCCTGCAATCTTCTGACTATCTATTTATGACTTTATTTTTATAAAGGATCAAAATCCGTATTCCACAGCAATGCAGAATATCAAAAATATGTATTTACTTTTTTTCACAATATAAAATGTTATGCCCAGTATTAAAATATAACAAAAACTAAAAGAGTCAGAGAAGCTAGCGCTGCTAAAACTAATCTATGCGATATCAGTCTCCACTAGAACCTTACAATTTAGAAAATCCATAAAGTAAATCACAGAGTTTGAATTAGCAAAACATTTTGTATTGAAAACTAACCTTTTTTGACCCATCCAATATAATGTTTCATTAAACCCACCGTCCCGCGGCACAACGCATTCCAATTATTGATATGTATCTTTCTATAGACATTATTGTGTTGTTAATGTAGCAACAAGAAGAAAGAAACGAGAATTGAAAGTGTCCCTTCACATCGATCCATAGGTGCCATCTTACTGTACAATATATCCTCATACCTAACCATTGAACAAATATTTAGCTTACGTTACGAATCTTAACTTACAAGACCAACTCGAACATTTATTATAAAACAAACGGTGAACCCCTACCACGGTACCCTAATGAATTCGAGGGGGAGCGAGAAACGCGTAGAGAAAGAAGTTTGGTAAACAACGGCTACAGAATTCAATGAGTACGCGTTACCCGATCCGATGGCAATCAATCGTGGTACGGGTGCACCCTCTCCGATCGAGACACAACTACCTCCCGCACACCGAAATTCTTCCAATGACATACCGATCAGCTTCCAATAGTAAAATAATAATGTTTAACTATCATCTACGTGTGCATCAAAGTATAAAGTGAACTTACGTACAGTATATATGAACGCAAGACAAACGACTATACACTAGTCTTATTTTTCTATTATCGAAGAATAATACACATGTCGATCTAAAACGTTTCAAATTAAAAAGACGATCCTTAAAAGTACAAATGTTAATAAAATAAAAAAGAAGGTGTGACGAAGAATGCAAACTTTCGATTTTAGAATGCACTAGAAGCCAAGTCGTGAATTGTACACGTACAAAGAATACGGCGCGACAGCGCGATGAGAGCGTGATGCGGGCAACCTGACGTGGCCCATGGCTAACTAACCAGGTGACGGAGAGCAGACGGATTATTTACTGAGATGCGTCTGAGACGTGTCGTTTGGAAATTACCTTCATTATATGTCCAAATCATTAATTTAATAACGAAAGCAAAACACGACGAAACAAGAACCAACTCACAGCCTACGATTATAGAACCCGATGTCACTTCCTAGATGAAGCGTCGATGTTATTGAAAAGGAAACTTTAAAACTAAACGATTAAAATAATCGAACAAACCGAAGAGGAACGCGACCGTGTGGTCGGTTATCAAAACAATTTTCACCCTCGATCCTTATTAAATAACTTTGTACATTAAATCCAAATGTCGACACGTCATTTTGGATAGGCACTCTCTAGGCGGGGCGGCGAGCGGTCGCCGCATCGTCGGCCTCCGTGGGGCGGCCTTTTGGCCAACCGCATGAGATCAGTGGAACTGGCCGGCAGCGGCCGTGACGACCCTAACACCGCTCTAAGACGACGTCAGATACGACGAGAACGTGTGGTCTACCCAGTCGCCCGCTACGCCGATCTCGCTCAGCATGTCGGAGACATCAGGGGTGCACGAAAACTCAAAATGGGAACCTGATGACGAAGACGCCGTTTCGAACGAGTCGATATCCGTCGTCAGGGCATCAAGGTCAACCTCGCAGTCTGCTGGTAGCGGAAGCAGGTCCGTAATGGAGTAGAGGTCCGTGAGGTCTGCTTGATCGCGACGATTGTGGTCTTCGTAGAAACACGCAGACTCCGGAGAATCAGGCGAACCAGCTGGTGATGCGGGTAGCGGAGGGGGTGCGGGCGTCTCCACCGGCACGCTGGGGATTGTTGGTACTGGTCTCCTTCGCCTAGTAACACCTCTATTATTATTTGAATCAGCGCGTTGTTTGCGCTTTGGCTTGGACACACCTCCAGTTTTTGGTCCAGATCTTTCAGACTTTGCTGTCTTCTTGCGCGGTCTATATTTGTAGTCAGGATACTCCCGCATATGTAGTTGCCTCAACCTTTCCGCCTCATCGATAAAGGGCTGGCGCTCCTCATCGTTGAGGGTCTTCCAAACGCGGCCGAGGTTTTTAGATATCTCCGCGTTGTGCATGTCTGGGGTTTGCTCGCAAATTTTTCTACGTTCTATCTGCGACCAGACCATGAAAGCGTTCATCGGCCTCTTTATATGGTTCGGATTGTTCTTCTTAGTCTGTGAACAAAAGAGAATTCGTTTAGTCTAGATCACGTTTTCAAATTTTACGGGCAATTTGTGCCCAACTATAGTGTAAATTTGCCTTCGAGGTGGAAAATCAACGTTATCTGTTTAATTGTGGAAGCACTATTATTATTTCAGGCATGTCCGATTCACGGAGCCGGGCCACGTTTAATTAGTATGCAAGGTGGTGCAACATTAACTCAGTGTCCTTACTATTAATGATATTGTTATCATAGGAATTATTGTTATTACGAAGAAGTCAAAATCTCCACAACAGCTGTATAGTGTTATATTATTGGCTTTATTTAAATTTTATCATTACCTACCAGGTAAAAACAATGTAGTTGACCTAGTAAGTACACTAACTTGAAACATACTTAAGGTTGACATACTAGCCAAAATTTTGTTTAATTAAAATAGGTAAGTATTTAGAATTCAATGCGATATGTTCCTCGTCGCTCTAATGTTAGTCTAATTTTAAATTCAAGTAGAACTGATACCGGCGGGAACTATAAAATGTTCAAGTGCAACAAACATTTCCGTGTTTCGCTTATATACAAAACATTGACTGACGAGGATGTTAAGGACGCAGGAAGTTATTATCAAATCATGTAGGAAGCGGCTTGAGGACAGTAGCCAGCCATCTATTTTTCCTTGAAGATAAGCGTTTCGGTTTAGGGAAAGTCTAATGGACATCCAGACATGGTTGATTCATGTGTATCTATAGGTTTCGGGCAATATGAAGTATAAATAATACACACTTTTTGTGTTGATATCGCTGAAAAGTCACTAGTTGAAAGTCAGTGAATTGTGTGTGAAGGTCATTAAAAAAAATGAACGCTACATCAAGATTAGGTTTAGAAAAACACGATGCGGAAAATTGTAAACACCCGAGTGACCATGAAGTTGTATAAATATATTGTAATTTTTGTATAAATGGGTATTTAAGATATGATCCGTCGCTACCTATTAAAACGAGATCATAAACTTCAAAGCAAAATGAAACCACTTTCGTTGGAAAAAAAGTTGCTTTTTTGAAATCTTATTTATATTCGAGACAAAAAAGGGATTGTCAGATGGTAACGAAATCAAGTTGAGAACACCCACACAGCCACCTTGAATTTGAACAGAGGTGATAGTTTTTGTGCTGTTACCCTGTCCAGTTTAAAAGTCTCTTATTATGAACCATTTTTGGATATCTAACGATTTATTTTAGGCCAGAATTGCAACGGCTCTGCTTCGATTAATCACGTGTCGGGTTGTTCGTGACCATTATGTTGCTATGTCATTTATTGCTTACAGTTTTTGTTTTAATATAACTTTAGCTTTAGATTCGTGTACGTTTGTTTTATTTAGGAAATATGTTAGCTTTAATATATCGAATACGTTGACATTTAGGTTTTCAAAACCTTATGAAATTTTACTGAAATTCGATTGTAGTCATATATTATGTATGTACAGGTTACATTAACATTTCATTTAAAAAATAAACCAATTCTAGGCATTGCTGGATTGGATTGTTTGCAACAAGTTCTCGAGGTACAAATGTTATACATAATACAATAGAATAAACCTTAAACAGTTTAAAAAAAACTGTTAATCTCATATAGAACGTAACTACTTGGATCCGATGGTATATTCTTACTGCAACACATATATTTTTAAGAGGTTATTTTAGAACTGGAATATTATACATTGTAAGTAATATTGAAGAGTGTGATATATCAAAGTCAATACTCAATGATAATGGTGATTCATGTTTCTACCTGAGAGCAAAAACTTAATAAGCTTAACTCTTATTGAACAATTTAACTTAACAAAGGCGTTCATGTCATAAAGTATTGTTATTAATCCAGATAGAATCTCAATTTTTTATTCCTTCTGAAGTTAATGATTACTAAGGCGGTTTTTTAAGTCGTTATTATCAGAACCTTTTGAACTAAATTAGGTTCTATTAAACTATTATTTTACCTGTGTTATAGTACCAGAACAAACTTGACTAAGATCCGACGTTGTAGTATCAGCAAATTGTTCAGCAGCTTTATTAGATTTTAGCATTTTATTTGAACTATCATAATCTATGTGATAAAATTATCTCTGAATTTTAGTAATAATTAAAAATACTTATTTTTTGTAATATTACCACACAAATGTGCAGAAGCATGGCTCTGCCTCGTTAGAAACTGTGTTTAATGGTTAAAAGGCATTGTATTGGTGGTATTATATAAAAGTTTTGTATTACGTACGGAATTGGATTAAACCTAGAGCAAAGGAAAGTTCAAATAAAGATCGTTGTTATGCCTTCCATTAGTTGAATATATAACTTTACAATTAGATTTAAAACTCATGAATAAATAATGCATGAAGTTAATTGCTTAGATTGGCGTTACACCGAGTGGTTTAGCTTCCTCAATCACATGTAGTTCGCCAGTAAAGGTGTTGGACCTTGTGTCGTCCCCTTATCTTGTTTATCTATATTAATGTCCTTTTATTACACGTGTTGGTTATTGTAGCCGTCTTGTTTCCTTTTACGGGTTACTGGTACCGATAACAGACATTCACTAATGGAAAAATATACCTAATCTATACCCTTTTGTGTAAACTGACACCAATAAGTCATACAATATTCAACTTGTACTCCGTTACCAGATAGTTCAGGTGTAGGTAAAGATATTGTCCAAAAATCTTTATAAGCCTGAATTATTGAGCTTAAAAAGAGACAATTAATAATAAACTCCAATCATCATAGACATCTCTGATCTCTGATGACCGAATTTGGGAGCCTGGTTAGGACGCTACGCACTGATAAAAATACTTTGAAATTCTCAGTACTGTTTTTGCTGGGCTCAAATTGAATCTCTGGCACAGCAATCTCTAACAACCAATCCACGGTCAGTCGCTCAGAAGCGATATCGTGAGTCCAGAATTACTTAGATCCATATTTTCGAATGCAATGAAGATTAGTAAGACTACTGCAGTGTTTAGTAATAGTTGAGTTTACCTCATAGGGTAGAATGCCTAAAGGTGTACGAGCAACTGATATGAATGAGGAACTATACCAGTTGGCAACACAACATGGTTATGAGGCACTTGTTATTGTGAGCGCGTCGTACCGGCTCTACAAGGGCAGCTGGTTCATTTCCTGGGTAAATAGAGATTGCTCTACACCGCTTTATGATTTAAACTTATATCAATGTCTACAATTTGAGAGTTTTGTATGACGATTTGTGTTAGATGATATGTTTATTTGGTGACCGCTTGTCTCTTTTATTTTCTACTGATTTGGCCATTGATTTATTGGGTGATGATCCTGACTGGGGACCCGAGGGTCATAGAATCGATTTATTTATTGGATGTATGGATGTATGTTCATCTATAGTACATATCCCTTTTTCAATCTGATTATCATATCAAAAGCTCTGCTAAGTTTGGGATAAGAAGACCCAGTGAGAAATATAGTAAGTTCATAATTTACACAGAAACTTATTTAATTCTAAACTACAAATAGGGCACAGTCTAAGTACATTATATTCAAAAAGATAATTTCAATATTACTTTTAGTACTCCAGTTACCAATATTCATAGTCCGATCACCTTGAGTTCAAACATAATAAATTGATACAGGTACAGTGTAAAGGTATAATTATTATTCTATATCCTATTAATAAATCTTTCTGACTTATTAATTTATAAGGCAAAGGAAACGCATTGTACAGCCTAAACCATAAACCGAAATAAATGTATGTCATTATTTGTAACTAATGCTTATAGGTTCTATCGATTGAAATGAAGGCCGTTCAACTTCCTCGTTAGTTAGTGTCGACTTATATTGAGGAATTTTCGCAAACGACAAGGCCATAAAACTAGAAGATGATTAATAATGACTTCCTTTTAGGAAACGGTTTTATTTAAATTATAAAGTAGTATTTTAAATTTAGAATTTATAATATGTCATGTGACGTAGCAATGTTTATGCCAAATAAAAATTGTTTTCAGGAAGTTTTAAGTGTTGCTTTTAAATGGATTCGAATAGTCTTCATGCATATATTAAACTTGTGTTGGCTGTTGCTATGCTGGTCGTTATAAAAAATGTTATGTGTGCATAAGTAAGCTTGCCTCCCTAGCCAAGTTGCATTCGACAAACGTAAACGTTAATAGAAAACTTGCAAATATACGTGAATAACGTCTCTCAACGCTAAGTTACAAGACACATCAAACAAAATAGGAGCCTATAAAATAAGAGAATAGAAGTGTTAACGTTTCAAGAGGAAATATCAATATAAATTCAATAGGGGGAAAACGAGTAAATATATCGCCTGATGGTAAGCGATTACCGCCGCCCATGGACACCCGCAACACCAGAGGCGTCACAAGTGCGTTGCCAGCATTTTAAAGAGGAGTTGATTGATCTTCACAAATAAATAAATAATGAGACGCAAATGAGACAAGCGCTAATCCCAATTATCTTGTTACTTAATGTACCTGCGAATTATTAATCGAATTGGAAGTAAGACGAGATGAAATCAGAGTTCACGAGCCGCACAAAACCCGAGAAGGTTCCGTATTATTAATGAAGATGTTAGACAATTTCAAGGCTTTTAACAAACGAACAAAGGGAGTACCGATTATAGGTCCCCATTGTCGAAAGTTCCAGATTATTTTCACTTTGTTTGTAGATAATAGTCGAAATGAAAGTACTTTTTTTATTAAAATCAGACCCTTATTACTGAAGCAATTTGATCTCTCGTGAAATACGGATTGGGAATCGTGCGCCATATTGCCCGTTATTAACTTAGATTTGGAGAAAATTTTGTGTTCATATTAATTTTTTCTTCTTTATATTTTCGTTTCAATTCAATTGAAAATAAATGTTTTTAAGCGTACATTTTGATTTCCTGCCAATTGACTTATAGGTAACTGTTTAAATTCTTTAGATAATTGTGTTCAGAAGTGGATTAACTTGATCACACCATCAATATGATGTTATTATGTAGTTAAAAATGCAGGCAAATGCAACATTTAAACTCAAACTCAAACTCACGCAACAAATTGTATAAAATATATATAAAAGTATATAAAATACATCGGTTTTAAATTTAAATGTAGGAGCGGTGTTGACTCAATATATGTTAAAGAGCAGAGAAAAGGCGGGATTATTCCGACACTAGGAAGTGAATATAAATTACGTATAAGTGAAGGATTGTCGCTCAACGCAGCAGAGATGCAATTTATTTATTTTAAACAGACTTATATTTTATACACATTTTTATACAACCGCCTTTCGAATAATTTTTAGAATTTATTTTTATATTTTTGAGTTCAATGTTCTTATCCTTTATTGTATTTGAGAGAGACATAGATTAAATATTTTACAGACCGTCCAAATTAAAATAGAATAAACTTAAATTTGTTTTTTATTGTTTGAGACAGCTCGTCATTATTTAGATTAGAATATTTAATATACATTTTCGTTTTTTAGAGTAGACAATACTACATCTTTAAAGTTTTCATTCATTCACATTTATTATGCACTCTTGATAGAAAAATAACTTTCGTATATTCTGACTGGCCTGCGGTTCGTGATATTGATTGCCAAGGCAAGGTCGTGGATTCGAGTTCCAACCAGGATTAATAATCGTTTAAAAAGTACAATCATTTGTTCTAAGTCTGGTTGTAACTTTTCTATGGTATTGATGTTTTTAGAAATAAATAAGTATGTATTTGAGTATTTCGACTACATTAGTGTTAGCTCTGCATAGTTTACTATTATGACCTCGTATTGTAGGTAACTATAAAATATATAAATATTTATCTTTTGCCAAATATGTTAATAACACATAAACGTTTTTAGGCTTACTGTGAGTTCGTGTATCGTACTTTTTATAGAAACAATTAATTTTATTATTTTTAAATACCATGTAACCATTATACAATTAAACGGACGCTCTGTTCCGCGTCATAATGCTTAGATATATAATTGATTAGCTACAGTAGTTATTACTATCAGGAAATTGTTTATTTCTATGTTCATCTTGTTTATTTACCAAATGCGAGTATCTTATTTATCTATGGATTAATATTAGATAATTATTGGTTGACATTTGTTTTTATAATATCACTTAATTGTTTGTTTTGTCTTATGTATTTTTTTTCAAGTTTAATGTGTTTTATTTAATATAATTTTTGAACTGCCTAAATTTGCTTTTTTAAGCCTAATAAAGTAGTAGCATACTAAATAAAATATTGAAAAAATTTAAATGCAAATAAATTAGAAATGTAAAAAAAGATAAAAAGAAATGTAGTATGTAAGAGTGAGAAAGTCATAATATCTAATATATTTGAAGACCCAAACATATATTTTATCAGCAGGTCACGATGGCCGGTCACAAACCCTTTTGAAGATATGTCCATTTTGACCCAGTTTTCGCCATAATCGTCTATTCATATGTGCATGGAGTGAATTTTAAATAGGTCTGACCTGTAAATTGCTAACGTGTCTTAAAAGTATATGTTTATGAGCTTTGTGTCATAGATTAGCCAAGTGATTAGATACGACATTGTTACTTCTATCGTTTCCTAAGTTTAATTCTAAAAAAAATACTACATTTATGATGGTGAAAATTTTTATTCACTTACCTTGCCTTAAAAAAGATATTTTATATAATATCTATAATTATACATTAGGTTTAACATCTGAATGACAAAAAATGGTTTCATAGGTACGTATTATAAGAAACGGTCACTTTTAGTTCGATTTGAAATTACCCATCAAGAAAATTAAAGACAAGAGAATCAAAATATATTAATAACCAACTATTTTCTTTCTCAACTGACATTTCTGCTGTTTAATCTATGACCAACATTAGTGTCGTGTACACATGCACGAGTATACAAATAGGTCTGTATCCATATATGTTTGTGTATACTAATTTGGCATCGCCAAATACAGACAGGGATTATTATTGTCTTGTTTTACAATGGTTACTGACTTGATGTATGATCAATAAATTATTTAGTGCTAACAATTTTCGTCTGGTAACACAATTGAGTACTGATTTCTAAAACCACAAACGTCGTGTTTCTTTTTTCAAATGCGATTGGTAGCCATATATACGACCGTTATCTTAAAAACTAATAAATCAACTTATAAGCGATTAGTTTGAAATAAATTATCAATAAGAGGAAATATATTTTTTATATGCTCAGAGCAGAGCATTCTTAAGACATTTAATTGATTTCATCAAGAAGTGATATTTCTATTTGCAGCACCTTACGCTATCCTACGCTATAAGTCCTGTATTCCATTCAACCCTTGCTTTATTCCAAGTCGTCTGAATTTTTTTTCCAACAGAGGTCTAACTTCAAGTTATACATAACCTTAACAAAAACCCTTATTATCCAAACCCGTTATCCTGACTTTTATAAAGGAAAAATGAAGTTTGAAATAAAATCTATTCATTACTGGCTGTCTGATAGTCAGGATATTTTTTATTCTAGTTTTGTACCAAACGAAGGTAGCCTCAGGCGTTTTTTTGTCCAAATATAATGCAATATTTTACACTCGTATTGTTCCACATAAAGTACAACCGAAGCCTTCAAAGGTTATACAAAACACGTACATGATCGTGATCGCGTTCGGTGTAACAATAAGAGGATTTGGCGTTCTGTCTAAACAATCGTTATAACGTTCACTTTGATACGTACCGACGTTTGTGTTATAAGTATTAATGAATATATTCAATACTTATTTATTAATGCCGTTCTCTAATGGGTAAAGTTTTCGAAAATTTTACTGGAAAATCAATCTTAATTCATTTTTTTCCTTTGATTGATTTTCTTGTAAGGCATGGAGGACAAACGTAAGGAGGAGTCACCTAATGGTAAGGAATTGCCCTTACACTCTGTCAAATGTAGGGGGTTAATGAAAAGCAAGTTAAGAATTGCTTATCGAAGAGCAACTATGTTACAACAAAGTATTATTTTTGCACACCGACACCAATGAAATTTTCACGCCCCAAAAACAAATGATTTCAAACATACGGAACCCATAAAGATATATTTGACCACCAACAGCGGTTTTAAAAGCTGTTCTTGGTAACCATACACAACCAAGCGCAACTTGTAGGCCAAGGTTGTACAGAATACATCACGTACGATTTTTTTTATGTATTAACAATAAATTCACGGTTTTTAAGTGGGGCAAGCGAACACGCGAACCGATAACTGATTATGGAAGTTCCTTGTTTCTAAATGTACCTACGGCATCTGAGGTTTTATGCATGCTGCTTAAAGTATTTCCATTTAAAAAATGTATCTACTTATTTTTTTAAGAAATTCGATTTTTAAACTCATACATTTAAATGTCGAATTCCTTAATAAATATTTTTTCATGGTGGTTTTCGTAGGATATGACAGCATTATCAGAATAACCGTTCATAAAAATATCAAAAGAAAATATAGGTTTTTTTTTTAAGTTGTTATCAATTATAATCTGCATCTACATCTTCTTTTAATTGTTAACATTGTGTCTAAAATTATATTTAACTTTTATTTTTAAATGAAAAATAAATACATCTAGAGTTTTTCAGAAGTCGGTTTACAAAAGTGGTTTTAAGATTTATCATTAAATTTTAACTCCTTTTAACTCCTTTGAGATAAGTACTAGTTTAGCTTAGCATCATAAATGGCGTGTACATACTTGTATGCTTATTTGCATTTTATCAATGTATAATTAATTAACAAAAAAAGGATCATTTTTTGTATACTCGCCCACATCGCTGCCTTCAAGGCCCACCTTTTAGATATGGATTAAAATTCTACGCGAATTTACATGTAAATGTTCGGCAAGTTATTTATAGATAATTTCGAATAACTGATACATCTATTCGTTAACATACAGCAACTGAATTTAAATTTGTAATTTTATTAAAAGGTTTTTTAACCCATTTCCGATATTTCATTACATCTAAAATACTTCAGCCTACAAATAATAAATGTAACTTTGTTAACTGAGAAGAGATAGAAAATAAAGTCTTACAACTGATTTATCCTTGCTTTGCGAAATTAAGTGTCAGCAAAGAAAATTGGGTTCCATTCGCACATACGAGGATTCAGCAAGAATAACATACGACTTGCGTAATTCAACTGTTTCAAATTTTGTTCAAATGTCACCACGGAGAATTTATTCTCGTCAAAGAAAATTTAAAAGTTCACGTTTAAAATAAGAACATAAGTATTTTTGTTTGTACTATAAACACAAAAAAGTTTTAAAATTAGAACCATTAGTGAACGATGAATGAATAAGGTTTTTTTTAAATGAAGTCTTTACTGTACTGTACACCGTGACTGTAGTATTGCATATATAACAAAACAAAATTACCTTGATATAATTTCTTACATTTTGAAATGTCATAAAGCGACGTGGCATTTCATACTGTTATAACCTTTGTGTTAACCTTGAGTAAAAGTCAGACTTCAGCGAACAATGAAGAACGCAGATTGATATAGCACAATAATGTAATGTTAAGATTAGTTGCGAAACTTGATGGATAGCTTGTACAGAACATTTGAGAGTATTATATATTTCGCGTCATTATTCTCTATGGTTGAGCAACAGAAGTTTGATTTGGTCATTGTATTCTGATGGTTACGGTATGATTATGTTTGATTATGTTACTTATATTCGTAGAATATAATATAAATACGACTAATGGTTCTCTATACATTTTCATAAATAAATTTTGCATTCTTAAATTTCGGCTCGCATATTAAAAACCCGTCATAAGTCAGCCAAAGTCGTTTGAAACTTCTTAAAATTATTTGTAGGACATGACTCAATCTGCTATTTCAAGAGCACCTTCCCCATAAACATAGACATCAAAAGATCTAGAATAACCTTTTTAAAAATAGAATCAGCATCAAAAAAAGTGCAACCACTGAATGAGTCTAAGTCACGTAATGACTGCCTATAAATTTATAATAGCACCTACAATATAGTAACGGTGGGTTCAGTAAGGTATATTTTTGTATGCGTTTTATATTAATTTCTCTTGTATTCATCTATGAATACTCGTCTGTTTCGAATATCGCCTGGCGTTCGAATTTCGACCTTTTTGCTTTGAATCTGCTTTCTGCACTTCTACATATGTATTGAATATTTCAAATACGAAATCCTGCCGTGCGTTATATTTGTTTAAACAATACATACAGTAGAAAATTAAATCTCCAACTTTTTTGTCGGTTAATAAGATACAAAGTATAACTATAATAGCTAGCTTTATTGTCGTATAGCCTAAGTTACTCCTTATATCATTAGCTACCTATCAGTGAAAGTCTCGTCAAAATCGGTCCCGCGGTTCCAGAGATTAGCCGGAACAAACAAACAGACAGACAGACAAAAAAAAAATTGGTATATGTAACGTGTATACATACATTATGCATTTAGTAAAAAGCGGTTACTTTAATATTACAAACAGACACTCCAATTTTATTTATTTGTATAGATGTGGTTATTATATTTTTGGAGTGATTATTTTTGTATTAGATAGAGTAGCTATTGAAGAGAAGGCTAAATAAAACATCACGCTATCACCCTTACTACAATGGTGATTAAACAGTAGTAATTAAAAAACACGTTAGATAGAAAAAATAACAAAACCACAGATTAAATTAATGTAGAAACTACACTAGTAGAACATGTACATAAATACATTAAAATTTAATTTAATTAAATAAATGCAAGTAAAATAATGATTAGAACTCCTTGACACGTCAACTTGGCAATTATATTATAATTTAATTGATAGTTTTATCCTTTTATCAATCCAAACAATATTCAATTATTTAAATTAAAACAGTTTCTTTACTTAATTTGCATATTAAGCGATTTGTACAACAGTACCAGCTAATGTTTTGAACTTATAAGGAGATGTTCACAAAGTAATCAAATTTTATACCTATTTATATTGCCATAAAATCTAATATCCTTTAATGATATAAATAACCATAGAATTAAATACCATTAGACATTTTCTTTTACGCTATGTAAACAATTATTTTCTTGACAATAAAAAAACCTATGTACTCGTATGATTATCTGAGAACGTGATTAAACTGGTACGGTTAGAATAATAAGCTATTATAATAGTTGTTGTGTTATGTAAATTATTAATATAATAGTATTTATGCGTAAATGGTTATATATTTATGTTGAGCGGGTTTAGATTTATAGTAAACAAAGATCATCGTGGTGTAATTTATCTATGATATGTATATATTTAGTAATATATAATGTGTTTATCAGTAGTCTAGTTACCATAGCATAGACTCTTCTTATTTTTGTTGGAATTAGGCCGTGTTCAAGATGTCTCAAGTCATTATTCTCATTGCTTTTAATTTAAAACTTTAGAAAAAATAATACAATTGTCTATTTATCCACATATTGAAATGTTTAATTATGCAGATACCTATTCTGTTAAACTTAATTAAATTACGAATTTATTTTCACTTTTCATAACGTGTCAGAATGTTACAAAATTCAGCAAAATCTAAGTAAATTTTTATTTATTTTATTCTGTGTAGTTTAAAAAACTTAAATTAAAACATTAAATACTTAGTCAAGTAAACATGAATGCTTTATTACTGCTTACAACTACATAATATTAAAATTCAAATCATGTACCAACAATTTAAATTTATTGACTTTTTTGCTGATGGTACCAGTCATATCATCGACATAATAGAACCGGTTTAAATGATTATAACTATGATAGATATAAATTTTATACTATTAAATATGGTCAGGTCAAGAGCGACCTTGTCTGTTTATGTGTACGATTTAACTACGAAACTCGCCTACATGTATTTTGTAGTATATTAATCTTTAATGCGGCACTGTAATTATTTTTGTACTATTGTTTGGATATTTGAATGTTTTATTATATTGTTATTTTTAACTTAATATTTTTATACAGTTGTTTTTGTGCACTTAAACCTAATTGCTGAACAAAAAAAGTCCATTGTTTTATACAAATTTTTACTGAATTCACATTCTGTAACTATTGTTTTTTTTAGAACGTTTATTCAAAGACGCATCTCAATAGACACCCATGGCGTGGGTTACCATGCTGATTTGTTGCATTGTCTGCATTCACAATAAGTATAGAAACCACCTCTCTTGGATTCTTCACTTGCTTTTCATCAAGCAGAATAGAGTCACTATGGAGACTCATACAATAAAAATATAAGTTTCACAAAATGCGTTATTCAAAAATATTTCAAAAGTATTACGCGCTGAAGCGTTTACATTTAAAATGCAAAGCAATTTAGAAACAAAAGGAATACTTAAATATTAATCCCGTATATCTATTTAGGTAGTGAATATATTTTCAAGAGTCCAAAATGAATATTTTATGTAAGATGACTCAGTCACAAGTATTCTATTTATGTTATCCATTGAACTATCCAGAGATTATTCACAGAAACTTTCTTCTAATCATTGTAGTACTTATATCTTAAGATAACACCCAGACCCAAGTAAAGATATCATTTTACTATCATTGAACTACAAACGACGAACAAGATCCATACAAATTACCTATTTATACGAAAAAATTAACAGTTCACTTAAGAAATCTCGCTTACTTTGTAAAGCACCACGGCCAGTAAGTGGTTGATAACCGATAATTGTCATATTTAAGATTCAATTCCTGTTTTAAACCAGTTTTTAATTTGACCTCGTCTAAACCATTACTAAGTTTATAGTTCTATGGTTATATGGAGAAAATAAAGATTGTGTTAAAAGGTTCCATGTTTCATTGAGGTGAGTGTAACATTCTTGACTTTATCAAACTTTCTATGTAATTGATTTCTTATTTATCTAAAAGGACTTTGAGTAAGACCTCTTAGTTAAATTATTTCGACTACTTTAATAGTGAAATAATTAAAATGTAAATGCTATGCAAGTTTTTCAATTATTTGATTTGCGGGTTCGATTCCTACCTTCCCTCTGTCGTTTGAACAGAACCCACATTCAAACTGGACTATTGATAAATATAATTAATATGAAGCAATTACAATTATAAAAACAAACCTGGACACAAATTTAATGGTGGACTGAAAACGTAAAAGTAAAAAAGAAAGGAGCAAAATATCACGGTTTCTATTTTTTAAATTGCCCCTTATTTAAAAAAAAAACAGAAAGCAGAAAGTCTATCTACTATAACCTTACACCTGTGATTACTCCAAATACTTACAAATCAATGCTTAAACACCGTCATGGCGGATGCAAAATATCATTACACATACAAATTTATGATTTCGGAAGATAAATTGGATCTTAGTACGGATCGTGATTTCCTGAATATAATGTATTCCATAGAGGCAAATGGTTGTTGGCTACAAACACCGACTTAGATTATTAACGGAGATACGACACTTCGATTCTAGTTCGGTATTCTGCCTTCAGCTTTGTTTAAATTAGCTGTCGTATTTCCTTTGAATGGTATAACAGACACACAGTTTACAAATACTAAATAGCTAAGTTTAGATTCCAAATCTCAGTAAATGCTAGATGTAATTTCATGAAATGCGTACAAATTTATTGACACTGCTATAACTTCAAGCTTCAACCTCATATACGTATAATAATAATATGTGCTATGTCATTATCATTTAAATTTAAATGACAAAGTATAAGACAAGCTTACGTATAGTGGGAACTAATTTGTATTAAAAATCTTTGAAGACATTACAACTTCTATAAATTATTGCACGAAATAGCTATCACCAATCTCTCAAGAGAACAAAAGTTATACTAAAACACAAGAGGTCATTCCATTTAGTAGCCTACAGGGAAGACCTATATTCAGCAGTCCACGTTTACAATACGTCCGCACGTTACCACAGCAACACCGTTATAACCCAAAAATACATAAAGTTAATGACTCCCTGCAATCATTTCTCATCAAGCCACAAAAAAAAGCATTTAACTCTGCTCACGTTACTCACGGCGCTATACAACACATAGGCATAATACATGCGTAATTACGACCATCTGTATGTCATCTGTATGCCATTAGTCTACCGGTCACGTACTAACACGGCGACGCTCGCAGAATGTTAACTGAACGCTTTTTATGCTCAGCCTGACAATGTTTATTGAATCTTGCATTGACTTGTATTGATCAAAACTTTTAAAATGACCTTATTGCCAAGCGTGTGGGCTTTAAAATTAAAATAATGAACAACATTTGAAATGTTTGCTATTTAGGCAAAAACCTTATACGTTATAATATTATACATGTCTACTATTTTCACATTCTTTGGTGATAACAAAAATGAGTTGTTTGCGATTCAATTTAAATTATTTACTTTATGATTTTGAACTTTATTTCAATGTGACTATTAATATTATAATCGTGTACGGCTATGCGTCGCAGAATCGTCCTGTTAAGGTCAAATATGATTTTATAAACCCAATCACGGGTTGACAGTTGCAGAACAATGCATGCATATGTATGCATGACTGAAATCTTCCGTCAGACAATTCATCATAAATGTGATGAGGTGGCAGGAGGGCGAGGTGACCTTGGTGTGTGTTATGTACAAATATATTGATATTGGGTGTGCAATTGAAAATAAATGATATGATCACTTTAAGTAAACATATTAAGAATGTTTACGAAACAATTTTTGATTATTATTTTTTTTTTTAAAAAGACAACTCCCACATTAGGAATAAACATCCTGTGTCGTGGGGGACTTTACAAACATACATGAAACGGACACAAAGAACATCCAGACTCGGGACAACAATTCGTGGATCACACAAAGTGTTGTAGGTACCGCGTGGGATTTGAACCCACGACACTTGGCGCAGTAGCAAGCGGCATGGCGACCGCTTACACCACTCGGCCAACCGTGCAGTCAAATTATAATAAAGCGACGGAAATATCAAAACTGTATCTATATTAGAATGTTTTATTTTTATATTTTTTTAAACTCGTATGATAATTATTCCGATTGGCAATATTAAACTTTCATGTTAAAGGTGTTGACGAGAAGTCTAAACACTAAAGAAATGTCAATAGCAGAGACTATTAGCTATTGAGAACCATTGTTAATTGACTAAAATGCAACTGTACAATTTACAGGCAAATAACAAAATAGTAGAAATGTATTCATACCTGTATACCCTCAGAAAGCTTAATAGTCTTATTACCATACGCTACATGTGACAACTATAAGAAATTTTCCATGCCATAAAGTTGTAAGTATTTCTTGGAAGAGTTCTTTGAGAAGTAACTTAACAGTGCGACGGCAACTTAGTGTCTGTAACTTGGAATTTGTTCCAGCGAGAATTTTACTTAAATAATGCGCTAGATTGTTGGTGCAGCTATTTAATATTTCAACATTTACCTTATATAAATTTACTTTTATTAAAACATTACTGAGATTAATAAGTAATAAGCTATACTTCTCAAGGTGCCTACCTTGATTTTCCAGAATCCATACTTACTAATATTATAAATTCCAATAAATTATGCCGGCCTCTTTTAACTGTAAAGTCCGACATGTAAAAATTTACTTAGAAAATAAATATCATAATATAATTAATTACATATTATAATTATTAATTTATTATTTTCTTAATTATTCTATTATTTATTAAGTAACTTTGTCTGTTGCGCTATCACTGCAAAATGGCAGTACTGATTCAATAAAATTTATTGTGGAGATACTTTGATCCTTGAAGACTCCAGCCAGCCACTCTTAACCGTGATAACCAACATACACGCGGGCGAATCCGCTTGTAAATACTAGCATATATAAAAATTAACTAAAACACAAGTACATTATTTCATTGTAGGCGTATTTAAATATGTTTGTTCTTTTAGTATTTAATCTAATAGTTAATTTAAATCAAGAAACAATCATGGCTGCTACAAAATAAATAGTGCCTTAAAAACTTATATCAACTGTTACAGACTCCCAAAAAACAAAATAAACTCGCATTGCCAAGGAAATCACGACAAAAGCTCAAGTATTAGAAAGGCACGCTTAAGAGTCCGCATAAACTTCACGCTATAAAAACGCACTTCGTCCGCGATAAGATTGAGATACGCGTGACAAATGACTCTGATGTGAAATGTCACGCCACTACCACAGACCGACAATAAGATGAGATAGCTTCGACGATACTGTGAGATAGTTATTAAAGGGATAGATTGAACAATAGAACATACATAAAACATGAATATAGAAACTAACACGATCATACAACTGGGCAGCTGTCAACTGACATTTAACAAAATTCAAAAATTCAAAAACAAACAAAAAATGCTCTAGCCTTATTTTTTTTTTAAATGACAAGGCATTTGGCTTTGACATGATTGATTTGCTGACTGAGTTAGAAGCCTCAAAAGAAGCATCAAAAATGTGACGAACTTTATTGATAATAAATATATTTTAGTTATCATTCTTTAATATATTTATTTCCATTTAATTCTGCTCCAAACTAGACTTTAGATAATATACAAAACCTACCAACAGGAAACAAATTAGTGATTTCGGTATTGCATCAATTAAAATACTTAAAAATGTTGTGGAATATTAAAGATAGTCTAAATATTTTTGTTGATTAAGAAAAATAACTTAATGCTAGGTCTCCTAGCAACTGCAAATATGAACTAATTCGTACAAAAAACCGTTCAGACATACAGTCAGCGCTCAGTTATTCCACAGTACCAGACTTTATGTAATTATAAAATATAAATAAAATTAAAAATCAGCAATTAAAGTATTAAAAATTAGTTTTAGATAACATTCTACGAAGTTAATGGCTAATTTTGAAATACTTTGAAAGATCTGTTGCAAGATTATTGTAGCTAACCAGATATTAATATTATCCTAGATAATAAGTCGGCATTAGTTACGGTCTTTGCGAGATATCATTGTCTAAAGAATCGTAAAGGTGTTTTCTATGAATTCTTGTATTCAAGGAGAACGGTTCATTTCTATGATGTCCTTGAGTCAATGCGACTTGTTGGAATCAATTTGTTGTTACCTTAATAAAGTTGATACCTTTGGACGAAGGTATTCTTTATTCACTGAAGTGGACTCTTGTGACAGGATATTATTTCGAGACTAAGATCAAGTCTAGTTGATTAAATATAGCCTTCTTAATAACAGTAAAATATTTAACTTCATATTTACTAAGGCACTTAAACCTTCTATATTGGTCACTATTAAAACCCTTTACAAGTAAAAGGAAGTTTAAAATTAATTGAAATAGAACAAACCATATTTCCATCATTTTTAATAATCTTGAATATTACGAAACGTGCCAACCTAAACACACTGAACATTGGCAATCTCTATAAAGTACTGCTCATTTTAAACAGTACAGGAATAGTTCTATTCAAAACACATGCAAAAAGAAATAATTCTCTCTGCACTCTACGTTGCAATGTACTATTCCTTACAAATAAGCAACCATATTGGATTCAGCTATGACATGTGTTTCAAAGGGTGCATTTCAAATTTGTCTAATTAAAACCACATTCGAGATCCACATGTAAATACTTTGTTTCTCCTAGTCTCTTAGTAAAGAAATATATCTGAAATCTGCGACAAATATTAGCACAAACATTTACGATGTTACATTTTACAAAAGTACTTTCAGATCAGAATTTTGAACATATCGAAATCCACGGTCAAATTGATGAACAAACATTGACGAAATAAAACCGTCCACGAAAGAATTGGAACAAACAAATACTTAATGCTAAAACTGCATTCGAAATTAACTGCGTTAATTACTGCATCAAGGTAACATATATATAAACTGTAGTAAAAAAAATACAATTCATACACACGCTACGAGATTGAATCTCCTAATAATGGGCGAGTAATGTTGGCCAGAAAAAATAACGCCAGTACATGATATGATCGCAAACATGCGAAAGAATATATTAGCAGTTTAACAGTTTTAATTATGCAAGAAATTTTTAATTGTACCTTGAACTTATTCAGACTTTGCACGCATCGGGGGCACGAAATTGTTTTGATTTATTAAGGATTGTAACTTAAGAAATTTCAAATTGTATATTAATTTTATATGTACCTAACATAACATGAAGCCTGTGAGACACACACACCTAAAAGTTTTCAGTTTTAATCAATATTGAAAATTGTTACAATATTTCTCAAAGTTCTACAAGGTATTGTAGGCTACATTTGAAATTTTAAAGTTCTAGTAAAGTTTAACAATTAAAGGTAAAAGCAATTAAGTTAAAGTTAATTTTAAATTTGCCTCCTTAAAGCTTTGATGTGTACCAAAAGGATTTGAAGTTTCATTAAAACGTTCAAAATTTTCACAAGACTTTTGATATACTTTAAAATATAGGCGAGATGGAAGTCACGAGATTTTAAGAAGTTATAATCATACTTAAGTCAAGACTAATTGAACTCTTAATTAAGTTAACTGTAACTCAGTGAAATGTCCCAATTTCAAAGACCCACGCAAAAGTTATCAGGGGTTTCAATGAAAATTTATTAGTTCAACTATTTGTCAAAATTGTCCCAAAGGGTCCTGGGTCCGTTGGAATTTTGGCAAATTTCAACTTGAATGGCCAATTTGTTTTCGAGACCTTAGAAACTGCCATTTAAATAAGTATCAGATTTTAGATTAATAGAAAATCTATTTTACTTTTATTTTAAAGTATACAAGCGTAACCTTTTTACTTTTATCCTTTATGTTACCCTGGAAACCTACTGACTTCAATACACACTAGCTGACCCACATAACCTCGTTTACGTCTCCAATTACCCGTAGCGTAATAATTATCCCCTGATTTTGAAACATTCTTCATTAAAGCTCCGCCCCTATTGGTCTATGTGTGATGATATATAGCCTCCTGAAAGAATTTTTCAAATCGGACCAGTAGTTCTTGAGATTAACGCGTTCAAGCCAACAAACTTTTCAGCTTTATAGATTAGTATGGCTGATTTAGTAGATAATATTTATGTTTAAACTTTTTGTGCAGAGCATAGTTTCTCAAACTTCATGCAAGGGTCGTTAGCCATAAAAATCAGAGAACCAAGATAAAACATGTGGATGTACACAAAGTTATCCGTGTTAAAACAACGTGAGCTCGTCGCTGGGATATTGTGAAATATGAACGGGGATCACCGTGTCATTCCCCCGACTGTTCAACGAATTTATCACGTTTCTGTCCGTCCATACGTATGAAGCTGTGCTCTAGATATTGAACATTTCACCAAGCAAATTGCACGCTCCCAAAAATATTTTCTTCGCTTTATGTTGCTTCTAATTTTTACTTTTGTACTTGTGTAGGCTAATAACTTAAATTGGATATTTATTATCAGATCAGAAAGTTCGTCATAATTTAGACTCAAAACATCAGTGAAATATTAAATACTTGTAATACCTGATGACTTACTCAATAAACAAAAAAATATTAATGCCTTTATGTCACCATACCTACATGTATTTATCAAGAACGTCAATAAACTCAAATTAACTTAAAAACAGGTTCAGTATACAAAAAGTAACAATGGATGAAAACGAATAAATTCTCATATTTTTAATTATTCCTGTTTCATTCGCTCACTTGATCATTTCTTTTTACGTTAATTCAAGTGTTTTATGTTTTATTACCCTGTTAAGAATTTTTGAGTTTGAACCATTGAATTATAATTCTTAGACTTCGTGTAATTTATAACAGTTATTTAGGTATCTTTATTAGAATAACTTGAATGCTCAAGTTTATTTATTAAATAATACTTTGGTTAACAAAGGTCTTCAGCGTCAAATCTTTCAAATAGTTATTCAAAATATTAATGTCTGTTTTCATTAGGGTAAATACTTCAAAATTCTGAAATCTAATACGAAATTGTGGTGCAGCAATAAACCGTATCTGTTGTTTATGTGCGCCGTCACGAAGATAACACCCATCTTTACATTCAGACTTTAAGTTAGTGTCATTGTTTCGTAACTTACAAATATAAACGATGTTTCGGAACAACGCGTCTCTTCAACATTCATGAATAACATTAAGCCCCTTCGTACCGTTTTGAATATCGCGAAGCTCTTTTCAAACCAACTTTACAGAGTCGTGTTATACTGATAGCCTTTTAGGGAGGCTATTTTTCGTACAAGTTTACGACCATTACAATATTCACAACTAAACAATGGGCGCAGGAGGATTCCCCACGGGCTAGATGTTAAAAGAACAATTCAACGTTCGGAGGCAATAAGCCTCTGTTCGAAAACGTCCCAAAAGGTTTGCTCTTAAAACACGGTCCGTCTACGATTGTTGCCGACATGCAAAGCGTCGCATTTAAAAGAGGAAAGAATAAAATACGTACGGTTGAAAGCAAACAGGAAAGTTAGCCGGGAGCGGCGTACCCCGCAACTTGTACGAAACAAGTTTTCTATGGGCTTTATTTAAGTTTTGCCTGCTGTAGACACTATATTAAACGTATCAGAGTTGAGTTTTAAAAGTCCCGCCGATACGGCCGAGTTGGTGGGCCGCGAAACAGCCACAACTTGGAACACTTGGCAAGGAGCGCCTATAGGAAAAATAAAAGGCAGGCAACAGTTTGCTGTCAAGTTGTACTGGCTTCTACAACTGTGGAGAATTATTGTGTTAGAAAAAGTACTTCCTTTTAACGTTGACTTATTCGAAATGCAAGGTGAACTTTAAGATGTCTTCTCCGAACTTTATTTGTAGTTCTTAAAGGTTAATAATAAGATTCAAAAAGAAAAAAAGCCAAGTTTCTAATGGAAATATGTATATAAAAAGCTAATTCAGATAATAGTTGTATGCTGCACAGGTAGCTGTTATGTATTATTCTGATGCTGCAGTCTGTATGTCCGTGCCATTAAAGTAGACTCGGGCAAACAGAATTTTATAACGAGAATTAAAAATGCAATGCACAGGCGTCTCTTCCTCTTTGTTTTTATCTTACATTGAAATTTATTTGAACTGTTTTTTTATATTATATTTCCATTTTAGCAATGGGTATGTTATTCTAGAATCGAACATTTCAATTTTTTTAATATTTTATAAGAATGGGCTTCAAAGACAAATATGATAAAGTATAATAGTAAAAATTGTTATATGTATTAGAGCCGACCCCAAAGGAGATTGGTGTCAAGAAATTATCTATTTGTTTTTCGCCGAATGAGTTAATGAATTTTTGAAGGTCACACTCAAAAAGTTTTGAAGTCAGTTGTCAAGCCGGTAGTCACTATCATGCAATCTGCTTGGTTATTCTCAATACCATAAAAAGGTTATTCCAATCTAAGCAAAATCTAGAGCAGTACACCACAAAACCCGCTCCAACATAAACACATTCATCTGAATTAAGAGCACGGTCCACAACAACGAATGGAAACAATTTTCTATTTCGAAATGTCTTACTTGGCCCACTATAATTTAATATTACACGAACGGGCCGCTTTGGCGGAGACTGCGAGCTTTAGCGGGATTGCGCGAGTGAATAATTTGACTATGGAGGGCTTGGTACCAGCGGACGCTTCGCCTGCAATTTATTTGCAACTAACGAATTGGGGCGAATGATGTATTGCCGGAATTTAATTCGGGAGTTATTTTCCTAGACTAGATAGTAAGGTGCTCTCGTCAAAGCTGGATCGCGCTAATTAAATTTTTGTGTTTGGCAAATAACTATTTCATTGAATTAATTATGCATTTATCTGGAAATTAGTTAAAACAATGCACTTTAACTTCATCATCATCTTCTTAGTTCTCAAATATGATGATAAAATTAACAATTTCGTATAAATGACACACATTACAAATACAAAATCCGCAAAAAACTGACTATTAAATTTATCAGTTACTTTATAAAACATTGCACGTATTAGGTTGTTACTATTAGATATTGAGATGGGTAACACGAGTCTATTATTATTGTGGTATTTCTGAGATTGAATGCTATCTTTCAGCCAATTACGTCGGTGTTTCGTTACAAACTCGATGTTTGTGATCTCTGTTACTGAACTGTTGCGGTTGAGCCTTCGTATAAAGCACGTATTATCTTTTTCTACAGATTATATTTCAATAAAGTTATTGTTATCTAGAACTCCTTTAGTTTTTATCGAGTCGTTCAATTTGATTCTTTCTTTGTCTAGTATCTCTTTTATCCGCGTTGTTGTATAATATGCCTGTTTTTAGATGATCATATCTTTATTTATTCTATATTTATTATGTTCTAATATATTTACTTTTTCAGATTTCTTATGAAATAGAGGTCTCAAATACTATATAATATCTACATAAAATATCGATGGAAACATCGATTCTATAAACCTGATTAATCTCCAAATAAATGTAAATAATAGTAACAGCTTTCGGATGCGGACGAAATGTCAATTTTCATATCCATGTTTAAGAAAATATGAATATAAGAGCAAGTCATGTTTTATCTAAAGTTTCCTATTCGACAAATACAAAATTTTATGCATAACCAAGTTATAAACAAAGTGTTGATTTCGTAGCATTTCTCGCTGACTAATCTATTCATAGTTAGTTAGCATTAATCATGACAAGTTTAGTATAAAGTCACGAAGTTCAACCCTCTCGAAACTTTCAGACGCCAGTCAGAAAAACAACCACGTTTGAATTTAATAAGGCGTACCGTACTTACTGTCTACAAAATGTTGGCTGCAAAATATTTGAACCAACATTTTAATGCAGAATTTGCTAAAAGTTACCAGAGTAATAAACAAATAATTTCATCAAGTTATTGGCACAATCTGAGTCACTAATACAGAATCATTGAGTCCTGGTGTAGGTACTTGTAAAGAGAAGAGATACTTTGTAATGATTCAATAGCTTCAATAACATTCTCCGTTTCCTCGAAAGGATTTCATTTAAAATACGTTAAAGCAGTTCGGGAGACACCCTTGTTTGACTAAATAGATTTAGATAGATCGTTATAAGTAAGGGTTGAAGGAGAAACACCCTCCTTTAGCATCATTGGAATGAAACGAAATATTTTTAATTTAGTCGAAATTAATGTTTCAGATTCGAGAATACAAATTTTGGGATACTTCGTTTTATGAAATTTTATAGGGTTCTTAAAATTGCTGATAATTTTATAAAATGTACTTAATAATAAATATTTTTTAAGATTAAGACTAATTTATTTAAATACCTATTGTTATCAAGACAAGAATAGGTTTACTATAAAAATAAATCGTTATTGGCCAGACTACAGCAGTCTACAAAGTTTCCTTCAGACGTTGTCCAAACATATATATCTACTGTTTTGTCGTATGCGCAGTCACATTTAGGATAAATATATTCCCCAGCACTGGTCCCCTAAATGTAGTCTAGGAGTACTACAGCACTTGACAGCCGTCTGGCCCTCTCCAAGTTACTTTGTAAAATGAGATCGGCCTAAAGGCGACGTCAAAAGGCTGTTGTGTGTCTTGACACTCCTTTTATTATGATGCTTTGAGCTGTAATAAGATATTAATGTCGTACCAGCTCTTTAGAAATCATTTTTTTCTTTCATTTGTGTTCTTAAGCATTCTTTCGCATTTGTTAAATTGCGTTGCTTTATATTTTTGCTTGTTTTTCATTTTCAGTTTCTTGAACTTTTTCGAGATTATTACAATTATTCTTCTTTACATATTAATGGTCCTACCTTTTTACTGTTTTAGATTTATTTTAAAATCAACTTATTAACTTTAAACATAAGTTATCTAGTAGCCATAACACAAGTTCTGCTTAGTTTGGGACTAAATGGCGTTGGTTGTCAGATGTCCGATATATTTATTTATTTATACATACGATACGATACGAGAACCTTCTAGTGAATGTAAAACAGTATAAAGCATTTATCTGTTAGTCTTTCATAAGTTTCTACCAGACTTCTCTTGCCAAATATTTTGTTACTTAATTCACTAGTAACCTAAAGCTCGCCATTAAAAAACTGGGCCAAATCAAAGCAATTAATCATGGTTATCTTAACACGTGAAATCTTACTCCAGAATTTAATTGACCAGTGGTGTATACATATGAAATGGAGGGTAGCTCCGATTGCAGGAATAGCAAGGCAATAAAAGCTTTTGGTTCGTAACAGATGCGGAACGGTTGCAGAGTAGTTTTGTTACAACTAATTTTGTGGTTCCTTACTTCGCTTTTTTTTATGGAGCGATTATTTGACTGCCTTGGTGGCGCAGTGTTAGCGTATGCAACTTCTGTACTTGAGGTCTCGGGTTCCATTCCCGGGTCGAACCAAATGTTTCTTTAGGAGTTTGGGTGTTTTAGAAGCTTTGGTATATGAGTCTTCTTTCTGTAAATTAAATTAATTTTTTAATTTGCAGAGAGATGTAGGTATAATTTATATGTTTGAATTGACGTACATATTGTGTTTAAATACTTACATATGAAACCTAAACCATATGTTGTTACCGATTGACTATTTTTGATAAACGAACTTCATACACGTTTATAAAACTGTTTGTTGTTGAGGAACCCTAAAAGTTTTCTCTGTTGCTTTTACCTGCGAACGTAAATATGGGTTTCGGCGATCGGGATATGCAGTACGATATATTCCTTGCCAATTTTTGTTGCCGCCGCTTCAATTTATCGTAGTAAATGTTTTCGAACTACTATGTACTAGTTGTACCATATACTTGTATTCTAGTATTCCCTCTTAGATTTATCTAGATATTATAAATATTAAAACACAATGTAATGCAAGTCCTGAATGAGGTCATAATGAAGTGTAGGCACTTATACACATAGCTCTATAGACATAACCTTCTGTTAAAACATGAGTTTTTAATTACACAAATAGAGGTCGGACAAGTTTGAGGTTAATAGTAAAACACCTACGGTTAACAATGATATTCTTCAATGATTAAATAAAGCTCTTTATCATAAATTTCCTTTAGTATAATACTTAGTTTCTAATTTCAAATGAACGGCAGTTTTTTTTTTAAATGTGCAGCAGAAATGTCAAGTATTTTTGTTATCGATGTCAACCTCTTTATTATATTTTATCTGTGTTAACTTTAGTCTAGACTAGACAGCCAAAACTATATACATATAGTCAAGTCTGGCAATATTTCAAAACACTTAGAATTATTGATACTAAAATGAGAAATGAAACTCCAGAAAGGAATAATAACATGATTTCAACAAAATGAGTATTTGATTTATTTAAGTAAGTGAAATTTGATGGCTCCTTTAATGGGGTTTTGTTTTATGGTAAAAGGGTTGTGCTATAATTTTAGATTTGTGGTTTATAAGATAAATAGTAACGTTTGATATTAGGATTTGTTTCACAGTTAAGTAAATCGGGATGGTTAGATATCGAACAGCACTGATTGTTATGTTACTTCTTAGAGATATGCATAAAGTTTTAAAACAATTATTTCTGCCTAAAACGAACAAAAAACACTAGTTCGGTAAAAGAAAACTTAAATTGGATACTTATTAATTGCCTTTTTTTATCATTTATTGTCTATGTTTAAATGAAAATATTAAATAATTTTTAATTGTAAATTAAAATTGTATGAATTGTAAATTACAATTGTCTGAATTGTAAATTACAATTGTCTGAATTGTAAATTATAAAAGCTTGTAAAAAATGTCTCCATTAACTAAGTAGAATCTTTCCCAGCCCTCGAATACTTCTTCGTATTACTTCCGTGTCATTAGTAATAAGATTTTTTTAACAAAAGCCTTACAAATGGACTGTCTGTGTGTTAAGACAATTTAGTCGAGCATTTGTTAGAAGATTAATGGTTCGTAACTTTGCAACTTATTATAAATATCGTAAAAGTCTATCTTTAGAAAGGTTTTAGCCGTGTTTGGTTAAGTCATTTTACAATATGGATGCTGAAGAGTGTACTAAATTTAAAGTTGAAAAGACATAGCAGTTATTAGTCAAAACTTTAAATTGTTTACTGTTTCTACAATATTGCACTGGCTTGAGTAACAAGTTCGCTCTGGTCCTCATACTATTATTCCCATTCGGTATATCTAGTACTAATAAATATTTATAAAAGAGATATTTCTAACAAGTTTTTATTTATTTTTCTGTCGCGGTGGAGCAGTGGTAGCGTATAAGATTGTTATGAGGTTTCCTGTAAATGTATATTTTCAATACATACGCTAGATAAGACATCATACTAAACATACATTTTAAAAAATGTACTTTAGTATCAAGTGTTACCAACCTGACAAGGATTCTTTATTAAGAAATAAACGCATTTGTATAACACATTTTTTTTATATAATTGTACATGCTAAATAAATATAATTTATATAAGTTGATATTATAATATTGGTCATACATCGCTAAAAACAACTATTAAATCCTTCACGACATTATTTTGTTGATCGTCATTCATTCATGTTCATCGTGATAGTTCAGTCACGATTTCTGATAACAATATCGTTCCGATTTCGTTTGTAAAAGCTTTTAAAAACAAGCTTTTATGTTTATCTCGTTATGAATATTATAATAAAGTAAGGAGTGTACACCATTTGCAATTTTATCTATATTGATGTTTTGTTTCGCTTCTGAGATAACTTAATGTCTTTTTAAACGTATTTCTCTGATAAACTGTGCCGTTTCGTCGTCTTAAAAAGGTTTTTTTATTAAAATAAATATTTCATTACGTAATACACGATCGGCTGTATCTAAACTAGCAAGATTCCGTGCTATTATTAGTAGACTGCTAATAAACATACCTATATATCTCTAAATAGGTAAATTACACGTAGACACACCACAATTTCTAGTTTGGAATAGGAGAATGTGTACTATTTCTAGTACACATTCTACTTCTTATCTTTAATGCTAGATATTTTACATAATAAATTAACCGATTGCTACCAAAACCCCTCAAAGAAGCACTACTAAAACAATAGAAATTTATCAGAGAAGAGGATCAAAATGTCAATCTATTATGTTCCCGATAGAGAAAATATTTATTCCGCAGCTTTCAAAAAGTATTCTGAATCTTCTCCCCTTTGTAATAGAATCGTTTGTTGAAATGGGGGTATATTTTCGAAGGACATTATCAAACATAGGTACAAGTATGTTTGATGATAACACAGGATTAAGCGACTCGTGGGTAATCTAGAACGAAATGGGGTCAGCAGTTATGTTTTGGGCTGTTTCCAGGTTTAGCTCGTTTCGTTCCAATATGTCTTTTTGGTAAGGTTTAGTTCCTAAGCGGTTGTGGTTGCCAAATTAATATTATTATGATTTGAAGACATTTTCAAGGAAATTAAAGGTTATTCTAGTGTTCTTTTATGAAGACAGTTATATTAGGGTAAGATACTTGTGTCTGGATAGTTGTAATGAATAGCTTGTTAGTGAAGTAGTTAGCTAGCTTGACTGCTATTTTAGAGGTAGTCGGTTTCATGTCTGCTCGGCACCAATATTTCTATGAAGAATAGGGTCATATCTGCAACTCATCTATCAGTAGTACTACTAATATTATCGGTAGTTTTGTTACCATGGTACAGGCTTTGACAAGTTTGTGATTAGACATTTATACGAAATCCTCATTATTATCCGTCTTAGAGCAGTTAATATTTCAACTGCTCTAAGACGCATTGACAAGACACATGAGGCATTGAACTATATCATGAAGATAAGTAACAATCTAGAACGAAGCCTGAAAAAACTCATAAATTCTAAATGATCCCAACACCAAATTTTACCAAAAAAAAAAGAATACGATCAACCCCCTATCTACCTCGCTACATTTGCCGAGCCCATTACATGTCCCACGTGCTTACCCAACAGTTACAAAGATAAATAATGTATTTACGCCGAGGAAAACCCATTGCTTCGCGCAGATTCAACCCCCGCCCCTACTTGTAACTACGGTCATTAACCTTTATATCACCAGGACAGATTACCAGAACATCGACTAGTATCATCGTTTTGTATCCTCAATTTAACCGACTGCGTCATAATAATATAGGTTATGATTAAGTTAATTTTGAAATTTACTTTAGAATAGTAATACCATATATTTAATGCGATTCTGTCATAATTAAAAGAAATTATCGTTCCTCTAGACTTTTTAATGTACAATACATAGAAGCAGTATTCATTTTTCAATTTGAATAGAACAAAGTCTTAAATAAAATTAAAAAAAAACAATATACGGAGATCGGAGGCAACTAAACAAATAAAAAATGACAACGGATATAAATACCTCCTCCATCTTTGTTATTCGGTTTTAAAATATTTCATGTCCAATGTTGTTTTCGACGCTTTACTTTGAGGAAAACATTTAAAAAGTTCTCAATTTTAAAACTTCACAGATTTCGTCTGAGTACGGAGTCTGCCAAAACACTCCTGGCCTAACTTAGGTTACACAAGAAATAATTTAAAAATATTCTCCTTTGCCAAAGTGAAGTGGCAGACTTTAAGCCAGTTTATATGATAACTAGTGTCTGATTTATTTTTAAGAAAAGGTATTTAACAGTCTCCGTATTACATTAGGTAAGCTAAATTCAAATCGCTGGTCTTTGTCCATTAAATGTTGTGTTTAAATAAATAATTATTGTTTGAACTACTGAGTAAATTTTGAATTACTCGATAACTTGTATAATCATTACTATTTTATTTATATTCAGCTACAATAAAGTATTAAAGCTTTCTCTTTGCTGATTTACTCGTATCTCTTTAAATGTAATTGTAGAAAAAAATCCTTCCAATCTTTGTAAATTTTCTGACATCATAGCGAGTAGCAGTTTATACTCGATGTGAAATATTAAATCCACGGTGAACTATAACTAACGTGGATTTAAAAAAAAATCGTAAATTCACAAGTTATTAAAACAATATAGCGGGCCAGGTTCGGGATTAACCCGTCGATCGGTATTGACTGTGCCCGCCTGCCCGACGACGATAAACGCAGATTAAACGTGGATGTACGTCAAACTTAATCCCGCCAAGTTCCAACATGTTTTTAATATGACATTCTGATTTTCCAATATACCAATGCAACATTTTCAAATTTCCCACTACAGTTTTTATGCATAAATAGTGTAACTGTATTTTTTTAAATTTTGAAATACGAATTAAAATTTTTTTTAATAAACCCACTGACCGTGTTCGTAATTTTTTTCTAGATAAACGGATTTGAAAATTACGAGTACCAATAAAAGTGTAAGATACTGCTGTTGAAAAATGAGGTTACTTTATTGATGTGGTGATTAAAAAACAACAGCTCTCCTCTGACTAACGACTAGGACAGTTAGCTAATAGGTTGTAAGTAGTTCAACTATTAAACATTAAATAAAAAAAATTGATGGCGACACCAACACATAGCCAATTCAATATTACATCAATAAATATTCAGTATTATTTACTTGAACTGTGTATTATATGTATATTAAGGCCACTAATTAAATTATTGGTCCAACTTTATGTAGTATCTCAGACCACCGCATACATAGCTAACTCTTCTTATCTATGTTCAAAACATCAGGAGTTTAGTAATATAAGGAGTTTAATAGTTATTTTTTGTTTTCAAGACAATATAACAATATGATAATCATGAAAATTGGTTAAGTAGTTACTTTCGCATTTACATTTACATAGAACAGTTAATTCACTAATTATTTTGGCAGTCAATCCTTCCTAATCCAACGTCGATTTAATGAAGTCAGACATTGTAGATACGCAATTCAAGTTTTCAATGAACGCCTTTGATTTATAGTTAGCACATACACACACACACACACACACAATGATTTGGCAACACACTGAAAGTTTTAATGTCTACACGTGCCGTTTTGATTCATATAACACTTTGATTATTAACAGTAGTAAATAGTGCCAAAGTAATTGCTCACTTTTTATCGGTTATATATTTAGAAAGCCATAATAACTAACCGAACATTTCTGTTATTTTTAAACGTGTTTATCTCAGAAACTACAAGTCCTACTTGGATAATTATTTTATTAGCTATGTCTGTAAGGAACTTTTGAGTCTACTTGACATTCCGGATATTCCGGAAACCTAACACACAACACCATCTAGTCCCAAGCTAAGCAGAGCTTGTGTTCTGGGTACTAGACAACTGATATAAATACTTACAGACTATTTTTTTGTAAATACATACATATCATACATACATACACTACGTTATAACTGTGAAGAAGAGAGCAGTGATACTAAACTCAAATAAATAACATAATTTATTACATTTAATACACTATTAGGTTAATCCATTAGGTTTTAATTGATATTTATAAATGTGTGAACAAATTGGATCATCCGAGATTGTACACACATACATAGTTATGTACTATTTGTGTGTGCGCTACAGATAGGAGGTCAATGCTCCTGATTTATTGTTTACTATTACGCCTACACGCTTCTAACAGAATAACTATATATAATAAATTTTAGTTAGTACGTTTCAATGGAAAATCAGCTTTAAGTTTTCACATGTTGAATATAAACAAAGTTTTATTTTGATATGACAACCACAAGGTAATAAAAGTTAGTAAAAAAACTCTTATTGATATAAAAAGTGCCCTATGTCTATGGTTATTATTTCATCAACATAATATCTACAATAACCTTAAGTAAAAAAAATCTGTGTGCAAATCTATTTACGTTCGAATTTCAAACATAATGACCCGTAATTGGTTTATCAAGCAACATAATTATCTAATTGTGAGATCTCGATAATAGTTTATGTGAGGTCAATGAACGAGTACTTTATGTTCTATGTTTAGATTTAAAAATTATATTTTAAATAAAGAACAATTTAAAAAGAGGACAATGTTTTTCTTTTTTTATCATTTGGTGACCATAACGGAATACGATTACAAGCATAAAATAGGCACAAGTCGTAAGAAGTAAAGAAATGAAAAAGTTAGAATATAGTTTTGACCTCTATCAAATTTGTCAAATCCCTAATAGGAAAATACTACGAAATATACTATTAGGTATCAGTAAGTAACCATCTGTTATTTTATTATAGTTTTATGAGCATCAAACCAAAAATAGATGCAAATTTGTGAAACTCGTCGTAAGAAAAAAAAATATAATGCCATTTTGGTTTAAAATCTTTGAACTTTTCGGACAAACATTTTTAATGTGATGTCGTTATCTAAATCGGTCAACATTTTACGACATATAATTTTTTATTGCCAATTAATTTAAATTTAGAATCGGTTTCTTTCTACCTCCTTCCATGAACTTGTTATTTTTTAAATAACCACAATGGCGGTGATAAATATTACATTTGACATTAGAATGAAGTTTAAATTACAAATAATTAAGAACAAATTGAACTGCTGAAACGAGACTTAAAATTTAAGACGCTAAAGAAAAAAACAGTAAAGGCATTGAACGCGTCCAGGTTGTTTACCTTTGACCTCCGATTGACAACGAACCGGTTCATGCAGCGTACGTACTAACTATACGAATTTAGAGTTAGAGATTTACCATCCCTTAGATAAACATACTATGCAAACAAACATACACTATTATTATCTATGTATATAAGAAAAAAATCAAGGCAAACCAAAAAAGTGTTCAAGTAAAGGTGTAATTAATACTATCTTATCTTAATTTTGTTCATCAATTTTGGCACCAGCATAAAAGATAGATTATATGTCATTCCGGTATTCATTCAACTTGTGTATCTGTTCTCTAAATTTGTTCAGCTGACCAGCCGTGATAAAGAGGCAAACACGTTTTAAAACTATTGTAATCGGTTCGAAACTATCGATTAAAAGTGACAAAAAAATAAAAAATACTGACTCTTACTATACTAAGATATTAATAATTTACAACAAAAATATTCGGTTTATTTTACGGAGCATTAATGAATATAAAAACTAATTATTAAGAATTTTATACATAGTACATTTTAGAGCTTTAAAGTAACATTTATGTGGACTGACAGTATATATATATATTTCTTTCTGTCAGATTAAATTTGGACAGTCTACATATTGAAGTAAGTTCATGGTTGGAAGCGCACGTCCAAGGCATCGAACTCACAACGGTTCCAATTGTCGGTCACGGGTCGTCAGAAATCGGTAAAATGATAGTTGGTTTAACCTTAAATTTTGACCAATTTCTGGTATAATATGTATACACAGAAGAAGAAAAGAAAGAGAATATCGATATGAATCTACGTTGAAGTTGATTGAGAATCTATTAAAAATAAGATGTTACCGCGTCCAGTCTGGTTTAGATGGAGATATATGACGCATAGTATGGTTTTAATCGGTTCGATTCCGAAAACTCCGTACCATCCTTCCGAAATCTACTCCGGTTGCATAAAAGTGCGAGAGGGTTTCTACAAGCACCGAAAAACGATTTTTCAAAAAGGTTGAATGACATGATACGGTCAAAAAAAAAATTATATCGGTGCCAAATGCATCTAGATTCATTCACTCGTTTCACTCTATATTATAAGTTTACTAAGATGACGTCAATAAAACTAGATTTTTTTTTAATGAGTTCCAATAGTGTACAGTTTATTTATATATTTAGAATGAGGTGGTTCCGTTAAGGTTAATTAAATACGATTTCAATTAGGATCAGCTTATTGTAAAGCTACTTAAAATTATATTTAAATTCTACTTGTAAAAACAGGTAAGTCAATCAAGTGTCAATCTTTCTGAGACGGAATTTTTAAATGACTAACATAATTATTGTAAAAAGAACCTCTTGCTTATAAGAATGGAAACAAACCCACCACCTAGCAGTCAGGATCCTTAACCACTAGATCTAATGGCAAGATGAAATTAGCCGTTCAGAAGTTTTAAGTTTACGCGTAAAATAACAATTCAATAGTTTAATGTAATCATTGTTACAGTGACGCAACTATGACAGCCGTCATCGGCAGAATCGCGAAATTCGTCCCATATATTATTCACTAGAGACTGATAATGAGGTTATTCAACCCACAGTTAGACACAATACGGTACGGCATCAACTAAATGCTTAATTTCGACTGTCCAGTGTGTTTAGTCGGTAATGATACTGATTGCTGAGATATCCTGGGTTTGGCTTTCATCTAAAAGGATACTTTTATCAGTAATATATTTTTTTATCAGCTTTCTGGTTACCGTAGTCTCTGACTGTCAGAGATGATATAGCTGTGTTAGACATGAGTAAATGGTGTGGTACCATGAATACCACGGAGTATAACTATCCCTGTACATCCCATGTTTAGTAAGAGGCGGCTATGGGTGCAAGCTTCTCAGAAAACATCGCTTCAAAGAAAAGGAAAACTTAAAACTTTTAATGATAGACCTATGTCCAGCAGTGGACTGATAAAGATTGTTGATGTAAAAAAAAACTATTTCAATTTCCACCTTACATACCACATACAACCGGTTATCGCGATTTCCACCAAATAACTCCTTACCTGAAAAGAACACAGAATGGCATCATTAACTGTTTATTTTTTACTTCAAATACGTGAATTTTGAAAACGACCCATTGTTATATTACTCCCACAATGCGGTTCAATGACCGGCCAGATTTTTAAAACACCACCTAGATATACCGAAAATATTACAATATGATTTGAAAGTTGAATTATTCAAGTGTACGCACATACTGAGATTGTATGTAATCGGTAATATTGACGATACGGGATGTCTGTTTGTCATTTCTTTTTTACACGACTGGAGATAAAGGAGGGTTAGGTTTGTGAGTGTGTGAGTGTTTGTATATTTTTTGACATAGTGTAGTCTAAATGACATTTAATGTGTCAAAAATATGTGTGTAAATTTGAAGTACCTAAATGTATTATCACGGATTTAGGATTGTCTTTTTCGGTGTAATAATTTTTCTTTTTTTTCAGGTTTTAAAGCAACACCTACAACTACATGAATCTTGATGTACTTGATTTTTAGCATTGTTTAAAAAACGAAAAACAGAAATGAAGCAAAATTAAATGATATATGGCAATAAACAACAAACTAACAAACTGAATGTTAATATACCACATTTATAATATTAGTTACTAGTGCATATATTTTAAAATAATAAAAGTTTATTAGTAACCAGGATACCGGTACTTAAATCACCAAATTTTACTAAATGAAATTAAAACGTGCCTTAATAAATTAATAAACAAGCAAATCCACGGTACAATGTTAGCTGCCCGTTATAAACAAAATATTTCCGATCTAGATACCGAAATCACCATAACCACGCATTGTGTTGTATAATCAACTATATTTATTAACTCTATGGTAAAATATACACTTCCTTGTCGTATGCACGAGTTTATAAATGCCTACCAGTCTGCCGTTGCGTTTTGATTTGTATCTTGGGAATATAATTTGAACTTAGAATGGTTACGAACCGTACAAACTTCACACTCATTAAAGTTTTGCTACTATGTTCACGGCGGCCAATCTTCCTTCTATTAAGTGATGACAAGAATAACGTTTGGTTGATAATTTAATTAAACCGATACAATAATTAAACGTACAATTTTAAATACCTTCTTACTTAATATAAAACTACAGTTTTGCGTATATTCATGTATATTTAAAAAACCTTGCACGCAAAGTGCACGAACCACTCATACTGTTAAATTAATTAAGATTTGCAATTATAATTAGACTTGTGGTTAAAATTGTTATCATTCTTTTGCATGTTAAAATATTTCCAGATATGGTATCTTCACCTGTTATTGTCTACACTACTTGGGGTATTATTTTTTATGTTTAAGAATAAACATTTCCTTAATACGTTTACATCATTTGGATAGTACGCCAAATTTTCCATTAATTGGGGATCACCAATGAGAGCGTATTATTGTTATACCCTTTAAATATGCGTTTCGTAATTTCGGTTTTCGGAGCCCCGTACCTTCTTCCACCCCAATAAACCCAAATTACAGTTGTACCCCAGTGTGTAGGCGATTATAAACCGTAATCACCTTCAGTATTTATATTCAATGTTCCCCAAACTCGTAAAGAACTTTAGATTATAAGGATTGTCTTTAAAATTATGTTTCTTTACCAAACAGGTATTACTTCAAATATAACTTTACTTTTATGTACTAAATAGCATTTAAAATAACCGAGGGTGTTCAAAATTAGACAGAATACTGAGCTTTATCATTAAAAAACTTAACAACATGCATAATTACGAACATAATTGCACAAATAATCTGCGAAGTTTAAACAGCTCAGCACCGTGTAAGTAGCTCTTCAAGTGGACCATAATTATACACATTATCTCTCAGGCTGATCAGGAAGACATATGCTTTCCATTTATACAGTCGTTTGTACCAGTTATATGTTTTCAAAGACGAAAGCTTTTATACATGAACAGAGTCAAAAGCTAACACAATGTATGTAGCAGTAAAATTAAGTTTAAAAATAACTACAATAAGGTAAAGCAAAACGAAGCGTTTCAATCCCATCAAAACTTTCAAGATAGAAGATTTAAAAGCAATACACATTAAACATAGGATTATTCTTATGGTATGCTATAAAATTAAAAAGCAATGGTAGTAAATTTTACATAAAACTTTGCATCAAAAAGTTAGTAAAACTATTTTGGACATTTATACTCGTTATTTTGGATTGTTACTGACAAGAAAATATTTATTTTTTATTACTTAAAATATTATCTCTATTTAATGGTAAAATAAATTGTAGGCAACTTAATAGCTCTGTACATTCGTTTTCAGAAAGCTATCTGGCTTTATAACAATATGAGAAGCAAATAAAATATTCTTTATTAAACATGTTCAGTACAAGGTGTAAACATTATGTAAATATAAACTTAGAAAGAAGAAAAAAGGCGAATCAGTATATTCTACGTAACATAACAGTTACTGAGTTTATGAGAATATCACTTAAAATATACACATAAAAAGTTAAGGGTGTAACATTTGCAAGTTTTAAGAGACGATGCCTTGGGACCGAGAGTGATAAAAGTGTATGATCTTAAATATATTTTTACGGAGTCACTCCATACTGCGACTTCATTATGATTTTATTTAGATTTTAGACGAGAAGACGTTTAAATATGCTCTTAACTTATATTAGTATAATATTTAGATGAAACCTTACAATTCTTTGACTAAGATAAAGACGGAAAAAACTTATTAAACACTAATTTTAACTAAGAATGAGAATATTAGGTGTTGGTAGGTGTATTTTGGGGATATATCATGATGATGATGTGCCAGGTACTATTCTGGTTCCCGGAAAACGCTTTTCCCATTGATAAACATCCCATATAGAGTTGCAATAAAATAAATACTCTATTCACTAAAATTGATTAAAGAAATGAGTGGAAAAGATATTAAAATTTTCCACTCGATGTCTTCGAGCCTAGATCGATTTTATAATAAAACAATTATATGCAAAGTAATATACTAGTTCAATAAATAACAATTAAAATTTACAATAAATATTAATAACGCGTCTCATTATCATTTTCTGTAACCGTTAAGATGTTAAATAATGGAGGTTATTATACCAACCCACGTAAAACTTCCTTATTTGGCTTGCAGTCTCGTACAACTACTTAAGCATAAGCTTATTTTTAATCGCCTCGTACACAATGAAGTTCACCTTCTGTATTTTTGATTTGTAATCCGATTTCTTCCATATACCTACATTTTATGTCTGGTTTAAATAATTTCTTTGTAACTTGACTAAACTAAATCAGTATTGGAGGACACTTTGTTTTACGTTAAATAATTATATTTAATCATCACAAGTATGGCAAATAATATCTCTCATTGAACTTCGTTAATGCCTGTATTATATATAGTATGAGCTTCAGATTAGAAAAGATCATTCAAAGTATAAAATTTAGATTGTTTCTACATTAGATAGAGCCGAACGTACTTAAAAAACTTACTCACATTTGGATATTAGATGTGTCTGAAAGGAGTTTCAATTATTTTAGAAAGACCCAGCTCTTAAACCTAAGTCACCATTGTAAGCGATATACCATCGAAAGACAAAGCTACTACTACTACTTTCAACAACACTTTCATAGAATAAAATAACTAAGACTACAGTAAAATGATCACAATATAAGTTACTATTACTTTTAAACTGATAAAAAACAGTAATGCCAATTTTGACGCCATTGATAACGAAATTTCGTATATAAAGAAGAAAAATCTCATAAAAAATCATGTACACAATCTCCATATTTTTACATATACATAAAATTCTCACGACCGAGGGCTCTTTCACCCCGCAACCCCTTAATACGCCTGAAGCAATAAATTTATTATGATAAAGTCGATTTACGTCAATGGCACACAACTTTTTTGTTGAATTGAAAACTTTTCTTACAAACTTTTCCAAAGTATTTTCAATGAAAGTATTAAATTTTGATAATAATGCGTGAGTAGGTATATGAATTTATAAGTAATATTTTTTGCACGCGGTTTATTTAGGCATTCATTTCAAATTGAATGATAGCAGTTTTCAACTTTATTTAGATGTAACTTAGATATTTATTCAATAACGTAAGTTTCTTTACATATTACTTTTTGTTCAGAAACTTTTGCCTTTCAATTTTTTATAACATCTCGACATATTTCACATACGGTCGTTTCATTCCAAGTTAGGCAGTGCCCATGTAATTATAAATAACCAGACAGCTAATAAACATACTCATATATTTCACACATTACAGACAATTAACATCAAGACATAGAAGAAATGATGTTTGTTTGTCCTGTGTGGGAACCTATCTACGACCTTATATGTAAGCAGTCGTTATAGCTAAGCAATGGATACTGCGGTACTTTGGCCATATTTCACGCGAGGACACCAGCAATTTGGAGCGTCTAATGGTCACTGGTAAGATCGAAGGGAAAAGACCTAAAGGTAGAAGTCCCAAACGATAGTCGGACTAAATATTGGAGAGACTAAAAATGCCTGTCAGCACTTCACCAAGCTGCAGAACGGAACCGATAGAGACAACTGGTTGACGAAATAAAACAGAGTCACGATCCTCAGCATTGAGGGAACGACTGAAGAGAGAGAGATAGCTAACCAATATGTCAATCTATGTGTGATGGCAAATTAACAATACAGTGTCATAACCCCTATTCCTTTCATGGGTTTCGTAAAAGGGGACTTAGGAAAAATTATATATGAAAACTTAACTGCAAGAAGAAGGTTGACTTGACACAAACCCTTTACCAAACTCATTTTTAAGGAGAAAACTTATGTCTATAATTGGACTTCTAACAGCTGTTTAGAAGTTAGAATTAGAAAAACAACAAGCTACATACACTCACCAAGTCCGTTTAAGTAAGATAATATGTATCTATATATATGTGTATTAGAAGCAAGGTCTCGAAATATAATACGATTCGTTAGTTAATCATTCATTCCACGAGATCGGGCAGCAATTTTAACAAATGGCTTGGCAATTGCTCTTATACATTATAAATTTCATTAAGACCTTGTGGTTACAAATAAAGATAATATTAAAATGTATTTTAACTGGACTTCAGACGAAAGTTATAAACTGACTTGAAGTTTTATTTATTTAGATGTGTTTAGTGAAAAAACATTCATTTAGATTATAATTAATTTGTCATGACGTAAGAGAATTGAAGTCGGTAAAAAATATTAAGTGTTTACCTAAATCATACACATAATATCTACTTATATAGATTTAAAAAAAAAAAATTTAAAGTACAAAAAGTAAAATAAAGTGAACCAACATTCGAATACAGCTATTATTTCAGGAAAAAAAACGCAAACGCAAAAACTGTTATTGAACTTGATAGTTAAATCTAGAAGGCGAAAATAACTATTTATTTAATCAATATTCTATTTTAAATAACGTTTATTAACCAGTAAAACGTACAGCTATATCACTATACAGTGTATACTGTCAATGAACTTATACTTAGCGATTACAAGTCCGGAATACTAAAGCTAAAAGGTTAGGCTTTCACCCAACAAGGTCACTTAGATCGTTGAATCGCTTCCTAGTCGAGGCAACCTTGATACGCTTTTTTAGTTAGAACAAGAAGGAAGTTAGTTTCTGTGGATTATGTTACGTTACATTTTAGAAGAATAATTGGCTTATTTATTTGAATTAAATTGGTTTTAACAACATTATTTTTATAAAAAGTTGTATTAAACAAAACAATCTACGATTTCTCTTTCGACACGTATTTACGATAAAAATAATAAGGAAATTTATACGTAATTAGAGCAGTAATATATGAAAACCTTTTTATAAAACATGTACCACAGTTTTACTACAGCTAGTCATGGTTAAACCAGTTTTAAAACTAGCAATTTTTTTGGTTCTGGTTTTGTTTCAAGGCAATTTCAAGTTTTAGATTGCATATTTAAACAAAACACATATTGTTTACTGATATCCACAGTTATGTATTATGGTTTTCTACTGTCTAAGTTGCTTTATATTCAGTCAAAACATTTCACAGAAACTTTAAGTGAAAGAATTTCTAAAAAAAGGTTTTCTATGGTGTCACTCGAGTAGAGTCGAACCATTTGGGTCGAATCATGACTACTACGTATAAAATAGGCTATGATCGATAACTTTAAAAATAGTACCTACCATAAAACGTGAATATTGTCATGATTAAAAATAACCACTAGATCTAACTAGATAAAACCCATGTCTGATGGTTGCCCAACGGTAAATCATAAATGTCATATTCCCCAAATATCATAGTTACGATCTACACACGAAATTTTGCTCACGAATTAACACGCTCTACTGGTCGCAACTTCTTGACATAATACTTCATTAACAACAACACAATCGTTCACTGTCAAACTGAGCTTTTAATTTATATCAGACCCTTATTATACCACAAATAATTACATTTCACACACTTGTTAAATACTATTTTACCAAATACAACATTTTTCGAACGATCTTCATTAAAACACGCAGTAATTTTTAACAGGGAGGTTTCATTTATAAATGACAGCGGTTTCATAAGCGGGAGCGTTTTAATAAATTTAAAAAAGACAAAAATATAAATTTATAAGTATGAGATTCAAAGTGTAAGTTAAAATTTGTGTGTATTGTCAACAGGGTAAGGGTACACCTTATTGTCAGTAAGCAGACACCGCTACCTGTAGAGACTACCTGAGATATTTTAAAAGGGTCATGGAACCGGAACACACCATTATAAATTAGGCAGCATTGCATGTTTGCGGTTTTCTTTACGGCGGTAGTAAGTTCTCTGTCGGACATCAAAAATCAACGAGGTATCAAGTGAGAGTCCTTTCAAGATTGTATTTAAGTTGGCTTAATCTTATGAGTTATATATTACGAGTAGTTTAGTTTTAACAAAAAAATACCCAGAACGGCGGATGGATGTGGACTGTCTGAGATCGAGATACTTAGCGCGCCATCTTTCAGGAGCAGTGGACTGCGATAAGCTGATTATAAGCACGAACAAATCTATAAAATTTTCAATTTTTTTTTAAACTTTTTACTAGCAAGTGTTTACTAGGAAACACTGAATTAGTTACCAAGTACGAAATACAATAGTTTTTTAAAAAAATCGCTCAGCTACTCTAAATCTCGCCCTAAAACCAAAGTATCGTAGTTTTTTTTTATAAACTGATTCTGTAACTATACATATAACCATCAATTGGAGAGATAAAATCTGAAATGGAAACACATCGCGTGTTTGCTAGCCATGTTCTAATTTCGGTAACCCCATCGAATTAAGAATGCGCTTACCAATTCCACCTTTATGCAAATAGGGTGATTTTACAAACAGTTGGTTAACATTTTTTTAGAACAATGAGTGCGTGAATTGTAATTATGACCTCAGTATTTACCTGTCAGGGGAGTATTAAGTATATGAAACTACATTTATAATGATACTCATTTTGTGTCGAGCTCTTGACACGTTGAAATGTGGAAATTATTTGGTTTAGTATAATTTAGGGCGTATTTCGTTTGTGGCGAATAATTATTTTTACTGTTTTCTAGTATACTTACATTCATAATGATTTAATTTATACGTAACTAGGAGTTACTTTAAAGTTTTAAACTATCAAATTCACAATTTGATAGCGGTTGCAACATTCCCGATATATTGGATATTAATTCCCGAAATAAAACATGTTAAATATCCCGTTATAATACATATCAATTGAAAATAACCATGGTAACTTGAACCATTATAAAAATGGTCTCAATAGATATTGAAGAACAGGCAATTTATTTTTAAGCCTTGTTACAATTTGTAAGATTCGTACTTGAATTTTATTAGCAGTTACCCTGATATTTGTAGCCGTGAGAAGGCTTTTCGTTGTCATGGCAACCTCTTATTACGGCCGGCACAGAAGATAATGACCAAGTAGTCAAATAGAACCATTCATTTACCTGTTGATATTGTAATTCACTGTTATTTTGATCATCAATAGATACTAGACAAGTGAATGTTTTATATTTCCACTTTTAAAATGGTAATAGGAATATTTTTCAAATACGATTCGGTTTTAAAATACTTTAAGAGTATGTACATATCAACAGAATTTTCCGTTTCTTAAGCCCTTTCTTTCCTTATATTTATTTATAAAGAATAATGCACATATTTTTCTATTGATCTACACTAAAATTATATAAGTAGCTGCACCGACGTCAAAGAAATTTGGCAAATAAATACTTTCATTCTTGAAGAAATGCATAGGTTAGTATTACCCGCTATAACTGACATAAAAGCGGTCGAAGCCGCTGGCTAGACTAGTATATTTATTCTGGCTGGCTAGTATATTTTTTTTCTAAATAACATATTTGATCTTACCATTCAACATCACGAGACTTCTCAATTTGTTGCTTAGTTTTACCTTTAAATATACTTTTAACCATTTTAATTTTCTCTAGCTCTTTCTTTTCTTTCTTTTTTAGCCACAGGCGAAATAGATCAGGTAAGTAATTAGATTACCTTTAAGGAGAGGTTCGTTTGTCTAAAATGGATATAGAAATTCAAAAATATGAAAATTGTAAAAATTGGACGAGATTGACAAAATATATCGCGTACTAGCAAACTCTATTTGTATTATTCTAATACAGCATAAGTAAAACAAGTTAGATTACAAATGTACATAGAAATTAATTATTTCGTATGCATTCAGTCCGACGTTAATGCAATATGATTAAGTATTCCATTAAAATTAATTAGTCAATTATATATAAGTATTTAATTTGTCAATCTGCACGTAGATAAGTAAATCATCCACGCATTATTATAGTGATTTGGATGTAACCTTGGAGGAAGTCGATAGCTAAAATAGTAAAACATATAATATTTTGAGTCGAAGAAAAGAAAGTTTTGGAGACCAAGTACTGGAAGACTGGAAGAGAAGAAGTGGATAGGCCCTTACAATGAGGTCCAATGACCTGGCAAAGGATGCGAGAAGCCTTTCGATGGGGGCACCACAGGATGGTTTGTTATAAAGAGTCTTAAGGGAGGCCTATATACAGCAGTCAACTTTTTCGGCTGAGACGATAAGACTAGGATTCAAATATTTTCTACAAGTCAAATTGAAGTCAATTATGGTATAAAACGAAACGATCGTCAAGTAGGTACATTATTAATCCTTGACTCTTTAAACAAGAAACGCACAACTGCAATAATTTTAACACACAATACAAAATTCAAATCATTATCAGTCATAATAGCCTCGGGCTTATTACGAAACCTATACTATTTGCGTGTTAAAATTACGTGTACGTTACAGTGATTACCTCGGTAAGATCTAAGAAACTTGACCTTAAATCAGTTTTTATGTTTCACCTCGATAAGTAAAGGGAGCTACGTTGAAATCTTGATCTGATTCTAGAGATTACTTAAGTATCCACAGTAAGTTTTCAACGAAGTTCTCAAATATATAGAAGATAATAAATAAATACTTAAGTAAAATAAAGACGAAAATAGTCAACAAAACAAATGGGATATAAATAACAGTTATAATAGTGATGAAAAACTTAGTCACGTACACTGTTTTGTAAATAACGCATGATAAAATATTGAAAGTCCAGTAGCGTATAAGGACCTTGAATTATGGTATAACTAAACCACTACAAAAACCTTGTGGTCTAATTAAATCATAGCTTCCCACTGTTGTTGGTATAACACAACAATGACAAAGTTGTAATTAATTCAGTTGACAGTAACTATGGTGATCTTTAATTTAAAATACTTAACGATTCTCTATTCTGTATAGACATAGTATTTCTGTAAATAGTATATCATTAATGTCAATTAGTACATCAGTTATGAAATCAAAGGGATTGAATATTAAATTTATTACTGAATTTATATTGTTAAAAATACGTACTTATTTTCTTTTATTTATTCCAACCTTGCTGTAGCATGCAGTTTTATTGTGCTGATTTGCTATCCCAATATCATTCGTCAATGGATTTCAATTAATCTGAACTGCAATTACAAGTATACAAGAGTCCAATTAGTAAGAACACTATATTGCTAACACCATAATAAAAATTACCCTTCATAAATGTGTAATAAATTATAGACAACGGACTGAAATTGTTATTTGGATTTTAGCTTTAAACGTAAGAATGTAAAGACTAATATGGTTTGCAATGAATAGTCTCCTTGATCAAGCCAAGCTTGCGTGGGTGCTTAAACCTCATGGAGTGACAGATTTTGCAACACTATACGCAATCGGCGGTATAATGAACGTTACGAAATTAATATATTGTTGGTAAAATTATTAATTAAATGGATATTAAACATTCGTTTCAGTAGCATTAAAAACTTCGGTACTAAGCATGTTTACAGTCAGTTCTACATGGTCACTCAAGAACTAAAAGATTAATAGAATTGACAATATTTGAGCAAAATATCTAAATTAATATTAAATCTGACTCAGCTAACTGTAGACAATCATTCATTTAGTCATCACAAATGGTTTGATTTTGCGCACGACGATAAATACTGATCAAATTCCCCTATATATATTATATATATAATACCGATAAAACTCCTCTTAACCTAAACTTTAACTCCAATATATCACATAATCATACATAACTTCCGATTGATTTACTTTCTATAATGAAATAAAATGAAAATCTTTCGAAACCTTCAAGATCTCCAATTTTTACGAGTACAATATCCCTCTTTAATATCCATCCTATACACAGTTTAATAAACGATAAACTGAACTGCACAGCCATAAAAAGAAAGAACGTAAATTTTGACGAGAAAAAGGCGCAATGAAAGTTTTCAACAAGCTTTGGGAGTTAATAAAATTCGTGCACAAATGACTACAGCAGAGTTTGACGCACTTTGCCATGGGGAGAGTCTCGATACATTTGGAATTTATGAGTTTTTATGCAGCAAAGTCAACTTTACTTTGATGTCAAACATCGCAAAGTAAAATCTAACTTTGTCTTTGATTCTCAATTATTATTGTTATCATATTAACTAAAAATTACAAAAACCGAAGACACAAGACTAGGCCCTTACAAATATCTCAATCCATAAAAATGTATCTATGAACTTTAAAGCAAACTCACCCTTCCTAATAAAAGTAAAGCGAGAAAGTAATTTGTCAAGTAAATCCTCACCGTTTGAAGGAGTGAGAAAGGATATTTAGCTGATATCTGATTAATGACTCTATAAATGATTAATAGGCCATTTCGTCCAAATTAAATGTGACAGCGAAATGCTGAAGAAAGCTTCGGGAAATATACGATTGAGTTTTTTCCAATAAAGTGAGGATATTATTGTCCATTCGGATAAATGTGATATTTTTTATACTTACATGAATTTGAATATTTTCAATGCATGGAATGTATTCAGTACTCCATTAGACAGTTCTAGATTAAATCAGTCGCCGTGAGCATAACTGAATCCAGTCAAACATAGTTACGCCAAGTCCTTGGCAGGGCAAACAACATTCAGAGGTCAATTTACTTCCTCTATCCATTTGCTAATCTAATCGTATCTAGCCTTTATTTGCACGGCCTTAAAAGTCCGTATACCAGAACTTCCTACATCTAAAAAGGATTTCCTTAATTCGTAACAAATATTTTGCTAAACAAAATAACTTGTTGTACGTACATAATCGGACAATCAAATCGTTATCGTTGAGCAACATTAAACAGTCTTTCCCATCGTTATTTCCATTTCATTTCCTTGAATTACGCTGTCTATTTCTTCAATAATAACACTTTACGTAATCAGATGCTCATTGGAACGGAATGGGAGAATCAAAAATTTTATTATTTTAGTTTTGATGTAATTTATCTTTTACTTGATACATCATTTATTGACCAACCGTTACTTACAGCAATTTAAGAACTAGAAATAGATTAAAACTTTAAGCACTCTGTATGATTTTTATTGATAATTTAGAACAGAATGCAACATCCTAATTTACAGATATTTTTTTACAGAAAATTTTATATGTCAGGATTAAAAAAATACAACCAGTTACAGTAAAAATTATAATATTTTTTGAAATTTTATCACACAAGAGAAGCATAACCACAGTCAGAAGGGAGGTTTAAAGCGGACAGCGTCCAAGTCCCCTTCCTGTCAATTACCGTGATTAATGAAGCCCTCGAATATTGAAACGTTTATTCGACCGACGCCAAAAGTATTATATTACTTTTAAGAAACACTGTATCAACTTTTAATGAAATTGGCTTCAAAGTTACTACCTAATTATGCATACTATGTTTATTTTACAATTTTCCATTAATACTTTTTGACTGAAGTTTCAAAGTACCGAAAACTTGAAAAGTGCAGACTCTTAAGTTTTAAGGTATTTCAACCTCTCTTTCAAATATTTTAATATGGTTTCTTGTTAACGAAATATCGCTGCTGTATGTCAACACGACACAATCATGTTCTCTTGTATCGAACGTACAAATTAAACATTTTCCAAGCTACACAACCGCCGCCAGATTAAATTATGAATTCGAAATTGATTCGCCGCCTCAGCGCTGCGAGTTATTTAATTTTTTTTTATGTTCATGCGAAAACTGGCTGTAGTTAAAAAAATAAACCTCGGGAGGGTTTTGAAATAGGTTGGGACGTAGGCGTTAGTTGCAGTGACGATGTAAGAGAGATAAAGAATCTGTAAGTTAGCCAATTTTCTTCAAAAGAAACTAATATAGATCAGGTATTGGATAACGGCTTACAGAAATACTATTGAAATATTAGATAACACGAACTGTTTTTTTATTTCTAACTGCTAATTTATATAAAGTCATTTTCTACAAGTCGACCAATTTATACTAGAATATTTAAGACAAGTTCCGCACTTGCTTTAACTCTTGTTAATAAAGTTGTCAAGAAAATCATTGCGAAAGAAGAATTTATTCAAGATATTTGTTTTTATGATAATTTGATGGGAAATTATCCACACTTCAGAAAATTTAACAATCAAATATTTATAATAAAAATATTGTTAACCTTTCACAATATTTTTTACTTTTAAAGCTTTATTTCTGTCTCGCACTTTATTTATGAACTGACAAAAAATTCTGTGGGATTGCCTCGTATCAAATAAGAAAAGTTTTTCGTAGCACAACAAAATTAAGTTAGTGTAAGTGAAGTGGGAAAACATCAATTGTCGTCCGCTTAAAGTGTTTGCAAAGGCAATTGTCTCATGATATCGGGAGGTTGCCAGGAAAAATAGTTACTTTAGAGGAGCAACTGTTTTTTCCCCTAGTTGGCAACATCTAGACATTTTTATAGCGACACTTAACCGCAATCAAGTGGATCATTAGCCTGTAAAGGCCTGCCAAATATCTTTGCTTCTCCTCCGCTGTTTTCTCACCCTTTTGTGTGAAAGATGCTGTAACACACACCTTTTTTAGATGGGACCAACTCAGCCATTGCCAATTTTTGGCACGTTTTTTGTACAACATAACTTTTTCAACTCTTTGCGGTCAGATTATAGCTGTTTTTCGTATAAAAATACACGGTTTTGAAAGTCAAATTTAAAATATCATTTTTGGTAAGAAACAAATTGAATGTTTAAAAGACTTGTTCTCGAATACTCAAATGCAAAACTGGAAGGGATCCACTCTCGAACGAGAGCCAAGCAGGCCGAGACGAAAAAAAAACAAAACATCAATTTTAATGAGTCGAAAACCCAAGAATTTTCTCTTACATTTAGAGAGCAATATTTTTTCTACAACATTTAATCAGAGTAAGAAGTGAAATGGTAATTTGTGTGGACCGCTCGATGTAAATTTTATGCAAGAATTCGCTCGGCGCTCCCCTCTCCCTAAAAGGGGAAGGATTTTTGCAGCGGACAGAAAATTTTGCTTAGCCAAGTGAAATTTTAACTGCTACGACAGAGACAGCTATGGAAATGTGAATACTTAATGCTAACTTACTTCCCGCTGGTTCATTATACTTCGTAATTTTTGCTGAAAAAATTTGATCTAAAGGGTTCCGATGGTTATCTTTTTACTTTATCTATTCAAAAGTTTTGATTTGCGTCTGCCTTTTGTTACGTTTAGTTTGGTTGGTTATTTTTATGAACATAATTTGCAATGAACTAATAAGAATTTTTGAATCCAATTACCCATCAATCACAACTGATTTGACCCAGTAAACAATGTTATTTACACAATTCAAAGTAAATTCTTAAAAAGCATTCCTATATCTACATTTATAATCGACATCTGTTTATTTAATAAGAACGCACTCACTCAAATGAAAATTCACAAGCATTAAAGTTTTCAGTTGAAAAATCTCTTTAAACACGAAGTTGTATTTGAGATCAGAAGCATTCAAAACCCATTTAAAATTTCGAAGCAGACTTGAGCACAAGATAACTACACAAGTAAAACACTCTAAACTTTAACAATAATTTCAATGATGCTTCAATACAACGACCCTCAAAGTTACACTCAATTCCATCAAATTATAACTTGTACAAGACAATCCAACTCTTTGGAGTAACAAAATTCACTTTTTGTTTTCGAATCGTAACAATTAATAACTGAATAATTTCATTTAAGGGTAGTGCCTCAAACTCGAAAAATTTTTGAGTTAAAGGTTCGAATGATTTAATTCAACTTCTTACACTGAATTAATGAATCTTGTTCCAATTTTAAGGCGGTTCCTTCAACTTTGAAAACTAACTTTTCAGTTTGTTTCAATTTGTCAAACCCGATGGAAATTCAATGGCTACGACAACGGGGTTATTTTATAATAAACAAAAGATGTCTATTTCATTTTCAAAGTTTCCTGAGTTGTTTTTAGTTCGATTGTCTGCTGAAAACATTTGTTATCATAACTTATAATGAATGATTCATCCAATTTTAGTTTGAGTTATATTCTTTCATCAATTCTCATCCAATCTCTTTTATTATGTATATTGTTTCAACACGTGGTTTATATTATTACTTACAGTAAAATCCTGCTGTATATCTTTAGCCTACATCAAGCTGGCGAATAAGCCACCTAGATAGGTTTTTGCATAAATTGAGACTGGTTTTAGTTATTACCTTACGTTTGTATTCAAACCAAGTTTATATGATAAAATAAATATCATTATTAGTCATTTGCAAGTTATTATAGTTCACAGAGCTACTATTCTCTATTAAATGATTCGCAACATGAGTTGAACAAACTAAATTTAAATCAATTTCAAAGCAGTAGTACAGTACTCTCATTACTAATTAGTGTGCGCAATTTATACATCAAACGACTACGGTGATACGCATCATCAAAACGTATCTAGTAAAGAATGAATGAATGTCTGTCCGTATATGTAATATGATCTACAATACTGTAGAGCCGATTTCGATTATGCTTACATTCATTTCATAGGAGTGTTGACATGAGAACTGAAAGGAATAAATAGCACTTATATCATGGTTTTTATTTCAAAAGATTTTGTCCTTAGTAAATATTTTAATTAAGTGAATGTTTATATAAATATCAAAGAGATTTGAAAAGACATAATAAATATTAAAAAGAGCAGTCAGACTGAAGTAAGTGTACACCAACAAGTAAAGGTATAAATAGAACATGTAATAGAGACAAATAGACTAATATAACTGATCATCTACAAACCCGAACGTGCAACTAACATTAATGAGGAAGTGGCTACTTGCAGACAAATTAACATGTCACTTAAAAAGACACAAGCAGGAAACTATAATATTTAATGTTAGGCTGGATTAGCACTCGTTAGGTAAGCGGCGTGAACTGTTGGCCTTTCAATTGCTACGAGTTCTGGGAATTATGATGATGGTAAATATAATTTAATAAAGCAGGTACAACATGTCTATAGTTTTATTAAATCTTTTAGTCAGTCTATTACTTACAATGAGATAGATTTTTTAAGGATGTTTCTCAAAGAAAATAAGAGCTCACACGTCATAGATTAAATATCTCGCGCGATAGATACAATGCAGTTTAACGAGAACGCGCAGTCTATTGCAGTCCATAGCGGGATATATCGATAGTGGGTTGTTCGCATCCAATAATCAAATTACAATTGCCTAATACTAAATCACTCCTCTAAAAGAAATGTTAAAATTATGTTACAACCGTAGATATAAACAGCGAAAACCAAATCAATAGCACATATTTGGACTGTGACAGACAAAAATAAACAAGAAACATATCACGCGACATTATATATAGAACATGAGCATGCATTTTTAATACAAACGTAAGGTAATTCAACTATGAGCTATAAATAATACGAAATAGTTGAAATAAAACTAGCTGGCACACGCGATCCTCGTATTAATCTAGTAACGCTGAAGTGGTTTCTAACTGAGGGAACTTTTTAATTACTCTGTTCCCGACGTCTGGTACGGAAAAGGGATTTAAAGAATGAGTCTTGGTGAAGAGGTGGGTTCGCAAGTGTTTTCGGCTGAGTGATATTTTTTAAAAAGTATGCACACTGTTGATGGTTAAAGCGTTTAATAAACAAAAAACAATCATGCATTTGAAGGATTAGATAAGAGAAAGCGCATCAGGATTATTAAATGTGAATTAATATTAGAAGTACATGTTGAAATGTATAATTATGAAATGTAAGGTAAACGACAAATGTTTATAAACATTTATGAATTTGTAAATCAAACTAATGAAGTATATATCAGAGTAAACATTAACGTTTAGCAGTTAAACGATCCACGTTGTAGGAACGAAGTTCAAGCAAATTTATTGCTATAGTTTTGTTAAGAAACGCAATAGCTTCCTCAGGCAGCCCGGGTGGCCGTAAAGGAGCCGATATAAAATACTGCATTACCCTCTTTATATATAGCCTTACCGTAACGTTTGTACCGGTGTTGCTATTTACCTGTAAATAAAAAATGTATTGTTAGTGTAAGAAGATAAATGTTTATGTAACATATCGTCCATAGATTTTCGTTAACGACAGTTCTTTACGTTCTTTATTAAACGAACATTTTATTCATTTAGTCTCGGATTCCGTCAAAGAAAGTTTCAAGTAAATAAATAATAAAAACAAAGTTTAATTTTATAACGGTTATAACGTAATACGTCTATAGAAGGTTTTATTAAAACGAACCAAACAAGCAGATACTAAAGCGAAAGCAGAAATCCCGGAGAGCGAAACCGCATTACCAAATATACATTTACATGAAGCATGTCAAATAAACGAGTGTTTTAAGCACTCAGTTAAGTTATGCCAGCGCACGTACTCGTAACCAGACGAGAAGAAATGTAACGATGTAAAACGGGGTGCCTCCCCGAAAATTTCCTACGTAGTCTTTACAATAAATCTTTTAATCTTCTTATACAATTTGATCGAGATTGCCCGGACAACGGCGTTCTTTTTCCATGGTCGAATGTTTCCGATCTTAGTTTTGTTTTGACGATTAATGTGCTTTTATTGTTGATTTTGATTGTGTTGTTTTTTGTAGTTTTTGAGACTAATAATAGCCTGGGGTAACATGTTTTGGGTTTGAGTACATCTTGCTCATTAAAATTAATATTTTAGACCATAGGGTTTGTCAGGAGTCTATTTACGAAACACGTTTCGTATGTCTTTAAATTCAATTTAAAATTACGACCACTAATACTTACTTTATTCATCTTCTAAATAAAGTTGCCTTAAACAGTGATCTTTCCGTCTTTTAGACACACACATTTTTATTAATAACAAAAAAGTAACTACAGTAATGCGAACTCGTTCAAAATATATTTAAACATTTTCAAACTTGCTTATCTCAAATGTTTAAACGAAAAAGAAACGGCAATAGGATAATTCCTCCCCAGTCGAAGATGAAGGCCAATGTAATGGAATTAAGTCCCAATTGTATTATTGAGATCCCATCAGTAGCAAATTTAGGGTAATGTACAATAAAATTGTACATACGTCTAGTTTCCTTTTGAAATGTATTTTTTAAAGTAACATTACCTTTATCTTGAGGTTAATGTGCGAAATATTTGGAAGTTATTTTAATTAAGTATATTTAATGTACATTTTTTCCTTATTTTTACTATAATATATTCTGCTAAAACTATTCTCAGCCCGTTGTATTGAAGTCTACCTTGGGTCGATGAATAAATGAGCGAGAATAGATGTAATAAAGAGTATAAGAAAGTTTAATGTGAAGAATAGAACAAATAAATAAAATTTCTAATTAAGGCAATTTTTTTTTATTAGTACATTTTTTCTGAACTCCAGAAAAGATAATCCTTAAAATCAAAGGCTCTACCTGGTAGTAAAGTCGAGGGTATTTAAAATACATCGATCAAGCTGTGACGCAGATGTTAGACAATGTTAGAAGATGCTTCGCCGATAAAAAATATAATTGATGAGGACAGGTACTGGATTCAGGGTTGTCAGATTGACAGGGATCATTCGAAGGAGATAACGGAACTGACAGCAAGGGGTGTGCATCAAACGTTCAATTGGAAATGGAATTGTATTTTTTGTAAACCATTTGTAGCAGAATAGTACTTATTTTTTGAGTTTGTTTTAAGTCAAAAGTTCAAAGTATAAATTTCCTGTTTACAATTATTAGTGTTTAATTTTGCAAACCGTGTGTTAGTCATCGCACTAGAAAATTATCTTATGTTATTCTCATAGTATCTACATGTCAAATCTCATTAAAATTAGTTCAGCGGTTTAGCTATGAAAGAGTAGTTTGAGTAAGAGTTACATTCAGATTTATGATTTTAGTGAGATTTCGAGTTATATTCATGCTTTTTTTACAATCTCTGTTCTCTCTAACCGTAAATAATTAAACTGTTATTTTATAAGTCCTTGGTAATATTTTTTTTTTCATTATGACATTTGTCTATTGTATTACAGCCCTGTGACATTCGACATATACAGGATGTTATAATATCTCATTTTATTAGACATATATCGTGCGCGTCACGTTTGAATATTTCTGCGATAAAAGTAATGTGCTGTATGTATTTGATATGATTTACATTTTCGTGTATATGAGAAAAAGCTTTATGGCACTAGAACAGCCATTATAGTAATCTGATATGAAATCATTCATCACCAATGGCTTTTACTACATGCGTAATATTCATACTATGGACTTAAGATGTATTTTTGCTTTTTATTTATACTTAAACGATATCATATCATATTATTATATCTGAAGATTTTGTTTTAGTAAATACTTCAAGTATTTATTGCACGCTTCCAATAAAAGGCGAGTATCAACGATAAATGTTGCAAAAACGATAAGAAAAATCCGCTTGAGAGACAAACGAAATTTTGAGGGACAGTAAGTAAGTACTAAATAATCTACAATACATTCTTAAAAACCAACGTACTAACATAAATCCTGTAAACGAACTTTGTAGAATAAAAAATATTCAAACACAAACAGCCTGTATCTAAGTTTTTTAGCCGCCCTCATGTTTCGGGACAATAAAACGCTCCTTATCTCCAACACTATGTTTTCGTTTTAAAAACATTTTTCGTTCTTTCATTATTTTTTTAGCTACCGCACTACGCTGTACCCACATCACTAAAACTATTAACCTAACATAAACTTTACACTCATAACTTTAAGATAGATAATCGCTCCAGCTGTTCTCTTTAAATTCTTTTGTCTTAAACTATCGATTCTTTTTCATTTTATAGTGATTTCGAAATGAATAGATTCAGGTTTTATCGACGGCTTTTTATGGTTCGGGATTTGGATCTCGGTTGAATTACGGTTTTATGTACGATCATTGTCGATGTATTTATGTATTCGATGTCAGGAAGAAATAAAAAGGCTTTGGCGATTTGCCTCGTAAGCTGATCAATGAGATTGCCATCAAAGTATACATGACATGTTCCCTGCTGTTTTTTAACATTGTTTTTAATTTAAAATAATTTACTCAAACTTTGAAGCTTCTACATGTTCACGACTGAAATTAAAGTTTAATTAAACATACTTAATAGTGCTAAGTGATGAGTTTCATTCGTCTATTAATGCCTAAGTCTAGAAATATTTAATTATGAGCATTTGCGAAATCATTATAACCTTATATAAATATTTGGCCAAGTGTTACACCCGAAAACATGACACAATTGACAACTGTTGGTTTCCGTATGTAACAGATGTTACGAGTATTCAGCAGTTGTTGGCAGTTGTTGCAATAATGTCGAGACAGGTGGTGATGGCAACTGGCAATTTATTACGTCGCAATGGATAAAACTAACTTACTTAAGTATTTATAACGCAGAGGTAAGTAAATAACTTACTTGAAGTTGTTTCAAAGTTATGTATAAGTACGGTGATAAGAAAAGAAGGAAATTGTACTTCATTTTTTTAAATAAGACGGTTCAGATGTTAAGCGTGGGCCGCGCGGCGAACGTGCGTTGTAATTGAACGTGTTTGCACAGTCACATGGCCAGCACTTCTTGGGCATTGTACCAATTCAGTTTGATTTTTGTATTTTTGACAATGAGCAAAAAATAGAAGTTTAAAACAGCCTTATTTCTCATAAATCGCATAAATTGTATGAAATCGTAAAAACGAACTAATGCTACATTAAAATGGTACCATTTATACAATCACGTATTAATGTCTTCAAAATGCACTCTTTTGAGAACGGATATAGAGCTAACCATTGAATTCATAGCGATACGTTGACATCACTTATGTGCGTGTCGAAATAAACTTGGACTTCAATAAAATTTTCCCATTTACGCCCACTAACAAAAGTACAAAACGCTCGCTCAACGCTCTTCATCTGAATATGCCCTAAATATTTTTAACAACGGTATTTAAAAGAATAAAAGTACAAGTAATAGTTTCTTCTGTGCCCAAAAAACAAACCATACATCAGAATATTATGAAGGCTCATATAGACTCAGATAAAACAGGGCTAATACAAATTGGAACGCCCGAAGAAATCCTATTACTTAACGTTATCAAAGAAAACCAGCACTTAACTTTATTATAAGACTCATAAACTTTATCTGGATTTATGTTTTTGAAGGTTAGGGGATGGGGTGTTGCGTTTGAATCCTGGTTTATTCTTCTATGTGTCACGACTATTTGTACATTTCCTTTCTGAGTTGGCATGTTAACAAAAGCTTAAGTGATCTTCTCACAGGACAAATCTAAATATATATAGAGAAAATATTCTATTTAAATCTCAAGTCAAATGAAATTTAATAACAGTTATGAACATAACAATTGTTATCTCTATAGTAAATAGAGATAAATCTTTTCTTGCCTCTGATTCACTTTCAGTAAGACTTAATTAAAGAAATCTGTTTATATTAATGTCGACATGAAGAGCCTAGAAAATATTGTTCAGGCAAATGTTAGCGTTGGTCTTGCAACCTTGTAGTTATAAACGTGTAAATATGCTAAGATTATATTTACCTTTTTTCTCAAGGGCCAGCAACTTGAAGTGATTAAAGCAAAATTGTAAGAGACGCTACTGTACTTTAGAAAACCGGTAGATTTATTATGCAGTTCACTTGTTCCAAATTTAAAATAAAACTTAGACATAGATCAAGTTTTACATAAAAGCTAGCTCAAGATCGAAGATAAAATCAGTTGGAACAGGTTCTCCTGGATCTAAGACGGCGACAATATTCTTGTCCAAATAAGTAATATGAGTAGTGAAATCTGAATTGGTTATCTCTTTGTAAATTGTGACATGACCAAAATGGTAAATGTTTAACTTTGTGTAATTTAGTTTTTGCTTCATAGTTATGTTTAGTTAATTGGTGACATGAAAGAAGCCGGTACCAAAATTTCAAAAAATGCTTGGAACTGTGAGCTTACTAAATATTCTATTGTACTTTTAAGGTTTCTTTAATATGCTGTCCCTGCTGTTACTGATAAGGTAATAATATCAATCTTTTTACTCATTCGTTATTTAGTATTTAGTATTGCACATGAAAACTCATTCATGCGGTACTTTTAGATGAAGCAAAAGTAAGATTTCAACTAGCAACTGTGTATTACAGTAAGCAGGTCAAATTGTAACACTTGCAGTGATCCAAAGATTATGTTTTACATCATACGTACAGTCGTACAGTTTGTGTTATATCTGTATCAAACACTTCATTTGATCTAGCTAATGTCTTGATTGTAAAAGCCAATAATAATTCAAGGATACTTCTTTACGATGTTGCATTTGACTTTGATTGAAAGCAAGCTCAAATTTAATGCGAACGGGAATTATTGTAAACTATAGATGCATCATAGTATAACTGTAGCAATATGTTATACTCGTACCAAGACGGGATTGTGAAAGATTTTATTGGATAAATTTTAGTTCAATCTTGTTTTATGTTTCTTTACCATTATCAGTGACACGCCTGTGGGCCTAGTTGTTATTGATCTTGGTTGTTCAGCTTCTAAAGTGGGTTGGTTTTAGTTAGGTAGTATTATTGGGCATCCCAAAAAGATACCAGTCATAATTCGCAACATTATGACAATAAAATCAGGAAAATGGCAGGAAACTGAAGCCGATGTTAACAGTATCAGTGTTTGGAACTATTGAAGTTAGTGAAATTGTTTGTTTTAGTTTAGAATTTCAATCACTGCTTCAATCGCCAAATTAAGTAAGATAGCTTCCCCATTTGTCAGACCACTCGAAACTTGAAACCGTCAATTTCAATTACTAATTCTCCGATCCGAACCTCGGCGATTTTAACTATCTGATCCTATAATACTGCTTCAAAACTTTACCTTCAAGCCTCAATATTACGAGTAGAGCCTTAGAGTGGAGCACCTTGTCTCAACGCGAAAGATTTAAGAACTTTGTGAAGACTTTTTAAGTTTCTTAATTTCGGAGGTCTCCATATTTCGTGGAGATAATCGTAAATTGAAATTGTTTTTTCTATGAAGACTGTACCAAATAAGATCCGCGTTATATAGTTGAGTAGAACATTGTTTATCTTTTAAATATGTATTCTATTAATGTTTACTTTTTATTACTATACTATATATATTACTACTATATTGTTATTACAATCAAAATGACTGCACATAACGCAGGTAATCTTCTGCTTATCGTTGACTGAATCAGGTGACTTATTATACCTCAGACGATACATAATAAGCATTGCATCTATAAACCATTATAACTCAATTAAAACATTAATTTATGATTCATAAAATTCAGGAACTTTTAGAGTTCGTGTCACAAGTTCATATATTATTGTGGAGGTAATAATTTCAATATGTAGGTGTGGTAGTGCCTGACAGAAATGGCGAAAACGCTGTTTTTTAATGTAATTTTTTTAATGTAGACTTGTCAAATAAATTCGCATGTACGGTGGAGCTATGGAGCTGTTTTTTACGGCGTAAGCAAAAATATTGTTCAGTTAAATGACCACTTATGTTATTTTATTAACAATGGGTAGTAAATAATTATTTAATGTTCTTTTATGAACTGTTATTGTATATGAAGCACTAAGCATTAGAGTGATTGATATTGTCGCCTGAATAGTTACCTAACTATAATTATTGAAGTGCATCAAACTACCTACTTGGAAAATGAAATTTTTTTCAATTTTGTTGATTATTTTCTAGTTTTTACTTTCCTTAATAAGATGGATATGATCATATGGGAAATGTATTACTCTGTAATTTATTAGGACATTTGTTAAGTGCAGTTCACATTTTATAGCAGATACTGTCAAATCTAGTAAAATGACATTATTTTCGAGACTTTTATGCATTATGTCATATTCTTTAAGCTATGTATATTACAGTAACCTAATGTATTTTATCCAATAGTAGTTAAATATTAATTAGCGTTTGTTGAGTTGGATTTTGCCTTCTAGATAGTATTGTGGTGTCGAGCTAATCTCTGAGTGACGCTATTTAGACTAATATTTACTACCCCAAGATTAAAATCCCCTTCAATTTCAAATTGATCTATGATTGAACTTACTCCCAAATTCATTAAACTTGCATAGTTATCCAAATCCCTTAACACAAAATAAAAGTACTATGGTACTGTATTCCCAATGTACAATAACCCCTCATTTCACCAACTTTCCCATTGTGCGCGTGCGCAGCATACATAGTATACACAAAATAAACAGATAAAACCTTGACACGTGTTGTGTGTACGCCGACGCAGTACCCCATAGTTATCGCGATTCACTAATAATAACGTTGTTTACATCCGTCGATCCGTACGTAATAAATGCGTCGACCATAAAGATGGCGTGATTTTACTGCGATATTAGGTGCCATGATTTATAATTCCATTATCGTAAAAACTATAATTTAAAAAAAAACGCTAAGGCGTAGTATTTCACAATCAGTTTAATTTTGTAATTTAAAAAAAAATTGATGTTCAAATTTCAAATAATTTGTATTATCTGTGACGGTCTGACTACATACTCGTATGATAATATATCAAGTTCTGGAGACTTCTGAGTAGGCTATGGTTAGCCCTATGGTATTAACTTAACTTTACCATAGTCCTAGGTTTAGAAAACAATCTGCTGAACAGTTCTAGTATATCTGTTCTTTATAAGTGTAAAGTAAGATTTTTATGACATATTTATTGTCATTTTTTTTCCTTGTGTCATTGCATAAAAATATACAATCATGATAACCAGTGAAGTTTTTTTTTACCATTGAATATTCACAAATCGTGATTGTTTAATAAAAATATATATTATGAACATTATTTGATTTATACTGAAGTGGGTATAACTGCTATCACTGGTAGACGAGATATGGTTGCGCGTTCAGTGAGACGACGTACACAGTGATGAAAAATCGCGGGTTTTAATCGCACATTATTGCCGAGAAGAGGCCTATGTCTATCAGTGGACTGCGAAAGGGTATGATGTGGAAGTGATGGTGTGGGTGGTGATGATGACGACTCGCACATTTATTTTTATTTTTAAATATTCTACAATCTAACTTGATGACACTAGTTGTCTTATCGTTTGAATTCTTGTTCTTATTTATTCTCTTCTTTTTTGAAGTCTTCGGAATTAAAAATAATTTATTTATTCTTTCTTTTGATACTCACGGCAGTCTGATCCTACATTAGGCAGTTCTTACTATACTAACTACACTGCTCATAAACACACATCATATTTCGAACAAATGATCCTGGGCAAAATTGAACTCACGAACTAGAGCTTAGCAGCCAAGATCACTAACCACGAGACCTTCAGTGAGTTAAGATTATAAGAGGAGGAAGGACATTTATTTTTATTAAAGGAACATCTTACAATGTACAAGCTGTCTATCTTATAGATAACGCCAATCTATAAAACCTTCAGCGAGTTATGACGAAGGATGTATATTAAGAGCTGTTAATGGATGTTTCATCCTTTTAACTTAAGAGGAGGCTCCAGCTATCATTAACGCTTAAAACATTTATTATACAAATTAGTAATAAACCAGCGACGGCCGAGTAAATAGCCAAAGGCCTCTTTAATATTTTATTAGTATGACTCACAATTTTAGATTACCAATCATAGCAGTATCCGCCTATCAAAACATTAAACCAGTCTCAAATACTTGATTCCATCTAGAATTTTCGCAAGATCCATTTAGCTATGCCAGGATAGCTTATAAATGTTTTATATTGAACTATAAAATGTTGATGGGACAATTAAAATACAATTAAGGTTTAGAGAAAGTCGTTTTTGTAGAGTGTTGTGAGTTAATGTTGGTTACCACATGAAAAAAACTTTTTTTATGTTTTTTCATAATCATTAAAGATATATCTTAGCTCCTGCGTGTCTGGTACAGGGAAGTTACACAAGTTTTGAACCTAACAAGGATTCTTTAAGAAGAGAATAAGCAACCTATCGCAACAATGACAGAAGCTGAATATTACTTAATTTAATTTGAGAGTACTGTGACCACCATCATGATTCCCTAGTAGTATTATTAATTGAAAAGTTATTCTTGTGGTAGTCCGACGGCCTGGTGAAGGTTTCAGTAAGCAGTTGAATGTGAGCTACAGAGGACTTAAGGGAAACCTATGGCCAGCAGCTGTCGTCCATTGTCTTTCGTGTGAGATATTCAAAAAATATTTTTATGTTAGGTTTATAATCTAAATTAAAATAAACTTATACCTTAACGATTTAAAAAAGTTTTTTAATATGAATAAAACGAAAAAGTCCATTAATTAGAAATTTAGCTATGAATAGGGCAATCACCGTAATTTAATTAACAGTACTGAACTTGTAACTAAGAAGGTTTATTTAAATTAGTTTATTTGCGTGATAAAGTACGATTGCGTAAACAATATAAATAACTCCAACTTCTTGTATATAATGTTGATTGTCAATACATGGCGTCTTATACATTATTTACATTCATACTTCGACTAAATCGCGTGATAAGGCGATTGTGTAAAGAATTACTACGTTACGAGTCGACAATTATTTTGCAGACTAGCTTTTTATCGCGTGTTTGTCGGTTGTTGCGATAGAATTTATCCTATGTGTATCCTCAGTTATCTAAGTAGCTTTTTGCCAGATTTCATTCAAATCGGTTCAGCGGTTTAGTCAATATAGCGTAAAACACACATAGATAGAGTTACTTTCGCATTATTGAAATTGTTAGGGAGTGTAAACAAACAAGTTGTCGACAAATCATCCTTTAGACAGATTCGATATATTTAGGTGTTTATTTATGATTTTGTTTATTTCAATACAGCTCAATTTGCTATATATCATGACGTCTTCAATCTTATTTAAAACTACGAGTAGCTGACCCACGCAACCTCGTTTACGTCTCTTATTGTCCATAGTGTAAAATATTTCCCCGGTTTTTGTAACATTCCTCATTAGTGCTCCGCTCCTATTGGTCTTAGTGTGATGATATATAGCCTTCCTTGATAAATGGACTATCCAACACTGAAATAATTTTTCAAAACGGACCAGCGGTTCCTGAGATTAGCGCGTTCAAACAAAAAAACATACTTCAGATTTATAATATTAGTAAAGACTCTGGTTGCAGTGTACAATTGAAGCTATTGATAATATGTTTTTTGGAGTGCGGAGCTCCTCGAATATGGTTGAAAACCCGCTAATCGCTACCTAATGTGCACTCACCTCACGAAGCGCATAATATCAAAACACGTGGTTGTTTATTAATAAGCCCTGCGCAGGCGCAACGCGTGTAGTGATGTAACTGCGTAACTGCGATTATTATGAATTTTGTACTGTTGCTATTGCTTGGGATTAGAGAATGGGTAGTGACAAGTGGTCTCTAGGAAAAACACTTTATGTTATTTTAATTTTATGGGTTTTTTATTACTATGCCACTTACTGATAGGTACTTAGCACACTTTGACATTTTTTTTAAATATCCATGAAGTCGTGTGGCTATCTATAAACACATTCAAATGTAATCATTAAAAATCATTTTAATCCTTCATTATAAGATTACGATCGCGACAGTTTTTTTCAATGAAAATAAAAACACAATGAAATAATTACAACTTGAGGTATTTACAACTCTAAGTCATTATTTGCGTTGACGGTCTATAAATTACATTCGTACATAACAATGCAGTTATCAGAAATACGAACAGCCAGACACTATTAGTTTAAATCGTATAAACCTGAGTTACACTATCAGTGGCCAATAATTCGTTATCTGGACAAAGAATGGTCTGAAATGGGGACATACAGCGGGCACTACAACCCGTGCCAAAGAAAGGTTTTATTGTTTAATTCTGTTTTTAGATAATCGTAATCACAAATCTATTACCTACTCAACTCTCGTTTGTGGATAATCGTAAACACAACTTATAATTTTTAAACTGTTTTTTTTTTTACATATGTGATTTCTTGTAAAGCACTCAATAATATGGAATACATGGAAGGTTTCTATATAATCACAGTTATTAAATCACGAAATATGAAATTAAGCTAAATTGAACAATTGCATTCATATTTCACCACAAATCCTATACTGTTTTATTTTACTATATTTAATGACTTTCCTATACAGAACTAAGTTTTAATAGTGACTGTCTAAAAGATACTTTGCTCTATGCACTCTTTACTGATATTTAAGTTGCGATGAGCACAGAGCACCTTAATCTAAATGAACGATTGACATTCTGTGGTCACTAATACTGATGTCATTTGAATCTAGCTCGTGTATTAATGCATTAAGGTTTATTTTAACCAACAATAATAGTTTAGGTAACCCGGTGTGCCCAATAAATTAATTTACATTAAATTTATTACTGTAACCGGTAAATATATGTATCTAAGATGGTTCTAGAATATTATGAGCAATGACTAACGCTTGGTAGTACGTTTAAATGATATGATGATTGTGTTATTATTCATGTGTATAATAAACTGGGATTTTTTATTATTAAAGTGGAAAAATAACTAAGTTCTTAGTTAAACTTTAGTTTTAGCTGGAAGCACAATATTAGTAGGTTACCAATGTTTTGGTGCATTTTGCGGTCTCCTTTTTGAAGGATTCGTCAAAAACTTTTGTTTAAGTGATTTTATTATAATGCTATTTTTTTTATTAAAACTATACCACATCATGTTATTTGGTATTTTTATATTTAGCTTTTTATATTTAGATTCATTATTATCAGCCTTCCGCAGTTTAATGATGGACATAGGCCTCTCCAAGATAAAAAATATTACAAAAATAACTATTTACTTAATAACTATGTTCATCGGTTTTATTGAATTTAACCAATGTATTTGTATTAGACTGTAAGTTTTTCATGCAGGAAATACGAAGTTTTTTTTTATGTAATAAGCTTTGGCATAAATTCGCATTAAAATTTCAAAATATAAACATCGTGCGATGCCACACAACAAAGTTCTAAGAATGTAATAAGGATATTTGATCATTTATTAAAATAGAAAATCATTTAAACAACCGGTCAGCCTGTTCGGAATCCTACCTATAATTTGTACAAAATGAACATTTAGAAAGCGGCCGGTCAATGCGAGTAATTGCTGTAATTTTACGTTTTGTCTAATAGTTGCTCGCATGTGTTGACTTTGCAACCAATGATAGTTTATAGTCAGTTCGTACGCGTTTTCACTTAGAGAACAGAAAATAATTAAACCTATAACTGTTCATGACTCATTTTGCCTTACTCATAAATGTATTGAACTTTATTACTTTAGATTAATTGCTACTTAAAGTTGGTAGAAAACCGCAAGAGTATAAAATCCAAGCAATTTATGAAAACATTATTGTAGTCAAGAGTGCAGTGATTATTTTTATAATATTGAACATCAAAGACGACGTAATAATTCATGCTGGGATTAAAGGTTAATTTTATTGTAAACTGGATAACGCAAAACGTGGCGTAGTGGTGACGAAGGGGCAATTGTTTTATTTTATAGTTTTCGTGACCTTTTTTATATATATACCTACCTAATTTAAAATAAAACCTTTAACTAGTAATTCTTTAACAGATTGCTCCGTTTGGTCCTTTATTTCATATTGCCCGGTTAAAGTAAATATGGGTTTTCGTCAAATACAGTACTTGATTTTCGACATTTACTATTTAAAAATTGTCAACGTTTTTTTGGTTATGATTTTTATTAAAATTTACTTTTAAACCAAAACCAAATGACTTTTTAGTGCTTTAGGTAGTGAGGTTCTAAATGAATAAAGATTGTTTACATACACACCCATAAAGGATAACAATTCAAGAGCATACAGGATGTTCCTATCAGCTGACTAATGTTGTGACATTATTGTGTAAGACTCTCAAGTCAGTGATTCAATTTAAGGCTTTGTATTCACTAGCAAAATGCATATATTATGCTGCTTTCTATCCCAAAAAAACAAAAGTTTTCCTGTGGGATGTGTATAACGATAACCTTGTAGATCACCGCGAGGCGAAGCTAGTCTTCAATAAATATGAATACTGGTTATTCATTTTTTGTGTTGCTTTTTACTTCAATTTCTAAGTCCTGTAATAATACTTCCTATTGTCATCTCCGTAACAGTTTGTCACGACAATAACCTACATATGTATATAATTATAAACGCATTATAGTGGTTTACTGTTATAGTAAAACACGATGTTATGGTCTTAATAGTGAGGCGGAAATTTAAGTACCTGATTGTGAATAGGGGCCTTTTTCTGTGGTCATCATAATCATCAGACTCGTGATGATAGAAACTGCTTATTGAATATCAAGTTACAATTACGGTGAACCGAATTTTTGTTTTGGATTTTAAATGTTCTATTTTTGAAATCCAATGGAATGGTGATGAGAGAATTTTGAACTTAAAGATTTTTGAGCGAACGTTTAGTGCCCCATAGGGAATGTAATATGTACATATGAGTGTCCAACTTCAGACTCCTATTGATTAATCGATATATATATATACATGTACCTATGATGCAAAAAAGGTTTGGTCAAATGAAATTTCACGAAACCACAGAGCAACACAGGCACACTGACGGATGCTCTATATTCAAAACATTATGGGTAGATTAATGAAAATAGAACCCAAAACTTAATTTAAAAATACATTTAGTAGAGATAATCAAATACATATAGCCACCGAGCGATAACGGTGGCAGATTTTCCAATAATATTTCTAATCCGGCAGATTCATCAGATCATCAGAATAAATTTCTAATTTCAAATAATAGCAGCACCGTTACGTCTTATGTCCATACTTAGATTATAACTGTCTTGGTAGGCTTGAATAAAAACGCATTACACATTTACACTAACAGAACTAACAACCATAAACTACGAGTACAAAGAGTATCAATGACATAAGATTACAAAGATTACATGCAATTAAATTATGTATAGAGTATAGACCACGTAGTCTATGGTTCCCATGTGCATGGGAGATGGCTGGCCCGTTACTATGGTATGGTATAGAATTACGAGTACGTGGAAAATTACTGTATGCTTTTTTGTTCTCGTGTGACGTCTGTGGCTCTTATTTGCTGTGCTTGAGTTAAGCGATAGGACTTTGCGAGTGATGAGCTTTGTAATTGAGTTGTCTGATAAATATGACAATCTAGATTTTGTATCACATACAATTGGGTATTAAATTGCAATTGATCCGCATGTCCAAGCTAAAAATGTTAACATTTATGTAATGAAACTAGGCTATCTCTTCACCAATGAGATCAAGATAAGTTCAAAATAATCAACCGCACATAGATCGATCATCAAATAAACTAAGCGAATCGTAGCCTTAAATGCTAAATCAATCATATTACCCGCGGGAAATAACTGGTTTAACAACATTACTGATTATTTCCATAATAATGATAGATTAAGCTATAATACGTCACCAAAGTGTTTTGTTCTTGAATTAAACCTAGTTGAACAAACAAAATAAGCCCTTAGAACACAAATATTCTAAAAATTACATTAACCTTTCATCTAAACCAAATCTCTCAATATCCGTAACTCTGAAAGGAACAAATATCAATTTATATAATAGAGTACTCAGCCGTATCACTTTACGTTTGTTGGTCTGTAAATATAAAAGAATCTCGGGGTATGAGATAAAAAAGGAAACCTTATGTTTCAAAATTCAATACATTCTTATCTTCCAAGATACAGGAGAAAGGAAGAGGAATATCTTGAGAGGGAACGAGCGTCGGCGGACAAAGGGATAAAGGGTTTGTAATAAAGAAATCATAGTCATGTGTGTATACTGGAACGCGTCGAGGCGAATTGTCTGCATAGCCATACAGGGGCGAAAGTATTATACTACTCAAAATAAAACGAAAAGAAAGATTATACAAACAGGAACCGTGCATGAGTGTTTAATGCTATAAAAAGAGATAAATCTCATCATTTAGTTTCGGTATTTATTATAAAATAGTGTATATATTTTTTATTTTAAGACTATAACGGAAAGCCTCGGTGGTATAGAGGTATTTACAAAAAAAATTCTGTATGTATTTATATCAGTTGTCTCTCATAACACAAGCTCTGCTTAGCTTGTGTGTTAGATGTTCAAAATATTTTTAGGCAGTTTACATCTTTAAAATAAAATGGTAACACCTTAAAGCTAACATAGACTCAAAGCGATTTAATAAATTACTTCAGAAATTCTGTTAATCTCGAAACTGGCCGCTGAAGTAATCACATGAATGAACAACACAGAAAATTAAATTATTCCTTTCAAGTTAATTTCTCATTACATTTGAAATTAGCTATCCACTTCTTTCGGGCTCTTAAATAGATGGTCAGTGTCTTTGTTGAGTTAATTCTAACTTTGGCCTACAAGATCAAAGGTATCTATTAAGTTTAGTGCGTTTCCAAAGAGCCTTTTCCCCTCCCGAGTACCAACTTTTCTTATTCCGAGAGCTGGTTCGGAAATGGGAGACATTACGGAGTCAATAGATGCCGGGACGAACCGAACAGTCAATAAGATATCCGCTTTTGAGCCGATCTCGTTTCAGCTAACTTCTGGCTTATGGCGTGATTGGAATTCGTAATACAACATTTTGTAAACTATTCCCTCTGATTGCTTCGGTTTAATCAACTGTTATCATTAGGTGTATTATTCATAAGATTTATTCAAAGACACTGCACTAAAACAAATGTAGTTGCTTTGGGATTCCATTTTACTTATAATTATAAGACTTAGGTATCTTATATATTTATAATGCAAGGAACATACTAGGGACGATTCGAATTTACTCCAAATAAATAAACATGAGTGGGTCAATGAATAAGTAATGCAAGAAGTATTTCGGGGCCAAATAAAATAGCGTTCTGTGTCTGTTAAATAAGTAATAAGACAAGGCCATTTACTAAAATGTGATCTCCGAAGGAAAGATCCAGGTGACTAAAATGCTGTGACACTAAACATGTCTAGTGAAGAAACCTAAAATGTTACACTAAGCATCTGACACGAATCTCTAGGTACTCCCAAAGCAATTACAGCAAGTAGCGGTAATGGAACATTTGGGAATGTGGGATCACAATTCACTGACCCCGTCCCAATTCGATATGTTCCACAAACTAAAGGTTGATTAAAGAAGTATTCCTAAACACAAAAAAACGGATGAAAAACTTATAGGCTAAGTTGAATTACGAAGCTTAAGGGATGTAAACAAACAAAGAAGTTGGGTGCCGAAAAAGAATAAACGAAAAAGTACATGAACAGGATTAAAGTAAAGTAGCCAAGATTCGAAGGAAAGGAAATTAGTTGGTGAAATGTAATACCTCATAATGGATACTCTACTTTCGAATTACAATTACAACTTTCGTTACTTCGTTAACGTCGACACAGAGTTGTAACCAAGTTATTGTAATTGGTTTTTATTGTTTTAGCAAAAATGGTACAAGATTCGCGTGTGGCATTACAGTTCTAAAACGTTTGAATTTATTTACACAAAGATACAGAGCAAACAAATTCATATCACGCAATTCTTTATGCTGAAGTTGTGCTTAGGTCTCTAGAGACGGTTCGTGCCGTCCGCGTCAAAAAGAATTTCTGCAAGTCTGTTCCGTTGCATCAGCTGCATATCGTAAAACCATTTCCAGATGTTCCAATCAAATATAGTGGTGGAAAGAAACAATATTTAAATATTTCATTTTATAAAATACACTTTAAGAATAAATAAACTATTATATTGTAAAAACAACAGGATTTAATCAAAGCTTATTATTTTGGGTAGGTATAATAATCCACAGACATATTTAAAAACTACATCTTTGAGTATAACAACAATGTTACACTTGACAAACAAATAAATCTTCTACAAAACAAATGGAAACTCAAACGATTGATAAAACAACAGTCAAACCATTGATTTCTGTACAGCAACAAGAGCCTATTGTAAGGATAAATAAATTGGAGCAAATAAATAACCCTATCGTCTCACCCGCAGATGTAAGTCCACACAAAACTATTTCAATATATTGTTGTTTAATATGTAACTTTTTTATTTATAACAAACAATGTAGTTCAGTTTTCGTCTTACACCTTTGAATTTATCGTTCACATGTGCTTAATAAAAACTACGTAGAGGCAATAATATCGGCAAATGCTCTTAAGTGCCCGAATCTCGTGTGTGTTTTTAGTTCGTTTCATATTAATAATGGTACTTTTACGACGGCAACAGCGATATTATTACATACGTTTACTAGATTATACTTTTTATACACGATCATTATGAAAATGTGGGAACTTGTTACGTTTAAATGGTTTAGATTCTTTGTAATGGGGTAATTTAGCGGAATTTCTGTTAACATGAGTTACTAAATTTCTTATGTGTAATATATTTCCGTGTATTTATACTATTAAAAGTTCTACATGCCTACTGTATAACATCGTGAGGTTTTTGAAAGAACATGTGCCGTAAACAACCACTATTCTCAATATACTGTTCAGAAAACTAACTATATTAGTCTCCAGTCTCTCGTGTCGAGTAGAATGTTAAAACAAAATGCACCCAAAGAACATTGTTTGCTTACTAGAGGGTCCTGACTCGTCCGATAACTGAAGAGTTGAAACCGAAGCAAATACTAGACGTATATTATCGAGCTTCTGAACTTCTTACATTCAAAACTTTTTGAGGTCTTAATATTTGTAAGTGTGACAGACATTAAAACGAAGTAAAAACATGGTTTAGCCCTCGCTTGTCTACTTAAATAGTTTATAATAATCAATTTGTTATTACAAAGCTCAAAATACTCGCGCATAATTTGTTTTCACTAACCGACTTTACAGCTTCCACTGGCATCTAAAAAATAAAAAACGTAAAGTCACCTTCACATAAAATTCCCTTTTCCGTCCGTCTATTTGCAATTTTATCTGCCATCTAAAGGGGAGGGTTGTAAAAAAGTTTCAATGAAAACGGTCGACTCGTTGCCATATTTCGTTCAGTTTTCTCCATAAATCGTCAGCATTGGAACTCATCTACATATCTCAGAGATTGTTTGAATGTTATTTCAGTGTGTCGTGACCTTTTAAGTTGAACATATGATGGTACTTCCTAACTCCAGTATAAGTTAACATTAAAAGTTTAAGCATATGTAATCATAAGCTTCGTACTTACGATGTATATTTGCCTTGTACCCAGAAGCTTTTTCATGTCCGAGTATTAACAAACGTATTGCTTTCCGTCTAAGTCATTAATTAGAATTTCATTGCTTTCATCACTTTACCCTTACACATAAAACACTGAAGGCATTTCAATTAATTCACAAGGATTGAATGTTTTTAACAATGAATTAAACGTTAAATATATAATTGCTGAGCTCGTTACTGTGATCGTAAAATATATGTCTGAGCCATCAATTAGAGCCTATAGTACTTGAATGTGTAATTAAGTGCCCGAACACGACGTTATTAGAAATCCTACCAAAAATGCTTCAAATTTCAATGGAGTTTAAAAAAAATTACTCGAATATTTCTCAAACAAAGTTCATTTTAGATTCTAAATATCTTAATTTGAAACTTTTCCGTTTTGCGAAAATTTGCCAAAAATATTCCAAAGTACGAAACAAATTGTTGACGCAGTTGCTAAGGTTTTAAAGAAAGTAAAAATAAGCGGGTTTATTTAAGGATTATTATGAAGTTGTACATTGAAAACCTCACCCTCGCCATATTGGGAGTGCCTCGAGGCACACCGGTCACATTTGAGCAGCTCGCCTCGAATATTTTTAAGTTCAAGGTCACACAATTGTATACAAGTTTTGCTTTGGCTTCCTTATACCGGTTATAAAGTTTAACAACATTGAACCTGATTTGTTAGTCATTAAAGTGGATGTTTGCTTGAGGATTGATTGCAGTTTTTTTTGCATGTTTTTTGTATAACTCTTGATTTAGTTCAGTGGATCGTGTAGTTTTGATGGTAGATTTATGTAGGGTGGCAACTAGCGATCGGTATTTGAGCAACTATTTTGTGTGGTACCTAAATATTTTTTATATGTTACTGTTTTAATACTATATGGTCTATGACTTGATATCGAAGGATATCTTTTCATATAAGAACATATAAGTATCAAGTCATGTATCGAATAGCTTCTTGGCAGCATTCAGCTTCTGATTAAGATGATTTTGTAATATGTGACATCATGTTTTAATATAATGTTAATTACAGTAAACATTGCGATTATTTTATAGGTATTTGATTAGAATTAAAGCTATTGTGACCGTTTAGTAGCATGTTTAATGATAAATCTGTTTATGATTACCCATATGCGTTTTACCTAGTTGTGTTCTGTTGTTTTAGGTTTAAAGAAGTTGAGTCCGTTTGAGTAAAGTCGGTGATTGAGTAAGCAACTGATTCCGAAAGCTAATCTATATTCAATACTAGATTGCATACTAGGTATTCAAGACTATAAGAATTGGGTGTGTTTCATTTACTATATTTAGGTACCTAATTGAAAATATAGATAAGTTTATTGGTAGTTACCACAGCTTTGCCTACTTTGGGACTAGAATGCGGTACGTCACAAACGTCAGTTTATTCTTAATTTAAAATTGTTTACAATTAAAAACTTGTAATATACGATTCGATTATAAATATAGTTATATAGTAGCTATTTATAAGTGCCATATCTGAGTATACGTGACTTATAGACAGTAACTTACATCCAAGTTTCGCAAAGTTTCCTTAATACACTTTTAATACACAACGCACAACAAATACTAATATAATTGTAATCTTATTACTTCTAACTATTCTAGACCGTTATATGGAAATCATGTTATCTTAGAGAACTAGTAATTAAGGTGAATATATATTTTAAAAAAGCCTAAAATTTGCTGCAGTACTTTATCAAGAAAGTAAAGCGGGTAGATGTCGACTGCTCAAGGCCTGTTTAGTTCGCATCTTGGGGCAGACCTTCGTTCAGCAATAGACAGTGATTTGAAGGCTAAACATAATCTTTAATCGATTTAAAAGACTCAGTATATTATTATACTATGCATCGTTTCATAGTACATGAGGCAAAAAACAGACAGACCACCTGATAATAAGTGATTACCACCGCCCATGGACATCTACTATTTAAAAATTACAAGTGTGTTAAGTGCTCCCCCCTTCCACGCTTCATTATCTTCTTATTTAACAGGTTCAAAATCTCAATTAATAATTTGTAAATTTTTCTAGACTTATGACTCATTGCAATTAAACTCAAGTATTAAAATTATTCCCAACGTCATATTATTCATTTAAAATACTAAAAAAATATATAAAACCATTTTTCATTTATTGAATTGAAATGTTATTCAAATAAAGCCCGGCTTTAATTTATTCAATATTTATTTATAACACACTTTATCAGAAATATTAATCATTATTTATGGTGTTTCTTATCTTGTTTGATGTATTGTTAGGTAAATTATAGTCCATTGAAAGCCTATGGCTCTATTAGGAGATGGTCTTTATTAAAATATCATTTAAATGTAGGTATATAACAGAGCCACTTTCACATATTGTTAACGATCACTGCTCCGATCTTAGCGAGTGTGAAACATGCAATTAAGTTCATTAAAAATTGGGTTAGTGCCTATTTTCTTTAATTGGGCCTCTTCGTTGAAGTCACATAAACAAACCTTCAAAATTTGTTTATTATACAACATGAATACCACGGTGTTTGTTGGTATAACATTAAGTTGATGAAGTGCAATCAAGTCATTAAAATAATGTCAATTTTGATTGAAACTCATCAATAGCGGTACAGTAAATGGTTGTTGTCTGTCAAGTATAATCAAGTACAAATAACTGTAGAGATATCTATTTCATAAATCTATTGTTTTTGTATTGATGTCAAGTAATTTCAATCGTTCTTATATACATTTACGGACAAAATTTACGATAAAAGGCTAAAAACAGATGTATTTTCTATCTGCATAGTTACTACTCTAGTTTGACTGGCCTTGTTGGCCTAGGGCCTAGCTAGCCTAGCTACTACATTTACACAGTACGAGTTAGTTTCTGATTATCGTTTACGTTTGTAGAATGCAATTTGGCTAGGGGGCTGATCACATTATCCATAGGTAATCTACAATATGAAAGCAAATTCTTTCCATTTCTACATTACTTTCACGAATGTATTTTTCACCCCTACGCTGGAATCCCCTTAGGTAGGTGTTTAAGGAAACAGGGTCCATAAACTCGGGGAGTTACTGGAAGGATGGCAACGGATTTTCGCAACCCTGATAACTTGTGCGCCATTTAAAATGATTTGATGAAACTATTTATTCAGGTTTAGAAGCAATGAGGATTAAAATAATTAACTAGTTTTTAACAGAATTCTAAAAAGGAATGTTTTTTTATATCCTACACACAACGCCATCTAGTTTCAAGCTAAACAGAGTTTATATTATGGGTATAAGACTATTCATATAAATACATATATTATATTGTATTCACCATTACAATTTTTTGCGTTTAACAAAGTATACGGAGTTTTAAAAAATACAAATTTCAAACACATCATTTCTAATCTGGTGTAATTTCAAATTAACTTTTTTTTCTATGTTTGTTACTTATCTCAGGAACGGCTAACCTGATTTTGATGAGACTTTAACTGGCACACAGATGATGTTTCAAGAAGTAGCTTAGACTACTTTTAAACTAGCTTCACCAAACAGCGTTACCCGCAGTTGTTATAAAGGTACCACGGCTAACGTAATATAAAAATGTACTACATGTAGCTAAGTATCAATGATATTAAAACAACTGTACGGTTATCTAGTCACATTTAATTAGGGCAAGTAATTTAATCACCATTAGATGTTATAACGAGAACATGTTTGATGTTTGGTTTCAAATTGAATATACGAGCTGTGTTTAAAATTACTAGCTGGCTGTCTCTGTTTATTATAATAGAACGTTATTAATGTAAATACTAGGAAACTGGGCTTGTATTTTGTCTTAAATATAATTATTATAATATTCTCAGTTCTATTAAACAGCTATCCATGTGGCGACGGAGTAAGATACGTAGTGTTTTTTCCCCATATTTATTCCATGGATGTTGTAGCGACTTATGGAGCAAACTATGCAAACTAAACATCACTGTAAAATATACGAAAATTTTAATTAAATTCTAGGCTAACCCGTCTGGCCAGTGCGGTAGAGTTTTCGAAAACCTTCTATCTAAGGAAAGGCCTACATCTTGTAGTGGACTGCTAAGGACTGTTAATGATGTATTTTAGAGCTCTTTTTAGGTCCGAAATTAAACATAGCTTGTACAAGTGATGAACCCCGACGTCACTTTGACCCAAACGACTTAACCACAATCTGGGAGGCTGGAACGTACTTATGAATACTAAGTTGTAGATGTCCATAAATTATGGTAGGGACTTACGAACAGGTGACACACTAGATCCAAAACTAGTCGAGTATGACCGATTTCGATTATCAAATGTGTATTAACACACGTGAGTAAAACCGGTTATAGAAACATACATGTGTTTATTTCGAACTAAAATACTAGGTTTATAATATCTCTCTCGTGACATTAGTAATTTACGTTTATATATCTACACAACCATATAGCATTACATGCCGGCGGTCCGGAGGGTACTACCCATAGCGTCTTTTCTTGATACAAAACAGTAAATTTATTTGCAGGGGGAAATCTTTACACATACACATTTTAGACTTAAATATAAAAACAATCGCCTGTCACTACGAACTCACACATAAAAAATATAAGAACACATTCACAATTGTAACAGTGTAATGCATAATAGGGCCATTTGGACTTATACTTTGACAGAGGAGAACGTCTGCTTATGGCTACTCCCTAACGTTGCGTTCAGTATAAAATTTATACACATTTCACATTTAACATATCTAGGAATATCGTTTATAAAGATGGAAGAAGCTCACAAAAGCCCGTCACTAAATTCTAGAACCTTCAGGAGTTTTCATAAGAAATGATCAATATTGCGACTAATTTGACAAGCATTCCTTGAAATTGAAGAACTCATGCTATATACAGCATAAATCACAAAAATGCCTGAATACAATGTTTTTTTTTGGTATTCCAGGTATTTTAATTTCAAGCTAGACGGTTAGAAAGCTTGGTAGGCAGACATTTATGACAGTTGAAATGTTGAACCTTTTTGTAAGCTAAAAATGCTACTGCTTAAAATCGCTTATAAATACAGGTTTCTTCGCTAGAAATATTTTATAAAAATGCTACCGTCTCGACATTCAGTAAATTTCTTTAAAAGCAGTTATATCTTCAATGTTAATTATTGACTTTGACGTCTAGTGCTTATTGATTCTGCATTCTCAGCTAGATGTGGATTAGATTCCGAAACAGAAAAAAATATTGTGTGATGATCACCGTCTGTTGTGTGTTTAGGAGCAATTATCTTTTACAACATGTAGATCAGAAATCTGAAAGTATGTTTATCAGACTTAGTGCGTCTTTAAAAAAAGTTACTCAATAATAACAAATTTAAAATGAAAGTTAAAAATATCAGTAAATAAAAATTGAAAACAGCTGTAAGATCTGCTCTTCTCATTAAATCCCCTACTGCGATCAACAAAAGAAGAACAAAACAATTCAATGCTTTATAACCGAAGTTTTCTCTAACATACTATTGGCACACATCAGTCCTCAATAGAAGTCAGTGTACAAAACTCCTCGTAACACTCCTATTATGTTGGACGAGGAAGATAGAAGTAACACCAGACAAGTCTGTCTAGACGCCCTAGGGTCAACGTTTCGACAATCACACCTACAACTTCAGGCTAGACTTAAATCTAACTTAATGTTAGTATGCAAGAATTTAGGAAGCAATATTACTTGAACACTACTAATTGAAATGTTTGTTTGTAACGATGATGAGCTTTCCTAAATGAATTAGGTGTTTTTTGTACCGCTGATTGAATATCAATTTTGGTCCTCATTTACGGTTCAAGAATGGCAAAAATACATGTTTTTATTTTGTGACCCTTACCGTACCTTACTAAAAGTTTTAAAATGAATATAAATATTTATTACTGAAATTAATATTTAATAAGGTTTTCTTCTAGATTTTAAGAGAAGTCAAATTTATTATTTTCAAATATCTAATGACAGGTAGGTAAGTACTAAAGTATAGTTTAAAAATCTATTTTAATATTTAATTTCCGAGAATTTTCTGGATGTATAAAATAACACAACCAAGAGTATTTAAAGAAGTATTTTTAGTTAAATTCTTGTTTGAGCATAAATTTGTGGTAAAGCTACTGATAAAATATATCATACTACTAGAAACGTCAAGACTCGTCTCCATATTGAAAAGTTTCGAACTCACCAAAAAACTAAATTAAAAAGAAGTAGGATATTTCCAAGACAGTAAGTAGATAATTATATAAAGAGTCTGTCCACAAGTTAATGCAGTAACGCGATTAGAACAGTCACAAGTGAATATAGGGGGGAACGGAACAAGAAAAGTTTGGGAAAGAAAAGCCACTCACGAAGTGGCTTATTGAGGATCGCTGGCTATACTTATTATGATATTAATTGTGCCTGGGACGTGAGAAGCTATTCGTGAATAACTTTAGTTCATTTTCAATGTGAATGTTTTAATTAATTACGGCAAGACGGTTAAAGCGATCTTTATAAAATTTGACTCAGAGAAAATGTTTGTTTTTGATGTAGAGGTGAACGGTACGAGAGGTCATCTGATGGTAAGTGATTACTGTCGCCCATACTTGCAGTATGGTCACAAGTGAATTTAGACCCCAATAATGTGACCCCCTTCAAATTTGTTTGGAACTTCAGCAACCTCATTATCTATGTAAAACTGTGATAAGATATTGATCGAACGAAACAGTTGATTAAATTTAGGCACTATTCGTTCTATTATAAGATCTATTAGAAGTTGACTAAGTTGTTTCTGTATGTGCCTTAAAGAAATACCTGTTATTTGCCTTTGCTAAAGTGTGATTCATCAAGTATGCATTTTAAATATGTTAACATTTGAATATTAATAGCGATTCTCTAATTTCCATTATTTAAAAATTTTAAGTAAATACAAAAAGGTTAATAACTTTTCACCTATTTGTCAGTTGTCTTACTTTTTTCATTGAATTACAATTGCAAGTGTTATCAATCAAAATAATATAATGTATTAATGTGGCACACCTTACAGACAGCCGTTTGATCTCAAACTAGTTATCTATTTCAACCTGACTTTTGACGCATACAAACATCTCACTAGGTCCTAGATGTGACTCTAACCCACTACCCAGTTCAATCGGAGCCAAGATCACTAACCGCTAAACCGAACGAAGTTGATTAAAAACAATTTTGTCTACAATAGATCCAAAAAAGAAAGAAAAATAGCGTTGATACCTGCCATTACTCAAATTGTATACTAAATCGTGATAAAAGACACAAGAACATATGTTCTCATTAAAAGATGAATGATCATACAAGGACGTGTAGTTTCACATGCAAGTTTCTTTTTTTCGAAAGTGTCGTGGCTCGGGTGTCATACTGTCGTCCTTTACCTCGCCGTAAACTTTATCGTTTTTAGAGTTCCGTCGGCGTAATGACGCTCCTTCAACGTTCTCAAGGCTATTGAATATTTATTGCTTTAGTTCCGTGTTCGAGCTACATTGATGACCGGGATTAACTAGGTAGGTAATTAATTTTAGGTCATTGTGTGAGTTTTTGGTTTTTGTCATTAGTAGTAAATGCCATTTTGTATAAGAACTTTGTTATGTACACCACTGTGAGGGAGAGTTATCTTTGTTTGATTTATGGCATTTAAATAGATAACAAAACGAACTCGTTTTGTATTATGTAATAATAAAAATAAACTACGAGTTTAGTATTAGTTGGTTGAGCTTTATTGAGTTAAAGCGCTAATGTGATATGTCGAACCAGGATCGACTAAAATTAGAACTTATTCGTACTTATTATATTTAAAAAATATTATAAGGGGTCTATTTCTATTTCTTTATATGCGACAAGAAAAGTACTCTTTCTAATCATACACTACAAAATTATCTTGAGATTGAATGTCGAGTACATTGGATTTTTTATATAATTGCATAGGTACCATATTCTAAATGAAAAAATAACGTATATTTCGAAAACAAAGTGTAAGGAAGTAAACAATGGCAGTGGAAAAATGGGTGAAAGATATGTGCATGCTAGTTTTGTTTCTCTGTTCATTCCGACTTGAGTCGACGTCATCGCGGGGTCCAACGAATTTATAGCTGTTCGCTCTTGAGACTTTCTGTTTTCAGACGGGAATTGGCTCAGAATTTAGCTTAAGGTTTTAATAAATGGTGCTTTCGACATGTTGAAAGCACAATTTATTATAACCGCTCATAATTTAAATCCTACATCTACTCATCTTAAAATTAGTATTTTTCTAAGTTTACACACATAAGAAACCGTTTATTGTCAAATTATTACCATTGATAGCCAACGAATAAACGTGTCACAATATAAACTCTATTACCATATCTCTATCAACATTATTCCTTTCCCGTTCTAATGTAACTTTTACCTTTTCCCATATAAGTGATGGGACGAAATTCTAAATCTTTCCAAATAAGCTTACAAAATACAAATGACTGTGCAAAATGCCCAGGTAGGCAGACTGTGCAGTGTGCACAGTAATTTTCTTGAGCAACACTCTACTATAATGGTGCTATTAAAACCACCTACGGGTAACAATTTGTAAGTGGTTTGAGCCACACAATCAAATGTTGATTTGCTTTCGCTGCCAACTCTGTTTGCACATTTGCGGTGGAAACTACTATAATTAAAATTTTGGGCAACACTGCCGGTACGCTTTGGGAAATCTAAAATACAAATTAGAAACGCATGGGTTTTGAACGCAAACACCAAAAATTTCAGACGTAAAAAGATTTTAAAAGTAGAACAAATTGCGTTTTTATGATACTACAAAAAATCTTTGGTCAATACTATTTCATAAAGCTGTACGGTATATGTGTCTCTCCATTTTTTTTTAAATACAAGTATAATATTTATTTTCAAAAAGAAAGTATTCAAAACGATTTGTATCCAACTTCATTTTAAGAACTGAACATGTGTCGAAAAAGTTCAACAAAATTTGTTAAGTTTTTTTTAATTTAGCAAAAACGTATCCAAAACGCTTTTAATTTTGTAGTTTTTAAATAAATACATTTACACATTTGTGGCCAAAATTCCCAAGACAAATTACATACATTTTTAAAGCTGACACTTGTTTTTTAATTGGCGATATCAAGTCGTATTCCAGGGCTGAAGTAAAAATAACAAATGCGCAGATATTTGAAATGCCTGCATATCGTGAGGCAGGGTTGTAAGAGCGAAATTATTGTGAGCCAACACGAACTTTTCACAGTATACTTGTGCGACACTTTTTCTAAGAACTCAATGTAAATTGTTTTAAAGATTTCGCGTTAATGCAAATGGCAACGTTAATCGCTTTTTAGTACTTGGTCGGGTCTGCAAAGTTGTATTCGTTTTTATTGCTTTTCGTAACAGAACGTCTTGATGAGTAAGCACTAAATATACTTCGGTTTTAACCTTTAGGACTACGTGTTAACTGATACACTTTCGAGAAATAGGAACGTAAAATTTTTGTTAAACTTTTGCTACTGTAAAACTAAAGTTTTCTATACAAGGCGTTGTAAAACATGACGAAATAAAAGTAATATTTAACCTTGTGGAAATGAACAGTTGCCATACTCTAGGCAACATGTCTTGTACAAAAAACTGTAGCAAAAAAGAACACAGTCCGGTCGGCCGCTCACAATATAATGATCCAAAACCCCGCCCTAAGTTAATTTTGCATTTTTTTGCACACAACCAAAGATAAAATTTAACGTCTACTTTTTTGAATAATAAAAGGATATCGATTTCATAATTATTCACGGACAAAAAAATGTATAGTGATGAATTTTTCTAATGATTCGGTTGCAAATTTTGAGACAAGTTAATTCTTCATGGGACTACCCCTTTTTTGCTAAACGATAATTATAATTTACAGCCCGGACGTATCACGTATTATAATAAAAAATATCCTTGCTACTTTTTTTACAGTACTCAATAATAACTTGAAGTAACAGAATTAGTATTAATTACACGAACAATCATACGACAATTAAGAATTGCAATGATACTTCTAATTGTTTCCTTTTATTACACAGCACATACGTATGAAGAGTTTATTTCCTCATATCTGATTGAAAACGAGAGCTCAGCCTCAGCCCTGTGTGAGGTTATCATGTCCTGCATTTAAGTGTCGGTAGCGTATGAACTGTCGGGAAAGACTCGTACGACCACAGCGGATGACTAAAAATACATAGTTACGTATTGACATTGAAATGTTAATGCACTCAGTGCTCGACGTATTTCATGGATACAACATGGCCTTAATATCATATGTCTTTTTATTTTATCGATTGTTTTGACTGTTATAGCTTCACTTTATATGATATCGCGTGAGCCAGTGTTTATAGTGCGATAATGCGAAATATTCATAAATGTGTTGTGGTGTCAATGATCCCAGCTGTGTTTTTCGTATCGCCTACGTCACTTGTCTGTGCAGTGGACTTATCACGGTCGTGAACGTACGATCATTTATTTTATTCATTGCCCATTATTACTACGGTTTTTTTTTTAATTTCTATCTTATATACATTTTATATTTTCTGACGATTAGCACAATATATAAATACGGAAATATATCTACTTGACTTGTTTTATATTGCAGCACAGTTTTATTATTTATCGGCGTAATATTGTTTCTCTTAACATTTTCATGTTTGAACTTGTCTCAGAGGCTTGTTTAATTAACGAATCAATACATGACAGACATAACACTTTTGTTGGATTATTGATAAGGCGGTTTTTATTTTATCTTAAATGGATTATTTAAGACAAAATAAAAATCGTCTTATAATAATCGTCAAGGTTTTTGTAATAGATATAAATGTGTTATTTTGTAATTTTGGCGTGTTAAAAATTTCAACACACTACTCCAAAGTTTTGTTACTTAGATAAGATTTTGAGACCTTACTTTTTACTTAGAAATTTTCATCTATCTGCATATTTTTTTTGCTAACCACATGACTTTCAAATTAAGTCAAATTTAATTTTAAACAATTTTAATCGAAAAAAAATCGATAATGGAATAACATGTAATGGATTTTAAATTTTAAATCAGTTTAAATCCACGTGGGATTTTTATTGGAGTGGGCCAATTGTATCGCATGTCTGTGCATCATTATTCGTCGTTAGTAACCAGTTTAGTGAGCGAATTGAATTTCAGTGTCTTGTTAATGTTCGCGTCGGCCAATGAATGTATATTAAGATTATCTCTAAGATAATGGGGGCCCAACCCTTTTCAACCAACACACCGAAATTACAAATTGTTTAAGTTAAATGGACCGTTTGAAGGACTAGTGTTCACACACCGACTGTGCACAAATTTAATTAATTTGTACCCCAACATGCTCACTTCTGTTTCCAATTGTGGTAAAAAAACTAACTTATACTCGCAGCTTCGCTCATGTTAACATAATTTCTATTTCACGATAGGTTTTTTTTTCTTCAATAAATCTATATGTGTCGCAAATTTTATCTACTTAGTATCATTTAAACGTTCTGCAGAAATTAAGTTACTAAAATACATTTTCACTTTCGTATTTATATTAATAGTAGTTAGATTTGACCGCATTGTAATAATTTATTAATAATGTAAATTATAAAATTGTTTTCCTTAAATATTTTTCTAACTATAGTTGGTTGCTAAATAATATGAGACGCAGTGATTGTAACACGCTTGTAAATATGTATGTATATACTTCAGCCATGTGTTGAATATTTTCCAAGCGATAAAATATATTGCGCGTAATTTTTTTTTATTTACTAGTCGTGGTGTGTCTGTAAATTTAAGTACACCGTAGATGTTTCACACTTGTTATTTTGATGTCCGTAAATATACTAAATATTTTTGTTATTGATGCCTATCTTTGATACGATAACTTTTTATAATTACGTGTTTGTTTATTTTTTATTTTGATGCGCATAAGATAGTTTTATCAATAGGACTCATTTGTATTTTTTTATTTTTGAAGGAACTTTTTCTAAGTTTTTGAAATTTAAATTTGGAACTCTGGATTTTTTAAAATGATATTTTATTTTTATATTTAAAAAAATATATTTGAAATTTGATTTGGGCACTTTGAACACGTTAAATATATATTTTTTAAAGTTAGCTTACCTGTGTGGCATCCGTATACGGGGTTGATGAATTTTTGTCGACGAGTTGGGACCCGAACACGGGCACTCCACTCGATGTTGGAGATAGGGACCTCACATCCGACACTTGTTGGGGCACCATTTTGTTAATCCAAAAAAATAATCCCCAAATAAAACTTAACACAAAAAAAACACAGTTCACCTATTGCACTTAAAAACACTAAATACTAATTTGTTTGAGTCCAAACAAAATTCATAAGTTTTATAAAAAATTTATAACAGTCCAAATGGGGCGACAAGGAGCCTCTGTTTGTTCCCGTACCGCAGCCTCACGGCGGACGAAACTCCGGAGACCTCCCAGTACCTGGACACTATCCTAAAAGCTTTCTCTTCTAGAACGAGATATCTGCTACTATCTTCGTCGCCGGCGAACAGTCCAAAAGTCATAATTTTAGCGGTGTCCCGACCGCAGTTCAGTTAGCACTGCGGGGCGATCGTGTCATAATCAATCGGGAACGATGTGTTGCTTGGGCTTTATGCGGCTACGTTCGCACTCCGCGGTGACAGAGAACCTACTGACTGAGCGGCAACGTGCTGTCAATATACCCGCGCGCTCAGCTGTTCGCCCCTGCCCCGCGCCGCGCAAGCGCCCCGCACTCCCCCCGCTTCTCACTCGGCCGGCGACGGCCCTAAGGAGCATACGCTAGTTCCGCGCTTCTCAGTGCACTGATCCAACCGTTCTGAGTTACGATTCGTGGTCGACTAGCCGTAACTTTATTACAGTGGACATTTATTTCGAAGTTTTATATTAGAACACAATTTTTTCTAAATACTTAATATGATTAATCAGCCAATATGATATACAAAGTAATATTAAATAAGTTTTTATAATGAATGTTTATGATTATTCATAGTCTGATTTTATCGCTGTAATACACTATATGAAGGTTATTGTCATTTGATGTAATTCATAACTCACAATTATAAACTAATTTAATTAAGTTCTGAAACACTTCGCATGTAAAATTAGCAAAATTATTAACCGCAGTAAACACAATTTACTAACGAAATTAAGTTGTCGGGCGACTTTTATTCGGTCAGCAGTCTATCTCCAAATCGACCAATAAGCCTTTTTTTCTCTTTATTTTATAAAAGGAACTTTTACCCTATTATGGTTACTAATAAGTCAAAGGGTGCAGATTCGATTCCTGTTTAGGCTGAACATTAAATATATATGGTTTTATATAGTAGTAAAATATATACTACAATAAAATTATCAAATATTTTATTTCAAAAGGAGTTACAAACTACACACTGTTATATAAAATTTCGCTCTAATTCCCGTAGTGGGGTAAGCAGTGACGTATTAAACGTTACATTTTGACATGAATTTACTATCTTAATCCCACTTATATACCACTTATCTAATTAAGGCTACGCCCATTTCCGTCACCTAAGCACCGTGTTTGTAAACGGCCTGTGTTTCATTATTATTATAATTAATGATTGTTAAAAAAAAAACTTTTATTTAATTCTATTTCACTAAAAATAATTAAAAAAAAAACAACATTTCATATATTCATTTGTATTGAATTAAACCGTTAACTAAAGTGGTTTACTTAAAATTGCTTTCTTCACACATTCTAAGACCTAGGAAGGTACAGCTGGTAGACTCCTAACTCCTATGTCTACCATCTGCTGTGTGGTCGCATATACCCGCATACATATACATTGTGGTGACTATTAATTTTTGACATTAAAGAGTTGTAATTTTTTTAAACTGTCCATTATTATTATTTTTTTTTACTTTCTAAATCTTTTTATCATTCATGTAATGAAGAATTTAGAATTGAAATAAGCATTTAAAACTCATTTGTGAACTGCCTCTGTGCTGTGCTTGAGGTCTCGGGTTCGATTCCCGGGTCGGATCAAATGTTTGTATGATCTGCAAATATTTGTTTCAGAGTTTGGGTGTTTTCTATGTATCATATGTATGTATTTACAAAAAAAAGTAAATATGTATTTATATCAGTTGTCTAGTACCCATAACACAAGCTCTGCTTAGCTTGGGACTAGATGGCGTTGTGTGTAAGATGTCCGAAATATTTATTTATTTATTTTACATTTAATTTCACAACAACTCTCTGAACAGATCAAGGATCTGTACTATATAAACTTAGAAACCTGTTTTAAATAAGTATAAATTGTAGGTATTAACAAGTAAATATACTATTGGATAATTTTTAGTTACGTATTTGTAAATATTAAATTGAGTTGATCGATATTGAAATAAAGTAAACAAAATAGTTATTTACTTCATTGGTTGAAAATGTGTACAAACTGTTATTGTTTTGTAAATTTAAAATTGATATTGTATTTTTATGTAGGTTTTTTTTTGTATTGAATAGGGGACAAACGAGCAGACGTATCGCCTGATGGTAAGCGATCACCACCGCCCATGGACACCCAACACTAGAGGCGACATAAGTACGTTGTCAATCTTTTAAGGAGTACGCTTTTTTCTTGAAGGTTTGAGAGTCGTATTGGTCCGGGAATACCGCAGGCGACAGTTCATTCCACAGTTTTGTTGTGCGAGGCAGAAAGTATTAAGCTATTTCAATGTGTTTTATTCATATACATACATTTAAACTATATCAACATGTCTATCAGCAGCTCACTTAGCATAGTACCTTCTTGCTCTCTCTAGTTGAGGATGCCTTTTGTGTTTGAGAGAATCTAGCTGTAGACTTTAGCAGTTGATAGAGGTAGCAAGGTATATGTAATGTATATATGTTAGCCTGCCAAATAAGTAGCTGTATAAACTCTGCCTCATAGAAAACATAAACAAAATCCAAGGTAATATATATTGCAGCTGCATCGTTAGACCTCCCGTCTCGCACTCGCCAACGAACAACCAAAGCCAACACGATGGCATGAATGCTGAGATTTTAGTTTGGCCTTCTATGATGCTGGGGCCACACTAATGAGAAATGCCATTAATTATCGCGATAATGGACGTTCACCATAGGTGTAGCCACAACTTAACGGGATAATTTGACAATGGCATTAACAATGCCATTTGGAGTTAGGCGATAGCTCAAGTGGCGGTACATCAAAGAGATTAACGCGAGAATTGATGCGAAGAAGCGGCCACATTACGTATTGTCAGTGTGCATCGAGAGCGCAACGGGAGTGGACGTATTTGTTTTTTTACGACGTATTTGCCTCAAAATCGCACGATTTTGACTCGAAATACGTTCTATGGCGTCGGAGTGGAGTAATCATCCACCATCTTCTTTTTCTTTGTTTCCGTTTTCTTTTTATTCGGTAATGATTCAATAAAGTCAAATAATATAAATTTACACTCATGAGATATAGAGCTCTGTCGACGTCCATCTTGCTTGAATTAAAGTAAATTCAACGCCGTTTTTATCGCCAATAATGAGCATTCATGTTGACCGTTGAAGTGTAGCCACCCATTTTAATGCGGTAAAAATTATCGCAATAATTATCGAGATAATGGGCATTGACGTTAAACCTTAGTGTGGCCCCAGCATGAGAGGCGTGAAATCGGGATGTCTCTACTACTTCATATATATAAAATTCTCGTGTCACGGGGTGCGTAATCGAAATCCTCCGAAACGGCTCGACTGATTTTGATGAATTTTTTTGTGATTATCCGGTATCTATGAGAATCGGTTGTAATCTATTTTTCATCCCCCTAAATGTTAGGGGTAGTCCACCCCAAAATTTTTTTTTTTATTTTTTTACAAAATTTTTAATTTCTATTTTTTTATGATGCAGCATTAGAAAATACATACAACCCTATGATTGATATGATTTTCAACCCTCTACGATCAACCCCTATTTTTCCATCGCGATTTTTATTGACCCACCTCTACAACATATATTCCCTTTTATGGCAAAGCAACGTTTGCCTGGACAGCTAGTAAATTTATAAAGTTGTGCCTTTTCTCGAATTCCAAGTGTCCTAAATACTCCAAGAGTTCATTAATATTAACAACAAAACAAAGTCAATTAATCCCCAAAGTATAGACAAATGAGTGTTTAAATGAAATGTTTTTTCCTTATATAATTAGCTTTTTTTAATATAACGCCCGAGATCCCGAATTAGAGTGTAATATAATTTAAATTAATTGTTTTTTTATGATAACGAACGTTCGCGCCTTAGCCCATCTCTCGGCGTAATGAGAAATTATTGTAAGAATCTTTTTAGGCAATTTTCAAAGTTTTAATTCGTGCTTTCAGCGGTAGGATTTATGATTTTATTATTCGCTGTCCGAGTTTAGGAATGCAGTTTTAGAATTGTTTATTTTCTTTTAAATAATTGCTTAACTCGCTTCGTTGTTACTTTTTAACCGACTTCAAAGAAGGAGGTTTTTAATTTGATCGATGTTTTTGTGTGTATAACTTCTGCTTATAACTTCTTAATGGGTGTACCAATTTTACTGATTCTTTTTATATTCGACAGTTAGTGAATGTCGCAGGGTCTCTTCATTTTAAATTTTTACTGTTTTTTTTATTTCGATAGTATTTTTTCTTCTTTAATTCCAAAAGGTAAATTTATGTTATAATTTAGCTAAATTTCATTGAAATCTGTGCAGCGGTTTAGCAGTGAAAACCTAACAAACAGACAGAGTTACTTTTGAACTTAGAATATGAATATGGAGACTCGTAGTTATGTACATCTCATCAATAAATTAATCTAAAAAGTCGTTATCAAAAATTAGTGAAAATAAATAATGTTTAATGTTTATTTTTAAACTTTGTAGGTACCTACTGCATAAACCATTAAGAGCCCTTAAAATTCCTGAAGTTTTAACTAAACGAAAATTATTTCTAATACAAAAATTAAAAACTAAAACCCAACTACGACAAAAACGACGCTGAAAAAGTATGAAACAAGTTTGAATAGCCGTAGTCACACGTTGTTAAAGTGCTATGCTACATTTATATGTACATATAACGCCTTTTCCAATGTTACCAAACACGGCATATTTATCTCAAATTTCTTTTTAACACAGTCGTTTTTGACCGCTAGGGGGCGTCACCAGCGGACGATAAAGACGCTTCTCATACATAGCCGGTCAAAATCATATCCCTCCTTTGGCTTTTCCGTAGTCGGTTAAAAATGAGTTTCATAGAAATAAATGTTTGTATGAAACCACTTTTAAATTCTATTTTAGGTATTATATTTGAGTCCCATTTAGTTAAAGCCATAATGCAAGTACTGTTTCGAAAAAAAGTGTCTTTATACGGCTGAAATAAATATATTAAAATACTAATAAATTAATGAAACGGGTGTTGGTTATTGAAGTAAAGTACAGAAATATTCCTGATTCACGAAGGTCATTAGAAACATACTTGACTCGGACATAAATGACACATAGATCACACTAAGTGTTGTTTCATGTGTGATTTAAACCCACAACACTCAGTTTGGTAGAAAGCACCCCCAAGCCGTCGTGAACTAGTTATTTCATAATCACATGTTCAGAGAATTTTAAGAACCGAATCCACTTTATTTTTTAATGGTATAGGAGGCAAACGAGCAAACAGTTCACATGATTAGAGTTTACTAACGCCACCCATGGACATTTGCAACTCAAGTGCGATGCAATCTCTTTTTGTAGAAAAATGACAAAATTACTGTAATTGGCGGAAAGCATAAGCAGAATCCAAGAGTTGTGATCACCATACTAATTGCAAATGCAGACAATGCATTGTCCGCGTGTTGGTACACTTATTTGTGCCAAGTATCTGTAAGAGGAGCGGTTGTTGGGCTCCGGTACCTTGGTATGAAAGAATTGCGTAACGGCGATTTTCAGTAACTCTTGTAAAAAAGTTTCAATTCTATATGTAAAGAAATAAGATTTCTTTTTTTCATATAAAGCGCGCCTTGTCGATAGAACACTAGCTTACTACCTTTATTTACAGCTAGATGGCGTAGTTTGACAAATGGCTGTTATGGTTTAATGATAAAAGAGTGAAGTGTGAGGTTAGGCAAAGAATTATTTTATTATTTTATTTGTGAAAAGGAGTCGACGAATGTCGTTTCTTTGTATTTTCAAGAAAGATACCTGTTGATGTTTGTTAAGATATGTTTGTTGTAAAACGATGTAAAAATTTGCTAAAATAAAAACTTTATATTTTCAGAGCAACACAATAAGTTTAATTTTGCCGATTGCTAATAATCCCGACTAATTGTTTTATATATAATAAAATTTTGATTTCTGAAATATAAAACAGAAGGTTGTTAAAATAATATATGTGGCGTTAAAAGTTTTTCACACAACTGTACTTTGTTAAAATCGGAGGAATTAAGAATGTAAATAAATTATATTCCAATGACAAGTTTCGAAATTAAATCCAGGGGGAAACACCACTAACCCTTTCGGACGACATTCTAAAAAATCCGCTTTTTAAATTCGTGCATCTTTAATTAGATCATTTTTATTTAATTTATGACAATATCTAAAGCCACAATTTTTATGAATTCCCATTTAAACTACAATATTTGATTTTGCAGTATACATACCTGGGAAATAACCGAGTCCCTTGCAATAGAAGAACTGGTAGAACTTGGTCGCCACAAGAAGCCAAACCAATACATTACTGTACTTTAACCTTCTCTTAGCTTAGAGACGCACACTGAACATGATACGACTCCGTCTCACGCCAGCTTCTCGTGGGGTAACTAGTAGTTGCACCACCAAGGGCCTATAGGCCTTTCCTTAGAAAGCAAGCTTTCTTTTTCTTTGTAATATTGTAGTAATGCGTATCTCGCTCCCAAAGGCTGGTCTGACGACACTGTAAAAATTATATAAAGATATAACTAGTTAAACGGTTTTAAAAATGGATAAATTGTGAGACTATTCATTATGTAGTTCGTCACGTTATATTTGGATTAATTTCTTGTCAAATGTCTCTGTAATAAGTGACGCAATCGATGGCAAACATGAGAACTATTCGTGATGCATACAGGAACTAGAAATTATGTTAATGATTTTCCAATACAACGGTGTTTAATAGGGGTGGTAATACTTTGTGTTCTTAATCTGTCATGTCTTATTTTTCTTTTAATAACTTTAATTCATGTTTGTATGAATACATAATTGTAGTTGAAATAAAACATAATGACTTATTTAAAAGACCAAAGTAATAAGTATCGACGGAATTAAATAGAGAACAATCTAGTATAAATACGTTTTCCTGTTTTAATGACAATTGTTTATAAATTGTATAGTCATTTTAATGTTTATTTTTATGCAATAATTTCTAAACTGTCATAAATTTAATTAAAATTATTATTTAATTGTTCTTGTAAAGTATCTCTGTTAGTGTGCGTAAATTATGAGTGTGTGTGTTGTTTTACATGAGAGTGTATGACGATGAGCGTGAGTGTGTATTGTTTATTTGTTCGGAACTGTTTAAAATTTAAATGTATGAAACGATCATAACTGTATTTTGGAAGATTGGAAGATTTACTATTTGGATCGATGTTTACTGCAATTTTCGAATTAATACATTTAATTTGCGGTTGTGTAATGACTAAAGTCATAATTAATTTCAATCAACAACAACAATCGACATGAAACACAAGCTTAATGTATATAATACAGAAAAGTGTATATGCATGTTTATATTCAGAAACTGTCAGCTGTCTTTTCAGAGCCCTCTGCCATACTGTAATGTGTTGGCTTCCTCCATAATATTGTTACGTGTTAGGGTTCAATGGATTTGAGAAATAAACCTTCTGACGTGTGAAAGATAAAAACACTCTTACAATCACAATCCTTAATGGTCGCCGAGGTCGCTAGGTGGATTACTGATATCACTTCGATGTTTATCGCACTGTAGCTCAAACTGAACTGCGGCCTGCGAGATTCCGTATTTATACCCATTATTACTATTACTAGCGTATTCGAGAAACGTCTCGTACATACGGGGTCATTTATCAAGCCGCCGACATCGCTGGAAGCAACAATCAATCGATTTTCGATGTAATGTATATCGACGTAAGATTTAATATTCCGTTTCTTAGGAGATCAACGAGAACTTTCTTGAATGTTGTTCTCCATTTATCTTTCTTCGTAGCAATAACTTATACAAGTGCTTGTTCAAGAACTCTAATGGTGATTCTTGAACGTTACTCCTTTAAAGGTTTTAACTTTTAACATAATGCACTCAAATATTCATAACCAATACTATATTAGAGTAGGTCAGTACCGTTTTTAACTCACGATTAACTCTCCCATATCGTATTGTGTAAACCTTTGCCATTCTTGAAATTTAAAAACCATGTTAATGTGATCAGATTACACTGTAGACAGTACAAACGAAATTTGCTATCACTTACATTAAATTCCAAACATGACCTAACCCCTGACTCAGCATTTCAAGGTTTATGATGTCACTCGTCATTTCAGCAGCGTGACGTATGACTAAGTAATCGAAAAATATTGACTCAGGTCTGTTATTATATTGATTGAGATTTAATTTTAAAATTGCACTTTTTGCTGACGATGGAAAGGTTTATGCAAAGAAGTGGAGACATTATGATTTCATTTCCTGTTTACAAAAAAAAAGTCCACTACTTTATACTAAGACTAGATGAGTCCCGCGGTATTACCCGCAATAGTTGTTGTAACGCCGTGGGGCTAAGATAATCATAAAAGTAGCTTTAGTTATTCCTTATATTATCAGATTCATGCCAGTAAAAGCTGCTAGTCCTGCTAGTTGCAGAAACAAACAGAGAGACGAAAAAAAACGATTTTATAATTGAAGTGCATACCTTATCTTATTATACATTATTTAAGGTATATAGTTATATACTTTCATAAACATTTAGTGAAAAGCTGTTAATTTGAAATTATAAACAGACGCTTCAATATTTGTATGCAAAAGATGAAGAGCTAGTTTTGTTGAAGTCGCTAATCTTAGCATTTTCAGGTTAGAATTAAAGAACTCTTTTAGTTTTGAACAGTCCATTTATATTATTTACTAGCTGACCCAAGCAACCTCGTTTGCGTCTTATGATGCCCGTGGCGTGAAAATTTTCCCCCGTTTTTTGAAACATTCTTCGTCGGTGCTCCGCTCCTATCAGTAGTAGCGTGATGATATATAGCCTATAGCCTTCTTCGATAAATGGACTATCCAACACCGAAAGAATTTTTCAAATCGGAACAAACAGACAGATAGACAGACAAAAACTTTAATAATAAATATTTTGGTAAGTGTACCGTTTATACATTCATATGCATGTAGTAGAAAGCGGTTATTTTAATATTAGAAACAGACATTCCAATTTTATTTATTTGTATAGATAAAAGAAAACAAAAGTCGTGCGGGTTAGCCTGTAAATAATAATAAATTGAATTCAGTTAGCTCATGGATGCTTTTAACACCCGAAGTTTTCTCGTAACTAAGTTTTTAAAACTTCATTGAAGACAGTTTCTAGGAAGAGTTGTACCCATTAAACAAAGTCCTAAGTTGGTCAAATATTCAGGCCTATTGTGATCGATATAATATAATGTCATAAGTTTAAGTACCGAAATGTCATTTTTTTATGTATGGCCCTGCCAAAATGACTCTACTCTGCCTGATGGAAAGCATAAGCAGAAGCCAAAAGTGGTGGTCACCATACTCATTGCGAATGCAGACAACGCAACAACGCAGCATGGTGACCCACACCATGACAGCGTAGTGATGCTTTTTTAGTTTCATACAAATCTATACTAATATTACTAATATTATAAAGGTGAAGAGTTTGTTTGTTTGAACGCGCTAATGTTAGGAATCACTGGTTCGATTTGAAAAATTCTTTCGGTGTTGGATAGTCCATTTATCGAGGAAGGTTATAGGGTATATATCATCACGCTACTACTAATTGGAGCGGAGCAACAATGAAGAATATTTCAAAAACGGAAAATTTTCACGCAACGGGCAATATAAGACGCAAACGAGGCTGCGTGGGTCAGCTATGTCTTATAAAAGCTTTTTGAAAAGGCAACGACAAAATTTGAGCAATTGACTCATCTACGGAGGTCACAGATTCAATTTCCGCTCATTGCATATATTTTATAAATCTGTCTGTAAGTTTCCTTTGTGAAAGAAGTTCAATGAATAAATATATGTAGATATTTGATAAAGACATCTAAGTATGATCATTTGAGATCTAGAAATCTACGTATAGTTTATGGTTAGTTGGGTTCTGGACATCACTGCAAAACAAACAAATGAATAAAATTTAAGTGTCTGTTTGTAATTTAAAATTAAAAGCTTTTCACTAAATGCCTGTGAAAGTAAAAGTAATTTTTTTTGTCTTTCAGATAGAAGAAAGGAAGATATCTATAAGGATATAAGGAGTTACTCATGCTACAACTTTTAGACTAGCTTTGCCCGGCTAAAGTTAAATCTACAGGTACAACAACAATCAGTTTAGTTTGATTTAAAAATGTAAAATGAAAAAAAATTGTTACATCCCTTCTGTAAATTCTGAGGTAAGCTTTCAGTCTGAAACTAACCTAATTCAGATCACGAAGCAGCTGTCACTGCAAATCGAATAGAGCCAGTGCCTAAGGCTTAGATAATAAAATATGCAGAATGCAGATGACTGCATTAGAGAGGTGTTCTTGCTATAGGTACTTTTTGATGGCGCTGCTCCAAAAGTCAGATCGTAATTTAGAATTTTATTGACAGAATTCGTAATAAATGTTACGGTGGGTAATAGAAAATTTAATCTTTTAATTTAAGAAAATAAAATATTAAAACAATAAACTTGTGATTGTACTGTTTTGATGATTATAAGAGCTTGCTTACTGCAAATGACGATTGCTTTGCGATGATTATGTTGGTTTAGTAGTTAGTAACCTTGACTACTGTGCTGGATATCTTGGGTTAGACTCCTACCTAAGACAAAATATGCCAAGCACGATCATTTTAGTTCTTTGTCAGGATGTAATTTATCTACACGTATTTAGAAATGTATTTAGAAATATTGAAGTATGTTTATAAGCAGCCTGATTACCGGAGCACGGATTCTGTCTAGTTTGGGATCAGACGATATTTGTAATTTTGACTGTCACTTCTAGCAATTGTTACCTGATGTACCTACCTACCTACATATTACTAGGTTAAGCATGTGGCTTCGCGCGCGTGTATCTCTAGTTAATATATAGTCTACAAAAAAATGTGGCTTCCTAATAGTAAAAGAGTTTTCAAAATCGGTTCAGTAGATCACTTTACCTATTTATAATACTAGTCTAGATTTAATTCATCTTCTTTTTCTTGATATGTTTCACATTTTGCACGATAAATTGCAATAATAATTTATTTCAAGACACAATTCGGCTCCGATAATAAGACCCTTGTGAGAACACCTCGTGGCTGTATCCCGTTCAAGTCCGGTACATTCAAAGACGTTTAAAAAAATGAATACAGTCTGTAGCTCGCGGGTTGAGAAAAAAAAAGCAAAAACGTTAGAGCAGTGTTGAAACATAAAAACATTTCGAACCTTTTTCGTTACACTGGATTGTAACTATTCCGGAATTTGCAAAAAAAATTTGAATATATTTTTACCCGACTACAGTTAAGTTAAAAGTAAGGATAATAGTTTTAGTTCTGATACTTAATCGAGTTAGACTTTTACAAGTGATATTCAAACAAAAGTGTAAGATGTAGATATGGGGATATCATTTAATTGCTAGCTGACTAATATTTCTTCTAAAAATAGAAGGCAGTTTGAGTAAGGAAGAGAGTTTGGGGTTTATTTAATATGACTGTAGAGGAGTTTCGTTGATAGTATCTGTTACAGGCGAGTATAAAAAGGCTTGATGTATGTGGAAGAGAATAGAGCTATCATCAACAGTATTACAGTCCACTGATGAGCATAGGAATCTCCGAACTGGGCATACTATGCTAATCTCGTGTGATTCAGGTGTTCTTACTCTTAACAGTACTGTTTGCTCCCTTATTCGACTTCTTAGACATGAGATTAAAAGAAATTCTCGGTCCGTCACCACACGGACATTGCAGTTCTATCGTCTCTGCCTACCCTAGACGAGAATGAATCGTGAAAGTATATAGGTATATATGTATAATACGTATATCAATATGACATCATTATTTAGTTGTAGGAAATGAACTAGATTGTAAACTAAGCAAGATCGAATGTCGCTTAATAATCAAAATAATTGTGAATCATGTGTTTCGATGGATATTATGTTTTATTACGTCATTCGTTAATAGATCTATAGATAAATAGAACTCCAGAGGGAATTCTGAGAGGACAGCATAGAAAAGTGGCAAACACTCTTGAGATTCCTTGAATTTAAAATAAATATTTCGGACATCTAACACACAACGCCATCTAGTCCCAAGCTAAGCAGAGCTTGTGTTATGGGTACTAGACAACTGATATGAATACATATATACTTTTTTTTTTGTAAATACATACTTATTATACATAGAAAACACCCAAACTTCGAAACAAATATTTGTAGATCACACAAACACTTAGTCCGACCCAGGATTTGAACCCGAGACCTCAAGCACAGCAGTCGCATTCACTACCACTGCGCCACCGAGGCAGTTGCAATTGCAAAAGTGATTGGGTGAAGATAGGCACTTACTAGTTAGCTGTTTATAGATATTGGCTACTTTGACACAGTACCTTGATGACCGGTATTTTCTTAAAATAAATCCTAACTAGATCGATTTATTGCCCCCAAAACCTCCTGCATAGTAAATCTCATGAAAATCGTTGAAGTCGTTTCCAAGGTTCAGGTTATAAATATACAAATATTGCTCGTTTATAGATATGAGATACACATAGGGTTTTCCTGCACCTACAGTGGGACTTTTGTCGCGGATCATGGAACGAGCAGTATTACCTGACTTACCAGTATTTTAATTTTTTCGCGAATAAGACCTGCTGTCAAATAAAACCTGACCATTAAGTAATCCATCTGCTTGTTTATTTCCGAGTCACTTAGTTCTGTTTGATAAAGTGTAAAAACTTGTAATTATAAGTTGAAGACTTAGGGTCTTAAAAACTGAAAAAACATCATCCCAAGAGTATTTAGGGTCGGCTACTAGCTAAACCGGTTTTACCTGAATATCAGTTATTCCACGGAGCGACTGGCATCGGACCTCCGCGACCTTGAGGTTGAACTGAATTCGAAGGTTGAACTAGTTGTCAGTATATTTGAGGGCACTAACATCTCCATAACGATCGCCATTGTTTATGACAACCAGGACCGACAGCTTAACGTGCTCTCCAATGCACGGGCGGAAAACACCGCCATCTTCCATACTCCAGGCTGCTATTAAGAATTTCTTGTAAGAAATTCCCAACAGCAGTCTGACTCAGGAATCGAACCTGAGACCTCTTGATCAGCAGTCGCTTACCGCTAGGCAACGAGGGAGTAAAAAACTGAAAAAATAATAAAATAAAAAACGAATATGTGCCTATAATGGCTAACTACTGACACCAAAGAAAAGTTTAAATACTGCTTAAAAACTTTAGATAAAAACAAACATTTTAACAATATAAAAACCTACTTCAAGATCTGGACCATTTGAAATATAAACACGTGAAGCAGCAACCAGCTTTCTAAAAAAAAATCTTTAAAATCGGTTCACCCAGTCGAAAGTTCTGATGTTACAAACGTAAAAAAACCAGTCGATTTGATAACCTCTTCCTGTTTTGAAGTCGGTTAAAAATATTAATATTGAATGCACTTGAGCGACTTTACGTATCTATTGCCACCACATTAATTAAAATCGTTTCAGTAGTTCATACAAAATCTTAATATTTATACTATTAAAAAACTACAGATTTTATAAACATTTTGCTTACACATCGAACGAAAGATTTGATTTTAACCGACTTATAGTGGTGGAGCTTTTCAATTCTATTGTTTTTTTAGGTCATAATCTCGCTTAACACGTACCACGTGACGAGTGCCTGCCTAATAGTGGAGACGTGGAACTATTTCATATGGAACATTATAATCTTTGAGACCGATCACTAAGACGTAGAAGCGTGTTAGTATATGCTTCAGTTTTGAAACATATTTTGTCAAAAGTAGAGGTTAAAAATCTCTACATAATATAAAACAAGTCAATTTGTGAGTCGGTCTTTAGTTATACGAACTCTTCCTAAACCGATTTGGATGTGACTTTAATCATAAATTAGATTTTTAGGAAGGTTTGTATATATAATACCATTTATGTTATTAAGTTTTGATTTAAGCGGATGAAGAAAACAACATTTTGTAATCAAGTTGCTGCAAAATCAATTTAAGTAAAACCGAGAGAGCTCAGTGCACGTAGGTTACGTGCACTGAGCTAACTAGTAAACAGAGCTTGTGCCATGAAAACCAGAATGTGGTAAATATATACATACTATAGGTACTAATATTGTAAATTCGAAACTAGGTTTGTCTATCTGTCTATTACGCTTGCACGGCTGATCCAATTTGCAAGAACTTCGTTATCGATATAGACTGGGCCTTGGAGGATATAGGTTACTTTTTGTACCAAAAACCGACATACGAGCGGAGAGAGCCGCGATCAAAAGCTAGTCATACTTACAAATGTCACATTTTTTGTTGTGTACGAATGGAACCTACTACGATTGTTACGACATTTAGTCATCTACGTCTAAAACCAGACTTAGTAATATAGGTTTTAGTTCATAAATAAATATCGCACGTCACACCAATAGCCTTTAAATACTGCGCTACTGAATTAATATACATACCTGGACTGTTCTGTACATGTAAACATACCTACCTACTAAACAACACCTAAACTTATTACAGCAATCGAACTCGCAATCTGTGACGGTCAAGCCACAGAGAATGACTAACCGACTGTTTGTCTAATTATTTATTTTTAATATCTTAACGTCGTAGTCACTTAAAGCACGATTTGCATAAACGAGTAAACTAATCTAATTGGTGTAAGATAAAACAGAAATTGTTTATCTAGAAGGTACGATAATAGCAGACTAACCTTACTTTAGAAGATAGAAGCACTATTTGAGCTGTATCTTCTACCTTCTAGAACGGTAAACTTAAGTATTACTTAAAAGTAAATCGGGCTATGAGTATCTGCGGTATCTTTTTAAGTCTTATAATGTCTTGTATCTAAGTAAACTGCGGTGAATAAGTGAAACTTATATTAAGCAGCTCCTTACTTCAAGGAACTTTACTCCGTTTCGAGGGCATGGCCTTAAAATCGAGACTTTATCCAGCTGAGTATCATATATTTTCTAATAACACTCAACATTTAACCTTGTGGTTATACGAGTAGGGTAAAGTTTTAAATGTATTTTACCTTCGCAGAAAACGCAACGTGCAACAAGCTATACTATGCTCATTTATCTTTTTCATGTTTGTGTTGTGGTCTTACTTCGGCGAGTTGAGCACCAATATCCTTTCTCTTTTCATCATACGACGTTTATATTATTGTTTCATTCTAACATGGACTAACCGGTTCCGACACGTTCGCAGTACGTTCGAAAGAATCGTGGTGATAAGCAACACTGGGTTGCTTTATCTGGCCTATTTTGTCACAGGCTGGACATGAATATGTTTTAGTTCAACCTATTTCTGTATTCTTCGTAGGTTACAATTCATTTTTAATTATTCAGCGGTCACAAACGGAGTTTCTATTCTAACGAATAGTTCGTATAGATGAAGCTGACTAAGATTTATACCTTATCAATATGATTATTATTTTTAAGCATAAATATACACATACTCCGTTTGGTGACTAGTTGTGATGTCTTAAGAATACGGTATAACCAATCCTTTGCAGGCTGTGGGTGTCGTAAGAGACAACTAAGGGAACTGAGTAAACTACGAATGACAACATCATTACAAAGAAAAGAAAAACTAAAAAAAAACCCTACACCAACTTTATTATCTGGTTAGTTTGGTACAATAAGCCGAAATCTTCTTGCTCAAGAGAGATCTAAGTGCAATAGCAAACGACTAATGACTGTTGATGATCATACATACACACATTCACAAAATAAACCCTTCCTTATAGCACAGTCGGGTAAAAATCGAGATAATCACAAATAATATGTAATTATCTCGATTTTTACCAGACTATACTGCTGATATAAAATTGAAGAATGTGTTTGGTTAAAGTAAACGCGCTAATCTAAGGAAGTAATTTGAAAAATATTTGACTGAGATAGTCCATTTATCGGAGAAAAAGAGTATATCATCACGCTACAACGAAAAGGAGCAGATTATCAATGAAATATATTGCAAAAACGGGCGAAAATTATTCCTTTTGAGAGCTTTTACTGCGTGCGTTAAAATTTCACGAAAACGATGTATTAAATTATTAAAAGATCTAAAAAAAAGTCGGCAACAGCATACATATGTCAAGATCTTTTGAGGTTGGTTCACTATAACCGTTTTTATGCTAACCAAACATCACGCTAGTGGAAATAGTAGACGTAGACGAGGTTGCGGGGGCAGCCAGTTATGCAATAAATCAACAGTATCTGTATAAACTCCCTTACGTTTCAAGATCGGGCAGTCAATATAATAATAAGTTTAATGACAGAGGTGTTTTCTTATAACTATATGAACTAAACTACACTTATTTCTGACGTGGATAATTTTGTTGTGGTTAACATTATTATTATAAATATGTATGTTGTTTACCACAATTAGTCATACATATCTAGAATTGAATAATATAGAAACAGTGGGATCCCTTAAATAGAATGTGTGTACGTATTTAGCCTGATCATGAGCTTGGTAGTTTAAAGAAAACCAATCAATATATTTGTTAGTTAGCTTTTGCCTGCGACTTTATCCACGTGGTGAAGGACGTCAGACATCGCAGGAGAGTATTTATTAACAAATATATCCGTACCAATAAAATTAGAATTTAATCTAAAATGAAACCCCCTTTTGTAACCTTGGGGTGGAGATTCTAAATATCTTTTCTTAGTGTACACCTGCGTCACTTAAGGAATATTTGAGTAAAATTTAATGGTTCTAGACCTAGCAGTTTCAGGTGTGCTTTGATCGATTAATCAGTGAATCAATCTATAAATAGTATCTAGATGCCTGAGCTTAGTTCGATATACGTTTTCGGTAAATTTTCTTAAAATTAATCCTAGTTAGATCGATTTATCGCCTCCTAAGCCGCCTACATACTAAATCTTATGAAAATCGTTGGAGCTGTTTCCGAGATCTAGATTACATATATACAGCAATTGCATGTTTATAGGTGTCAGCTAAATAGATTTACACCCTAAGAAGAGTCACAGCATTATGATCTCAAATAAACTTTGAAAAAGATTGCTTGTGATCAATGATACATACAGATCTATTACTATATCTATAGATGCGGATAATTTATAATTGATGATGATTCTAGGTTTTTTTTTAATATATAGGGGCAAAAGCGATTACCGCCGCCCGCAACACCAGAGGCGTTACAAGTGGGTTGCCGGCCTTTTAGGAAGGAGTACGCTCTTTTTTTGAAGGTTTGAAGGTCGTATTTGTCCGGGAACACCGTAGGCGACAGCTCATTCCACAGTTTTATTGTACGCGGTAGAAAATTTCGGGAAAATCAAAAGGTTCCTAATTTAATGAGCACACACCCGACTACGTAGTAACTATGAGTCTGCATTCCGCAATGAAGGCGAGTCGATCTCAAGATGAACCGGAAAACCGTGTCCTGCCAGACATGGTCACCAGGAGGGACGAAACACCTGTTCTATCATAACTTCAGTTAAGGTCAAGGGCATTAAACATATAATTCATGTATAGAGGTTTATGTGGCTTTCTACAAAGCAATGTCAACACACATGACATTTAAAGGGAGTTTAATTAGGTGTTAATAAGGACATACGTGACATAACCTTTCTGTTTAACTTTTTATTATAATAATAAATTACACATTTTTTGATAAACAACACATCGCTACTTTCCGGGTATATTTGACTGCCTCTGTGGCGCAGTGGTAGCGTATGCGACTGCTGTTCTTGAGGTCTTGGGTTCGATGCCCGGGTCGGACCCAAATGTTTGTATGATCTGCAAATATTTGTTTCGGAGTTTGGGTGTTTTCTATGTATAATATGTATGTTTTTACAAACAAAAATTATATGTGTATTTATATAAGTTGTCTAGTACCCATAACACAAGCACTGCTTAGTTTGGGACTAGAGGACGTTGTGTGTAAGATATCCGAAATATTTATTTCTTTATACTATTATTATTAATTAGTCCAAATTTTTTAGTGCTTTATTTACAATTTTAGGTATTAGAAGTCGGGAACCAGTATTTTAGTATCACTGAAAAGTTTTTATTTCTCTTAGGGATTGAGGTGCGTTCATCTGAAATCGTGTCGCACATGGCTAATGTGCGTATTTATTAATATGACTAATTGTAGACAATGGCTGTAAGATTATTATTGATCACAATTGATATTCTTTCTTTTTTTTCTTCATGATTTTCAAACCCTCAAGAAGAGTGTAAAAAGCCAGTAACATACCACTATTGACTCCATTAAAATGGAAATTAATAGAGAGTAGGTATACAGGTAGACTTTTACTTGACACATGAAATATTTGCTTAAAAATATATAGTTAAATTTTTATCGATTTGTTTTATATAAAAACTTAATTTGGCCGTGGCTATTCCCACGTGTATATCTGTTATCGTGGTAGGAAGTAGGCTATGTCCTTCCCCACGAAACCAAGTATCACCATGCAAAATTTCGTTGAAAACGGTGCAGCGGTTTGGCCGTCAAACGTAGCAGATATACAGAGTTACTTTCTAATTTATAACAGCAGTATGGATAATAGATGCAAGCTTCACTTAATCAAACATTACTTAAAAGAAATATAATCAAGTTATTTAAGAAACAGTAATATTTTTATCACATTCACAATAATTTAATTTGAACGCATCCTACACTCATATACAATGTGTAAAAAAAAATTACTTGTGCATATACGTATAGGAATAAATTGGATTGTATTCACAATTATTTACAGTTATTCATTTACTACGTGTAGTAATGGATAAAGAACATGAAATGTTAGGACCCTCATTCTTCCTGTGAATATCGTAAGAAACGATCATGGGAGTGAACTACGTAGAAAAAAAGCACGGAGAAGACAAGGAAAACTAGAAACACGCCCAGTACTATTCCCCTTTGACCAGCATGGTATAGCAGGCTAAAATCTTATTCCTAAGAAAACTTTTTTTTTTATTACAAACTAACATTTCTTTATCTTAAGATAGAATCTGACAAAACATTTAACAGTAAATAAAGTATACTGTATAATATCAACCCGCTATCTTAAAGCAAAATACAAATACATTTCAGATACATTATGGTCTCAATATTATAATTTATTATAAGGTATCTTGTGCACTACGCAACGTTTAGTCGTGTTTGAAGTTTGCCATTTAACTTCGCGATATCAACGTATCGAACGTAACGAAGAAGACAGAAGAAACGAAAGTGAGACGTCAGTAATATCAATAAAACTAAGTTAAACATGATGGCATTAAGTTATTGTTATAGTAGTGGCAATGAAGTGTAATCAAAGCACTAAAAGAAAATACATTGAAGTCATCATCTCTCACTAGCACATCCATGAGCCCAGCCCATATAAAGGTTAGACTAACTACCATGGAATAGGAAGTACATATAACATTTTAAAAAGGGTCTTAGCGCAATAGAGTATCTATGGAAGACTTATAAGTCACCTTTAATATAAATATGTACTACATAAAGTAAAATAAATATTATGTTATTATTGGCCAAAGTTGCGAAGTGCCCACTTCCCCTTATTCACATCCCACTCAATCGAAAGGCATTGCCATTATACGAATGAAACCTTGGCCTATAGTTGTATATCTAAACGTACCATAAAAACTATGGCTTATTTGTTTTCCTATTATCTCGATAATTTTGAATAACAGTACAAATGTTTAGTTTGGTTTTAATGGAAGGTTTATTGTTTTAGTAGCGGCCGTTATGGACCTAGGGACAACTCGTATGTTTTGTAGGTAATTACAGTTTAATGTATACAGTGCATAGTTACATAGCTTAATGTTATGAGTGTAAACTTTTATTGCTTTTATAAAGTACGCTAGGCAGTCCTTTTGGCCGTGGTAGAACCGACACAAAAGCGGGAACTCAACCGAAGTGATACTACTTTATAAAAAACTTGCGACTTTTACAATAATTACTCAGTAGCCCGTCTGCGCACTGCACATGTATCCGTTTTCATATCAACAGTCTTTTAACACTCTACTGCTGGATATAGGACTGTTCGTAGAAAGTAGGTTATGGCCTACTATACACGCTGGTCAGATAAGTTGAAATAGGGTTTCTCGAGTGGATTCGGTCGTGCTAATAACAGCAGTTCCCGGACCCCTCCGTTCTCAGGCGCAAAGTGACACACCGTGTGGTTTTAGTTGGTTCGATGCCGACACACCGCCCCGCCGCAAACCACGATAGGGTGACGGTCCAAGGGGGTTTCTACACGTAAAAAAAAGATGACATGGGTGGTGAATAGCGATTTAGGCATACAGTTCTTTTGAAAACTGTTAGGTAAATAGCAGTTAAATACTATCTAGAAACAACTACAAAGAAGTAGACTCCAAACTAAACGGTCTCGCTAACCAAGATCTTAACAGTTTCCTGTGTGTTTAAGATTACGAGTTTAGGACATCCGTTGTCAATATTAAATCTTAGGTCACTGATAAAGGCCTGTTTCTGCATCTTAGCATAATATATCATTCATCAGCCTTCATTTAAATACCGTTATTAGTCACAGAAAGCTATTCTTCTTTCAATTCATTGAATGGTAGAGAATGGTCCAATGTATGTATTAAGTCTGCCGTTTTATAAAATGGCACATAGAGTTATACAACTACGGCAGTCGACAATTGCAATCTGGTCGAGTTTTCAGGACATTCAAGGTATGTAGCACCTTGTAAATTATAACCGTAGTTCCTGTATGTAGGTAATAATTATTATTTAAGGGTATTGTTAGGCTTAATTACCTTCCTTTTCGTACACATCAGGGTACATCTGCCAGTTATGCTAGTACAGTTGAACTTTAAACCGGGACGTTTATGTTACACAACTGTGCAGATTTTGCCTTATGGGTGTATCTGTGCAGGCAAACTTGTCAGGTACACCCTACCATGTATGACTTTATTAAAAGACTAGCTGATCCTCGCAACCTCGTTTACGTCTACTATTGCCCGTAGCGTAATAATTTTCCCCCGTTGTTTAAACATTCTTCATTGGGCCTCCGCTCCTATTGGTCTTAGCGTGATGATATATAGCCTATAGCCTTCTTCAATAAATGGACTATCCAACACTGAAAGATTTTTATAAATCGGACCAGCGGTTCCTGAGATTAGCGCGTTCAAACAAACAAATAAACAAACTCTTCCGCTTTATAATATTAGTTTAGATTAGGTGAAAGAATTATGCAACATGACATTCAAATCAATAAAAATCGGCTAAACCACTTCTAAGATAGCGCACACAGGCACACGGAGAATCAGAAAAAAAAATAAAATCAGTACTTTTAGGTTCCGTGGCTTTAATAAAAATCCCTTTCATTAGTTTTTACCGACCGTCCTGTAACAGTTTTGTTATATTTAAACATAGAATATAATGTTAATACTGTTGCTAAGGACTTACTCAAAGTTTCTCTGTTTATTCGTCAGTTTTGCGTCACGGCTCCATCAGACTGTCGTTTTTGTATGTCAATTAAATTGTTAAAGTGGGTTGCAGCCGGCTTAATTAGTCGTCCTATTTTTGTCCCAACATTACTATCAGTTGAACACAATCTTATGCACATATTAACTGAACCCCGTTATGTTATCGTGGGCAAATATATTGATAGTTTGATGTGGGAATACTGTGTTAGGTAATAATGTTGTACGCATAATTCCTCTTTACAATATTTTACACGATAAATTAAACACGATAAAGCTCACATGATATAGAAGAGTTAATGAACTTTATTGCGAGAATTTTCGTTGACAATTTTTTACAGTCCTTAAAAGTATAGCTTGATATCTGTTGTAGTTGCCACTAGTGTAATTTTGAAACTTAAGCCGTTTATTTTAGATATGAAGTTCTATGTTTATTCCATGTTTATTTCGGTAAAGCGTAGCCTATGCCCATCTTCAAGAATCAAAGTCTACTACTCTGAGCAAAATTCCATTAAAATTGGATAGATATACTGATTTTGGAATTTATAATATTGTGTGGATTATCTTTTATTTGTGATGAAACTGGCACGTAAAGAATAAAAATATTAATGATACAAAAAAACTTGCCTGTTCAAAGTTACTTCTTTGGTTTCGTAACTATCTGTCACAAAGAACAAGACATGACATGATGGATTAAGGCTGGCTTAACCGGGGCGGTAATATCCTCGGAAAGAAGGTCAACGTAAAATGAAAGCGTTCGTGCCGTTGTGTTTCGTTAGTGAGTGCGAGACCGGAGGCCTAACGGTGCAGAAGCATCACAAGACTGCCATAGTGTTGGTCACCATGCTGCATTGTCTGCATTCGCAATGAGTATGGTGAACACCACTCTTGGATTCTGCTTTTAGTTTCCATAAGGCAGAGTAGAGTAATTTTGGCAGGCCCATATATGAAAAAATTATATCATTGCTCCCGGATCCCGGATTTGCCCATCGAACTTTTAAAGTGCCCCGTCAGAGACTTGGATCATACCCATAACGTACCAGTAATAAAAAAAATAGTTATCTATATATTATACAAATAAAACACCCAAGTTTCAAACAAATATTTCAAAATCATACAAATCCATCAATCGAATCAAACGCGAGACCCCGCTTGCTCACAAAGTCTCTGATGGACTAATGTCAACCTATCTTTTTTTATGTGGCGTAGGGACCAAACGAGTAGACGGATCACTTGATGGTAAGCGGTTACCGCTGCTCATAGATACCCGCATGGTCGGAGGCGTCACAAGAGCCTTGCTATCTGTAGACTAACTAGAAATTTCAGATTCACAAGTCTCGGATACTTCCCGTGATGTTTCCCAGTTCGTGGTGCTTTTTGACTTCAGTTTGTCTTCCGCTTTGCTAAGTAGAGAAGTTGACATAACATTTTTCCAACTCCTGCAATTTTCCTCTGATTAATTTCGTTGTGGGTTCCTAGGCAGTTTAATTTTTCCTGGGACTTCGTGAGTGTCATAACTCGGTGTGTTCGTGGGTCACTGCTGTTGATACTGGTGTACAGGAGTTACAGAGTTGGGCGTGTGGGTGGGATCAGTCCCATCGACAAAGTCTCAGATACAAATATATCAGTTAGACATATATTTATCACCAACTTTTTTCTGTCAAATAGTGTTACAGAAAGGTTTCTGAAACTTTTTCAGGTAATAATAGAACTGGGTCTTAAGATTGTACACATTTTCCTGTGCTCTGTTAAAAGTATTCCTACAGTAAAGTAATTAATAAGTTTAAATAAACAAACCTATCAGCGACTTATTAATTGTGACCCTGATATACTTACACGTGGAAGATGTATTTCGTCGTTTAAATACTTTGATGGCCGTTCAGTCAAAAGTCGTAGGTTCGGCTCCCGTCCATGACAAATAATTATTTGAGGATCAATATCATTTCTTCTGTATCTCCTAGCCTTTATAGTTCCCAAGATTGGCTACTAGGGACCGCCCGCATGTATGTCGGTTATCGCAGTAAATAATAGCCTGAGCCCTTTCTGAAGAATCAAAAGGTATCAGTTGTAAATTTCAACCAAATCGGTTCAGTGGTTTAGCCGTGAATACGTAACAAATACAGGCAGAAAGAGTTTCTTTCGAATTTATAATATTAGTAGACGCTCATATCCTAGTTGCACTCGGAGATTAGAAACAATCATCGAGGGTAAGCAACGACGGCGCGGTCAGTACCTGGATGGGTGACCGCTGGTGGCTTATTACCATGAGCGTTTCCGTGATACGGAGATCACGTTAAGCAGTCGGTCCCGGTTGTTATCGTAAGATAACAGTCGTGTAGCTTAGTTGGCCTTGTTGGAGGTTTGGGCGGCATAGCCACAACGTTGTCTTGCGAGGCCCCAACCCGCACTTGGCAAGCGTGGGGACGTATGGCCTTAACCCTCTCCTGAGAGGAGACCCGAGCCCAGCAGTGGGACATTATGTGTTGTTGATGAATAAGTCATGAAATGCATACTTACGAGTATTTTACCCGTCTTATCCAATCAAAACGATTTCAAACTGTGTGATGAATATACTAGTAATGTTTTTCAGACAGCTGATATTTACATTGCGTTATGTACATGCCTACTACATACATACATCAACACAAGTTCACGTTCGTATTATCATCAATTCACGCAACTGACTTACTTAGAGAGGCGATAACAATAATAATTGTTACACTAAAACGCACTAAAACAAGATCTTGAAAACTGACAGACAAATTTAAACTTTGTCACTCGAGATTAAAGTCGGTTTTGTATTTAAAGTGTTTGTATAAACGTGGATTAATATGCGTGTGAAGATCGTTATTTGATTTGTTAGTTAAACTCTCATTAATATCAGAATAATAATTAAACCACTATAGATATATACTTCGTTGAACTGCTAGTGAATTTGAATGAGTTTAGAGAAATCCAAGGATAGAAGAAACAAACGATATTCAGATTTACGATGATTAAGACATTGTTCGTTGTAAAACTATGGTTTAGTACGTAAGGGCCGTCTTGATCGCTTCATCGAACTAATGTTTGGTCTCCCAGAAGACGGTGAAAAGGGTATACCAGTTTCTTTCCAAAGAGTGAGTAGGGTTACGGGACTGACAAGTTTTTGTGCAGAACCAGAATTAAAGCGGGAGGGTGGTAACTTTCAAGCTTGTGTTTCTTCGTTTGCTGATCTGACGTTTCAATTAATAACAATAAAGCCATTTAGTCTCGGGTTCGCTTCCCGAGTCAGACCAAATGTTTGTGTCTAGTATCCATAATACAACCTCTGCTTAGTTTGGGCCTATACGGAAGGTTTGTTATACCACAAAGATATATATTCAAGAAAATAGCGTAGGTACTCTTTCTTAAAAGGCCGGCAACGCCCTTGTGACGCGTCTGGTGTTGCGGGTGTCCATTGGAGGGGTAATCGCTTACCAACAGGTGATAAATCAGCTCGAATGCCCCATATTCGATAAAAAATGACAATATTTACTCAGAGTTTTTATTCAGTATGTATTCATCGTATACTTATAGGGATTTTTATGGTATAGGTGGCAAAAGAGCAGACTTGCAAATGGTAAGCGAGTATCGCGCCCATGGACACTTGCAACTGAAGAATTACTACTCCCCTCAACTCTAGAAGTAAGATAACCCTTATGGAAAGGTAACAAAATAACTTATTAAAACTGGTTTTCTGTCAGGCTTAGGTGTGACTCCAGTCCAGGTTCACCCTTAGCATCGAAGTACGGCTCTTTCCCGATCTGTTCCGAAGAACTAAACATTCTTTAACAGAACATAAACTAGTTTAATCCCTCCATAACAACAAGCTTCCAAAAAAATATATGTGTCAATGTAACGAATCATTTCTTGTAACATATGTATATAAAAACAAAAAAAATCTCCTCATATTACATGTAATAAGAGCCTGTTTATATTATTCGTAAGTAGGTTAGTTGAGTTAATATAGGACTTTGTATTCTTTGTGTAAAATGAGACCTGTTAATATTCGATTGTTTTCATTTCGTATTAGTCATTAATGGAGGTAATTTCTTACTTTTTTATGGTATAGAAGGGTCAAGGAGCAGACGTCAGCTGATTATAAGATCGTGATTAAATGCATGGTTGCCTATGAGGTAGTCCAAATTAAAATGACAGCATTCAAATTGACTGCCTCGGTGGCGCAGTGGCAGTGAATGCAACTGCTGTCCTTGAGGTCTCGGGTTCAAATCCTGTGTCGGACCAAATGTTTGTGTGATCTACAAATATTTGTTTCGGAGTTTGGGTGTTTTCTATGTATAATATGTATGTGTTTTTTATCAGTTGTCTAGTACCCATAACACAAGTTCTGATTAGCTTGGGATTACATGGCGTTGAGTTAGATGTTTGATATCTTTATTATTATTATTATTCATGCTGTGATATGTCGTTAGTGAGTGTGAGAACCGAGATCCAATGATGCATCTCAATAGGCCGCCATAGTGTAAGTTACCATGTTGCATCAGTATGGTGGTTGTAGTGGCCAATCTTGGATTTTAATCATGTTTTCCATCAAACAGAGTAGAGTCACTTTGGTAGGCTCACACTCACATATAAAAAAAGATATGTTGTGGTAAGAGACAGCACCAAATAAATAAATAAATAAAGTGTTTCATTGTAGTGGTTCCAACCACATACTTGACAACCAATCCAAATATTGTTGTTCAAAATCTGGTTATTCCTTATAACTGTATTAGGAATGTTATATTCCTATTGGAGGTGTCTTTTCCCAGAGAAATTTTAACTGGTAAAATAGCTTGGTCCCTTATCCGCAATTTTTAACATCATCAACAGCAATTATCGTTCGTTGCTAGATGGAGATCTCTCATTAGAAATGAGGTTTTTGTCCACCACACTGAGCAGACGAGTAGGCATAGCATTGTTACAAGTTTTCATTCTCTTTTTATGCTGTGTAAATACTCATTTGTAAGAATTAAATTGCTTGAAACCGGTTTGTGGGGTCCGCATTCACGTTGCGTAGGGGGTATCTATAAATTAAGTTACATGTTAAGGGGAAAGGGGTCACTGGAGCGTGATATTATGTGACAACGTGTGGGAGGTCATAGCTTTGTGACGTCACACTCTGAATCAAATATATTAAAACATTAAGAAGAAGAACGTTAACCTAAAAGTTTAAGGCTCATCATGCTCATCACAAAATTATTTGTAATGAATGGGAGTCGAACCCGCAATCTCTGGTTCAGCAGTCTGGATAACTAACCGCTAGAACAACTGTCAGAACAAAAAGTTTCCCAAAGCGATTAAAAGTGATATCTATTATATTTGAAATGAAACATCGTTGTTACTGAGAAAAATTCACACAACTTTCAAACTTCACACGAATCTTTAAAATTAAATAAATACATAAAAATCCCCTTTTGCATGTACGTTTTCATGGAAATAAGACAATGACTATAAACGTTGTAATGCTGATTACTACAGCATCTGATTAAACAATTTTTAGTACCATATACGGTCTTAAAGTTACAATGATAAGAACGCATTGTCATGTTGTATGCATAGGCTCATTTTGGTTATTTTGAAAAATGTCTGACTGCAATCTTTTTTTTCTTTTTTTTAACATACAACTCCCACATTAGGAATATACATTCCAGTGTCATGGGGGACTTTACAAACATACTTAAAACGGACATAAAGCACATCTAGAGTCAGGAAAACGATTTATGTATCACAGTCAGTGTGTCGTGGTAATCAAGAGGTCAGTAAGTCAGTTATTTTCGTATATTAATGTTTGAAACCGCTACCATCAGGAGCTTGGACTGTTACACCAGTTTTAAGAGACCTTCAAAAGTACCAGTTGACTTGTAGATTACGATATTATAACTTTGCTAATCGCAGCTGTCTGAGTTCATTTAGACGTAAGCGTAAACGCTCAATAGCTCTGCTAAACACCTTTCAAGGATTAACTGTGATAAATATTCAAAGTGTCTAACTCTTGATTTATTCAATTCGAATAATAGGCTTCGTTGATTTAGAATTTCAAGTGAAGTTTTCAAATAATATTCAAATGTTTCGGTTGATGCAAGATATTCTTTCGCATTGTGAATTCATATTACACAAAAACAAATATTATAAGTAATATTAGCCCCCAAGATTGTATTATCTATTTGTTATTCTGATATTATAAGCTAAATTACCCTAAAGTTTCATCAAAATCCGTTCTCAAATATTTTGAGTGAAAGAGTAACAAACATTCATGTTTGCCAATACAATATATGCGATTGCATTTATAATATTAGTAGGATCTATGTATTCTGCCTCTGTACTGATTTATATCACGTAGTTGGAAATAGTTGAATGAGTCTTCAAAGTAGTTCAGCATAGACTTTTGATGCCATGCTACTTTAAAAAGTAATAAAAAAATCTGAAATGAAAATATAAAGAAGAAAGTATGTTAGCATTAAATAAAAGTAAATATTCTTTTTTGATCCTTAATTATTCTACTAAAAACTAAGTTTAATTAAAAGTTATGCATATTTTTCTAAGTTATATTTTAGAGAATCAAGGATTGAAATTATCATAAAGCTAGCATCTTAATTAAAGACTTAGCATTTTACTAAACGAGACCTTCAAGACTCTGAATCATATTGTTTGCCCTTCAAATATTTCTCCAACGAATTGTGAAGACGATAAAGGCTCTAAGAATTAGTCGTAAAATAAATGTGCACTTTACAATCAAGCTTTCTTGATTAAATCCTATCAAAAATATTTATGGCAGACATCAAATAAGAAATATTGTTGTTGTACATTGTTGAAATCTCAGAACATAATGAGTCTATTATATTACATGTGAGTGTACTTCAATTTCTCGTTTGAACGAACATTAAAAGTTGTGTTTCCTCAATTTGCACTGTTATAAAAGGATCGAGAAATCAGATTGTCTGTTTTAACAACATGCTGTTGAGATAAAATTACGAGTATGATCCATAGTATTAAGCATTTTAGAGAACTGAAAATACAGATTGTGTTACTGTTTTATGTGATTACCGACGTCCATGTACACCTGTAAGTCAAAATTCGTAAGTAAATTATCTGATTATGAATAGGACGACAGAATGCAGTCTTATTTATGAGGAAGAATTATTATTAAATTTGATCTGACTCATTTATTAATATTATTTTGAACAGGCTTTAATAGGACACTGCAGGATATGAACCTCTTCTGAGAATGGAGATATTGGCTTACTATATCACGCCAGACGAGTTGATATACAGCAAGCTTAAAATCTTTCTCTTTGCTTGGTATTGAGTAAGCTTCAAGTTTTCTTTCCCTTTGCAGTGCTGTCCTAAAGAATTATAGACAAGCCGTCGTTTTATAATGATACCAAAAGAATAACTGACTACGACATGAAAAAACATAGTTCTCCAATGAGTTATTATTTATATTACAAATACTGATACCATTTACTAGTAAATCGTTATCTGTTAAACATACTTTGAATGCCACTGAGAGAACGAATCACTTTATTATGTCATCATGGAGCACGATAGTGACAACACCAAGTTCATATTTAACATACATACATACATTTATTTTACATTTTATTTCATATGTTTTTTTTTCTGATTTTCCTGACAGTGTTTTAATCTAGTGGTCGATAATCGAATATTATTTCTGAACTTCTCAATCGATAGTTAAATTTACGTTCTTATATGTATAACTTTATACAAAACTATATCCAATTGCGCCAAACTTAATGTTTGTGTTCATTCGTCTGCTGGAATCCATAGTACAACTTCTGCTTAGTTTGAGTCTCGACATACTATGATATCTTGCAGAACATTAATGACATTATTGTATCTATTTTGAGTATAATATCTTCTAGTTGAGAGTTTGTTTTGTTGGGGCAAATACCTGTCTGACTGACTATAATAACATTCATCATTACTGAGTATAGTTATGATGTTACTAGAAGAAAAGAGAGACAGACCTGTACATAGTTATATCGACCAGATTAAGGAAAAAGTCGCGGTTGCGACGTATGAGGAGGTCAAGGAAAGGACTCTTGATAGGGAGACCTAGATAAAGCTGCATGGACTGCTGAATTAATTGTATTTTTATTCATATTGTCATCTCTTTTTGTAATTGCTTAAAATAATCTATGATGATAAATTTTAGAGGTGATTGCATTGAATTTCGTTAGAAACAGGTCATTGCTTAAATGATACAGAGAGTAAAATTTCTTATCAGACTTGGCGTAAATTTTACAAAATCAAATATTATTTTTAACTGCATGGTGTTGTCCTTTTATCTAAGGAATCTTGATAATGCGCGATCTACAAATATTGGCTCACTACACTACTACTGTCGTATTGTGTTTAAAATTAACAATGATCACTAATGTGTGGTCGAGATATGGGTTTCATCACACCACCTTTTGGCGGCTAAAGTTAAGTCTTTTATTTAGCTTATGTAAATAACACATAAGAAGATCTAATCTTTCAACATACTTATTGAGGATAAGAGTTAAAAGAGAAAAAATGTTTTTATTTAACGACTGTCTCGGTGATGCAAATGGTAGCGTAAGTGACTTCTGTGCTTGAAGTCTCGTGTTCAACTCCCGGCTCGGACCAAATGTTTCTATGATCTGCAAATAATTGTTTCTGAGTTTGATTGTTTTCTATGTAAATTTACAAAAAAGTATATATGTATTCATATCAGATATCTAGTACCCATAACACAAGCTCTGCTTAGCTTAGCACTGTATATCGTTGTGTGTTACATGTCCTAAAATATTTATTTATTAAAAATACATTATGTACTTTTTGATTGCACGTTTTGTCTAGTGGTTTAAACGGTCGCCACACCCGCCACGACGCTTTCTACAGCGTCAAGTGTTGTGGGTTTAAATCTTATATGGGACAAAACTTGTGCGATCCACAAATACAGTTTGATTTAAAACCTCCACCGAACGGAGATGAGGAACCATAGCGTCTTGTTCCAATACAAAACAGTCTGTTATTTTTTGCGTGAGAAAATCTTCATACATACACACTTTATAAGATTCATAAATTGTTGTTCTGAGTCAGGGTATTCTTTGTGACCGTTTCATTTATGTTTGTGAAGTCCCTCGCGACACAGGGTGTATATTCCTAATGCAAGAGCTGTCTTTTACAATAAATAAAATTGTACGAAAATCAAAACAGCGAAAATTAAATGTAGTCATATAATTGAATTATTTTGGTTCTGTACCTTACTGGAGTATAGAAAAATTAACAAATGCACTAGTCGCCCCTACGAATTTCGAAGGTTTCCCTCGATTTCTCTGAGATGCCATCATCAGCTCCTAGTTTCCTTATTATGGTACCACTGTTGGGCATCTCCTTTCCAACAATACAATCATGAAGAAAAACAACTTTGAAATCGATATAGATAGACACATGCATTTAATTGTCGTTTCTTATAATACATTTTTATCTTATTGTCTGTGAAGGTTATAATGTACTCGTATTATATATTTTTGTGTTTTTCTTATTTTTTGTGTTGAAATATAAAAAAGTACCTTACATATTAATGTTTTTCTATGCTCTTTGAGGAGTTCAGGTTAACATTCCCATTACATTATTCATGAGGATTTACACCACAAACGAAAGACAGTAAATTGAAAGCATGACGAAACTAATAAGAAGCAAGCCCATATGTAAGCATTTGTATACTTATTAAGGTTTACCCAAAGAGCAACACGGTAGAGTGTAGCCATACGCAATGGTTCCCTTCTGTCAATACGCGTTATACTGTTACGTCACACAATATGTTTATGTGTGCGTAAAATTCTGAATGTTTAGTTTTAATCTGTATGTGTGAGTTTGAAGTGACAGGTGATTGTGTATTTTTTTTAAGGAATAGCGGGCAATTGAGCAGACGTATCGCCTAAGGGTAAGCGATTACAGCCGTCCATGGACACCCGCAACACCAGAGGCGTCACCAGTGCGCTGACAGCCTTTGGAGGATGAGGAGGAGGATGGGGGAAGGGGTTGGTTTCACTCGGTGAAACACAGCGCAGGCGCTGTTTCACACCTTTTTTCTGGGAGGCCGTGGTATCACTCCGGTCGGAGCCGGCATTCATGCTGAGACGTGGCTCTCACATGGTATGTGTGAAGATTTACCCTCGCAAAAAGTTACAGACTGTTTTGAATCGTAAAACGACACTATGGCTTCGCCTCTCCATTCAGTAGCCTGTGTTGCTCTATGTTAATCTAATCAAACTGTATACCGATTTCCAAGTCACCGAATAGTAATTCTGCAAGCAACCTTCCATCGTCTGCCCCAATGGTTCAAATTATGATTCTGCCGAGTTACATCACAAAGCATATTTTCCAAGAAATTAGATCACCCGCCAAAAATCCTAAGGGGTGTTCAAGTTTATGTTTTGCGTGTACGTAAACACATATTTACTGTTGTAAGTCACAAATGAATACGCATGCGAATATCGACTTTGTGTTCCTGTAAACGTGTGTTGGTAAAAAAATATTGGTTTGTAAAAATAAGTTTGTGATACAGAAACTACTGTTCATTTTTCATGTAGCGTTTTTACGCTAGACGTGTTTAGTAATGCAAAAAAAATCTAAACATGAATAAATATGTAGTGCAAAGTCATGGTCGACAACAGTGTTGACGCGGCCTAAATTGAAAATTTTCTTCGCTCTCATTTTGTCAGGATTTCAAGGTTTATACGATGTATATATAATATACCCATATCTATAGTACCCGTATATATAGTTGTGTTCACATTACAAAAATATAGTAGAATACAGTACAGTTAATCATTATTATACCTCATACGAAGAGTTTTAAAGATATTAGACAGAAAATCCAGATACCAATAATATTTTTACTACTTAAATAAATCATTATTCTTCTGGGTAAACTTTGAATGAAAATCATGGCAAGTATTGTGTGTCCCTGATTCAAACGGTAAACAGACAATACCTTACATTTTATGTCCTTCTTTATTTACATTCATTAATGTTTACAAAAAGTAAAATTATCATCATAAACTGCGCAGCTAAGACCCCAGGGCTTCCTCAAAGTTATTTACGTTCAAAGTTTCTGTTTAGGGCGACGCGATTCCTGTATAAAACAATTGTAATGTCGGATCTTGGATGTATAGCTTTATGTTTGTTTTATAAGGCGCGGCGGACACGCAGACACTATTTTACAATAATGATGAAAAAATAATATGACTATTGAACAATAACTTAAACCCTCACTATGTTCCTCTTAGAAATCTTAGGTTTCAAGCATCAACTTTTGGTTTATCTGGATTAACTAACCTGTATTGTGCTAAGAAGAGTTTTAAAAGTGCATATTACTTCCATTAGAAATAGAACTTTACTTAGTTTTCAGTTCAAGACTTGTAATAGCTTGTATATGGTCAATACTATTTATTTGTATTCTAATATATATATTAAACTGGCTGAACCTTGCGGTGTTACCTGCAGTTATTAGTTACATACAGCTATTTTTTTTTCTTACAATTAAAATAGCCTATATTAATCAGTGATAATGTAGCATTCATATGGTGAAAGAATTTTTAAAATCCGTCCAGTACTTTTTGAGCCAATTCGTTACAAACATACTTACATACAAACCTTTTCTCTTTATAATGTTAGTATAGATAAACTGGTGGACAATACAGTTTGTTGATTTTACTTTTACAATTGCTCTCCATAAAATCCTAATTTAAAGTTATTAAATTTCCAAGTAAAGTTAAGGTCAGCTTAAACCATTTGAAATTAGAAGCTGATGGTTATGATGTTTATTTAATAGATAGATTATTCATCCAAAACAGTTAACATCTCGATGACAGTAGTCCATGCTTGTACACATCGATGTTTTAGAGGCATAAAACATAGAATAGAATGTACTTTATTGTACACTTATTGCTATGGTACATTTGAATCCAATTGAAGATGTTTACAATGGGCGGCTTTATTGCTCAAACCAGTCACTTTCAGGTAACCTTTGGATGGATATGGATAATAGATGCCGTTCGAATTAAGGGATTTTCTGCATCACAAGTTACCCATGTTCGGTTTTGTTGTGGCTAAGTAAGGATTTTAGATTTCGATATACTTTTCCCATTTTGAGGCAAATAAACAGACAGGTAATCTGTTAGTGCCTGCTGTTGCCCATTTATATTTTCTACTCTAAAATTAGATTCTGGCAACTTCTCCTACTCGATTACAAGAAACGAAGACTTTTTATCACTGCAGTCGGGACTTTCATTTTATGCATGCTTACGAGATACTCACACACTTTAACAAGATACAACGTCGTGTGTGAAACGTTTATCAAAATAGTTCCCCGAGGTCTCGTAAGAAATTTTAATTCACTTACTACACGCCGCTCCTAAGCAGATTGTCTGAATTCTGTTTATTCAAAGTTTTTTCCCTCCAGATTAATGAGCGTCCCTGAATGATGAGGGTGTAGTCGGGTTAATGCCTAAATAATTGAGCTGTTTAGTGATTAAACTAGATAGTTGTTTGAGGAAGAAACTTAGATTGCTTTGAAAATTTCGGGTAAAGCCAATAACATGTAGAGACCTTTGGAGAAGAGGAAGTATTTTGGTGTTAATTGTACAGAGTAAGTTAGAAGCGATGAGAACAACGTAAGATCATGTGCATAAATATAAACGTATAATCTTTTTGTTTGGCTTCTTAACAATGAGGTACATAATTTAACTATTTTTGTTGTGTGTATATTTTACCAGATCTTTACCACATTTATGTCAATTTCAATAATTCCTTTTTTATTTAAATAGTGACCTGTCGCTACAGAAAACAGCTGTTTTCTGCATAACGCTATACAATTTCTCCCACTATTTCATTTAGAAATAAAATATATTATATTTTCAGATATGAAGAAAATATTTCGTCTCCGTAAACAGATGTTAAAGTTTGAAGTCATTTTACGATAAATAAAGATCATTAAATCATCAGATTATTAATCATCACAATTAATTCAGAAGGATATTGTATACATCACAAAACAAACTTCAATTTGCCGAAGTTAATGCACGTATATCTAACGTGATTATTTCTTGATTTCGGCAGAAAAGGTCGTCTAATGTGGGATTTTATTAAAAAAAACTGTATTATTTCTATTAGGAAAATTAAAATTTCTTATTTAAAATTAAATAATAATTCACAAGTTGCATCACAATAACTAAGCCTCGGTGACGTAACTTCTAGGTAGTAAGATGGGGTACTAAAATCAAAAATTATCGCTTGGTAGCCACCTAACAGATTGCGACAGCGGGATAATTGTGCCATTGCTGGGGACAGCGGGATGGACAGTCTAAAAGCGGAACTGTCTCACCCAAAGCGGGACATATAGTCGCATTACGTATATCGAACCCCATCCTCTTAACTGGTTAATTACCTCTTAACATTCCTTCAGCAGTCACCAAATACAAATTCAACCAAAGGAAATTATTTAATAATTTTCAATTTTCTATTTTAAATAACTGAACTTAGATGTAAATGAAAACAAATATCACAGAAATCAATAATAAATTATTATTGAATAGTGGGCAAACGAGCAGGCGTATCACCTGATGGTAAGCGATTACCGCCGCCCATGGACACCCGCAACACCAAAGGCGTCACAAGTGCGTTGCCGACCTTGGGGGGATGGGAAAGGGGATGGGGGGAGGGGTTGGGGTATGGGCCTCCGGTATCCTCACTCACTCGGTGAAACACAGCGCAAACGCTATTTCACACCGGTTTTCTGTGAGGCCGTGGTATCACTCCGGTCGAGCCGACCCATTCATGCCGAAGCATAGCTCTCCCACGGTAAAATAGTTGACCGAGTTACAATATTGGGACAATGTGATCACGTAAACTGCGGAACTACACTAATTTATACAAAGAGTTGTGTCTCCATGTGATGACTGATTAAGAATATGGAGTGTCATTCATCCCATGGCCCTATGTCCAGCAATGGAATGTTGAGGCTTTTGATATGATGATGCATGTATAGTTGTAATAATTATAAACGGATTTTTTTGTAAAAATATCTTCAGAGCTATAATTAAGTGTAAGTGTAAATTTGAGGTCTCGGGTTCGATGCCCGGGTCGGACCGGTCGGTTTGTATGATCTGCAAATATTTGTTTCGGAGTTTGGGTGTTTTCTATCTATAATAAATACGTATTTACAACAAAAAAAGTATAAATGTATTTATATCAGTTGTCTAGTACCCATAACACAAGCTCTGCTTAGATTAGGACCAGAGGACGTTGTGTTAAAAAAAAACTCAGAAGTACCCATAGGCAATAATGACACAATATCTTGCAGGTTTTTTTTTGTGCTGATACAGTCACTTCATACGCATCGCGTTTGACGTACAGAAGGTTGTAAATGCATATTGCTGTTATGAATACAACATTTTACTATAACCATGTAACGTAATATGAATAGATGTAAAACTAAGCACGCGTAAGAGTAGTTACGTATTACGTCATCAAAACTTGGTATTATAAAACTCGCTACAAACGATATCGTCACATGCCTACGTTATCGTTGACGATCGTAAACTTACCTACATCATCATCATATACAGCCTTTAATAGTGTACAGTAGACCTATAGGCCTCGTCTGCCAAGGAGATTTTGGCCCACTTTACCAGGCTAGGCGAGTCGGTATACAGTTTGTTTCAAGTTTTTTTCTCTTTGCAGGGCTGTTTAATTTAGATTTGTCGGCTCTTCCGAAACTTTGTATTCTTATGCCATCACCACACCTATCAGTTACAACTTGTACCTATTCGTACTCAATTTGTACATACTAAGTACAAGTACAATGTATCCTACGGTAATATCTGCAGACGAAGTACCACATTGCCAATAGTCTATAGAATGGACGTCCATACGGTATCGAGTCACATATCTCCGAGTCGTTGGACGCACACCTTTCGGGTGTAATATCGAAGATGTCCTAATTAAGGGGACGCGACATGGGCGGGTGCAGGCTATATTGCGACCTTTCAATAATGAACACTGGGGGAGAATTGGAAGGATGCAAGTCATGAGACAAAGTGACTATATTAACACGCGATTATGTAACCATAGTTTATTCAGAAATGTAGTAAGAAATTTGTCGATGCGAATCTAAATCAGTAAATACTTGGATAATCTATTCTGAAACAAGAAATATCAATAACTAGTTCGAGCAATAGGTCCACGGATATGAGTTGCTATTGACTTTTTTTTGACGCGTTTATTTATTTATCCTTCCATTATTAATATCTTACTACCTTAGTAATGCGGGGTGTCTATTAGTAATACTTATGAGTAAAGTAAAATTGAAATATAGTTAATACACGCCTCTCGATGATGATGAGCCCTTTATGTTAAACTAAGAAATACATACACGCATACAGACATCTACTCCGCGACAACTAAATAGATTATCATGAAAGTAGTCAATCAAAATGCAACGTCACTTGAACTCTAAAAGGAAGGAAGGACTTGGAAGGTTTTATAAACACACAACTTCCTTATTTTGTTTAACTTTTAATATGAAAATAACTAAAAACACTTTTTAAATAAAATTTATTCTAAAAATTGTTCCACATCTCTCTTCAGCTTATAACTTGTACCACAAATACTCGTATAAAGGAAAATATTTGGCAATGAAATCCTCAGCTCCCCTGTAATTGCGGCAAGGATACTTACAAAGAATCCGTTCCACATATATACGGATGTTGCCAACGAAACAATCGGTAGATAAATGGATTGCTGAACACGTGGATCGGGACAATTAAAAGATAGCGTTCCCTTTCAACTGTATTGATTGGTATCCAGATTATTCTTCTTCATGTGTGGATTTTGGGGATGTCTGAGGAGTTTTGGAATTCCATCTTTTATCAACGACTAAAGTGATGTTTTCGGATCATATAGCAGGTCTTTCAATTCGTCAACAAATGTCAGACAGGATACCTATCGGCTAGTCAATATATTAGGGTTGGAATCGAGTTTGAATGTTCTTTTAAAGTTCATTAGCTATTATATATATACAATAATTGTATTTTTTTATAATTAAGGCTGAATTTGTGTTAACTTTAATCTCAATAAATGATTGTTAACAATGATTGTTACGTCGAAAAAACAACATGTACGTATGTTCCTCACTATATACGAATGTGCCCCACAGTATAACGAAGTCACCTCACGTGCGGGGTAGTTTCGTACGTTTCATTTTTTTTTGAAAAGTTACCATAACTTTGCCATGCTAATTTGTAACGAAATTCTACTTCTTTATTATTGAAGCCAAATGCATGGTATATAATAAGCCTGAAGTTAATATTAAACAAGTAATAATTTCCCTTCTACACGGCTTGAAGGAAAAATTGTACGAATACTACCTGCTCTCCCCTAAATTTATTTCAGACGAGCTCTGCTCTCATCCCCATTTTATATATTTGTTGTAAAGTGACTTTATTACTGAATAAAGTGTTGTTCTGATGTGTAGTGTTATATTACACGGCGTAGGTACCTATCAGATATTGATGTAGAACGATAAGGCCACCAATTATACTTTCCTAGTTTTAAGTTAACCTTGTAATTATACATGTTGGTGTACAATATAGAGATTTATTATTTTTTTAAAGTTTCATATAAATCCGTTTAGTACTTTTTACTTGAAAGAGTAAAACATTCATACATCTTCATATTTATAAAACTAATAGCACAGGAATATAAGCTATAAAAATTCAATTTTAATACCGAAGAAGTTGGAATTAAAACTCAGAAGTTTCAAAACTCAACAGATGTTTATGAGAATTGTTCATTACTCACTTATTTCAATGGGGACCTTAAAACAAGTCACACTACTCCTAAAGGGAGTGATGATAATGCAAATATATTTACTTGTAATGGTCATAATATGTCGTTATTAGGCTTATCTGTGCTATACAAAAACATAGCGAGACAGCTGTCTAGCGGTTGCAGCTGCTCTGTAGGTAATAGATATTGTCCTACATTGATATGATAAACCACGAATATGGTATGGCAAATTAGATCTATTAATGGATTTCAAAGCATGTGGCAATTGACAGGGATCGATAGGAGAAATTACTTTCACTTTATGGATGGCGTAGAGGTTTTTACGCTTACCTCCCAGTTAAATATTGAGCTGAGTGCAGTGAGTTCGATCACCACATGTGACAACATAAATATAAGGGTTTTGTACTACTTCTAGAAATGAGAAATGCTCTAAGTAGAATCTAAATTTTATATCTTCCATAGCAGACATATATTCTGTCCCTTTCATGGTTCAAATTATTTACTTCAAGTATTTAGAAGTTTTTTTTTCTTATTTATTTTCATCTGATATCAACAATAGCCGTCAAGAATAAAATAACGATACATATCTATATTTTTATATACCTATATTTATATTTTGGACACCTAACTCACAACGCTATCTAGTCCTAAAAACACCTAAACTCCAAAACAAATATTTGCAAATCATACAAACATTAATTGGTCCGGCCCAGGAATCAACTACCGCTGCGCCACCGAGGCAATCAACATTTAAGTCTTCAAAAATTTGTCATTGTTTCATTCAAACCCCTTAACACTCATCCGATATAGACAAATAAAAAGAAAAATAGTTATCAAAATTGGTTCAGCCCTTTGTATGCACTTGTAACGAACATACATGGATATAGATGAAACTCATAACAAATCAAATATTGCCAAGCCATAACTATATTTAAACGTTCTAAGTTAGTAGTGTCAATGTCGGCATTTTAAAAGATAGCGATACTTTGTTACTTTTATTTTTTAGTTACTTAGTTCCTTTCCTTTTATCGACAGGTTCGAGGTGTGAAAAGGTATTTAAATTGTCGGCATTCTGGACTTCGAGAGTCCATAACGTCCTTTTGTAGTAGTTTTATTGTTTACAATAACTTTTTAAGAACCATTTCATTTTATATGCAAGTATAATTCACATTATTATTACATTACTTGCATACGGTGTTGCAAGACATATAAAATGATATTATGTCAAAAAAGCCTTAAATTGTTTTCGGACATATTACTTAAATAGGACGGTTCTCTATGGTTAAAAAATAAAAGCTTCTGTTGTAAAAAAATAAAAAAATATTTGTTTTTTTTTTGTTGAATTGGCGGCCAACGAGCAGACGTATCGCCTGATGGTAAGCGATTACAGCCGCCCATGGACACCCGCTACACCATAGGTGTCACAAGTGCGTTGCCGGCCTTTGGGGAAAGGGGAGGGGGATGGGGGATGGGGGACGGGTTGGGGTATGGGCCTCCGGTATCCTCACTCACTTGGTGAAACACAGTGCAAGCGATATTTCACACCAGTTTTCTGTGAGGCCGTGATATCACTCCGGTCGAGCCGGCCCATTCATGCCGAAGCGTGGCTCTCCCACGATAATTATCAATTATATATATATAAATATAATTAGCAAGAATACGTATTATCTCCGCGCGTTGATATTGGGATTGACAGCTAAGAGCGTAATATAAGTATAGCTTTAGTACATGTGAAATTTACAACAATTATCAACTGAAATCAATCAATCAAACTATCAAATTAAATTTCTTAAAAATAAACTTTTATATTGTGTTACTAGCGTTACTATTTTGCGATGGATGACGTCACGCGGCTCTTATTATGACAAGGTTCAATCCCAATGTCAACGCGCGGGGGTTATACGTTATTACATTTTATTAAATGCATTACTTGCTATACCTATCCCCTTCTAATTTTAGTTCACTGATTGTACTTTGCCATAGACAAGTAATTGAATCTTTTAGTGATTTACTTTTAAAGTAATCAAAAGTTCATAAAGCCTTTGGTAACAATTTCATTCGAATGAGGTTACATTTCTGATACTGCCAAAGTTAATCAAAGTGATCTGTTCAGAAACCATTTATTAAATTCGATATGCAGATATCTTCTTTATTTCAATTTCGTTTATTAATAAGTAAATTTAAATATTTATATGAAGTTCTGTATCAAATTTATATTGATTAGGTACTTGAAATTATTTAGGTAATAAGTTAGTTTTAATCGTACCTATATTTTTAAGGGAATTTATAAATAAAATAAAGTTTAATTTTTAGAAAAAAATATATACACATGTGTAAATTTATTATTTAAAAGTAAAACTTTTTTATCCACAGATAACACTGTTTTTTTTTGATACATAAAATGAAAACAATACATGCCAGGGCCAGTCAAAGTGACTCTACTCTGCCTGATGAAAGCATGAGCAGTATACAAGAGTGATGGTCATCATACTCATTGCGAATATAGACGATGCAACAATGCTTTTTCCGAGGCAGAGCCTTCGGAATGAATGGCTCGATTGGAGTGTTACCACGGCCTCACTGAAATCCGGTTTGAAATAGCGCATGCGCTGTGTTTCACCGAGGCCAATATTCAAATCCCTCCTCCTCGGTGGCGTAGTAGTAGCATATGCGACTGCTAAGCTTGAGGTCTCGGGTTCGATTCCCGGGTCGAACCAAATGTTTGTATGATCTGCAAATATTTGTTTCGGAGTTTGTGTGTTTTCTATGTATAATATGTATGTATTTACAAAAAAAGTATATAAGTATTTATATCAGTTGTCTAGTACCCATAACACAAACTCTGCTTAGCTTGGGAGTAGATGGCGTTGTGTGTTAGATGTCCGGAATATTTATTTATTATTATCCCTCTCCCCATCCTCCAAAGGCCGGCAAGGTACTTGTGATGGGGGTGTCCACGGGCGGCGGTAATCGCTTACTATCAGGCGGTAAGTCTGCTCGTTTGCCCACTTATTCCATAAAAAATGCATGTTGTTTTTAAAATATTCAACTTTAAAATTCTATACTGAATTATGTTCTTCAACAGGATAGAACATTCTTCTTTTCTGGGGGTGACCCATTTACCTTTACTTATTGTTTTAAATCATAATTTTAGAAGTATTTATCCTAAAAACTGTGTTCTTAAAGCCTTGAAACTTGTTACATAACTACTGAAAATATAATAAAGGCCTTAGATAGTAGCAAGTCTATAAATTTACTAAGTCGTTAGTAAGTTTGTGTTGAAAGTGAAAGAGTCCTTGTGTTAACGACGAATCAGTGAACATTCATGTACCATTTGCGGCACATTTTGAATCGTCAAACTTTTATTTGCTCCACTATAACTTTTGAACATTTTCTACCACCGCCGAACCTTTTGCGAGAAATTATGTACACTGAATTCTTTATTAGTTTTACTTCTAACTACATACCACATTTAGATAATTTTATCGTCCCTAAAAAGAAAAAATAACTTGAAGCGTCTGATCTAAAACAAGCCAGAACTTTTAAACAAATAAACAGATTACTGATTAACACTGCATGGAATTAAATACACACACATATATATTATATACCAAATAGCTAAACCGAATTTTATGAAATTTTGTGTTCATATCGGTCTAAGAATCGGCCAACATCATTTTTTATACCCCAAAATGATAAGGTACCATTAATGATACCCATTCCTAAATATTTATTTTTATGACAAAACTTTTGCTGGTCAGCTAGTAATATAATATGAATATCGGAAACGACTCCAACTATTTTCATTAATTTAGTATGCAGGTGTTTTGGAGGCGAAAAATCAATCTTACTAGGATTCATTTCTAAGACATTTTACCAAAAAAGCAGAGCTTGGTCACACAAATACTACATTAATAGAAGATCACCTCTGTACCTTACATATCCGTACTTTTATGTTCTCTCTTGTCCATTATACCTAGTACAAATAAAAAGTGATTGCGCTCATCACTCAATTACTTTACAACTAATCGGATAATGCAATGAGTATAATTATAGATAGTTGAACTCCTAGTCACTCCGGTACCAGTTCATAAATGAGCTGAAAATCACTAAGATTTTGACGAGATTGTGTATTTTAAGGACATACCAATGACGAACAGTGATCTTGTAATCGCTGTTACTGATGCACTACAGACTGATGATGTACATGATAAAAATGACCAGACAGTGCTAAGGGAAACTCTTGTCTTTCGTTTTCATTTAGTGTTTTTCAAACTAGTCCCTCAGATTAGCGTACTCAACCAAAACAAATAAACAAACTCTACAGTGGAATTATATTAATACTAAAGATTAGTTGATTGTCAACGTCTATTTCCTTCTTACTTCCTTTCTGTATAAAATTTGTCGTAAATCTCTCAGACCATTTCAATATTCTAAGTAAACTTTTGAAATCGCATTGAAGGTTTTCATACATGAAATATTCAACTTAAGACTTAAACATGAATAATATATATACCCTTAGTGCTAAAGTAGTTCATAAATGCTAAAACTATGCTCAGACATTCACGTAGGAGCACTTTAGTGCCCAGCACATTAAAATTGATCTTAAAACTAAGAAATACGATTTGTCTAAAGTATACACTTGACTAATAACTATTATTGTTGAACATTCCTATAAATAAACGCCTGCTTTAAACTTAAATATTAACATATAGAGATGATATATATATTATACAAACAAGTTGAGCAGAAATTGAAGCATATAAGGGACGTGACTTTTGAATTTCTGGTGTCCATGAGCACTTTCCATTAGGTATCCCATCTGTTTGTGTACCACCTATATCATTATCACACAAGTGAAGATTTAAAGTACCACAGGTACTTTAAATCTTCTTTAATAAATAGGTCATAAGATGTGGAAAGTTCATGTAATTAGTTTATCGTAAATCGTCCATTGCTGGTTGAGTTTCTCTCCCTAGGCCTCACACAAGACGGGACCGCGGGCCGCCGGAGGATGGGGGCTTATGGAGGCAGAATTATTGCTGCGGTCGGGATAGCAGCATTGCCGTGCAATCAGCCTACATTGCTGAGATCGAGGGGGGGAAAAAATTCTCCCGGGATAGGTCCTGATAAGGCACGGCGTCAATTCGGGGAGGACCTGAAATAATATGGTCCGGGTCCTCCCAGAGTAGGGCGTCAGAGGCCGGTCGTCGGGGTGTTTTTCAGTGGAAACAACACATACTCCTGGCTCATGTTTCCCCGAGGAGCTGGAGATCCGAAAGGATTTTTCACCCCGTCAAAAAAAAAAAAAAAGGCCTCACACAAGACCTAAATCTAAAAAAATGGTATCTTAAAGGTAACAACACCATAGGAAAAATCTACTGTTCCCTGGTTGCCTGTAAGAGATTGTCTTCGAGCGTAATAAAGCGATATATTATTCTTACTAGCTTTGCTCCGCGACATTTAGACGTTGTACCGTGGGTGACACAAATACATGGGGCTCAGCTAGCATATACATATTACTACTGCCATAATTACTTTTATTTCAATAACATTTTACGTTCATACAAATTACCATCCCCCGTTTTAACCCTTAAAGGGGGTTGATTTCCAAAGACACATTATTAGCACACCTCTATACCAAGTTTAGAGCATTCATTTAAAATTTCAAGTGTACTTCAAAAACATAGGACTTTCATACAAACTTTCAACCCCCGTTTAACCCCCTTAGGAGTGGAGTTTTATAAAATCCGTTCTTAGTGGATGTCTAAACTCTATAAGGAACCTACTTGCCAAATTTTAAGTTTGTAGGTGTTAAAGTTTCTGAGATTTCGTGATTAATCAGTGAGTGGTATTTCGCTTTTATATATATATATATATATTTTTTTTTTAAAAAGACAACTCCCACATTAGGAATAAACATCCTGTGTCGTGGGGGACTTTACAAACACACATGAAACGGACACAAAGAACATCCAGACTCGGGACAACAATTCTTGGATCACACAAAGTGTTGTAGGTACCGCGTGGGATTTGAACCCACGACACTTGGCGCAGTAGCAAGCGGCATGGCGACCGCTGACACCACTCGGCCAACCGTGCAGATTATAATGATGAACAAACAATGCTATGGCACATACGAAATTCCGAAAAAAGCCGCAAATAATAATACATTTGTACTACGCATTAATAAAGTATGAAATTAGGTTACTTTGGTGTTTGACACGGCAAACTTTATAAATGGTCAACCGAAGCCACAATAACTAAAACTAATACGTAACAAGAAAACTACGAACTAGGAACACACTATTCCATAATGATAGGGTGGAAATCAACCCCTGATTGAAGAGTGGGAGCTATTTCATCCCTCGGTGGCTTAAGAGGGTAGAACACGGTATATAACTCCCTCAATTTTTTACTGAACAATATTTTACGCAATATCGTAGAATCATTCTATATGATTACCGGGCTGTAAATTATTAATAGCTAAGAAATCTTTGGTAATTGAGATACTTCTCTTTTTACTAGACTGGAATAGAATACTTTTTTGTAATAAAGATGTTATTTTATATACAAAAAATATAAAAATAGAAAATACTCTTTTTCTTTGGATAAGTTAAAGCCTTTTAGATCTAATACTAGGTTTATACCGAGGCTTTGCATGTGTGTATGTCGGTTATCGAGATAAAAAGTAGCCTATGTCCTTCCTCGAGAATGAAAGTAGCGCTGTTTAACCGTGAAATTGTAAACATACAGACAGATAGAGATATTTATAATATTAGTATGGATTTAGGTTTACGTCTTTTACAACAATTAATATCATCAAAGGGTATGTAGAATATTTTAGAACTTCTCTAGATATTTGCAGTTATCTATACTAATATTATAAAGCTGAAGAGTTTGTTTATTTGAACGCGCTAATCCGAAGAACCGCTGGTCCGATTTGAAAAATTCTTTCAGTGTTGGATAGTCCATTTATAGAGGAAGCCTATTGACTATATATCATCACGCTAATACTAATATGAGCGGAGCACTAATGAAGAATATTTCAAAAACGGTCGAAAGTTTTCACGCTACGGGCAATACAAGATGCAAACAAGATTGCGTGGGTCAGCTAGTAATATATATAGTAAAGCATTTAGAGTCACATTGATAACAAAGATGATACTTACAGCCATAGGGATTCGATATTTTATGAAGAGTTTAGTGTGAGCATGTATTAGATCTTCTGTAAGTATTTATAAAGATTTAAAGCGCTTACAATGGGAGAAAGTGAACCTAAAAACGATTCAACTACTCCTTATGCTTAAGTGATCAAAGCCCAAACTTACAAAGCCTCATAAACTATAGATAAATATAGAATAACACAAGAAAAGCATTCAATTCTCTAGAGCAGCTAAAATTAGAGTTATTTGACATTAAAGATAGAATAAACTAGAACTAATATCATATATTCATAAAGATGACGAAATGCTCACATTTCCTAAGAAAACCTCAATAAAATTACATACTAATAATCAAATGGTTATTCAAGCTTACAAAAGCTTAAATAAGATTAACATTTCTGGTAGTTCTTAAGAAAAAATTCCGAAGAGTAACAACGAAATCATCTCAGCAAACTGTGGGAAATCACCCTTAAATCACAACAATAGAGTTCAAATTCGTGGCGAAAGTAAACACTATTCGTAAGGTTTGTATATTTTACAATATAACTACAAACTTCCATTTACTATACGCTGATATCTTGTGAATTCTACGATAAGGTTCAAAATTGAATGATCTGTTAGAATGTGGAAAGTATAAGCCTACAAGGAATGAGGTGAACATAGTAAATATTGACATTAGACTTAGTGGATACGACAGAGAAATGTGTCCAAATACTGAGGTGTCGATGTTTATTTGCAGAGCAATAGAAACCGCAATAAGATGGCGAGGATCTGTATCTGACGATGTGAGAATACGGTTGGATACAGACATTCAAGTGGACACTTTGATATTGTGTATGTAGAACAACATGAGACGGTAGCAAGAGTAACACCAGTAGGAATTAATAAAACCAGTTGTTTTACATTGGTGGTACTTAAATATAATAATTTCACGCATCTCATATACACGACTGTCTGATCCTAAACTAGAACCTAGTGATAACACAGAATCTGTGATAACTAGATAACTTTTATTCATATTATAATTCGAAAGTAATTCTGTCTGTCTGTTACGCTGAATCGCTGAACCAATTGGGATCAATTTTTACATGCAGATAAATTGAACCTTGGAGAAGAACGTAGGCAACCTTTTGCCTTTTATTTGTTTGTAAACGACGTACACGCGGGCAATAGTTACTATACTATACCGTCGGAGAGCCACGCTTCGGCATGAATGCATACATGCATGCATGTGTTTGACCGAGAGAGTGAGGATACCGGAGGCCCATACCCCAACCCCTTCCCCCTCCCCCTCCCCATCCTACAAAGGCCGGCAACGCACTTGTCACAACTCTGGTGTTGCGGGTGTCTATGGGTGGCGTACGATACGTATGCTCCTACGATACGTCCTAGTCCATAAATTTTTTCATCTAATTATAGACAAATTATACCCCAACTGGGAACAAAAGATGGTGCTCATTACACAATATTCATTCTTGTGGGAACCAAACCTACATCCTCTAATTTCACAGTCAGAATCATTAACTACTGGATAAATAGGCCAGTCAAGTCCCTCCCAATTTCAACTAAATAAGGTTAATAAATGAAGTACGTCTTACAATAGTTAGGTACTAACATTTTGGATATAAAACTAAATAATTTATTAAGACACTTTACTTTTTCTCTTACTTCTTCTTACTTACTGGTTTTCTTAATAGTTAATACCTTCTAGTATATAAATATATTTCTGAAGTCAAGTAAAATCTTTTTTTTCCACTCTGAATGAAGGGCTCTCGTAAGGAAAGCTAACTATCCTGATCTTTTACAGTTCCTATCCATTCTCTACTTTTTCTCTTGTTTTACTTTACATTTAATGTCGTCCCTTTGTCCCAACATTTCTCTAATTTGAGCTAAACCCTTTTAATCATCGTTGCCAATTTGAAAACAATTAACCATTCACTTTATGCAGGGCTCTGACAAGTCGTTTGGTTCAACATTTATAGCATATTCATCCTTTGATGTATAATTAAGACGTTGGCCATTGATTGTAATTATTTTGTACTTTAAACATTTTATTTTCAAATTAAAATTAATAACTTTACGAGAACCAATCACGACAGTGCGGTAGGTGCGGCAATATTATAAAACCGAAAGTTTATGAGTTTGTTACCACTTCACGTGTAAACCGCTGGATCAGTTTTGATGAAATTGAATATAGAGGTAGCTGACATTCTGGATTATAATATAGATTGTTTTGATCCCGAAAGAAAATTGTAGTGTGCGGGTAACCCCTTGTATAAATAAATAAACCCATAAACAAATGAAATTGAATGTGAAACACTAGGATAATATCTAAAAGATATATTGTAAATAAAAATGTAATACGACTGCACGTTTGGCCTAGTAGATAAGCGGTCGCCAAGCCGTTTCCTATTTTGCCAAGTACTGAGGGATCGAATCCCACATGGAACCACACTTTGTGTGATTCACAAATTGTTGTTCTGAGTCTGGGTGTTCCTTGTGTCCGTTTCATGTATGTTTGTAAAGTCCCCCGCGACACAGGAATCTGTCCTAGTGCGGCAGTTATCAAAAAAAAGAAAAGATTATTATCTATATTCAAAATGATAAATATTTCGGACACTAATAAATATTTTCAGACTTCCTCAGAAATTCTTACAGATCTTGACCAAACGACCAACCCGAGAATCGAACCCGAGACTTCAAGCACAGCATTTGCGTACTCTACCACTACGCCAACGAGGCGTCAAATATGTATATGTAGTCAAAACGCGGCAATGGCATTCTGGAATGTCAATTTACCGGTCATGGGTTTGATTTCCGTACGGGAATGGGACGTGAATTGAAGAACGACGTAGCATTTAAAAAAAAACTGCCTTATTTAATATACTACTGATCTTAAATAATTATAATTATTAATTTAAGCTGATAAGTTCATTTGCTTAAAGAACGCGCGTTGGAATTGAGAAATTGATTTAGTATTGGATAGGTATTTCTCGAGGAAGGGTATATAACATTACGCTACAACCATCGATGAAAAATGATGCTAAAACAGGAACAAATTATTCATTTTCGAGAAGCTGACAATTCTGTCACTTTCCATAAAATGTTTAAAACTTGGTACTTTACGTTTCTTCTTAACATTAAGTTTTTACCAAAATATTTAATGATTCACTTGTAAATAATTATTTATCATTTTCTTCACGAAGTACCCATCTATTTTATAATATCGTATTTCTAAATAAACAAAATACCATTCCACAAGCGAACACTCAAGACCTGGCCCTGACAGAAGGACAAATGAATTCGGAAATGAAATCTTCCTTTGCCAAAAATTTTAAAAGGCAGCCAAAGAACTGAAATGAAGAATATGACGGCCCCAGATTGTGCCCGGAGGGAGGAAGGGTTATAATTATCTGACTGTCAAAATAAGGGTAGATAAGAGCAAATATAACTACACTCCTGATCAAATAAAGTTTGATACACAATGGGCGATGTCATGATTACGGCGCAGACGAGTTTCCTTGCCCTGTTCGTGTTTAAATAAGTGTTGATATTAAAGGACGAACAAGTATGCCTATATGGTCTGTATACCTATGTATTGTGTTATTTTGATTTGCTTTTTGGTTTAGTGGTTTACGATACTGACTGTTTAAATAGGGGTTGTCAGTTTGGTTTCCACATAGGACAATTTATTCTATGGTTAGAATGATCTGTTGTTTTGTGTTTGCTCTCTGCTAGACTACATTTTGCGTAATGTTGTAATCAGACGGCTAAATAATTAAAATGTTAAATCATTATGATGCTAGATAAGATACCCTAGGCCTATAGGCCTAGTAATTTAAGCGGTCGCCACGACGCTCACCATTGCGCCGAGGGTTATAGGTTCAAATTCTACGTGGGACAACATTTTGTGTGATCGAAAAATTTTTATTCTGAGTCTGAGTGTTCTTTGTGTACGTTTATTGTATATTTGTAAAGTCCCCCATAACACAGGATTTATATCCCTGAGGCGGCAGTTGCCTTATAAAAAAAAGTATTTTAAGTAATTAAAGTATGAAACTTCGTAGCTAAAATATTGGTAGATATCGTTTATTCAATAATTTAGAATATGTATTTAAAACTTGAATCTATAAATTATTATGCATATGTCACAAAATTAGCTATCACAGATTGCTGCTTTCTTTATTGTCAACAAGTAGTCGTTAAATAGTTCCTTATAATTGGTATGACCCTCTTATATCCAAAAAAATATCTTTCTCCCGTTCACTGGTAAAGCCGTGAAATATTTGGAATACATTGATCTTGGTCAAATGGATCACAAATTGGTCACGGACATCAGTCATCCGAGACGGAAAGTAACTATGGCCACGACTAAGTTCGATTTACACGCCTGTGATAAACTTATCGACTGTCTGTGATACGGAGCGTCACCACCCCTATCCACCCTGTGAGTGTCGTAAAAAATGACTTAAGGAGCAAGTTCTGCAGAACATCACTGTAAAGGGAAGGACAATAAACAAATCCCAAATCAACCTGAGTGAATAATGTGGTATAGCAGGCCAAAACCTCCTTTCCAAAGAGAGTGAACAATTTGCTGGCTGCTGATGATCAAATCCCGCCCCGTCGGTCCCGGCTGCCATGAATGAAACTTGGTAATCGAGCCAGTACTACCCTCAATATACTGACGCTAGTTTCACCTTCGGATACAGTTCGCCCTCAGCTCAGCTCAGGGTTGCGGAGGTCTGATGCCGGTCGCTTCGTAGAAAAACTGATATTCAGGTAAAACAGGAACTATTAGCCGACCCCTAATAATCTTGGGAATAATAATGGCTAGGAAAAAAAAAAAAACCTATTAAATAAGTGAGCAAAGCAAGAAAGAGAAATGGAGCAAAGTTGTGACACGATGGTAAGTTAGAGAAGGAAAAATGAAAAGGGATAGACCACAGAAAAGGTGGGATGATGACATTACGCAAGTAGCAGGAGTAACTTGAAATAGAGTGGCTCAAGATAGACAGGAATGGAAAAGGTTGGAGGCCTTTGCCGATTAGCAAACAGGCCTATAAAATAATTGAGTATTAGAATAGATTAAGATTATTTTCGCTACTAAAATATATTTATATATCCACACTTATAGTTTCTTCTTAATACTTTGTAAATAGTTACTAAATTGGTCTGAGTAAAGGGCTTTATTATTATTATAATTAATAATTAACAGTATTTTATCTCATATCTTTTTAATTAATAATTTCATGGGATTAGTCTTAAGCTGTTTATTAAAACCGTTGATTTATTAGTCGAAAATATGTTTTCCGGATGGGTCTCGACTCGTTACATAATCCTTTATTTGGTGTTTATATTAAACCGGGGTTGTATTTTCTCTTTTTTCCGATCAAAAGGGATAATTGTAGATTATAATCAGGGGTTTTAGAACAAATGAGTTGTGGTTATTGATAACCCAAACTCATTAGGGTAATCTCATTGAGCTTGAATTTTGTATGGTAGGACTCTTTACATAATAAAGCACAATTGGCAAAAAAATTGCATATTCTTATTTTACTAAGAAATTCTGTGTTTCAATGTTTTTAATTTTTTTTTAAAAACACCTTAAACTTCTGAAAAGACCTTCGTCCATTATTTAATCATTAATACAGAGAGTCTGAGAGATTTCTGTCTTATTTTTCTCGATATACTTGGAAAACCCTTTCCGTAAAGTAAATTTCAATTAATTGATTATCTTAACTTTCTAATCTTAATTTAACCGTGGGAGAGCTATGCTTCGGCATGAATGGGTCGGCTCGACCGGAGTGATACCACGGCCTCACAGAAAACCAGTGTGAAATAGCGTTTGCGCTGTGTTTCACCGAGTGAGTGAGGATACCGGAGGACCATTTTTTTTTTTTTTTTAACGTGTTGAAACCCCCTCGGGCCGTCACCCCGCCGGGGTTTGCGACGGGGCGGTGTGTCGGAATCGAACTGACTAAAACCACACGGTGTGCCAACTCTGCGCCTGAGAAGGGAGGGGTCCGGGAACTGCAGTTATTAACACGCCGGACCCCTCCCAGCGCCTGCCCGCACTGAAGCGGGCACCTTCTTCTAATAAAATCTCAATTTAGGCGACGCACGGCACACGCGTACGTCGCCCCCTCGCGGTTGGCCTGTAATGCGGATGGAGGGGAAAACCCATCCCGTCCATCCGCGGCCACACTCAGGGCGGCATGAGGCGCAGATAGGCACGCCTCCGCCACCCGGTTCGGCGGCGGCGGATCGGGTCCGAGTGAACATCGTCCTCCCGGGCCTTCTCCGCCGCCTCCTTCTGCGAAATTACGTCTTCGCAGAAGGATGCGACCGCGGTAAAACTGCTGTCGCTACCGGCCATGGAGCGTATGATGGCCGAGGATACCGGAGGCCCATACCCCAACCCCTCCCCCCATCCCCTTTCCCATCCCCCAAAGGTTGGGAACGCACTTGTGAAGCCTTTGGTGTTGCGGGTGTCCATGGGCGGCGGTAATCGCTTACCATCAGGTGATACGTCTGCTCGTTTGCCCACTATTCAATAAAAAAAAAAAAACAAACTAATTTCGACATGAATTTAAACTCACTTTCATGATTGATTCCATGTAGTTTTCGCGTTAGTTTTTTTTAATTGTTCACCAATCTACCACAGCATTGCAGGGTACAGCTAGTAGGTACGTCTATAAAATTTTAAAGATTATGACCAAGCTTAGATCAACCTATGTTTACGATCAGGTCATGATATTAAAGAAAATGTACCCGTGGGTGTACGCCTTTTGAACTTACTAAGCACCGAGCAAGTCATTAAGACAAATGAGCACGAAACCATCCACGCGAAAGTAATCACGATTATATTGTAAGCGTAACAAAACGCGTTTAACTTCGACTCACAGTAACGTATTCATTAGCTTTGTAAGTATTTTGTATTGTTGGGCAGAGTTACTGAGGGAAGGGTCCTTGTTCGATGTTCTTGAAGATTGGATGTTACTTAAACAAATACTATTTTAGGCAGAAAATATTTTGTTTTGGTTAGACTTGGACATTTAATATAAGGTGACAATTGCTCTACTATCATAGTCATTAGCAATATGACAAAAGTGTTTTATAGATCTTTGAAGCTAGATAAGTTAATTTGAATATTTAGAGGGTATAAATTAGCAATCAACCATTTATTTGCGCAGATGATTAGATGTCAAAACATTTTTGATTGTTAAATTTATTTTAAATGAAAGTCTTTGTCAAACTATATTGACTACAAGTCAATTTTATATCACAATTGTTTTAAACGCCAAACATTTTATAAAATCCAACCCGTCGCCGCTCAAAGTGATTTTAATTCAATTGAATTACGTCATTTTTACAACAACCCTTTTATGTTTTCGTCGTGTTACGAAATTAAGGGCAGCAGCACGGGGGTGGGGGTAATACTCGTAAATTATTAAGAAATCACCCTACGGAATATTGAATTGTGTTAAGATTTTCTTAAATTTGCGACGAAATTATTTTCCTTCGAAAAATGTTTTGTTAAATTTTATTTTATTTTGAAGAATCTGGTTAATTTGATTGAATTTTAGTATATACAGATTTATGTATATACGAATTTATGTATAACGAATATAACGTGTACTAATAGTTTGTAAGTCTTCAAAACAAACTAGAATTATTAAGAAAAACCTAAATGTATTGCATTAAAATATTGAAGTGCCTTCTTTCCTTATTTTGCCTGAGTGGTTCCAAAAGTAGTAATAATAAAAATTAAACATACAAATAACTTAACCGTTAAAACTAATTAAATAAAATTAACCCTCACTAGTGTTAATCGATCGTACTCTTTTAACCCTAAAAAATAACACCGGAGCTTGCGTGACCCGGACAATTAATTCCCAAAGTACAGGTACAAGTAAGTGGGTTTATCATAATTATAAATGCAGTAACGTTTGTAGTGTTAATACGTACGCACCGTGAAACGATGTGTGTAAGTGATAAATAGCCACTTAATTGTTTATATTATACCAAATAAAAAGGAAGGCTGTTTGGTGAAATGAGCGGAAAGGGTTTCCAGTGTTGGGAATTATTCACGCTCTGCTTATAATACAAGGTTTTTTCATACCATCCACTGTCAGAAAAATTGTACGTGACATGGTAATAGTTGTGTTTGCTTGGACGTGATGAGACGTAGGTGGTGGTACCCGCACTGTACTCTATACGCATATTATAACATTTATTTAACTAATAAATAATATGTTTACCTGTTAGCAATTGTAACAGGCGATACTGCTATTCGGTGTATTCATTATATCCATGTATTTAATTGTTGGTGAGACAAATAATATGCCTCAAATTAATATTATAAATTCAACAGTACCTCTTTGTCTGTCTGTCTTTTCTGCTTTCACATATAACTGATGAACTGATTTTAATAAAATTTGTCATATTAATACTTTGCTGCTTGACACATACTTTTTATAAAGATAATCGATATAAACACAGGGAACCCTTAAATAGGCTAACTTTTGCTTGGGCAAAAACTAAATTATTTATCTCACAACATTTATTGGAAAATAAATAATGGCTTAACCTCATATCACTATTTCAGTGTATTCAATTGCTAAAGTGCAAAACACATTTCTAAAATAGTTAGTTGTTATCTAAAAAATATTTTCTATGATTAGGCCCTGAAAGTATTAATTCAGTAAGTAATATCTAATTTGAGGTTTTACAGTACTAAAAAGTAATGTGTCACTTAAAAAAAAACAATTAATTTTGTATCATTTCATATTAACAACTTAAACACTTACTTCAGCTATTAAAATATTTTAATTGTACCTTAAATGAGCCGTGGCGTTATTAGGGTTAACAAAGCTTCACATATTTTTTATAGTGTTGTAGCGAGGCGATGTCGACTGCGTTGATCGATGTACTGTGTTCACTTACGAGACGTACAATAGAATTGTTTGAATGTGTTGTGTTAAGGGGCTACTATCAAACGAGTGTAGTTTTGTTCTAGTATCCTGATAATGCTTTTATTTTATGGGGCAAAAATAGGGCTAAAAAACGTGGAAGGCATTCAATAAGAAGTTTCCAAAATATGTTAGAAGATAGGACTGACATTTGTACAGATTCGATCAGGGTTAATAGTTACCGTTTCTTCTTCTATGTATGATGTAAAATGCGCCAATAGTTTAATACATATTAAATACATAGAGTATTTAATATGTATTAAACGCAATATACTGCTCCATGAATGATTCTATTTGTATCCAATGGAGTAACTCAAATCGGACCGTTAGTTCAGGAGATTATCGCATTTAAATAAACAGGTTAAATAAACTCTTTAGCTCTAATAACTTAGTATATTTATGATATAGCAGTGCTATGTATACAAGTTAGCTTAGTTCATTTTCTGCCTCGCACAACAAAACTGTGGAATGAACTATTCCCTGCGATATTCCCGTACCAATACGACTTTCAAGACAACGCAACGCCTTACGTGTTGTGGGTGTCCATGGGCGGCGGTAATCGCTTACCATCAGGCGATACGTCTGCTCGTTTGCCCCCTAAATAAAAAATACTTCATGCGTTTTGAATTTCAAACATGAACGTTTTGCTACGTTGATCTCGATGTTTCTCAGAAACAATTGTAACAATTTTTCTGGTCGGGTTTAAAATTTACGACTTTATGATAAATAAGAGTTTATGATAATGAGTTTTGTTTTCGGGGAAGATGAGTGGAGTCGGGAGCGTTTGTACAGTTAATGTGATTTAAATGGTGATTTCGTGATGTTGATTAGTTTTAATTAGTTAAAAAATCGTAAATGTAGTCATTATAAAGAGCCGCTTTATTATATATGACCGTACTTAACTATCCTTCTTGGGTTCATTAAAATAAGTTATATTTAGCAACATTTTCTTTAATACTAAATTTTAATCATTATTTTTAAACATAATGAAATGAGATTTCAAAATATTAATAGCAGAATTAGATACTGATACCAAAATGGCGACATATCGTGGGTTAAAGGTTTTTTTAAATAAATATATTTCTTATTCATATAAGTTAAAATGTCTGTATTTTAAGTTTCCAGGTAAATATTTTTGATGCATGGTTTGAACATAAATTTGGAAACGTTTAAATACCAATAACCTCTTTTTTGCGTCGGGATGTAGAATCCCTTCGGATCTCGATTGCCCTTGGGACACCAGTCAGTATGTGGTATATTGACTAACTACTGACCGCTGGACTTAGGTATCCTACTTTGGGAATGGACCGAATCATATGCCTACAGGGTTTCTCGAAATCGGCGTCCTGTCTATCCAGATACTATACCAGGGGACGCCGCAAGTTTCTCTGAGCCCAATTAAACCAAGCTGCAACCCCTCCTAATATATGTCTAAAAGAAATCTTATGTATTCTTTTCAGAATCGTTAGGAAAACATCTACCACAAATTTATAACCCAAAACAAAATAGAAACTTTAATATTATGAGTTGTCATAAATATCGTTTCCTGTAGTCGTCGCCTTAACAGTAAATGTAAATTGGGCTTCCAAGCTGCTTTAATCACAGGCGATGCCGCATGGTGTAATGTGTTATTTCGGCTTATTAATTAGTATTATGTTTAGTTTTTTTCTTTTTTAATGTTTGCTTGAAAAAGAGTTAAATGTTTATTGGTAGTATACAATATTTCGGATGGTTGGACTAGTCACTATTATACTACAAAATAATTTAGTGTGCTGTGAATCCTGACATCGACGCAGCACAAAATTTCACTTTAAACTTTGTCACCATACTCATAAAATTGACACGAGGCGCACATAGCCCAGTTGCACTCGGTGTTTAGGAACAATCACCGGGCGTAAGCAACGACGGCGCGGGCAGTACCTGGATTGGTGCCCGCTGGTGGCATGATGCCATAAGCGTCTCCGTGATTCACGGAGGTCACGTGAAGCAGTCGGCCTCGGTTGTTATCATAGGATAAACAGTCGTAAAGCTTAGTTAAAGGTCTTTGGGCGGCTTAGAAACATCCCAACGCCAAGATACGTAGCCACGTTATCTTGCCAATCCCCAACCCGCACTCGGCCAGCGAGGGGACGTATGGCGTTAACCCTCTCCTGAGAGGAGACCCGAGCCCAGCAGTAGGACATTATGGGTCGTTGATTGACTGCACGGTTGGCCCAGTGGTTTAAGCGGTCACTACGCCGCTTACTACACGCCAAGTGCCGTGGGTTCAAATTCCACGTGGGACATCACTTTGTGTGATCCACAAAATGGTGTCCTGAGCCTGGGTGTTCATTGTGTCCGTTACATGTATGTTTGTAAAGATCCCCGCGACACAGGATGTATAATCTTAATGCGGGAGTTGTCTTTTAAAAAAAAGAGAAAAAAAAGAAAGATGATAACTACAGCTTTCGATTTCCCATTTATTTCTTTTAAAGTAAAAGGCTTTTACATAGGTACCTACATAAATAAAAAACCCTAGAGTACTCGTATTTTCGGTTGTATCATTTGCATTATTCCGTTTACCTTAGTCGGATTTTAAATTACTTACAACTACTTTTAAGAAGATTCTTTTTAATAGTCAGATGGCTATTAATAAGAATCTTTGACTGCACTGTTGGCCTAGTGGTTTAAGCGGTCACTACACCGCTTGATACTGTGCCAAGTGCCGTGGGTTCAAATCACACGTGGGACATCACTTTGTGTGATCCACGAAATGTTGTCCTGAGTCTGGGTGCTCTTTGTGTCCGTTACAATGTATGTTTGTAAAGTCCCCCGCGACATAGGACGTATATTCCTAATGCGGGAGTTGTCTTTTTAAAAACAATAGAATAGACAATAGACTATAAAACAGAAAATTCCTAATCAAACATGCCCTGCCCAAAGTAGAGCGATAAAGAAATGTACCTAGTTACATACAGTTATTTAGCACCATTAGTACTTAAGATTAGTATGGAATTGAAACTTCATAATTATTATCAGCATGACAACGAAATTTTATCACACAGCTAACAATCAAAGCCAATGAACTTTCTCACTTCAAACTCAGAATCACCCTTAATAATTACCCCTTTAATTCCAATTTTAACCCTGTCCTGCATACCTTTAACCGATCCGTGTGCTCGACACGAAAAATTTTAACACCCCAATAAATTATTAAAAAAAAACAATGGAAGGTAGTAATTTTTCGAATTAATTATTTTGTTTTAAAAAAAATACATTAGTATTTTCAATTATGGACACCTGCTGTTACTGTGGCCTTCTGTGTGTGAAGGGTGTGAATTATGACTTAATTTTGGTTAAGATCTGTAAGAATTTGTACGTATATCCCATAGCAAAAAAAGAATTATATTGCAAATTATTATAAGTAATTGTATTGCGGATAGTTTCTCCAGTTCTTGTTAAAATCTTAGATATTTACCTGTTACCCTTAAAAGTTGGTGATAAATATATGTATTTATCTTATTTGTCTCTATCCAGGACTTGTGAAACCAAAATTTTAACTGTCTCTGTGGTACAGTGGTAGCGTATGCGACTGCTGTTCTTGTTGTCTAGTATCCATAACACAAACGCTGCTTGGGATTGGGATTAGATGGCGTTGTGTGTAAGATGTACGAAATATTTATTTATTTTTATTTATCTGGCAGACAATATTGGAATACGATACCAATGCGACCTTCAAACCTTCAAGAAAATAGCGTACTCCTTCCTAAAAGGCCGGCAACGCACTTGTAACGCCTCTGGTGTTGCGGGTGTCCATGGGCGGCGGTAATCGCTTACCATCAGGCGATACGTCAGCTCGTTTGCCCCCTATATTAAACAAAAAAAGACGAGTTCAAAATAACTTATCCTGATAAGTTATTTTGAATTTGCCAAAAAGTGGTGAAAAGGGATTTCAATCATCTATTTACCGTAAACCGTGGAAGAGTCATAATTTGCCAATAAATAGGCAAGTAGAGTTAAACTGATTTCAGCACGAGTGGGTCCGATTCAACCGGGACAGGAAACCCTCTCACTGAAGATCAATCTAAAGTTGTAGTGTTTCGTCGGTTAGTGCGAGACCGAAGGGCTAATGATGCGTAAACACCTTAATATACCACTATAGTGTGGGTCACCATTGTTGCAATATCTGCATTCGCAAGTAGCACGGTAACTACTACTGTTGGATTCTGCTCATGCTTCTCATCAGGTACAGTCGAGTCACTTTGGCAACCTATGCTTAAAAAAAATGGGCGGGTTCGACTGGAGTGAATCTACCCCACCTCTGATTCTGAAAGGACATAAATGGTGGCAATGGGGTCTTGGGTAAATTATCATCAATCATTTGTGTGATTGTTTCTCCTCTTATGTCATTAAAAACCTGATAAGTTTTAAAATACATATCTTCGTTTCGTAAAATAACTAAAGTTAAAAGGAAAAGCGATTACAAAACCACAGTAAAGCAGAACGAAAGGTTGAAAGAAATAGTACTTACCTTTGTGAATTACAAAGATGAGAATATTAAACGAACGAAAATTGTAATATTATCTTCAAATATAATTACATTCACAAAATATTACAATATAATCTTATAGAATAGATACTCTATTTTGAGTCACGGCCACATTTATTATGAAGGCGCATTGTGGTTTCCATTTTAATTGAACCTCAGTGTTCTACAAAACAACCTCAGTTGACCTCCAGACTAAAATGTTCGAAGATACAGCTTAATTTAATAAACTTTCGGCCAAATATTTTAAACTCACTCTTTAAAGAAACATTTTTATTCATTCTCAGAGGCATAAAAGTGTTTAATGATAAATAAATGATTGTTTATCAAATCAACTACACAATTCGTGATAGATATCATTGGTCTAAAAGCCCTTTAAATTTAAAGACGAGAATTAAAAACCTTTCTTTCCAATACAATGTGCATCTGATCATGAAATTAAGTTTTAGATCTATTACTGACAATCAAAGACCATTGATGCTGTCATATAACTTGTATTTAACCTACTTTCCGTTGGATGATTCAACAACAAAAAGCTTAAATTTCTCAACGAACGTTCGAAGGGGTCATCGATACAGTGGGGTCACTCGAATGATGTTACTAAACATAATATAATACCTTATTTGCTTCTGTGACTTGGAACATATACAAAAGATACCACTTACCGTGTTCCGTTATACACATAACTACACAAACACTTTAAACTTTAGGCAAGTTAAATAGAGTTATAAATAAAATGTACTTCTAGATATCAAAGTGAAGTAACTTTCAAATGAAATAGGTTAATAGGCTTTTTAACGCCTAAACTTAAGTTACAGTATGTTTGAAACATTAACCATTTAGGATAATGATTAGTAAAATTGTGTAGACGAGACAAATCTTACTTACGTTCATACCAAATGTTTTATGAATTTAAAACTTTTTTGTTATGAATATCGCAGAAAAATTCGTCTTCTTAAGTTTTATGGGCATTTAATTTGTTGTTTTTTTAATTATTTTTACGTTCTCATTCAGGCCTTTCTATACATGTAGGTAGATACGTATAAACACATACAGCATTTATTCCTAGCACTTGTATTTTTTTATTGTATAGCGGAAAACGAGCAGACGCATCGCCTGTTGGTAAGCCGCCCTGTTGCGATTACCGCCGCCCATGGAGACCCGCGACACCAGAGGCGTCACGAGTGTGCTGCCGATCTTTTAAGAAGGAGTACGCTCTTTTCTTGAAGGTTTGAAGGTCGTATTGGTCCGGGATACCACAGGTGATAGTTCATTCCACAGTTTTGTTGTCCGAAGCAAAAAGTTCCTAAAAGACCGCTCAGTTGTGGACTGCCAGCCATCTAAGTGATGGTGATGAAACTGCTGTCGCGTAGGACGATGGCGGAAAGAGGCGGCAGAAATCTGTCTGAAACTTCTCATTGTAAATGCGGTAGAAGATGTATAGCGAAGCCATATCTCTACGCAGTGCCAAAGAGTCAATCTGAATTGAAAATTTTGGAAGTCGACGATTCGCTCTCCGTTGAATGCAGTCCAGAGAGAGGAGCTGGTATTGGGGTGCCCCTGCCCAAAGATGAGGACATTATTCCAAGATGTTTGATATTACAGTATTAGATTGGTATTAAAGGCTAATTACGGTCTCCAATTTAAAACAGCGCTGAGTTGGTCACGTCTTTGAATCGAGTGTTTTTTGAACAAAGGAGTATTGTAGTACATGTAGAAAATGTAAGATACGACATCTACCAAGCAAATCGGTTAGCAAATGTATGAGAAAAGCACATCAGAAGAGGTCCTTGACCATCGATTGACTACTATAGTCACTATTAGTTATTAAAACACACAATAAATGAAGAAAACTAAGAATCATTTTTTCACACAAGTTTGAATATGTTTGATGTCGTATCTGTTTTTTACTCTATGCCCTAAAAGTGCAGCAGCTTTCTTGTATAAAAGATATATCAGCTTTTTGGTTTATCTACACAGTAGCCATTCCCATATATGGATGACAAATTGCTGATATTTTAGTTTATGACTCGACAGCACTTCTTAAAGAATTATGGGCAATGAACTATTGGAATGAGTTAGTTATTTAACTTTCTACTGATATGAGGCACTAACCTCGTAAAATATTTTATTAACTGTAGTGACGTAATCTTACATTTTTAAAAGGCACCAGGATTTATTTATCTTTAAGTTTGTTGTGAGGTGGTGTGTCTGAAGAAAGTGTTCAATATCTATGACATTTTTTAGCTAGAGCCAGTTTGACAATTGTTAAACTCTGCAATGCCGAATCTCTTTTAAGATGCTAGTCTTTTTCTTTCTAACTATTTCTTTGCATTAATTTGCAAAATTTGTTATTTATTTATTAAAGTTATTACACAATGCACATGTTGTACAAAGGCGAACTTAATATCAAGAGGCATTCTCTCCCGGTTATTCTTCAGGTAATGATGGATGTGGTAGGTGCAAACATGAACTGTTGACTTCGTTTACTTTTACAAGTTTGGTAACGTTAACTCCTTAAGGGACTATCGGGTTCTCTTCAATACGCTTTCGTTACGGAAAAGGAATAAATCTTTGTTTGTAAAAGACGAGAGTATAATATCCCCCCTTTATGCCTTGGAAGAAACAGAAATTAACAATTATATACATCTTCGGTTATCCCGATAGAAAGTAGTATATGTCCTTTCCAAAGATTCAAAGTGTCACCATGTGAAATTTCATTGAAATCGATGCAGCGGTTCAGCCGTAAAAATGTAACAGTCTGACATATTTTGGAATTTATAATATTAGTATCGATTGGGCCTGTATTTTATTGTCGGTAGTTAAACATGCATTATGAATTGCAGTAATAAAACGTAATAAATAAACCTGATATGCTGTTTGACATTGACAATTAACGTTAAGATATTGGTTCCAAGTACGTATATAGATAAGCAAATAGGTAAATACAGCGTGTATGAAAAATAATAACCATGCCTAATAAATGTGTATATATGGTATTGTAGAAACGTGAATTGTTCTTATTCGACTGCGTCAGAGGAATGGTTAAGCTTACCGAGTGTTTGTTATAACATACATTCGAAAAGCTGTATCAGGATTAAACTAGCAGATGGAGCATCTGATGGGCAGTAATTGACTTCGTCTGTGGACAACTAAAAATGAAAAATCACATAACGTTCCCAACACTCGCTAAGATTATCACTGGGTGAAACATAACCAAAATGTTATTTTATTAAACTTCTATGAGTCTTATGGACTGAGGAGGGAGACCATATCACTAAAGTCGAGACCATAAATGCTAAAGCATGGCCTTCCACAAAATCTGAGCGTTTTTAAATTAAATCGAATGTAACTCTAGAGGAATACTGGAAGTTGAAAGAGCTCAACGTGCGTTGCTAAAGGTGATGTACTTCAAAAAAATTACATTCCCTACCACCGAACTTTACCAAGTCTGTGAACTTCTCTCTGTAAGGAAAATTTACATTATACAAACAGTTTTGAGGATGCATAGGAAACTACCTTTCAGTCCAAGCCTCGTTTCCAAACGACGAAGGTATAGTGTGGCTGATACCCCTGTCACAAAAACTAGTTTCGCTAGCAGACAATTATTTAAACGTTCTGCTCAATTATATAATATAATGAATAAAAAGCTATCAATTTATACTATGTTATACACTAAATGTAGAAAAGAACTGATCAGCTGGTTTATGTCTTTGCCCTATGACGACACGGAAATGCTTTTGCAGCACGTATACTAATGGTTCATTCATCCACTCATCTTATACTTAACACACGCACTTACAATTACCCACCACACACACACACACACCCACACACACCCACACACACCCACACACACAATCACACACTCACTCACACACGCACAAACACACACGCACACAGACACACACACACAACCTAGCATTAATAAATATGAGTTTCACTATGTTTGTTATAGAAGAGCGGGGTCTCCTGACACAAGCAATTCTAGCTTAAAAGGAGGCTCCCAACACTAAATAGATATATGCTCACTTATATGTAATTATAAATAAATAAAAAAATAAATAAAAAAAAATAAAATATTAAATACATATTAATAACCATAACACTCGAACTGATCACGATTTTATAGACGGAACCGCGAGCAAAAGTATTAAATATCAGTTACAAATTTTATATTCCACTGAGGAACCCTAAACATGATTTATGGTAGGCACATTTGGTTTTAAATTTAACAGTAATAACCCTGATAACGTACATTTTAATGATTTCATATTTTTACTACAAATGTGTTTGCTTTTAAAATATATTATTTTTACAGGGCAATGATATTTTAATAGGTAGTTAAAATGTATTTTATGGGCTCAAAAACCTTTATATGTAACACATGATGTAAATGGATTTGTCTGCCATTATGGGTACGAACAAGGTGTTAGAACCGTTACAGAGTATGCGTCTACTAATATTCGTACGTAAAACATCAAAAGTTCAATAGCTAAAGCATAACCAACAAGTTATCGAATATTGTATTCATAGCAGTTATAGTTTCATATTTTATATATCACGCTAATTTGCCAGAAACGTAGGCAGAAAAAAAATATCTTGAATGCTACGCTCTTGACACACCTCTTTTTATATATCATCAATTACTGCATGCATGCTCGTCGATTCCTAGCGCTTTTTCAGAATAGTACTAGGAATCGCAAGGTCGTTGTGAAATTGGTAAGGTTAGTGCAGACACTAACTTTCAGATCAAGTTCCATCAAGCAGAGTAGAGTCACTTAAGCAAACTCATACATAAAAAACAATGCATAGGGAAACGGATTTGCTTCAAATATTCACACCATCCATATAACCTAAGCATAAAAACATACAAAACTACTTAAAAAATACTATTTCTGCAAATCCCGACTTCGAAAGATATAGGTAATCTTAAAGAAGTCAAAATAGACATAAACATACAAGAACATGTTCTCAAAGAACAGAACACGAGTAGAGAAATCACAAAAACTAAGTGCCCAACTCACGAGTGCGATTCAAAAGTTTCCACATAAGTGAACGCCTCGAGTTGTGTAAGTTAGTTGGAGTTAGCTTCGATTTTATTCACTCAGTGTCGTCTATGTAGGCAGTTATGGAAATGATAGTCGGTTGTACGTAACAAGTGTACGGTTGGAATGAATACTCGCTTAGTGATATGAATATGTTTGTGATGCTGCGGAGGTCACATTAAATTTTATTGCTATTTGAGGGTAGTTGATGTGGTTTACATAAATGACATAAACTATCAAGTAAATACCTACATTCCATTTTGCGATGGAAGTCCAGTACAGTTACACGTTATCGTTTCAGCGCTATTTATAAAAAAAATATCAATTTTCTGTAAAAAAAAACGTATTTAAGCGTCTACTCTCCCAATTTTATTTGAGAAAAGTTCTTTTAACACAGTTATTAAATGAAAATAGGTAATGATTATTAATCGACGTCAAAAATCGAGGAGGTTCTCATTTCGACTGTATTTTTTTTGTTTGTTACCACAGAAGTTTCGACTGGGTGAACCGATTTTGATGATTCTTTTTTATTCGAAAGCTGGTGCTTTTCGTGCGGTTCCATTTCAATTTGGTCCAGTTCCTGAAGTCGGTTTTTTGTTAAAATTTTGTTTTATTTTTATAATCAGTACAGATCTCTTAACTATGTAATGCTTTACTTCTCAAGCTCTCCAGGCTGAGTAGAATCACTTTGTCAGGCTTTATAGAGAAAAATAAAAATATTTATATTAAGAGACAAACCGTAACTTTTTCTACAAACTCTCTGAATTTTTTTTATGAGAATCTTTACTTGCTTTTAGATTAGATAGACTAATCTCGTAATTATTACAAACAATAGAACTAAGTTCTAGTTGATGTTCCTGGCAGAATAACAATTTCCAGGCAGCTTGGTGTAACTTGAGTTATCGTGCTATTATCATCTTGGGTCAGCAGAGAGCTCAGGAAACAATCTTTCATAGCCGATCGCAGCGGAAATTGAATGGATGACAACGGATCGATGTAACTGTTGTTTAACATCGGTTTTGCACTCGATAGCCGTTAATCGATTGTTGATGCTAATAATTTGTATTAAAATTGGTTCAGCTTCTTGTTCATTTATTTTGGTCTCAATTTGATATAATTTGTAGAAGTGTAATTATGTTGAAAGGATTTAAAAAGTATTGGATAGATGAAAGACGTATAGTTGTAAAAACAAACACCGAGCTTTTAGCCTAGTGCTTGGTGATTCTGATTGCTGTGATAGAGATCATGAGTTCGATTCCCAACCAGGACAAATGTTTGCGAGATGATCATTTGAAGGCACTGTGCCTGGGTGTTATTTGTATTTTTCTATAATGTCTATCATCCACAGCTTTTAACAGTGCACTACTCATCCTAAACCTATCCTTTAATAATGTCTATATGTATCTATTTTTGTGTTGAGTCTATCAAAGTAGTGTAGTTGTAGCCTATGTATTCAGAAATACATAAGTATCTATAGGACCAATACGACCTTCAAATCTTCAAAAAAAAGAGCGTACTCCTTCTTACAAGGCCGGCAACGCACTTATGACGCCTTAGGTGTTCATAGGTGGAGGTAATCGCTTAGCATTAGGCGAAAGGTCTGCTCGTTTGCCCCCTACAAAATAAAATAAAGGGTTACTATAATACAGTCTCTTTCTAGTATAGGTCCAGACGGCCGTATGTGAGTATTGTGAATAAAAGACGGGTTTTAGACAATCCACTGTATTTTTACTTACAAATCCTTTACTTTAGAGATATGTAGGTAAGTTTTTAAAGCGCCGATACATTGAGCTCAACCGATACCCTCTCAATGTAGTTTAATCTGTTATCTATCTATTTTAGCTTTAAAAAAAATGTTAGAACTTTTGATGTGACGGGTGTAATCTTTGTGTTTTAGAATAAAGATTTCTTTTAACATCCATAAATCTTTTAAATCTACCTTTACGTTACTGCAGTAGATATTTTAAGTTAAATGTTAAAGAAAGTAATGAACGCTATGATAAAGTCACTAAAGTTGTATTAAATATCCGTATTTTGCAAAATATCATTTGAGTCTATCAATTAATTTAGGAATTAGATACAAAAACTAATTTCTCTCTCTTTCTGAACCCCGCGATGCTACCCGCGGTACGACAATAACCGCGACCAACGCCGCGAGGCGAAGATAGTATCTTTATAAATTGTAGCCTATGTATTATTCTGATCTATAAGCTATATTATTGTAAAGTTTCATCAAAATCCATTCTGTAGTTTTTGCGTGAAAGAGCAACAAAGATACTCACTTACATACTCACAAACTTTTGCGTTTATAATATTAGTAGGATTAAGTTCAAATCTTTAAGCTGACTGTAACTGAATATCCATACAATTTCTAATTCAATCAAACAACACTTAATTAACCCTTTAATCACTACGTAATAAAATGAATACGTGCCCTAACCCTAAACCAATCCATCACCTATTGAACTCAGTTCAAAAAATCCATCTCAGTTTCAAAACCCGTCTAAATAAGTTTGAGGAACAGTTAACTTCGTCCTCTTGCCCTTTAGAACGAGTTGTCGATAAATTTGCAATCACCTTTATTATTGAAAAATAATTCTTATGCCACTCACCTTAAGGTTGTATTGATCAGCAAATATCGAACTGTAGTGGTAACCGGTCGCTCAGAGTTGCCCCACTACCGAACTACGCGCAATGTTATATGTATGTATGAGTGTTTATTTTGTTTTGTATGTAAATGTATGTTGATGTAGATAAATGTACGCATGTTTTGCTGTATTTCGATGTAATATTAATAAGGAGGTTGTGTCTTATTTTGCATGTACATATATTTCTGTAATGAAAGAAGGACTTTCACGAGGGTTAACTTAGTTTTATTTACTGACTTATATCATTTGTAAGTTTGATAAAGAATGAGAAGTTTATAAAGCGTTTAAACCTTTAAAGAAGTTAGTACAAATACGCAACTAATATACTCGTATTCATTTGATTATCGTAACCTTAAGAAGCTTCGTCAGAGAGACTACGTGATGTCAATGGAAGATAATGATAATTAAGATCTATTGATTTGTAAGTATTTTTCGATTTAAAATACCACATTCACTGGTCAATGCACCTTGATATCAGAAAAATGTAATGTAGTTTATATACCCTGTTGAAATTGTGTTACGGCCAATTTTTATTCGTCCAATTTTGATTCGAAACTCAAACGAGGTATAGGCATATAAATAAAATATATGTAAGGTAGCATAGCATATCTAAATACAATTTCAAAAACTCCATTGCAGCGACATGACGCCTGTTTAGTTCAAAGCCAATTCTAAATCTAAGTATAACATTAAATAATCCAGAAAGTTCAGTGACGTACACTTTATACATACACATAAGGTTTTAAAATCCAGTTAAAACTCTAAAAGGTTCATCAGTATTAACTATATTTAAACATAAATGAATTTACGCGGCACGGCATACCCCGTACAAAAAGTAATTCACAAAAGCGTGAAGTAAAATATTGCTCTAACAAACTTCCTCATTGTACTATTAATAACTTCGACTAAATACACATTCAGCCGACGCACTGACCCGTACTTACATCAATCAGAAGAGCGTCAAAGCCTATGAATATTTCACATAAGTTTTGAATAATTACTTAGCACTTGAGCAACTCATATAGAAGTGTAACATCTTGGGTTTGAGGAGAGATTGCTAATCCATCATCGACCTCCGTTGACCCTAACAGGAACTGGCCCCTTTTGAAACTTTCGCAGAACTGATATTGTGTATATGAAAATCGTACTGGTTTAGGAAATTGTTTTAGTTATTCCAGTGTTATTAATCTCAAAGTTTAGATATTTGTTTCGAAATTAAACGTATTTAGCTTAATTGTGCCCTTAAAAAGAAAAGAGTCTAACTTTTGGCTAAGTTTAACTTGAGCTTAGTGCAAATATTTTGTTTGAATAAATACTTATATCTCTGTTTTGATCTTAGCAAATATATATATATATATATATATATATATATATATATATATATATTAGATAAACATATGCAAGTACAAACTAGGCTCAAATGTGTTAAGAAATTTATTTACCAGAATGACAGAAAATGTAGTAACAATTTGTATATTGTGTGTTTCCTTGGTAAGTACGAGACCGGAGGCCTAATGATGCAGATGCATCTCAATGCTGCATTATTACATTATCTGCCTTTAAAATAAGCATAGTGACCAATACTCTCGAATTTGCCCATGCTCTCCATCATGCCGAGTAGAATCATAAAAAATCTTAATCGTCAACAACCCATAACTTCCCACTGCTGGGCTCGGGTCTCCTCTCAGGAGAGAGCTAAGGCCATACGACCCTGCGCTGGTCAAGTGCAGGTTGGGGACTGGCAAAACAACGTTGTGGCTACGTAACCTTGCCGTTGCAAAAAAAAAATGGTACTGGGGCTAAATATAGGCAGAAGGAAAATATTGTAGGAGTTTCTTAAATTGTCAATCATGGTTTTGTAATGATATGTTAATTTCCATTTGCTAATTTTTAAATTTCACCTAAGAATTTAAATTGTACAAAATTAATTATCTATTAACAAAAACTTGTAAAACAGTACACAAGTTCAGTTCATCTCTAGATTATTTTTGTGAAAAGTGTAATTATTAAAATACGAAGCAAACAACCAAACAACAAATAACCTTCCTTCCTTATTGATCAGTAAAACTTGCTTGGGTAGGTAAAAGGTTATCTGCCTATTTACTATCATCTATATCAATTGCAACATAAACCATACTAAGAATAATATTACCCTTCCATCCAAACACAGAAACGATTTCTTAGTGTCCAGGAACTTCACATAACGCACACAAAACCCACCAAACAGGTACCCGAGTGTTTATAAACCAGGAATAGAACCCAAAACCTTGGTCACGAAGCTTATCCAATAAACCATCGCGCTTGCTCTCACAGGCCAGTGCCATGTGCTAATAAAAACCAGTTTTTAAATCACTTTACAATGTACGATTTAGTTGACCGCAAAAGAAACATCTTTGTATTACTTCGCTGCATTTAGAATAACTATAACAATCGTTGGTATTACATGGAATCGTATCGTATCTGCAATTTTTTTACTAAGGGATGCAGGGGGCTTTTATAATACTTTGAATAGAAGAAATAGTTTTTTTTTTAAGTTTTTGTTATAATAAAAGGCCTTAAGTATATGCAATAGTCAACTGTTTTCGTGCCTACTCAAATACATGTTGAGTGAAAGCATAACCATAATATTGCAATAGTGAAATGTAAATGAAAATAAGTCACTTATAGTATTTTTTTCTAGTATTTAAAATAAATTCACACATTTAATGTTAGATAAGCATTTTAACTTCAGTAATTAGAAATGATTAAATCCTTATAGACTCAAAAGATTCTTAAATTGTGTCAATGTATTTTCTGGACAGTACTAGAATTAATCAAAGTATTTATTTGTTGTGAAGATTTAACTATTTTTGTAGAAGTTCTCAATAACAGATTCTAACCTAACAGATTTGGGATATGCTTACAGCAGTCTGACTTTTAGGAAGTCGTCCAGCTGTCGTCTCGTAGACCCTAAAAACCACAGTCTCGATCACTACTGCGCTACGCAAAACGTGTTTCTAATACGTTTCCAAGTATAATTTATGTATATTGCTTTTTGTTTCTGGTCACTCGATATGTTTGGCGATTAAATCTCGTCGAGACGTGGCGCCTCAGATATTTGGGTCTTCGAATTATGACCACTAGCATGTACTTAAAGACAGGCGTGTTGAAAACTACTTTCGACTTGTAGGAAAAGTTTCACCAATTATAAAGAGATAGTCTTAGTTTGAGTCGTATTCACTTAAAAATAATTGGTATAACGAATCATTTTGGTTTAAACATCGCTATAACAATTCTTCTGACATTATAAGTATAATTGATTAAAATAAGTATTAATTTATTGAATGATTGACATTTGATTTCGTGTTACTTACTTGTCAATTTAATTATTATCTTTATTCGCACATATCAGAGGCATTGTTGTGTAACCTAAATAAATATTTTAGACATCTAAAACACAACGCTATCTAGTCTCAAACTTAGCAAAGTTTGTATTATGGGTAGTAGACAACTGCTCTATATATATAAATATATGGTTTTATTTTGTAAAAACACAAAACACCAAAACTCTGAAACCAATATTTGAAGATCATATCACAGAGGCAGTCGAAGGAACTTAATGAAGAGAAAATAAACTTAATAATATTTTAAAGTTACATAAACTTATTGTGAATTTTTACATTTGTTTTTAGATAAAGTTGAGAACTGATATTGCGTATGTCTTTAAATATTGCTATTCATTATCCGCCTATTGCAGTCCACTACCATACACAATCCTCTCTCGTAACACACCAAAACCCCATTGTAACTATAAACCCATCTAAACATATACAGAAAATTTTAAATTAATGGTACCTTGCCTGTTTTAGGTACTTACAAGAAATCAAAGCTTACTCCTTCTCCCTGTTTGGGAATCTTTCGCCATAGAACTAAACACGTGTTAACCATTGATCAGTTATCGCCCCATATAAGTATCGAGGTGTACTTAATAAAACCCATAAACGTTAGCGAACCCCCTTTTATGAAAAGCCTTTAAAAGGCGAGTGTACACTGGGAAGCTGTATTTATTTATATACGTGATAATGATTTTATTAACACCAAGTGTTTGTTTTTTTCAATATCGCTATGCAATATAGCTAACATTTTCCAGCGGTCCCGACCGCGTGGATACTGGTTATTTTGGTAAAGCCTATTTCCTTACTCGTTCATCCAGATACTCGTAATCTTTCCTCTTTATTCAGTGATTAGTTTGTACAATTTTAAACGCTAAAGTAGTAAAAGGCTTGTGACCTACCAAGAGTAAGCCACCTCAGTTCAACCTAACTAGTAACTAGAAATAGTGTCTAGCTTACATATCAAATGTACTGACTGTGAAATACAAAATAATGTTTAACTGATTTGTGTATGTTTTAAGAATATTTTTTTATGCTGAATCAATCCAAATTTTAATTCTCTCTATATCATATTTCATTGAAATTGGTGCAGTGATTTAGCCATAAAAGTCTTATCTTTAAAAGTCACACTGCTGGACATAGGTCTTTCCTTGAAAAGGCGACTTAGGCCATACCACGCTGTATACAGATATTTCGTGTTGAAATTTGGATTCATTCAGCATAAAAAAATGATTTTAAAACGTACACAAATCAGTTAAACATTTTTATGTACCTACTTACTATAAATTTTGTATTTCAGTCAGTATATTTGATATGTAAGCTAGACACTATTACTAGTTACTAGTTAGGTTGAACTGAGTTAGCTTACTCTTGGTAGGTCACAAGCCTTTTACTATTTTAGCGTTTAAAATTGTACAAACTAATCACCGAATAAAGAGAAAAGATTACGAGTATCTGGATGAACGAGTAATACTCGATATTTTGAATCCTAGCTAGATCGATATATCGCACCCGAAACCCCCTGCATATTAAATTTCATGAAAATCATTCTCCCAAAGGTCGGCAACGCACTTGTGACGCCTCTGGTGTTGCGGGTGTCCATGGGTGATACGTCTGCTCGTTTGCCCCCCTATTCAATAAATAAAACAAAAAACACTTGCGAAACGACGACTTTCTATAACTGACAGTGTTTAGCCGCGGACCGACAGTCGAACAGACTGAAGGCTTGGTAAAGCTATTATGTAGATATATATGGTTTATCAGAACTTCGAAAACTGAATAAAGAAATAAGTGTAAAAGTATATTTTGAGGAATATGCATTCTGTATACATTTATCCAGCACGGTATAGTATACTCAAACCTCCTTGCTAAGAAGAGCGTAATATCTGGCAGTGAACTTTTAAAAGGTGTCGATGTGTTGATATTAATAGGAACATAATTGAAATGTAACTGCCTCTGTGGCGTAGTGGTACCGTATGCGACTGCTGTGGTTGAGGTCTCGAGTTCGATTCCTGGGTCGGACCAAGTGTTTGTATGGTATGCAAATATTTGTTTCGGTTATCAAACCCCACATGGGAAAATACTTTGTGTGATCCATAAATTGTTGTTCTAAATCTGAATGCTCTTTGTGTCCGTCTCTTTTATGTTTTTAACCACCGTGACACAGGATATATATTTCTAATGCGGCAGCTGTGTTATGTTTCCAGAAAAAGTTGATACACTTGTTATATCTATACTAATATTATAAAGCTGAAGAGTTTGTTTGTTTGAACGCGCTAATGTTAGGAACCGCTGGTCCGATTTGAAAAATACTTTCAGTGTTGGATAGTCCGTTTATCGAGAATGGATATATATCTTTATATCATCACGCTTAGACTAATAGGAGCGGAGTCCCAATGAAGAAGGTTTTAAAAACGGGGGAAAATTATTAGGTTACGGGCAATAGTAGACGTAAACGAGGTTGCGAGGGTCAGTTAGTCTACAATATATTAAAAATATTTGCATTGAATATATTTGTCACAGTGAGTACCGACCTTTATCCTGCCAATAAGCAGTTTCATAGATAAAGCGTAACTCCGCACAACACCTCTGTCGATATGGTATCTAAATAGCCTTTGATCAGCCGTTAAGTGATAAAATATTAGTAACTTAATTAAGTACCCTTTATCTTGGGTATTTGAAACCAGGGGTGTCCCGAATATATTTTCATTTATTTAGATAATTTTATTTTAAAATTAAAAATGAAAAGCTTCTCTTATATTAATGCGACTACCTAGTGTAATAGTTATTCTAAATTTATACTTAGATATTGCCATAAATATTGTTACAAAAGAAAAACAACATTGTTTTTCGGTACGTAACATTTATTACCACTTATTACTACAGCTTTAGTTTAATTACTTAATATAAAACCATTAAAAATATATTTCACTACCAATCGATTGTTTGAAGGACTCCAAAATTATCATGGCATTTAGAACAAATCTTTCTTACGGCCAGTCTTCAGCTCTGATGAAGTCCGGAACGATCGTTTCTAACCAAGATTGGGTGGATCGAGCTTTATGACCCGGCACCGATTCTTGCTGAAATAACCATTCTTGTTTATTGAACATGATGTTGTCTAAGGCCTACCTTCTCAATAATGGTATCTCAATACACTTGTGCCGATGTCTAGATACCGTTTTCACAAAACTATGGCTCAGTCCATCCATCAAAGCTAACATCCCACCAAACCATCACTGAAGTCGGATAATGTTCACGTTATATGCTGTTGACTGATTAGGAAGCTTCTTTAGGGTTTTTAGCATAAATATGACATTAGCATTTATTTTGTTACAATATTGCTCAATTGTAAAAAAAATCTTATACGTAATACAATTTTTTTCTATGGCCTCCCTTTGCATACCGCTTAAGTAGTTATTTTGATTTTACCACCCTAATCTTTTTTAAATTATCAGTTGAGAAATGACCAGTGTATCTCTTATAAGGTGTAATAAGTGTGTTCTAGGTGCTATCTTCATCTCCCGAGATAAACTCTTTTATTATTGGACAGGATTTCTTCGACTTCTTTGCCTTACTGCTTTAATCCTCTTTTTTGTACGAACACTACGTGGACAGCCACATCTTTTTCTGTCACAAAGAGAGGAGGTTTTATTGTGCCTATCAATAGCCCGGTACACAAATATTTGACTAATAATACCAAGCTTATGGAGGATTTTCAAAATTGTATTTGATTCTATATCTACTTTATGTAATGCAATGACCCCACTCCGTTTTAATATCACAAAATATTTTACAATATATTGTAGTGAAAATAAGAAAACACAATGAACAATCGTTTAAAAATGATTTTTCAGATTCCAAATTCAAAAGTAATATTTTGTTTATTTTTAATTACAACAGTATTTATGGCCAGACTGAGTACTAACATTATCGGAAGGATATCTTCACGTCGTTATCCTGATTCCCTTGGTGTAGTTTGATATTCAGCTGAACTTTTGCTTGACCGAATGAAGAGCAACGTATATTATTGCTAGGTGGGAAATTTTGGATGTACTTAATAGTCCGGTCAATTTAGACCAAAAAATGATAGTGAAGCTACATAAATTCCCAACAAGCTGAAAATTTATAAAATTGTTCAAAACATAATTATAAACAATACCTGAAAGTTCCCCATCATTCCCGTGTGAGGAAAAAAAAATATTCAAGGTCAAAGGAAAAAAAAATAGTTTTTCGCGATTTTCAGCAAAACGGTAAGTTTTATTATAAAAGTACCTTAGACAAAATTGTAGATCATAAAATTATCTATAAGAAATTGATCAATATTTATTTCCTACGAGCCACCGTTTCTGAGACATGACGATTCAAAAAGTTATAAAAGCTGTTATTGTCATAATGTGCACACGTTTGCACGCCACCTATGAGCTAGTGTACTTACCGCTTTTTGTAACGTGGTTTCCCCAGTAGGTCTACTCCTCCTATTCCACGGGTCAGTTGTGATCAGGACATGAGGAGGACGATGGAAAACTGCTGCTGCCTCATGCACAATACTCACAAATATTTTAGGGGACACTGTATTCTTAAATTCCAGGGAATCCTAACCTCCTCTTCTCTGAAGGTTACAGAGCGGGAATCAGGATAAAAACTGAGAAAAAACTCGAGTAAAAAAAATAATAATATATTACAACTCTAGGGATGTATGTACGCGGCGTACTCATGCATATTATGACAATAACAACTTTTATAACTTTTTGAATCGTTATATCTCAAAAACGGTGACTCGTACGAAAATGTATTGATCCATTTCTTATAGATAATTTTATGATCTACAATTTTGTCCAAGGTACTATTATGATAAAACCTACCGTTTTGCTGAAAATCGTGAAAATATCATTTTTTTGACCTTTGACCTTGAATATTTTTTTTTCCTCACACGGGAATAATGGGGAACTTTCAGGGATTGTTTATAATTATGTTTTGAACAATTTTACTAATTTTCAGCTTGTTGGGAATTTATGTACCATCAAATGTCTAAATTGACCGGGCTATAAATAAAAAAATTGAATACGTAATTAAAACCTACCTCGAGCCTTATCTTCTTTAATTGTAGACATCTTGAGCAATTAAAATTTTGCATGCATATAAATAATTTTAACAACAATAAATTTTAACGCCATATTTACATATGTTTTATTCATTGAACAAAAATTCAGGGTATTCACATTAAAATGGGTGCGATCCGGTGCAACATTGCCTTATTAAAAAGAGATTAGTCATCAGCGGTCAACTACCTCATTTCTAGGGTTCCGTAAACGTAATAAATTTTAATATAAAGCTGTTTTGTCCGTGTGTAATATTGCTTATATTAAAATTCGATGTTGGTTTCCATTCCAAATTCAAAATCTGATTTACTTCTAACTAATTTGGTTTAAAATGTAGACTTTTTTATTTATAAATTAATTAGCTGACCGACGCAACCTCGTTTGCGTCTTTTATTGCCCGTAGCGAAAAATTTTCCCCCGTATAGTGTGTCGTGGACTTTTTTGTAGATATTTATAAGATCTACGATTAATTAGAACATTTTATGGTTCTACCTTTTATAGTTTACGCAGCGTACGCAAAATAAGTAACTTTTCTGGTTGATTTTTTACACCTTGTGTCCGAAAAACCCCAATATCTTACGGAACCCTATTTTTTTCCATAATAAAATATAGCCTATGTTACTCATGGATAGTGTAGCTTTCGAATGGTGAAAGAATTTTTAAAATCGGTCCAGTAGTTTTTGAGCCTATTCATTACAAACAAACAAACATACAAACAAAGTTTTCCTCTTTATAATATTAGTATAGAAGTATAGACAAGCAAACTTTTTTACAATTTCATAATAAAAAACCTAGTCGCAAATGAGTGGCAGCATATTGAATGTTTCATTGCTAATTTAGATAATTACCAGAAATTATCGATTAAATGATCTAGGTATTAAATAATCAAAAGTACCTACGACTAAATCCATACTTATATGCGAAAGTAACCGTCTGTCTGTCACGCTTTCGCGGCCAAACCGCTGCACCGATTTCAATGTTATTTGGCATGGAGATACTTTGATTCTTGAGGAAGGACTTATCAGGTTACTCTTTACTGCGACAACCGGTAATCCCGACTGCGAAAATATCAAATAACACAAAAATAATAATCTTCCCTTAAATAACTTGAAAGTTTACTAGGATCATAGGCTATTGGCTATAATAGAGATCCAAGACATTTACAATAAAAAATAACTTATACCTAAGTTTTTCTACCCTGCTATTATTTAATGAAATCTGACGACTAGACGGTATTCATAGAGAACCCACATCAATATGCCAAACAGGATTGTCTGTTTTGTATTTCTTAAATAAACCCATTCTGTGTTAATCGTGAATCACTTCCAATTTGTTTTTTTTTTATTTTAATTGATTTCTTAGAATTGGTGGCGTGAGGTTAAGCAAAGAATGTATTCCACTGCCTTCTCTTAGATGGGTAAGATAATAAAATGCAAATACTTATTTTGAGAATAAGTCTTTCAATAAAATTATTTATGCTTTATTCATACGTTGACTTTTGCATTTATTCTTCTAAACAAACCAATTACGTGATATTTACATGTTAAGATATAACAGTCATTCATCAGACAACTGCCTCAGTGGCGCAAGTGGTAGCGTAAGCGACTGCCGTGCTTCAGGTGTCGGGTTTGATTCCCGGGTTGGACCAAATGTTTGTAAGGTCTGCAAATATTTGTGTCGAAGTTTGGGTGTTATCTATGTATAGTATATATGTATTTACAAAAAAAGTATATATGTATTTATATCAGTGGTCTAGTATACATAACACAAGCTCTGCTTAGCTTGGGACTAGACAGCGTTGTGTGTTAAATTGTCCGAAATATTTATTCATTTATTTATTTAACCATAGCAGATATCCCATAAACTACTACAAACGCTACTGGCGTGGGTACAAATAACTTTTTTTTATTTTTTTATTGAATAGTGGGCAAACGAGCAGGCGCATCACCCGATGGTAAGCGATTACCGCCGCTCATGGACACCCGCAACACCAAAAGCGTCACAAGTGCGTTGCCGACCTTTGGGAGATGGGGAGAGGGAATGGGGGCAGGGGTTGGTGTATGGGCTTCCGGTATCCTCACCGCCGGTGGAACACAGCGCAAGCGCTATTTCACACCGGTTTTCTGTGAGGCCGTGGTATCATTCCGGTCGAGCCGGCCCATTCATGCCAAAGCGTAGCTCTCCCACGGAAATGCATTGCATGCAGCATGGGTAAGAGTGATGGACAGGGTAAATAAGCTTGAGTTAAGGGTATCACATAATATCTGGGATGGGAAACTGGGTCCGATGCCGATGGGCTTTAAAAAGTCCTAAATCACGCAAACATAATATGTTGAAAATGCCTCTTATGTATTTCACTATACAGATTGGTGTTCACTTTTTTACTATGGCCACTGCGGCCAGTCTCAACAGTGACCAACCAACTACGCAGGAGATATTATAATGCACAATTGTGTGCGCAAACACAGGTGCACTCTCTGTTCCCTCTCTCTCATAATTTGATGGGACGGTTAACCGACACGACCGAGGAGAGATCAATTAGCTTGCGACAGCTTTACGTGCTCTCCCGAAGCACGGGGGTTCAGACCCCAACTTCCAAACTCCGAGCTGTTATTAAGTATTTCTATGATCTTAATAACAAAACTCAACACTTTTGGCTCGACCCAATATTTTAACCCGAGACCTTTTGTTTTGATTGGCATACTTAAACCACTATAGCAATAAATAGGTTTGATATTTTTATGACCTTTAAACAAATTAAAATGTTCACATATTTGCTCACTACGACCAAGAGAGTTAATGAGAACAAATAAACCAATGAAGTGATGTTTAAAGCAGGTGTGAAATAACCTCATTAAATCTTGAAAACCTTAATAAATTACCTTGTTACTTGAAAATAAATATTTCGCATACCTAAGGGCTTGTAACCTAGTAAGTTACGACATTGCCAGGTCACTTTTATTCATTGTGTGTGTGTGATGTTCATTCTAACACATGAAGACCACTCCGTGCTTCAAAGAACACGTAAAAACCTCGATCCCGGTTCTCATATGAACATCTTTGGCAATCGATACTGTTGGTAGCATTGAATAGGCCAAGAAAAAATATCTACTGGACTTTAATATCGACTTGTACTTAGGTAGACTAGTGGAGGCCTGATGGCAGTAGACTGAAAGCCAACTAAAAAGGGCTTTTTTATTTGTATACTAGCATTTACCCGCGGCTCCGCCCGCGTGTAAGTCCGCCTTATAGGACCGCGTCGGGTAACGTTTTAAAGTATAGTCTGAAAATATATATCAAAGAATCTGCATGTTAAATACCCTTGAAATAGGTGCAGTGGCTTAGCCGTGAAAGTGTAACAGGCAGACAGACAGAGTTACTCTCGAATTTAAAACTCTTAATAAACACCTAACCTTGTGATGCGAAGATATAAGAAGTAAATGTCTACATTATGGGCCAATATGGGCCGTGGGTAGGTATCTATTTTGCTCACAATATAATACGTATTGTTGTCAAACGCACAAAGAAGTTCCAAAGTACACATATAAGATACTCTGTTACAGAAAATTACGTGTCAAAAAAATACTAAACACGTACCTATTCATGTTAGCTTGTTGATAAACTTTGAGCTGCTTTGTCCAACGCAGATTCCTACTATTGATAAATCGGTAGGCACAACTCTAGTGAGTCATCGATCACTACTTACGCCGGCCTATTTACGCAATCACATTGTTTTTGCGTTGCCAACTGAACTGAATAAGACTCATGCTGGGATTTGAGAGGCTTAATTGTAGAAATAGATTTATTTCATTAACCGTTTTCAATAACCGTTTTCTCTCTGGTTCTGCAATCTGTATTAATTATTCTCTTTTTGATTTCAACTCAAGGTTAGACCCATTTATACAAAAAGATTTCCTATAGTTAATAACTAAGGTTAAATTAATCATTCAATCTCATTCGACAACTTATCTTTGCCAATAAGTCCATCTCATGAAATATTTTTATCCTCATTAATCAAATAATCACGTAAAATAGAGCAAGATAAGGAGTGCGTTTCGCCATAGTGGCAGGATACGTTACACCACGGGGAACGATTGAATGGATTTGATTTTTACGGCATTGGGGAGCAAAGAAACAAAACAAGGTACAAATCATCGTCAACAGTCCCTAACAGTTCATTGCTGGACATAAGCCTCACTAGGATGGTGACATACCGTATTCTCAACCCGTCACCAGACGGATAACATGATCGTCGCCCATGGCCATCACTTAAAAACTAACAAGCAATAAGAAGAAATGCATTTCTGCCTTTTCATTTAGTCGGTCCTGTACCTTATCTCTCGTTTGCCATATAGCGATCCTTTCCGATTATGATACTGAGATAATAGAATGTGCACCAGAATATCTCCTGCGTAGTTTGTTGGTCAGAGACTGGCCTACGTAGCCGAAATAGGATAGAAGTGTATCAACATCATAATATACTTATCCTAGAAGGATTGACTATCAAAATAAAATCTAAAATAAGTGAAACCTCAACCAAAAAAAGCTATTGATTAATAATTCTTTCACTTTAAAACATTATACGTTTATAATTTCTTGTTTAATGATTCGTTATCAGTTGTTGAATATGAAAGTCACGGAAAGATTGCGCCGAAAACCGTCACGAGACAAAACAGGCCACACTTTCTATAACTAATTTGGCGCCAGGCCTTACAAAATTGGACAGAAGACATTGGATATAAATTATATGTAATTATAGCTATAAAAATTACTCAAGTATTCGGAGCAGAGCGGATCGCTTTGTTAAATGGTCTATTAGCCGGCTGATGTCTAATAGAAACTATTAGTAATGGATGTGTTTATCAAGATTTGAATTATATTGTTACTCATATAACTTATGTTTGTCAAAATCCTTGACAATAGTCAGAAAATTCATCTTCTTTTACTGATCGTACCAATTACCTTGCGAAAGTTTGTGTTGAATATATTATGGAATGATTAACGTGTGTTACTTGTTCACACTAATTAAGTTGAAATCTGCCAAATATTTAGCTTATAAAATAATTCAGGAGTGGGCACCCTTATCATTAAGGGGTATAAAAAATAGATGTTAGCCAATTTTCAGAACCTATGCATATAAAATTCGGTCCAGCCATTTCGGAGGAGTTTGGTAACAAACACGCGCGACACGATATTTTTTTATATAATCTTATTATCATGTAGCACGAGTATTCAATATGTTTATTTAAGTTTAGGAGTTTCTCAAATGATTTTTCTATAAAAGCCTATAATATCTATGCCGTCATTTATTTGAGTGGCTATTTCTATTTTTTTCTTGTGATATACCACAGTCGAAAATTATAATAATAATTCAGTCTTCAGTCAACACAGTAAAAAAGAAACGGTTTTTATTTAAGTTTTCACGCCTTAAGATCCAGATATTTTAAGTATATGTTTTTTAACTGACGCTAACAATGGTTTTTATCTTCATTTAAGTACTGACTATCTTGTAAAAGAAATCAGGGAGAGACTAATTTTAATAATACACAATCCAGCTTTGTAATCGTAAAAACAAAAAACATAAAATAAAACACTGATAATATAAATCTTCTAAGCACACATACACGATACATTTATTTATTTCCAATAATATCAACACAAGCTTTTTTGCATAATTTAATCAAGTCGCTAGGATCAAACATATGCGTTTACCGAACATGATATAAATCATACAAATCGACACATTACTCCTCTGAACTTGGAGAATGTTAAGAAATGTGTACACTTACAAGGAAAACGCAGCGATTGTGAAGTATAAATTTCGAGTAATTTTACGAGAGGCTGAAAAATAATATACCTAGAAACTATCGTACCTCGTAAATATCTATAAAAAAATATGTAATAGAGAAGTATATCAGTATTTCAGTATAACATACTGAAATAAATAAATACTTTATTTTGATAACTATGACACTCACTTTCGCTTTGTGTTATAAGAATTTACAACTATTTATCAGTATTCGAATTACATTGTATGGGAGTCTTCAGGTATTTTTTCATGAATAACCTTTTGCAGTGACTAGTATATTAAATGAGAATACGTATTTACAGTACAGTGATAGTATAATTTATTACTAAATGTAATAAAATAATGTTAACCCAAACTTTCAAATAAATTAAATTCGTACTAACTATTAGTATCATAAATTTGAAAGTTACTTTGTTTCTTCGTTACACTTTCACGGTCATACTTAGCAGTTTTTCAGCAAATGATTTCGACTGTAGGGATTTCAGTATAGCGATAGATTCTAATCTATCGCTATACTGAAATCCTTGAAGGAGGGCATAGGCTAGTTTCAGTCATTATAACCGACATATGCGTAAACTAGTCACCTATAAATTTAAATTACTTTCGAAACATGCTAACTGAGGTATCAGTGTGCAAGTATCTTAACTAATAAACAGACGCATTAGCAACGACAAGTTCTCGCCGACGGTTAATTGAGATTGCTGCGCTACTGATAAAGATCCCCCATACGAATATGTTACGTGTTCAATGTACGAAGAAGTAAAGTTGTTCAGAAGGTGTAAACTCCACCTCGTACAACGTGTTGAAAGGAAATTTATTAATCGGAAACGATTTATCAAAGAAACTAGAGATTTGTATTATCTTTATACAGCTTTTAAGAGATTAGGGAAAGTGTGTGAACGATTTACTACTGTTTGCAGGTTTCACTGTCGCTAAGTCGATGTTTAAATGTCATAAGTTGATCTCTACAAATTCTATCTATTTCTATCTATTCCGGTGATTTCAAACACTTATATAGTTTTGCCATCAATGGTTGGAATATTCAAAAACGATACTTTTATCTTTGAAACATGTCTGTTATCATACGTATAGACATTTCTACATAAAGGTCTACATACACTCAGTTAAGAAATCGATATTCGATCGATATTTTGTGTTGCATAAGAAGTCAAAAAACTAAAGGGTTCCCCTGTTCAGCTACAATCATAAATATTACCACCTTGTGAGATTCCTCCGGGAAGGACTGGATGTCCTAATGACGAGATGATTGACAATAGAGATTTAGGTGCCTGTATCACATCACATTATCTATAACAGAGTGACAGTCCTCTGTTACACTGAGATAATGTGATGTGTAAAACTCTGGTTATGATGTTTAATATCTACACACATAAAACCAGTATCATAGTATATTTAATATAATATTAATATATATTATTAAATTGTAATCAGACCCTTTAAGACAAAAACTAAATAAGATATCGCAATAACATGATTGATTTCTACATTTTACGGTTAATTTTTCATTGGTTAGATATCGTTGACCGTGATTCCGGCTTAGTAACATGATTGTACCATCGGATATTGACTGTCCAGCCGTGAGTCAGCGCTAGACCGTTTTGACTTTCACCCAGTTCTACGACGGACGATGCGGTCTGGTTATCGGTGCAGGCGATGCCACATTGGTTTGAGTACATTGCTGGCTGGATTATATCTTTGGTTATTTTATTATCTTTTTTTTTATTAAATAGGGGCAAACGAGCAGACGTATCGCCTGTTCGTAAGCGATTACCGCCGCCCATGGACACCCGGAACACCGTAAATCTATAATGAGGTAGTTAATTTAAAAGGATCATAATGAGATTGGTGTAAGAATATGTTAAGAGAGTGAAATATACAATATATGAAATATTTTTAACGTGACAAGTTGCATATTCCTGAATGTGTTTGTTACAAGTTTCATTGTTTTTAATTTTATACATTGAACATAATATGTCCTTAAGTATATTTAGCGTAGGCATAATTTGGCAAATTTTATTAAATTGCATTTTTATACCCAACTGGTATATATAATTTATCATTGCTTTTTTTGGGATGCAGTGTTTATAAATTACGTCATTATTTGTTAATAATACAACGACATTTAATTTATAATCATTAGTTTAATCAATCAAATCAAAGATCAATATGTCCGTGACTTCTCGTATTCCTGTAAAGTCGTCCCTTTTCAAGAAACCACTTCCACAAATAAGAGGAATATGAGAAGAAAGGTGTTACACATCTAAAAGCTTGACTCCTTTCAAATGTCACAACTGATATTTTTAAATTTGTCATTTTTATGTTCTCAATAGTTAATATATATTTTTTTAAATGAAACTGTCATATAGGAAAACTGTCATTGTAAATCATCTAGTACTAACAGCTCGTTGATGAGTCACGGCCATGCGCGCACGCATATAAAGGTGTTACGTCGTATGACTCATTTTGTTTAGCTTTTTATTACCAGTGTGTAGTGGAGTTTTATCTTTATGGTCGTGTTAATGTTAAATAATAGTTTCGTAAAATGATGACCTGATTGTACAGCAGAAAACATAATTCCATTAAAAGATAATAAGGTAGAGTATCATTTGAAATAATATTGATGTTATTTATGATAAGAATTTTCTAGTTAAGTATAAGTTTTTTACGTTTTTTAACAACACTACCGAACCTCTAGATCTAAGACAGTTTGAAGGTTTATTGTCTTGGTTGCATGTATATTGTAGTGGTTTAAGCGGTCGCCACGCTGTTTACTACTGCGCCAGGTGTTGCGGGTTCAAATCCCACTTTGTGTGATCCTCAAATTTTTGTACCGAGTCTGGGTGTTCTTTGTGTCCGTTTGATGTATGTTTGTAAAATCCCCAGCGATCGACAGGCTGCAGGTGGCAACTTGCATATATTTATTATGGATCAATTTTGGTTTTCACGTTATTTACTCATCTCTTAATATTTTCCATCACAGCCTCATTTTCGAGAGACCTATTATATTCCTTCGAAACAAAATACATTTCCATTAAGATCCCATTTATTCTGAAAGTGTAATTATTAATTTATATTTCAGATTTGAAAACTTCTTATCACTCACGTTCTCGTATGCTTATTCAAAGTTTTGATCACACCCACAATTCTTGAACCAATCATGTATCTGCGTGTCGTATTTACATCGTAGTTGTACTTTAACTGGGGCAGGCCATCATCACAAGTAATAAGGCACGCTCACCCATCAACAAGCTTATACAAACAAAAGCAGGCTCTGTGTTTATCGCGTAACCTTAGACCTCACAAGGCAAGTGGCGGGTGCGGGGCGACTAAGATTTTTAATTTAGATAAAAAAACGTAAAAAAATAGATGCCATCACTTAGCATGCGTGCCGGCGGCGCGAGGACTGGAAACCAAGAACTGATAATAAAGGATAGGAATAAAATAGCAAAACATTAAATGTATTTCCTTATAAATTTATATATATATGTATTATTTCTCAGTATATCTCAAGTTAGTAGAGCCACGTTGATTTCAGCACGAACGGGCCGGCTCGACCGGCATAATACTACCCTTGCAAAGAAGATCACCGTAAAATGACAGCGTTCGTGCTGTTGTGTTTCGTTGGTGAGTGCGAGATCGGAGGCACAATGATGCAGAAGTATCACTAGGCCGCCATGTTGTGTGTCACCATGCTGCATTGTTGCATTGTCTGCATTCGCAATGAGTATCGTGACCACCACTCTTGGATTCTACTTACGCTTTCCATTAGGCAGGGTGGAGTAATTTTTGCAGGCCATACATTAAAAAAATTATTATTACTATGAATAACTTCAGGCCCTTAAAAACATTCAAACAATGAATTTTGTTGGTACGGATATTGAACCCACATAGTATATACAGATAGTGCAGCATAATAGCTATTTTTTAAAGTCACTTAATTCGTACATTTAACTAACTTAATAAGAATTAAGAATTGGATGGCGATATAACATAGGATAAGGTACGATGGGACTAACATATTACCATGTAATAAAAGTCTCTAAATTAATAAAGATTTAAAAAAAAAAAAAGAATTAAGAATAATCTATACCGGTAAGCGCTGTCACAAGGTCATGATAATACACCATGACCACTGTGGTCAAACAGTGAAAATTTAAAATGTTTTCCTGGTCCTATCTTGAATCTTTTTAAATAGAAAAATGGCCAGTCGATGTCTCTATCCTAGTGATTTCTCTGATCAAAAGTTAGGAATAGGCTATAACAAGTTAGGCAGTCAGTCTCAGTCTTATTTCTCTATCCTCTGTAACCATTTCTTTGACCACTCCCTATCCATTGTCCTTACTCCAAATTATCATTTTATTTACTCTCGTGTGATAATTATTACATTCCCAAAGGGGTTTGGCGTTCATGTTTTGGATCGACCTCAAATAAAAATAGGAAATTTGTTCGAAAATTATGGCAATAATGAATAAATACAAAAAAAATTACGTTTGTATTTCCTATCCATACGTGATTTAATCTAGGGAAATATTCCTCCATACTTTACATCCGCGTGCCCAACATTATGGGAGAATGTTTACACGGCTTATTACGATACACCATGGGAACAATGATGGCGGCTATTTGACGACGTTTGTCAACATTAACGTGACAATTGGACATAGGACTTTTGTTTAGAAGATTAAAATGTTCGTGAGATGTGGTGTTTTACCCGGCAAAAGGCAGTTGGGAGTTGTTGTATAGGTACTCGTATGTATGTTTGTAGAGAAATGTTTATGTTTTGTTCTTAACAAGAATGGTAGTCATTACAGCTCTAAGTGCTTTTAATAAAGTCCGCCTTACATTCTTATTCGGTTTGTAGGGTTCCGTACCCAAAGAGTAAAATGGGTTCGTCTGTCAATCCGTCTGTCATCAGGCCGTATGTCATAAACCGTGACAATTGAAATTTTTAGTGATGTGTTTCTGTTGCCGCTATAACAACAAAATAAAAAAAAAATGAAATTTAAGAGGGCTCCCATACAACAAACGTCATTTTTTTCTTCGATTTTGCTCGTTACTTATTACATTATATAACAATTAGACGCTCAAAATATTCACCTCGCCTGGTCGGAAGATCCTCCCTTTGTGTTGGGTGGAACATGATACCCGTTCATGCAAATCATAGTGCTTGTGGTCTGTCTGTTATTTATCTATAATATTTCTATATATGTTTATTTTAAATTTTAAATAGAAAACTTCCGCATTAGGAATGTACATCCTGTATCGTGGGAGAGTTAACAAACATATATGAAACGAACACAAAGAACACCCAACAATTTGTGGTTAAAATCAAGTGTTGTCCCATGTGGTATTTGAATCCACAATACTTGACGCAGTAGAAAGCCGCGTGGCTCTGTTTCAACCACTAGGTAAACCGTGCAATCAATACGCAATGGTATAATATTATTTTATTTATTTATTTAAGCCTTAATTTATTTCCTGGCACATTTATAAAACTAGGTATATATTTTACTTAATCTTAATACATTTTAACTAATCCTAATCTTAATTATATATTTTTACTGAGTTTGCAATTAGTATGCATCAGGAACCCTCTCCGGTGAAGGCCTCCTCCAATATTTCTCGGGAAAACGTCATTGAGAGTCGAAACAAACTTGTGTCTGAAGTTGAGACCGCTTTGGAAAGGGTCTCAAATTGGGGTAGACTTAATTTGGTCCAATTCAACCCGACAAAGACACAAATTTGCGCGTTCACCGCTAAAAAACTCCCGTGGGTCGTATGTCCTCGTTTTGAAGACACTCCCCTATCTGCCTCAGCCAATATTGGGATACTCGGTCTCGACGTATCGAGCGAAGTCCAGTTTCGTGGCCATTTGGAGGGTAAGGCCAAATTGGCCTCAAAAAAGCTAGGTGTGCTCAACAGATCGAGGCGGTATTTCACTCCGGCCCACCGCCTTCGTCTTTACAAAGCGCAGGTTCGGCCTCACATGGAATACTGTCCTCATCTTTGGGCAGGGGCACCCCAATACCAGCACCTCCCTCTGGACCGCATTCAGCGGAGGGCGACTCGTATCGTCGATTGCCGGGATCTTTCAATTCGGCTAGACTCTCTGGCACTGCGTAGAGATGTGGCTTCACTGTGCATCTTCTACCGCATTTACCATGGGGAGTGCTCCGAGGAATTGTTCGGATTGATCCCTGCCGCATCTTTCCGCCATCGTCCTGGATTCTAATATTGCAATAAAAATTTTGGGGAGAGTGGGTCGCCTTGCCTGACTCCTCTGCGCACTGGAAAGCCTGGTCCAATGGTTTCCAGTTTCGCTCTACTAGTACAATTTTCGTATATATGTTTTAGTATAGTTATGTATTTGACCTCCACATTTTGTGCTCTTAGTGCTTCCCATATACTTTCGTGAGAGACAGTATCAAAGGCCTTTTGGTAGTCAATAAACGCAATGTAGAGGTCTTTGTTGCTCTTGGTATTTTTCTATTACTATTTCTAAAGCATGTATGTGGTCTATAGTAGAGAATTTTTTCCGAAAACCAGTCTGTTCCTTGGGTTGATGTTGTTCTAAAGTTTCGCTTATTCTGTGATTTATTATTGTAGAGAAGATTTTATATAAACTCGGTAGTAGACTGATAGGCCGGTAATTGCCTATATCTTTAGGGTCTCCTTTTTTGTAGAGCAATATAATATTAGATTCCGACCACTGTGATGACGTATGCGTTGTTTCTATATCATATTGAACAATTTTGCTAGTGGTAGCGCCAGTATGATACTGGCTGCTTTTATTACATCATTAGTAATATTATCTGAGCCTAGCCTATGGTATAATATACATAATCACAAACATTTAGCCATCACACTTCCTGAAATTGGGAGTCCTGTCAGTAACTTCAAGGCGTTACTTGCAACTCAAGTATTTAGTTTAGCTAGATGTTTAATCTGGCAAACTTGTTGTCTTGTAAGAAGTGCTGAGTATGCATTTTAGTGTTCAAATTCGCGATTATTTACTAATGAATTATATACATGGCCACTTCTTATCCTTCACTTTATATCAAGCCTCGCCTACAGAATCTCCAAATTAACATAAGAACGCCAAACCCAATGTATAAAAGTGTTAACAAAAAGTTGTTCATTCAGCCACTGTTAAAAAAGCGGTTAATTTATTCAGTAGCGTAGTGTGACTGCCTCAGTTTCTTATGCAAATCACTTGGATATTTACGAGCTAAGGGTTGGACTTAGAGCAAGTTTGAGCAGTTTACAGAAAGGATACAGGGTACAATTTTATTTTGTTGTCGACTTTTTTTTCTTTACTACTGAGCAAATAAACTCATGGGCTTTTAGACAAGGTGTTGCCGACAACTTTAAACACTTAGTGTGAGTAAAACTAAGTGTAACTTAATAAACAAAAAAGAATGAAAATTGTTGTCGTCTATAATATTTTTCTATTGTGCGAGTGTGGTTCAAATATTATATAGGTATAAGTTTTTCTCTTTTGACCGTTCATGACAGTTCGGGATAGAAAACTGATTAGGATGTTTGATTTCAAAACCGACCATGACACTACTAAAGTAAATGATAATTATTTAGGTGTTGCATATATTCATACTATCTATACTAATATTATAAATTTTAAAGTAACTCTGTTTGTTTGTTACGCTTTCACACATAAACCACTTTACTGATTTCAATATAATTTATACAGATACTTTGATTCTTCATAAAGGACATAAGCTATTCTTTGTCGCGATAAGCGATATAGACAGCAACGCAGCCGCAGGCAAAAGGTAGTTGAAGTAAATATGGAATACAAAAATATTTTCAAAATGTAATTCAAAACTTTTGGATGTCATACAGATTATTGTCATTGGTTTCAAATATAATCATTTGATAATCAAGCCTGCTAATCAATCAATCCTCGGTTAATTGATAGTCAGTTTTTCAGTGTAGTGTCCAGTCTACACTTCGAGTTTTAGCAGAATAAATGCGTGTGACGATGTGGACGCATTTAGTGAATAATTGGTGTGCTGTTTAACTTGATACACCTTCAGTAATCACTGTATGTTTCTGTGCGTGTTCACTACTTTACTGTATGGGTTTTTTATTCTACGTGGTGGTTCGGGAATTAAATTGTGGTTTAAAGTGGTATGGGTTTTAATCTATACTAATAATAAAGCTGAAGAGTTCGTATGTTTGTTTGAACGCTCTAATCTCAGGAACCGCTGGTCCGATTTGAAAAATTATTTTAGTGTTAGATAATCCATTTATCGAGGAAGGCTATAGATTATATATCACCACGCTACTACTAATAGGAGCGGAGCACCAATAAATAATGTTTTAAAAACGGGGGAAAATTTCACGTTACGGGCATTATAAGACGCAAACGATATTTAGCACAGGTGTAGATTATAGTTTGAAATAACAAGGAATAGCAGAAAACCTTCAGTGAAATCACGGGGTCCAGCTAGTTGCTCAATAATCATTTTACTTCACACAAGATATATCCTTATTTAAAACTTAATTGTTATAAAATACTACAAAAGTCTACGTAGAATTAAATGAGTTGTAGAGCAAGAAAGTCCCAGAGCACCTGCGTAAGTAAATCATCTCAAATGTGTGTACTTAATACAAACACACGCTTGCAAACAAGTTAATATTGTAGCTGGCAATAGAAAAGGGCCCAGGTGACTTTGTTTGAACACTGTCCGTTCTTATTTTATAAGAGTCTCACGACAACTCCACGAGACGTTGAGGTTGCCTTTTTATTAAGATAAATCAATAAGTATTAGCAAGAATCACACATTATAGTGTTGTTCTTTTATATCGCAAGTTTAGCGTAATTGCAAGAATTTGTGGTCGCCCAGTGATCGAAATTCGACCAAAACCATTATTTATTTATTTTTTAGCTTTCTGCATTACTCTTCCATATAAACTTTAGCTGTGCCAAATTTCACATTCCTCCGGTCACATAACTTTCCTAAAAAAGGGGACAGAGCTTTAACTTCACGTATTAAACTATAAATGCTATAAAAAACTCTATCGTCTATTGAACTATTTAATTTGAAACTGATAATGTTTTCACTAATAGCAAAATATTTATCAACTTGTTGTGGTTATTGCCAAATCGCATGCTTAACGAATGTATAATTGTAACTAACTGTAGTAGATTAGGGAAGAAACTAACTGAACTCTCATCTTTCTGTTATCGAGACTCCAAAGTCAAGCAAAGTTTAGATATAAGTCTTTTTAGCGAAAATCTCCAATGGCGGATCACTTACTAGTGACTATCGTCGCACTTGGACATTCAATTTGTAATTATTGTCCGATAAATAATCTTGGAAACTTTATGAGTGGATTGAATAGATTAATCGTGATATGTGTACCGTGGGAGAGCACGGCTCGACCGTAATGATACCACGGCCTCAGAGAAAACCGGTGTGAAATAGCGCTTGCGCTGTGTTTCACCGAGTGAGTAAGGATACCGCAGGCCCATACCCCAACCCCTCCCCCCATTACCTCTCCCATCCCCCAAAGGTCTGCAACGCACTTGTGACGCCTTTGGTGTTGCGGGTGTCCATGGGCGGCGGTAATCGCTTACCATCAAGTGAAACGTTTGCTCGTTTGCCCACTTTACAAGAATTTAAAAAAAGTTATAATTGTTAATCAACTTTTTCGTATCTGGGGAGTTTTACTAGACCATACCTGTACTATAGACCAGTACAAGCCGCGGTTCTTTTGTACTAAACGCTGCTTTTACCACTCAAGACCACGGCTAAAACTACGTAAATAGTGAGGCGTTCTTTTATAAAGTTAGTTGTGTTTATATGAACAGACACAGAAAAATAACCTTCCATGTATCCATCACCTTTACTCCCTTGGTGGTTGAAAAATTATTATAATAAACATGTCAAGTTAATTTATTACATAAAAAATCACAATTAAAGATACTGTAATGATTAATAAATACTCTCAAGCATATCCAATCCAACAGCAATTTTAACTCTAAATAATAATTCATTGAATAGCATTTAAACTTCCATTTTATTAATATCTTAACACCATAATGATCAACCTTATAGGTTGAGCTATAATTTTATTTTAAAACAACAATAGGGAACTTAATTTATTCAATCGTAACACGTCAAAACCCGATAATATTTTTTTGGGAGCCACTCGCTCGGAATGAACAGTCAACATTGCTTTATTTTTTTCCCTTGGTTTCTAACCCTGTCATCTTAAGAACCGAGTTATATTTTCTCTTAATAAATTGTCCGGTTCCCGTTTTTTGGTTGGGATCTTTCTATCCCAAGCGTGATATTAAGTTTGTTGGTCTCCGAAGAACATTTAAGAATACATTTTGGTCTTATTTTGTCTCCAAATTGTTATATTATAAAATGCAAGCATTAACTGTTGTCAGATCGGGTTATGATAACATTTCTAGTTTTTTTAAGGGATGGGTATAAAAAGTGGTTTTAAGTTGTGATTCGGATTGATTGTTTAGTCAGCTCATGACTATCGAATCTCTGCGTTATATGAAAAAGAGATATTTGAGTTATGTTTGAAGAATGGGTTTTGAATGTGATACTTCTATTTCTATCTGTCCGTCGTGTCGTGTCGTGAAAATATCTATAAAGATTTATATACAAAATAAATATCATTTATCTATACTAATATTATAAAGCTGAGGAGTTTATTTCTTAGTTTGAACGCGTAAATCTCAGGAAACGCAAGTCCGATTTGAAAAATTCTTTCAGTGTTGAATAGTCCATTCATCGAGAAAGGCTATAGGCTATATATCATCACGCTAATACAAACAGGAGCGGAGTACCAATGAAGAATGTTTCAAAAACGGGGGAATTTTTTTACGCTACGGGCAATAGAAGACGCAAACGAGGTTGCGTGGGTCAGCTAGTCATTTACGAGTATATAAATATGAACAGATATTTTCCTTCCGACTTTGTCTACCTACAGAGAGAGAGGAAACAATTTGAATACAACTTTGATTGTCTAAGAAACTACTTCTGTGACAAACAAAGTTTTTTTTAAATTGTTTCCTCGAATAAGTATCTGTGTTTTTATTGTTTCTTGTAGGTTATTAGATCCATTTGTTATCTATTTTCATACTAATTTACTAATTCTAACACAAATCATATTGTGGTATGATTTAATTACTTATTTCTTAATAGACATATTATCAACATAAAAAAAAACACTTTAAACAATATTAATAAAGAAATTAACAAGTTTGTTACCATTAAGTATTTTTGTACTTATGCTACAAAAGTGAAAAAAAAACCTTATGAGGTGATTAGCGGTACTTGACAGCTTTTACAAACAATTCAATTTACTTATATATGAAGCCGCCTTGTTGAAACAGGTTTGTTGAACATATGTTATAACTTTTATAATGTACATATGTCGTATTTTTATGACATTCTTTACATAATTATATGAAAGAGAGATTGTACATATGCTTTGCGACATCATACTGTAATGGATATCATTTATAGGGTTAAAATTTAATATAATTGTGAATTTCACAATAAATGGGGTGAAAGTCTAAAAAAAGTAGTCTAAGTTACTTCTTGTATCATCAGCTACCTACTAGTGAAAGTCCCGGCGAAATCCGTTCCAGCCATTTCAGACATTAGCCGTAACAAACACACAGACAAATAAAAAAAAAAATATTTTGCTAAATGTACTGTGTATACATAAATATACGAACAGACACTTTAATTTTATTTATTTGTATAGAAAATTTCGAAAAACAATAACTCTATTATATATTTGACTGTTTTAGAACTGATTGCGATCTTACAATTATGTGTCCAAATTTAGGATTTCGTGAAAGTTAAGTGCCATATTTTATCAATATTAAGACAATGATAAATATTCCGCACATCTAACTAACACACAACACCATCTAGTCCCAAGCTAAGCAGAGCTTGTGTTATGGGTACTAGACAACTAGCCACATTGCTTTTTGGTGTAATAAAAAAAAGTAATCCTACCTATTTACGTGAGAAGATAGACTGGAGGTGTAGCCACCTCTCGTATTCCATCAGGCCATCGGCTGGAGCGCTCAGCATACCGGGACATAGAACTACTGCGTTCCGTGGTAGCTTTAAATATGCAGCAACACGATGTTGGAACTCCATACCACCGCCAATTAGGGATTTAACTTCTATATTCTCTTTTAAATTAAGGTTTAGGAAATACCTTCTTGACCAGCAAACAGAAGAAGGTATGACCATTATTTCTTACCGTTAGAATACTACTAGATTCATACCTTTACTCATAAAGAGCAGGTTGCTACCACATTAATTTTGTCTCCATATGTCTGATGTGTCCCGGGGTGAGGGTTTCTGGTAGGTTTATGTTTGGTTGAGTCTTGTTTTCTGTTTTGGTTACTTGTACAGTTTTAATTACTTGCTATTGATCTCTGAAAGTTGTTGTTTGTAGCTTTGAGTATAGTTGTTAAGAACAGTAAACTGTATAAGTGTTTATAAAGGAACATATCATGGGATCACATAGATAGTAGCATCTCTTGACAAATATTGATCGTTTGAATTAATCTGTAAGTAGAAATGGCGACAGATGGAACCTCTGATGGTGGCGGTGCCTGTCGGCGTCAAATTGACTGCTGCGGTGGGCGCTGAAAATCAGTACTGGGATGGGCTGTGCCCATCGCAGAGTATGCTGAGAGTCCACCTTTTTGTTAAGCGCGGCGTACAACCACTTGTCATGGTTAGTCAGTTTAGGAGGCTTGTTTTGTTGTGTACATTTTGTGTGGATGAATTTATTGTTGGTCGCCTAAACTTTTAATGTAAAATCCATCATTTATTGAATGTTTGAGAGAGTGCACATTATTATGCGTCATCAATGCCACGTAATCTGCCTTTGATTGACGTTTGAAATGTTGCAGTCTCAAAAAAAAAAAAGTATTTGTTAAAATCTTATTTTAATATTTTTTAATGTGTTTGAAAATCTGTATTTTGGTTGTGTGTTGTGTTTTTCAAATAAAGTTTTTATTATTATTATTATTATTATATACTTATATACTTTTTTTTTGTAAATACATACATATTATACATAGAAAACACCTAAACTCCGAAACAAATATTTGCAGATCATACAAACATTTGGTCCGACCCGGGAATCGAACCCGAGACCTTAAGCATAGCAGTCGCATACGCTACCACTGCGCCACCGTGGCAGTCTATTCAATATTTATACTATATTAATACCAATACTATTTCAATGAAAAAAAAATATTTCAATGAAATTTGGCATCGATATACTTTTATTCTTGAGAAAAGACACACACGCGTGAAGCAACGGGCAAAAGCTACTGTATAGTTAATCAAAATCTTTCTAAGAAGGTACCTATGCCCAGAAGGGGAATGCTTAAGGCTGTTGATGACGGTGTCCGACTCGGGAATCGAACCCGAGACCTCAAGCTTAGCAGTCGCATACGCTACCACTACGCCACCGAGGCAGTAATGATGTTTGACAATTGTACAATGTATAAGTTATTTTATTACTATTACCTTTATTGGAATATAACGGCCCAAGTAATTACATCTAACTATTTTTATAACACATTATGTTGTCATTTGGTTTTGTTTTTCTAAACATCTTATAATTAGACCGGTATCTCGTCTTACAAGATGTTGAGTCCAGGTGTCTTAGGGCTCTTGTAAAACAGATACACATTAAACCTATTATAAAAGCGCCCTCAATTAAATTAATTGGCCTTAATCTTAAGAGGCTTATACACTTGTTGTTGAAACAGGCCAATAAAATATAATTGAAAGGGTATTCATACGATAACTTGTAATTCAAGAAATTAAAGTGCTGCTCTTGCCAAATGTGTCCCCACAATTATAATAAGATCCATTACAATTAATTGAAATGTATTTCCATTACAATTAATTAAAATTTGTAATTTTAATTGATGAAAACAACTGTATACTTACTGTTCTTATCAAATTTCTCCAATTTTTATTTTATTATATCCAGCATCCTTGTCAATATAGGTACTTTTATTAACTTCTCTTGTACCATAACGTTGTAAATGTTGAAAATTGTTGACCTGCTTTTATTTTACATTTCGAAAAGAAACTTTATGTATATGTAGTTAAGATATCATTACTATAGTTTTGCTAAATTTAAAATCAGCTCTAGTTAGCTTAGAAGTTAACTAGAACTATGTGATACAATGGATCTTCGTTCGTGATTTGTTTTTAAAGACCTACTTATATATATACAGATACTTAGAAACACCCGGGCTTAGGACAACAACTTCATGATCACGAAAGTCAATACTCAGTGCCGTGTGCCGATTGAACCCAAGACGCTTAGCGTATTAGAAAATAGCGCGGTGTTCGTTTAAACTACTAAGCCATACGTGTTTTTAATTTCTCATTGGATTTATTACAACCGCTTTTTTAGTAAGTAAATTTATTTCACCTAACAAAATATAACCGGTTCCCGTACCTGATTCATTTAGTAAGTGCATTGTAAACACTCCTTGACAACAAGCAAGTTTACAAGACGCTGCAAAACTGATGGTCACCATTTAAGGGCCATTCATTACCCATACAAACGAGTCGCCATTAACAATGGTATAATGGTTGTCGTTCGGTTATTTAGATTGATTTCATGCAACATTCGTTAGCCATTGAGCGTGGATTAATTTTAGTTTGGAAACTAATTAGTTAAACGGTGTTTGTTTTGGTTGAGCTTGGGAAATGGTCTACGTGTGTAACCAACTATTGCCCGTGGGTTTGCTTGCGTTGTTAATTAATGTTTTGGTGTTAAAAATAGATAGATTTCTATCTCTTAATTTGTACACCGTTTTACATATTTTCAGGACATAAGAGACATAGTTTATTTGCTACTGTAGACTATAACTTATTCATATGTTAAGTTTGATCCATAACAAAACAACCATTTTTACATGGTTAAGTGATAACATCACGAGGTAGATGCATATGTTATGTAGTTAATGTTGTTTCCGTAATGTCTGATTAAGAATGAGGAATATCAGCACTAGATTAACACTTAAAACTAGAAACTCCCACGGGCCTTCTCCCCATCGAGGTTTGCGACAGGGTGGTGTGTCGAAATCGCACCAACTAAAACCACACGGTGTGCCACTCTGCGCCTGGGAGGGAAGGACTCTGGGAATTGCTGTTATTATTACATACGAACCCCTTCCAACGCTTGCCTGCACTGGCCCCGTCTACTGATAAAAACTCTCTAATTAAAACTTAAAACAGATTCGAGACCAACTGCTATAGCCAGCGTGGAATAGTAGTCCACTGTTGTACGAAGAGGCCTAGGTCCAGCAGTATGCAATCAAAGGTGCTTATGAAAAGGCCAAAGAGTAGGTCACCGTGCACACCGTATCCGCAGTACTGCCTCGTTGGTCTAGTGGTTAGCGTAAGCGACTGCAGATCAAGAGGTCTCGGGTTCAATTCCCGGGTCGGACTGCTGTTGGGTTTTTCCTACAAGAAATTCTTAATAGCAGCCCGGAGTATGGAAGATGGCGGTGTTTCCCGCCCGTGCTTCGGAGGGCACGTTAAGCCGTCGGTCCCGGTTGTCATGAACAGCTATGGCAATCGTTATAGGGAAGTCAGTGCCCTCAAATATACTGACAGCTTTTTTTTTTTTTTTTTACGTGTGGAAACCCCCTCGGGCCGTCACCCCGCCGGGGTTTGCGGCGGGGCGGTGTGTCGGAATCGAACCGACTAAAACCACACGGTGTGCCAACTCTGCACCTGAGAAAGGGAGGGGTCCGGGATCGCTGTTATTAACGCAAACCGGACCCCTCCCAGCGCCTGCCCGCACAGAAGCGGGCACCTTCTTCTTATAAAACTCTCAAATTAGGCGACGCACGGCACACGCGTACGTCGCCCCCTCGCGGTTGGCCTGTAATGCGGATGGAGGGGAAAACCCATCCCGTCCATCCGCGGCCACACTCAGGGCGGCATGAGGCGCTGATAGGCGCGCCTCCGCCGCCCCGTGCGCCGGCGGCGGATCAGGTCCGAGTGGATATCGTCCTCCCGGGCCTTCTCCGCCGCCTCCTTCTGCGAAATTACTTCTTCGCAGAAGGTCGCGACCGCGGTAAAACTGCTGTCGCTACCAGCCATGGACAGTACGACGGCCGGTAGCGACAGGTCTCCTCCGATGACTGCAGTGAGGGCCCGGCGCTGATCCGCCCAAGCGGGGCAGATCTCCAGCGTGTGCTGGGCCGAGTCCTCACTGCAGTCGCAGTGGTGGCAGGCGGGACTCAATTCCCTCCTAGCGACCGAGTGCAGGTACTTTCCGAAGCAACCATGCCCGGAAAGCACCTGCGTCAGCCGGAAGGAAAGGGTCCCGTGCTGGCGCCCTGCCCACTCGAGGATGACCGGCTGGAGCGCCTCCACGGTGGCAAAGCCAGCGCGTGGAGCCTCCAGCCGGGACGACCAACGAGCCATCGTGGCTCGGCGAGCGGCTTCACGCCAATCGCGTACCTCTTCGGGCGGAGGACGATACCCGTTCTCCGCCCGATATTCAGCCGCTCGCCGATAAACTTCGGCGAGCACTTCCGCCTCCAAATCCCACGGGGGTGTTCCGGCCAAGGCGCACGCCGCCTCGGTGGACACCGTGCGGTATCCGCGTATGGCTCTGACTGCCAATACCCTCTGAGGGCGCCAGAGGCGCGCCTTGTTCTGGGCAGTCAGAGCCCCCACCCACACCGGTGACCCATATAGGGCCATCGATCGGACCACCCCCGTGTAGAGGTTTCTTGTTGCGACGCTGGCTCCACCCAAGTTGGGCAAAAGACGCCCAAGGGCGGAGGCAGCGTCGACCAGCCTTGGGGAAAGCTGTCGGAAGTGCTCGTCGAAGAGCCACCTACCGTCGAGGATCAGGCCCAGATACCTCATCTGGGCCCGAACCGGTACGAGGACCGAGTTGACTTCGATAGAGGCGCCGGGGGGTGGACCACGACGGGGCCCATCAAATAACAGGGCCTCCGTCTTATCCAGGGCCACCCGCAAGCCCAGCGCCTCGATGCGCCCAACCACCAGAGAGACACCCCTGGTGGCCAGGCGCGCCGCCTCTTGGAAATTGGCCCCCCGAGCTGTGACCAAAGTGTCATCGGCGTAACAAATTACGCCCAGCCCGGGGGGCAGACGACTACGAAGGACCCAGTCGTACCCCACGTTCCACAGGAGTGGTCCAAGGACAGACCCCTGTGGAACGCCGCACGACATGGGTCGCCGTCTCAAGACGCCATCTCGATCCTCGTACACGACGGTACGCTCCTCCAAATAGTCTGCCACCAGCCGCCTCAGGTACTCTGGCACCCCATGATACTGGAGTGCTTCCCTGATGCAGCTGAATGGCAGACTATTAAAGGCGTTGGCGATGTCCAAGGACACCGCCAACACCACGCCGCCACAGCTCACTGCCTCTTCGGTCACGGCCCTAAGGCGCATCACGGCATCGACCGTCGAACGCCCCTCTCGGAACCCGAATTGGGCGTCCGACAGGTCGGGCCCCACCTCGCTGAGATGCTGGACGATGCGGGCAGAGAGAATCCTCTCGAACAATTTGCCCGCCTCGTCCAGCAACACGATGGGCCTATAGGCCGCGACCGAATCGGCTGGCCGTCCCGGCTTCTGCAGTAGGACCAGCTTCCCGCATTTCCAGCACTCAGGGAAGCGTCCGGACGCCAGGCTGGCGTCCAAAACCTCCCTGAGGCGGTCCGACATATGGTCGAGGGCTCGGGCCATCACTCGGGGGGGTACCCCGTCCGGCCCGGGGGCGGTGTTCTTGGACTTAATCCTTAGAACAGCCGCCCCTACCTCCGATTCCCTAACGGGCGGAATATCATCCTCTCTGCCCCCGTCGTCTCTGGCCACTGAATAGGCCATCGACGGGGGCGTGTGCTCCGCCCGCTGCGGGAAAAGGCCCTCGACCACCTGCTGCAGGAAGCTGGGCTGGAGAGTCTCGGTAAGGGGGGGGGCCCGCCGTGCGGAGCTTTTGTCGCACCACACGATATGGGCGACCCCAGTAAGTTGTTAAGGAAGACCTCGAAGTCGCTCAAACTCCGGTTGGGGGAGAAATACACACCGTAAACGGTGATTCCCCCCCACTCGGCAGCCACATATCCAGAGCCCTTGTCTCTAAGCGACAAGGGCGGGGAACGAGCCGCCGAGGAGCCGACGACTGCTACGGAGCCGTCCCAGTCACCCATCCAGTTTGGACGGGGAGGGACGTAATAGGGCTCCGCGACTACGGCAACACCTATCGACCACTGCGCCAAGGTTTGCAGGAAGAGATCCTGCGCCGCGGCGCAGTGGTTGAGGTTCGTCTGGACAAGGAGGTTGGAGACTTGATCCATTTACTGGATTGTCTCTACAACCTCCTCCATGGGCGACGAAGTGGTCGCACGAACGACGTCGGAGGCAGCCTGGGTCGACAGGCTAGCCCCCGACGTCTGCCGAGAAGCTCGGGGAGGCTTGCAGCCCCCTGCCCCATCTGGTGATTGGCGGGCTTATTGCCCGCCGCACACACGGGGCAGTGAGGGGCGGCAGAACACTCTGCCGCCTTGTGCCCCGGTCGACCGCAGCGGAAACAGAGTCCGCTGCAGTCGAAACAACTCTGGCACTTGGTGCGAGTGTGTCCCGCGGCAAGGCATTTAAAACACCTCATCGGCCTCGCGGCCAGGACCGTGATCCTGGCACTCACGAAGCCGATGAGTAGCCTGCCGGCATCGGCCAATATTTTGGCCGACGCCACGGGACAGCTGACCCACACTGCACCAAGGCCTCCCGGACCGGGGCGGATGGTGCCGACCCTGACGCTGTCCGCGCTGCAACCCGCCTTCTCGCAGATTACAGCGCGGACGTCGCCGGCCGTGACCGAGTCGTCCAGGCCCGAAATGCGCAGCTCTGCGCACTTTGTGGGCCTGGCGATCCTCACACCATCCGTGGCTGCGAACACTCCCTTCAACTTCTCGGCAACGGTGTCCGCCTTTTTCGCGCCATCGGCCCCAGGGAACTCGAGAACTCGAGCTCCCGTTTGGGCGAGGCGCAAGCGGACACCGGCCGTTTCAAAATCTCCGGCGAGACTGTCCCGGGCCTTAGACCCATTTTGAAAATTGATGTAGTAACAGACTTGGGTCCTGCTTGACCAGTCCAGTGTAAATGTGAACAGCGCCATGGACTAGTAGGCACTATTAGGCTCTGAACTGTATATATAAGGTACTTGTAACCGTTTTATTAAGATTTTAAGCAATTAAAAATGTACTATGTAACAATTTCCCCGTGCCTCGGAGAGCACGTAAAGCTGTTGATCCTGTGCCTGATCTCTTCCCGGTCGTGTCGATTAGTCGTCCCATCGGATTATGAAAGAGAGGACACAGAAAGTGCATCTGTGTTTGCGCACACACTTGTGCACTATAATATCTCCTGCGTAGTTGGCTGGTCTCCGTTGAGACTAGCCACCGTGGCCGTAATCGGCTAGAATCATCAATAGACCATCGTGTAACAATTGATGTGATAAAATTTAACTTTAATTCTGGGTTGTGTATTTATTTTATCTGAACTATCTTCATAATTTTGTACGTATTGACTTCGAATGTTAAAACTTTTAATTGGCTCTATTTACATTGTATTTGCTTAGAACCTTTTTAATAGTAAAAAGTTTGAAAATAAAACTTTGTAGTCGTCTACGTGAACAGGGCTTGTTATGAACATTTTGAATCTATTTCAATAATTTCATTATAGCTATTTTGATTTTAAATATTCAAAGAACTCATGCATGTGATACAACGCAGTACCTTAATCGGAGTGAAACCACGTCCCCAAAGAAAATCAGCACTACAGTTAAGCTTCAGAAGTTACTTATATTCTAGTCGTTTATTTATTTGTTTTAAAAATGAAACTCTCGAACTAGAAATATATTCTGTATCGCAGGGGACTTTAAAAACAGTCATGAAACGGACGCAAAAAACATCCAGAACTCACAACGCTCAGGGTAGTGGGAAGCAAAGCGACCTCAAAGGTCATCGATGGACATAATACTCTTGAATGCAGCCTGCAGGTGTGCAGCGATCAGCCCCCTTACTAATTTTTGACCTATATTTTGTTTTGACCAAGAGATTTAGCGTTGAGATATGTCATAAATTTAACTGCCTCAATGGAGCAGTGGTAGCGTATGCGACTGCTGTCCTTGAGGTCTCGGGTTTGATTCTCAAGTCGAACTAAATGTTCGTGTGATCTGCAAATATTTGTTTTGGAGTTTTAGTGTTTTCTATGTATAACATGTATGTATTTACATAAAATGAATGAATTTATATCAGTTGTCTAGTACCCATAATAAAAGCTCTGCTTTGCTTGGGGCTAGATGGCGTTGAGTGATAAATGTCTGAAATATTTATTTACTTGTTAGTTTTCTCAAAAGTTAATGTTTACTTTGGTAGGGGGCAGGTGAACCTTCTGTCTGTTTACCCAACATAATCTATAAAAACAGATAATAAACCTGTCAATTTAACATAGAATTACATGTTAAAGATATGTATTTACATAAAATAACTTCATTTTCTTTAAATTAATTGGTACCGTCGCATAAACTTTATGTGTTTAAAGCCTTACTCGCACATTTTCAAATGTGGTAGGTCTTTTAATACACGTATATCTGATCGTATACTTTTTAATTAAATAACCTTCACAGTATATAGATAGTCCTCAGTTATATAACAAGGTATTATATACTTTAAGCTCATTCAATAAGGTATAAAGTTTTCTACTGTCATGTTTCAGCTGTTCTAATAATATTGGCTAGGTCCCGCACAAGAATTTCACTTTCAATCTATCTTTGTGCACCAGGTTGAAATTGTTTGTTTGTCCGTTGTTGTAAAGCTTACTATTCAAAACCATTTTGATTAGATACAATTTTGTGTTTTGATGAAAGTTATATTAAATGGTTTTTTTTAAATATTGCACAGCACATTTATCTAGGAAGATAAAGATAGTGCAACATCAAACTACGGCCAAAAGGAGCTGAGCGTGAATGAAATTTTGCACTAATGGAGCAAATGTAAAACTTTTTGAAGAGATTACATTTATTTGCTTTTAATATATATGAAGATGCGCGAGTCAGAAAGCATATAATAAAATGGTTTTACCTTCGTTCAAAATCTAAAGTAATATTACAAATTTAAAAGTAACGCTCACATGGCTAAACTGTTGCACCGATTTTAATGAATATTGGCATGGAGATACTTTAATTCTTAAGGAACGATATAGGCTATTTTTACTACGATAACGGACTAGACACGAACGAAGCCGTAGCTAAAAGTTAGAAGTCGCTAACAATTAAAGATTATATCAACGTAAAAGTAAACAAATGAGTGAAACCGCGTGTAAACATAAGTGTTAAATAAATTCCCGCGGTTGCATGACATAGGCAGATGTTTCAGCTTACCTTATCAAAATAGAAAGTAAATTTGTTTAAAGTATAATTATTACATTTTTATTTAAGTTGACTATACACTAACTCATGCATGTTGCAAGCATTTGTATTACTAATGAAAGAATTAACAAAACTTTGGAAATAATGTTTTTCTTCATAAAAGGTTCTTTGTTTAATTTTCTTTATGGTAATCTCAGTATATAGACATTTGGGTAAGCGACTCCCAGCCTTTCAAGCTAGGCTGTCAACGATTCTACACGAACTTTCAAAAGCTTTTTTTTTAAGTATTAGAAACTATAAAATATTGTTTATTAATAATTAATTAATAATTAGCTTTATTCCAAATTAACAATACTTGTGGTTCCTATTTACGTTTGTAGTTAAATAACTACCTACCTTGATCCCTTCATAGAAATTAAGGTTTTTAAACAGCGCTCGCCTTCCACGATGTTACAACAGATTTCGGTTACAGCCGAAAAATACTAAAGACTTTAAGAACATTGTATTTAATTTTCAGCTAGCAAATATCTTATTTCGAAGAAGAGGCCCGTGTTAAGTAATCAAAAAGGGTTTTGACGATGATAGTTTTTCGTTATTCATTTTCACAGAGTACATAGTAGTTAACATACATAGAAGGTTTCAGCCATTATTAAATTCAGCCAAGTTCATAGGTTCAAACTTAAACTTACCATTAACAAGCCTTTCAGAGCCGATTTAAATTAGAAACGTAATGGTTTATAGAGTAAGTTTGCAGCAATAAATAAATATTTTGTACATTTCACTCACAACGCAATTATGCTATCTAGCTTCAAACTAATTACAGCTTATATTGTGACAACTAGATTGATTGATGGAATATTTTGATACCAAAGAAGTTACACCTTATAAAACATAAGGAAATATGTTGTCATTTAAAACGCCTTCTTGGCAATATTCCTTTTGTACCGCGACATTCAATCACCATGTTCAACCCAACCAGTAAAAGTTAAAGTTATGGTAAGTCCTATCCCAATTACTGCCATAAATTGACTTGTGGAGCAATCCCAGCCGAAGAGCTAACTCTAGTGAAATATACCTGAACCACTTTGTCTATGTACTAGTATTAAACCCCGTTAAAGCTTGTAAGTGGTGCAAGAGCGGGGAGGATAGATACTTGCACTGTTTTTATTTAAACTGTAACCTACTTAACCCTCATACGCTGGCTGTGGCACGTTGTGGTTAGATTGATAAGATGTAAAGAACAAAATTGACCCGAAAATAGATAAAAGGAATCTGTAAAGTGTGTTGCATATTTTGTCAATTTTTGAGATCACTTGGTGCGGAACTCGACCATATACTGACGGTATTACAATGTTTTAGATATATTAGCTGTGACACTCATTTTCGTTGAATCTGTTTTGCTTCTTAGAGTTTAGTGTAATGTTGTTCATCTTTTAATTCAATTAATGTCTCCCAGCCGATTACGGCTACAGCGGCTTGTCTCAACGGAGACCAGCCAACTACGCAGGAGATATTGTAGTGCACCAGTGTGTACGCAAAAACAGGTGCATTCTCTAGGCCGTCTTTCTCTCGCATAATCCGTTGGGACGGTTGACAGACACGATCGGGGAAGGATTACCAACAGTTTTACGTGCACTTTGATAATGAGTATTCGATTCCAACCAAACCCAATTATTACATCCAAATATATAAATATCTATTTAAAGAAACAAATAAAAAAATGTCTACTTCAAAACACTTGAATAAAAAAACTCAGAGGTAAAATTATTCAACTTGAAATAAAGTTATTTTAAAATGGTTTACAAATTTCCAAGACAAGTATAGCTTAACACACATAAAACAAAATAAAATTAAAAACTATAACGCAACGTGAAGTTTATTTATAAATTGATATAGGTTATGTTACTACGAATCTATTGACACCTTATTTATAAAAATCGGTTCAGTAATTAAGGCGATACGGTGGAACATATGAACACACATGGACTGCTAAAACTATACCCTTCCATTTGGCTTTGTCGTAGTCGGGTAATAAGGTAAGCTTTTAAAATTAGTTGAAAGAATTAGAGAATATAAACACACATAAACTAGTTGGGATATAAATACATGGTTTATGTCATAAATTTATTTCAAGCAATAACTAAGGTATTATAATTAACATTAATCTTTCCATGTAAAAAATTTGATAGTTTTTACACTTAACAAAATTTCATATACGTTCTTCACTCTTTAAAGATTGAAACTCATAAATTCGCTTCATCTTTAACCATAAGCCGCTCACAAAGAGCAACAGACCGAACTCACGTCCGAACCGCCGGGGGCCAATCCGACTGGAGCTGCATCGCACCTGTTATAATCAACTATTGTAATGATATGACGCAAATACACCCAAATCACTATAAGCGTCCAGAATTTTAAGTTCGTTAATAGTCAAATAACTAATAATACTGATACAGATGCGATCGGTACATTAATATTTCTGTTTGGGTTTGGTAAGTTCGTTTGCCCAATAGTTCGCTGATTTCGGGTTTGCTAATAATTCATTCTGATTGACTGAAGCATAATTATGAAGAGGGAACCTACTATATATTGTAAATAATAAAGATATAAGGTATTTAAACGTTGACAGTACTCAATCATAAGTTGGAAAATACCTTTAGATCGTGACAGTACGGGGATAGAGAGTACATCTGTGTTTCTGCATACACTTGTGTGCAAGCACTGGCTGTGGTGTCCGAAATCGGCTAGGAGTTCATCATCTCCGACAATTATTTGATTCGTCTGCTCATTTGCTCTCCTATATCATTAAAAAGCTTATGCTTACAGGCCAAAGGAGGGTTATGATTCTGACAGGTTATGCATGCATGTGTGTATGTATTTTTGTATGTACATCTGTTCCGTCATAGCTCCTCAATTACTTATTAGAATTGGACAGATTATGAAATATCGTTGCAATTTGATTGTCCGCTGGTTATAGGCTATATGACGTGTCACTAAATCTAATGTGGCGCCCTCTGGCGGTCATAAAGTACTGTATTAAAAAAATTGTTTGATATAAATATGCCATGTTTGGTATCATTGGAAAAGGCCATATTTGTACATTTCAAAAATATATTATTATTAATATTTGCTCGTGTCTTTGTACGTTTTTTTTGATAATTGTGATATTTCTATGGTATTTAAAATATAATTTGCAAATAAGTTAATACTATAACGGCACCAAAATATTTTAAAAAACATGTGGCGACCTCCACATACAGCGCCATCTACCGAAGATACACTGAACTACGAAGTAACGCACTGTACCTACAAACTACACTACACGGAGTAACTACCAATCCTGAATCGCGAAATTAATATATAGTTATCGCGCCGATTAGCATATATACAACATCCCAACATCAACTGTTGGGCAGTAGCCCGCCAGGCATGATCACCTCGCCTGGTCGGAGGATCCTCCCTTTGTGTTGGGTGGAACATGATATCCGTTCCCCCACAGTGATGACCCCGACGTGATTGGAAGCAGCCTTCAAGCCGCGCCACCATCATATTCACTCCCACAGCAAGTCTCAAGCCAGCCAGCAACTTCGGCCTCAACTGGGATATACCACACGCAGGACGCGACCGCTCCAGCCTGGTAACCCCTACGGCCTCTACAGCGTCTAGGCACAGCACACTGCACCTACGGTCCATGTAAGCAGAGCACATCTCTCCCGTCTACGCAGCAGCCAGCCACTACGCAGCAATCGCCCCGACTCACTGGGGACCTCACCGCAGCACCGCGCACCGCATGCGATCCCGACTCACTGGGATCAGCGGACTTCAGCCCCGACTCACTGGGACTAGCGGCATTCAGTTCCGACTCACTGGAACTTGCGGCATTCAGTTCCGACTCACTGGAACTACTCACTCCTGGCACTGGCAAGCTCCGCATAAGAGCACAGACAGCTGACTCAACATATATCGACCTCCAGTCTTGGAGGAGAGTGATGTGGCGACCTCCACATACAGCGCCATCTACCGAAGATACACTGAACTACGTAGTAACGCACTGTACCTACAAACTACACTACACGGAGTAACTACCAATCCTGAATCGCGAAATTAATAGTTATCGCGCCGATTAGCATATATACAACATCCCAACATCAACTGTTGGGCAGTAGCCCGCCAGGCATGATCACCTCGCCTGGTCGGAGGATCCTCCCTTTGTGTTGGGTGGAACATGATATCCGTTCCCCCACAAACAAAAGTAAAAACTAAAACCCAACTACGACAAAAAACGACGCTGAAAATTACGAAACAAGTTTGAAAAGTTTGAGTCACACGTTACATAGAAACGTACCATAACACTTTAACAACTTGACTACGGCTTTTCAAACCTATTTCATACTAAATTGTTCATAAACCGAATAAGTTTTTAAACTTGTCTTCAAAAAATTTTAAAGCACCTACCTTTATGTTATTCTAAGTAAGACAGTCAACCTCTTCAGTTATAATCTGATGAAACTACAACTATTTCATGCAGCGAAGAGCAAGTTGATAAGAAAACTGCTGGGATTTTCCTCAGCGTTGAAAATGTTGGTCAAAGCAATACTAAAAGATGGATATCATTGGTAATGTCTGATATAAAGGCTTGGCACTGGTAGTACTACCTATTATTGATATTTTGTTTTATTAATAATAACTTCATACATCTCATATACGTAGTGTGGTCCTAAGCCAGGGAGAGACAAAATTTATTTAAAAAAATTGAAGTGTTTTTTGCAAACGAGTAATGTATGTATCGGTAAGCGACTACCGCCCATGGCCATCCGCAACACCAAAGGCGATCAGACATAGAGATCATATAGTTTATTTGATTCGATTGTTTATTTAGATGTTCTATATAAATTAATAATTGTGTAAACCACCAAAAGTGTGACTAATTCTTTGAGGGAGATTGCATGCATTTTTGACCTTCCTATTGTCGACTTGATTAAAAAAAGTCTAATTTAATTAAAAAAATATTTATTATATTTCCTTTCATCCGTTCAGTCTCTATTTTACTAAAGTTTAAAAAAGGTGTACAAATAAAAATATTTAATCATAAGGCCTATAATGAATATGTAGAACATAGATTATTTAAGAGTTTTACCCTCCAAGAGACGGATTTATAGGAATTTCTTTGTCATTTTTATCATCATATATGTAGAGTTGAAATTTGTCAATTACTATAGTAACAAAAATGTAATTACCTGACGAAACATATGGCATACTTGAATGCTCTTAAATTCAAAATCAATATTTAGACAAGTTTTCACCGCTACATTCACCAGTCCTGTATTTCGCTCTCAGAAAATTGTGCTATAGCGATTCAAAGTGCATTCAGTGCTAGAACGTCCGTACGTTCTTTTACAAAGTACTTGACCACAACATATGCAATTTCTATTTCTCACACGTGCTGAATGCCGATAAATTTCCATCTACTGCAGATCAAATTAAAGTATACACCACTTTCACACACGGAATTACAGTGCCGTGCAGTATCTGGGGCCTTAAAAGGCAGTATATCATTCCGTTATTTTGAACCCGAGTGTAATTTCGGATTGTACTTTATGGGTATAATGGCGTATGTGAAAATAAGTGGTTGTGGTTAGGTGCAATCTTTTCGTACCTTATTGATATGATGATGTCCACACCCTTTTAGGTTTACCTAATAAAATAATTATGAAGATTTCTTTAAAAAATATCTGTGTCAACATGCAACTATTTTTGATGACTGAATGAATGACGTCGGTATCTCTATCTAGGCTACGCAACGGCAAAATTAAGTTTTGTTTATGGAATAGAGAGTAGAGAATTAGAGTAATTAAAATAAAAGCTAAATAAGAAAGGAAGTCATTAAAAAACTTTTTTTTATATTTTAGCTTCCAAACTGACTCTGCTTCGCTCGATGGAAAGCGCAAACAGAATCCAAAAGTGGTGGTCACCTTCCTTAATGCAAACAAAGACAGTGCAGCATGGTGACCAGCACTGTGGCGGCCTAGTGATATGGTTTTTCACGCCCCGCTTGAAGGACCTGGGATCATAGTTGGACGGAAACACGAAAATATGATTTTTACCGATGGAATGCACAGTGTAGGCTGTACCTTGGGTATTTCAAGCCCGTCAACTCATTAAACAAACTGACTGTTACTTAGAGCCTTCTTATTTCAGATCACAAATATCGATTTTACTGTTTAAGTTTAGCAATTTCCTATCAGTTGGATACAGTAAATCATGACCATAAAAATTCAATTATTCAGGTCATTAAAAAGTTAAATAATAGATTTTTGTTGTTTAGTTGTTGTTCCGTTGTGCAATAAGCATTTGAAACATCTAGAAGTAGTACCAGAATAGAAACGCAGTATAATACCCTATAATGACCGTGATCACTAATCAAAATAATAGTCGTCTTTTTAATCTAGTTAAGAGCTTCTTAAGGTTTTGAAATCAATCTGTACTTCTTAACTTGGACTAATAAGACCATCATAATAACAAAATTTTAATTTCAAACGCATATGTGATTTAAAGCACAAAAAGACCATATATCGGACAAGCTCATAACTTGGCAGCATATAAATTTTTACAAGACGCTAAAAGCATCGCGGAAGGGGCGCGTAAATTGTCACTGGGGCTTTTTATGTCGTAATCAAACGTGATGAACCATTATTATTGAAACGTGAAGGTTTCTTTCAAAGACTACTTTAAGTTTTTACAAGGAATTGATGTATTAATGTATAGTAATAAGATTAAAATGCATAGCCATGCATGACACGACACCCATAGCATGAATAGTAGTGTTACTACAACTATTCATGCTATGGGTGTCGTAAGAGGTGAATAAAGGAGTAAAGTACGCGGAACAACATTAATGCAACGAGAAAGAAAATTTAAAATAAATACTATACGAACCCAATACGACCTTCAAACCTTCAAGAAAAGAGCTGTGACGACTTCCACATACAACACAACAGTAACCTACTACAGTGCCATCTACCGAACATACACTGAACTACGAAGTAACGCACTACACGGAATAACTACAAATCCTGAATCGCGCAATAAATAGTTCTCGCGCCGATTATCATATATACAACATCCCAACATCAACTGTTGGACAGTAGCCCGCCAGGCATGATCACCTCGCCTGGTCGGAGGATCCTCCCTTTGTGTAGGAGGGACATTATTCACCGTTCCTCCACAGAGCATACTCCTTCTTAAAAGTTCGGCAACGCACTTGTGATTACTCTTGTGTTGCGGGTGTCCATGGGCGGCGTTGATGGTAAGCATCAGGCGATACGTCTGCTTGTTTGCCCCTATCCAATAAAAAAAAGAAATGCCGTGGTATAGTAGGCCGAAACTTCCTTTCGAAGAACTGGTCTATGAACAGCAGCATACAGTTGAAGGTTGTTGACGATGATCTGATGTTTCATGAAATGAAGAATGTGTGTACGAAAAAGGAGTTTCATTCCAAACTAGGCAGAGTCTGTGCTATTGTAGTCAGGCTTTACACGCTACACCAAATAACTCCCATAGATGTCAGGATAGCGGGACGAAATGTCATACATCAAAAATTATAAAAAAAAGGAAAGAAAATTAGTTAATGTCATATTTCCAAATACATAAAATAAAGTGACGTAAAGCATTACATTATAGGTTAACAATTGTATTGTAAAGTTAATTATATTGTTTGAGAGTTACTCTTTTTATGTATAAATATACTTTTAAAAACCAGGGTTCTTTGAGTAGCAGAAAATCATCGTATTATGAGTAAGATGTTTAACAACCGGTTATCGCATACATTGAAAAGCTTATAATTTTCTCCTAAGAAACTTTGTCCGATGCGAGTGCCGACAATTTGCCAGTCGATGTTTCTATTTGATTAACCTGAACTGATCCGTGTCTTAGATGATAATCTTGAACTGTGAGGCTCGGCAATTTGTCAACTTTCCATACTTGAAGCAATTAGTACTGTTATCTAGACGCTTGTAGATACTAACCTACATTAGGTCAACTACTTCGAACTTTCTCAGAGATTAATTACTTTACATTATTAAGATTACAGTTAGTATATCTGTGCAAAACATAAACGAAATATCCAGTTTTGTTCAGGTTAATAATTGGTTATATAATAACTGATTACAGTAACCAAATTATTAACTGCGTAGTATGCGACTGCTAAGCTTGAGGTCTCGGGTTTGATTCCCGGGTCGGACCAAGTGTTCGTATGATCTGCAAATATTTGTTTCGGAGTTTGCTGTTTTTTATGTATAATATGTATATAAATATTTACAAAAAAAAGGTATATAAGTATTTATATCAGTTGTCTAGTACCCATAACACAAGCTCTGCTTAGCTTGGGACTAGGCGTTGTGTGTTAGATGTTCGGAATATTTATTATTATTGGGAGAGATTTACAGTGCTGTAGTATGATTGTGTAACATATTGTAAAATTATATTTATGACATTATTATGCTTTTATCACGGCGATCCTTTGAGTTTAATTCGATTGTTGATCAGTGGAAATATTTTAATTATGGCCGTAGTAATTATTATAAAGTCAAAATAAAAAAAATGCATTTTATTATAATGTTATCAATTATCGAAGTATTCCCTATTAACTTCCTCGGTGGCTCAAGTGGTAGCGTAAGCGACTGCTGTGCTTGAGGTCTCGGGTTCGATTCTCTGGTCGGACCAAACATTTGTAAGATCTGTAAATGTTTGTTTCGGAGTTTAGGTGTTTTCTATGTATAGTATGTATGTATTTAGCAAAAATTAAACTTATATGTATTTATATCAGTTTTCTAGTTTCTATAACACAAGCTCCTGCTCACCTTGGGACTGAATGGTGTTGTGTGTTAGATGTCCAAGAATATTTATTTACTTATTTATTCAAAATGGAAATAGTAGCGTTTAATTATAAGTAAGTCATTAATTTCCCATCTTCTAAATAGCATCAGCAAAACAGAACAATTTTCTCAGGTCAGCGGTTTCAACCTTAATTCAATTCCAATAACGAAGTACAAATGGAATAAACACTGCATCAAATAAATTTTGATTTATTACACGATAAAAGCGAAGCTAGGGATGCGAAAAACTACAATAAAATAATAATTGTTATGCAAAAAAACGCTAATGGAATCACTCAATCCGGTAATGTAGCAAATGATTTATTACTTGTCGAATAAGAAAAATGACTATAAAATACATTAGAGCGTTTTTATCGTACGATACGGGAACGTAACGAGAATGGTTTTAAGACTGAATTGAGTGAAAAAATAATAATTTTCTAAGGTTTTGTTTAAAAGTTATATATAATGCAGTTATGATAGGAAATTTAGGACTTGTCTTTGAATTGCAACTAATGTAATATTATTATATTGTAAGAAAAGTATTAAAAATGTCTACTTTTATCTCTGGAGAACAAGTATCACGCAGGCGGTTAGGGTAGTATTCAAATTATTAAACCGTTTTGAGCTGTCAAGCACAATATAATTAACATACCTATTTCAAATTGCGTGCCACTTGAGTCACATTTCAAGTCCGCGGTAGTCCAAAACAACAAGTATCCACAAAATTACACATACAAGTCAAAAGTTAGCAATAACTAGCTGATAGCCGTGGCTCTGTCGGGTGTATGACTGTTATCCGCATAAATAAGTAGCCCATGAGTTATTCTGATGTAAAAGCTATAAAGTATCGTATAAATCCATTGAGTAGTTTTTGTATAAAAGACTTACAAACATCAATCATATCTTAACAAACTTTGTCATTTATAAAGTTAAGCAGGAAGTAGGATATGAAATTAAATATATTCTTTAACAGAGAAATAATATTTCGTAATCGATTAATGAAATTATAGTAACCTAAATATAAAGTGTGTTAAAAGTTTGAAGGTGTTGCTACAAATATTTAATTTGACGATAGCTATCAAATTTCAAGCCGAGGAAGAAGAAGAAATTTTTAAAATTCCGAATTAAAAACTATCCCTATTTCTAGTATCAATGTATAATATTATTAAATATCGTGAAATATAAAACAAAAGATTTTATTAAATTACACCTCTTTAGCAGATTGTAAGCTAGCGTGGCTTTACTAATAGAATTCGCTTATAAACGATATGAATCTGTAATGTATTTTTATGTTGAACACAATTGGTGGTGATTTTGATGGATGATAAATATTTAATAATAATCAGAAGTTGTTCATTAGATTACCTTTAAGTTATATTTTGTTTGTTTGTTTTGTTTTAAAGACAACTCTAGCACTAGGAATATACAAAAGCACCCAGACTCAGAACAGCAATTTGGGATCACACAAAGAGTTGTCCTAAAGTGGATTTGAACCCACAATACTTGGTGCAGTAGGAAGCGGCGTGGCGACCACTTAAACCACTAGGCCAACCGTGCAGGGAAATTTAGTAGTAGATTGTAAAGTACTAGATTAAGTTCAAGTAGTGTTTTTTTTTTCAAATCGGTTAAGTTGTCTTTTCGTTGGTAAACTGTGGTTGCTGATTATGGACACTAGTAAAATAAGGCAGTTTAACCCCGATTCGTTTTATGTGGACCTTAATGTGGCAAGTAGACACTAAGACAATATTTTGCTTCACCCCAGACAGACAGTAACAGTACCCTAGCTGAAAAGCGCACATTTAAAGTAACAAAATATTTTTAATATTTTGTAAAAATAAAAGTAATAATAATTTATAAGTAATAAACAGTTTTTTATTATGAATTATTTTAGATAATTCTAAATTTTAGTACCAATATAAGACGTAAAGTTGATTTACTTTTGTATCTCTTTAAATACAATATTAGATGGTCAAAAAAATCCTCAATTTTTGGTTGCTTACGGGAGACGAAACGGTTTTCGACACTAAGATTTAATGCTTCTATTAATTTGAACAATACATAACTCCGATGTATCACAACTTTTAATGATGATCGAGTAAATTGATATAGAAGACTCGTTACTACTCGTATATTAAAGCATTTGAATCCTACGCAAACTTATGCATTATATGTCTAATACTGCATCTTGATTTTCTCATAATGATATGTCGGATTAGTAGTCGAAAGTTCAATCAAGATTTACTTCTACCATATTACTACTCGAGTTACTCATCCTAAATTATGCGTATTCAATTTATTCTCGTTAACCACACTCGGGCCCGATTTCTAAGAGACTTGACATTAAGTTCGATCTAGCAACCTGAACTTTGAACTCGCACAACAGGTTTAAACGAGGTATTGTTACTTGAATACAGAGTATAATAAATACGTAACACAGTTTAATCTGTACAGATTGTGCGAGATACAATGTGATAGATTAACTTAAGATGGACCACGAAAAATATGGAGCTAGGTCATTTATAAAGCAGATGTCAATAAACGTGCAAATTTTTTATCACATCGCTATGAAGAGAAAATATGATGGTGTTTTTGGTGAAAACAAAAGTTGTGTTGTTATAAATTGTTTTGTGAAATATTTTATGCATAGAATAGACTACATGAATGGCGCAAGGTTGTTTGTATCATCACTATGCCTTATCTAATTTCGTAACTTGACAAAATTTAAAGAGTTCTTTGTAAATTTTATCACTTGTTTTTAACATTTGTCTAGAAATTTTACGTGGAACAAACGAATCTATTACTGTAAAATCTTCTTATAAAGCGAAGTTTCACAAGTTTTACATTATTAAAGCTACATTATTCATTTGTCTTGAGTAGAAAAACCACACAATTATAGAATTGCGACGGAAAAATTTTACGCTTGCTTAGAGCAAATTGTCGGGATATATGATGGCGCTGCCTTCCAATATCAACATACATATTCGTATCACGAAATTGAAATAAAACCGGCTGCAGAAATCAAGTTCCGAATTAACTCTCGCTAACTTTCGCGAAGGGATAACGATTTCTTGAGTTTAGATACTTGTATGATGTTTCATGGTAATGATTCAGTAAATATGGAATTGAATTTGAATAGGTATGACTAAATGTGTTCTGTAATATTATACGAATTGCTTCTCGTATACCGAAGATGTATTCGTATACTAAATTCGTTCGATCATTAACCGATGAAATGACAAAGATTTACGGATATAACAGTAAAGGCAGTAAAATAATTAGAATTTATGATGTAGACGATCATTCGTGTATCTTTTTTTTAATTAACAGTATATACAGGGTGTAAAAAGACGACTACCGAAAACGAAAAAGGCTGATCCAGCACCACAAAACTTATCAAAAAAAACAAACAGTTGTCTTTAAAAAAATTGCAGCTTGAAAAAACAATGTGTCAAGATTTTTATTAATTTCAGAAGCCAGCAATGTACAACTTAACGCGCCCACGCGCTCTGTCGCGATCATTGCACTCACCCGGCCAGCTGTTTTGATATTAAAATACATTACTGTTTTATTGTTTTTCTTTGTTTTTTGGTTTTCTAAATGAGATAATTAGGTAGTTTGGGTCCTGTTATGTTTTACTATGTGTATGTCAGCAGAAAAAAACATAAAACGACTTAGATAAATTAACTTTTTTTTTGAGTTTTTTTTTTCGCTAAACCTATTCAGTATCATGGTCTGATTGCAACCCCCAAGTTTTCGGTAGTAGTCTTTTTACACCCTGTATATGCCTTGGGATAAAATATTATGTATTTGTGGTTATCAAAACATAATATATTTTTACTTTCAATTTTTAACAGTAAATTATATAATTACCGTACAAGAGCGAAAAATTTTCTCAAGTCCATATTGTTCGGAGTATATCAAACAGAGTATTCCTCTAACCCTATCTTTGTGGCATGCCATTCATCACGTTGGGTGTTTTGTTACCGCCTGTTTACCCTGCACTTAACTTGTAACACTTCGCCAACTATGATGAATAACATTTTGGCGTGATTGTCCCCGTTTTCGGGGAAAATTAAAAGATGTATGAACATTTTCAGCGAAATCTTAAGAGTTAGTTTACTTGCTCATGTTGGATGTTCATCGTGAATAATCGTACAGCGCTGAACTAAAAATTTTGAGATAGTATTAGAAATGGTTTCACTAAAAATGTTATCTTTTTTTTATTTAATATCCACATACTGTACTCAAATTGGTTCAAGATAAATGATTTACTATTACTTTATTATCAGATGAACACTATTTTTCATATTTTTAGTATTTTGGTGAAGAAATTGAACCAATATGACAATTACTAGTTTTAAGTTTATCATGTTATCACACTACTACTGGTGTACAATAAAGAGATTTATTATTATTATTATTATTACTAAGAGTTAATCGTACTTACTTTATGATTTTATGTCACAAATGACAAAGCATTGAAAAAAGTAATCGAGAGAGATGTCGGGTTTGAAAGTGTCTAAGGAAATAAGCACTAGGCTGAAACTGTTTCCTTACCATCGAAAATATTAAGTTATAAATAAACGTAACTAGTAGTTAAATGATGTCTTGTACAACCTTGATACAGCAAATTCTGCCGAGCCTCCCAAAGATAAGGCCTCAAGTGAATAGATCATGGGCACTCACATCCAAATATTCAATAACCATATATCCAAAGCATTTATTACACTATTAAGATTTTACTTTAGATTGGAGCAAACAATTTTATCAGCACAAAGCCATTAAAATTAAAATCACTCAAAAATAAACCCCATGCGTACGAATTTAGAGTTTATTGCAGTTTTCGGAGGTGTAATATAGTTTTGTCTGAAGTAGTTACTTTATTTTTTAAGGTGAGTGCCTGTTCAGTGTACGCAAGTATTGTGTTAAAACAATAGCAATGTTAAGGTTGTACTGGTTCGTTAATGAAAAGGAAGTAGCTTTTGGCTTACTGACGTAACGTGTCCTTAAGTGTGGAGATAAGATCAAACCTTGAAGACGACTTATCATCAGTTTCTATATCAGTGATAAATACCAAGGTCATTCTTTTTGTTTTACTGTACCTTCGTTAACTATGTAGTTTATTTTGGGAGTTAGTTTTAAGTGAAATGAAAATATAAAGTACTTCTCATATCTATATGTACTTTAGCTAACAATGTAATAATTTGGAATCTTGTAGGTAATCTGATTATGGAGACAAGACCTTGATAGTGGGACACTTCAGAAGTTGTTAGTAGATTACTCATTATTAGATTGATTGGACTCTTATTTACTAGCCTAAGTAAAAACTCCAAGCTTAAAGACAAATGGAACTGAGTGAATCTAGAAGATTTGTTTATGTACTTCATTTTATGCACTTTTGTATGTTAGAGAACTTAGTATCTAGAGCATTATCTTGCATTCAAACTTTGGGTGGTGTAGAAATTGAATGATGTAGGCGGTGAAAATGGATGTTTTTAGACTGAATACTTTAGTTGCTTTTCACCAAATGATTGAGAGAACTGCAGGATCAATTATTTCACTTAATAAGAGGCGGGAAGCTATATCTATATCTAAGCTTGACTACCTCTAAACTTCCTAAAGTTACATCGACGAAGTTCATATTTATGAAATTATAATCTTCATGTACACGATGTTCAAAGCCAGGCGTAATGCCTACGGCACACAAGTTAAACTTAGGTAATGCTAAAATAATGTGGTGCGGAGTACTAACAAAATAAGATGAGTAAGAGATAGAGGATAGTCTTGTTGTCTTTGCAATAATGTGGTTCATTAATCTTTATAATTGAACACGCATTTACGTGGAATATTAACTACTATGGTTTTCATCATACAGATTACGAAATTGCTTTAGTGTGTACATTCAATTGCGTAAGGTTTCATTCCCGGCAGATTATAACTTAGTATAATTATTCTCGACCCAACTTCGGCCATGAGTCAAATGTTTGTAAGCTCAAAATGCATTAAAAATGTTTTATTAACAATCATTGATCAAGAGTTTATTGAGCAATGATAATAAACAGCAGTGCCATAAACTACCAATTCTCATTAATGTCAAACACACCGGGTCGGACCAGACTATCGTAGTCAAAGCTCCCTGAATTCAATAAAACTGATTAATTGACAATTGGTTTGCAGTGAAGGACAATATCTTGTATGCACTTGCTAAGTGCAATGGTTCGAATGACCTAAATTTTAGTATCGAGTTATCGAGTCCAATATTACTAGAGTGCGTGTTATTGTATGTTATAAGGTCGTAAGTTGAGAAAGCTGTTAATTAAAATATACGAGTATTGGAAGTTACCATCTTTAAATGTAATTTCATAATTAGTTTTTTCTTTGTACTTATAACTATAGTCCTTCTAATCTTTAAAATTCCTCTTTCCAGATTGGTATCGTAAAGGTCATCTCGTAAATTTTAAGTAAAAGTGATGATTACTTTCAGCCATAGCCTATCAAGTTACAGGTATATTCTAGATTTATTATAGACTCTGACTTACTCAAAATGTTACTTATATTCCTTTAACCATCTTTTATTTACTAATATTTTCTTGTTTCATCAATTTATTTTAGATGTCCATGCAAGCCTGAGTTATAAAATACATTACTGATAGATTCATTCACAAATGTTATGTCTTTCTGTCACTTCTCATTAACCCTAAACATTTATTTAATGATCATGATAACATTATCATGATCATTAAATAAATATTTGACACTGGTGAACATAGGACTCTTCTTTCTTGAGTGAGTTAAAATTTACTATTATCTTTTTGGTTTTACATTGAATTTATACAAACCTTAGAAATGTAATATCTGTAAACCAGCAGTTTATATATATATATATATATATTGATAGATGGGCAGACCTATATGCATCTTTAACGTATACGTAAAATATAATATTAAACTTAAAAAATTTAATTACCTTGTTTTATATGTAGGAATAATTAATGACTAGTATGAATGCTTCCAACAGGAGACACGAATTGAGGATTCAATAGACATTTACTCCAATCGTCACATCGACAATACCAGAAAATTCTCAATTCAGCTTTCAATTCTGCTATTGCAAGTTATCGCCGTGAGTATAATACCAACAGGAACACATAAGCGAAATTGTTGGCTGTTGTAGTATAAAATTGAAAAATGTGTAGCCGATAAAGGCGAAACGGTGAGAAATAATAATATCCTTGTGTAAAGCTAACCAATCGTGACTTGGAGCTTTCGTTGGGGTAGTGCTGTGCTGATGTATCGATTATGTTTATAATCTTGACGTTTATATATTTGTCAATGATGTAGGACTTCAGAATTCATTAATGAAATTAATTATTTCATATATACACTCATTCTACATACCTATTCAGGGTAGTCAAAAGGATTCCAAAATATAGCTTGCTTCTATTAGACCAAGCACACTCGCCTTTAACATGTGCTTTTCACAAAGCACAGTATAATATGTATTTTGGGGCCTACCAAAAGACATGTTACAAGTACATGATACAAATATTTTTAGAAATAACAAATGAGCTATCTATCAATTCTATTATCAAAAAATACGTGACTTTCCTAAGATCATTATACACTTTGTGATTTTTATAATGCCTATAAATACGTCCTTAACGTATGATAAATGTGAATTACATTTGTAGACCCATCTTCCTATTTTTATTTATTCTTGTTACAATGCAACTATCACGTACAAATGTATACAAAACTCTTACTTTCCACATGCATGATAAGGATCAATAATGTGAATAGCTAAGAAAAATACGTAACAAATTGAATAAAGACAGAATAAGCTTTCAAGAATCTCTTTGTAAGCCGTCGGCCAGTATAATGCAATAAGATACTTTATCTTCGGGAATTTTGATAAATCCTTTCGTATTTATTCGTGTATAAAAAATACTCCAAATGCTAGTTTTGGGACGGTTTCTTACGGTCTAATAGTAATGAGTTTTTTTGACCTGCCCATTGTAACGAGTAACAATAGATTCGAGATTGTTACTATGCTAATATTTGTTTAGTTACATCTTTTAAATTAAACAATGCATTAATAATATGGGTAATGATACTTGAGGAAGAAATAACAATGATTTTGTAGTTAGATGAAATAGGAAATAACATATTATATTCTAATGAAATACAAGCATAAAATCATAATTATGTACTTCTGAAAGTCAGCATCTCGTTAACATTTTGAGAGCATTGCTATCCCTAAAACTATTATACAAGTATTATACAGACTAATCGCTAAAATATGTCAATACAAATTAAAGTATAGAATATAGTCAGTTGATGACATTGCTCGAGCCTCTTTAATAAATAAGACCTTTAATTAGGTTTCTTTCACAACGTGGCAGAAATGAGCTCGACTATCTTAGTTCTGCTACTTAACGGATAAGTATAGAACGATAATGAAAATGACTTTGCTAGTGTGGTATTTTTCTGTAAAGATTTCTTTTCAGAAAAATACCCATAATATTTGATGCCCAGTGTTAATGAAGACTTAACAAGGACTCCTACTATGGTATGTGGAATGTCAATAATCTTGGTGATCAGGACGGTAATTCTTTCACGTCTACAGGTGCAAGACTTTTAAATGTCTTAGAGAAAATTGTTATTGTAATTAATTTTCTTAATTTGTCGACCATCGATAAATCAGTTAACAACACTAAACGCCCGCGGCGATCAAATCGTATTCATACATTAAGAGCATTCATAGCTCGTAGAGGCCCTGTCGCTTAATGCAATTCATTGTACAAGGATCCTTCCAGCAGCTAGAATTACAATGCCTTCCATTGCTCCCCGGACTTCAAACAGACGCATACTATAGTACGGGAAAAGGTTCAACACGAGAGGTCATTATACACTGGTCATTGGATTGCTTGCATACATTTTACCCATTTAATCTTGGTACCCCCTGCCTCTCTCGTTGTTAGTAAATACAGGTTTTAAGAAGCAAGGGGAAGAAATTATAAGGGTCAACTGGTTTTGGTCGACGTCAGTCACATGAAGCCTGCACAGTGCTTCGATTTACAAACTTAAAAGGATTGGCGTCGAGATTTTAAAAATTTGAAGATTCAACTTGTAAAACATGCTTAAGGAATAGCGGGACGTTGTTATAGTTTTGTGAATGAATCTTCTTGGTTGAAATAATCGTTTCCTTTTTAACAAACGGTAATATTACATTTAAATAAGTTAATAGGCTATCTACTTAATGTTTTTTTTTTTTCATTTTTTATGGTATAAGAACAAACGAGCAGACGTATCGCCTGATGGTAAGCGACTACCGCCGCGCATTGACTCCCGCAACACCAGAGGCGTTACAAATGCCGGTCTTTGGAGGATGAGGAAGAGGGAAGGGGTTGGGAGTCACTCACTCAGTGAAACACAGCGCAGGCGCTGTTTCACACCGGTTTTCTGTGAGACCGTGGTATCAGTCCGGTCGAGCCGGCCCATGCATGCCGCAGCGTCGCTACTTTGATTCTTCTTGCAAATATACAAAGTTTTAAATATGACAACCTGTACACGTTTAGTTAGTTAGTTACTTTTTTAATAGCTAATGGCAATCGACGGCCCTCTGATCCTAAACTACACAGACTTCTAACCAGACTGGTAACTGCACTGCTGGGTGACGATGTCATAATTTTTTTAATCATAATTGTTTTAACATATTATACTATAAAAGTCTTTACCATTATTGTTACATTAAGAGTTTAGCAAACTCTGATATATAAAATAGATATAAAAACCACACAATATCACAGGTAATGGGGCAATACAAAATAAAAATAACAAAAGAACACATAACAAATCAATAAACACAACTCTATAGGGCAATAAAAAAAACTTATTTTGTCATGTAAATCTTTTTGACGGACTCCAATAGAACGGTCAAATATTTTTTTAGCCCTGACTACCCTCAATTATCTATATTTAACTTTATAATGTTGCCAATAAAGTCGAAATTACTTAAGCATGAAAATTTGTTACTTTGTAGTAAATAGTTTTACGAAAACAGGCCGTTTTATGATCACCAGCCAAATGTCTAGGTAGTAACTTAGCAGGTGAAAATGTTAGCAAATTTCCACTTTATTTTGTGAGAAGTAAAGTGCAATTTTATTTTGCAATGAAATTATAAAGGGTCATTTGAAAATGTTCATTGTCAATCAATAGATGAGGCAAGAATGTAAGGCTTCATTCATTTGTTTGATGTTACACGTAAAATGAATACAATGAAATTTAGTACAGATAAAAATCAGATCCGGAACAGATACAAGTTACTTTTTATGTGAAATCTGAATTTGGGCCGAACGTAAATACTAATTGTGATTTTATTTTTTACTAGGTGACCCACACAACCTTGTTTGCGTCTTCTATTGCCAGTAACGTGAAAATTTTCCACCGTTTTTCAAACATTGTTCAATGGTGCTCTGCTCCTATTAGTATAAGCGTGATGATATATAACCTATAGCTTTCCTCGATAAATGGACTATCCAACACAGAAATATTTTTTTCAATCGGACCAGCGAGCGAAGCGGTTCCTGAGATTAGTGCGTTCAAACAAACAAATAAACAAACAAACTCTTCAGCTTTATAATATTAGTACAGATTAACTGAAGACATTAGAACAGAAACTACTGCAAATAGGCGTTTCTTCAAACAGAAATGGTTTCTAAATAAAGAAATGAATTTCAATGATTTCCGAGACGTAAAATATAATATCCTCTTATTCACCGCAAAGTCATTTACTACTTGACAACAAATTAAATAGTAAATCAAATTTAAGAACATACAAAAATGTTTGAATATTTCCAGCTCAACTAAAACGGTCTCAAGAACATTTTAATATTTCCAGATCATTAATAGCTTTAAATAGTCCACGACTGGACTTAGAAAAGAGGTTATCCAACTATATAGTTGGTATAGCACTTGTTTCAAGTTTCGCATTGAAGTTTTGCTATCTTAGTGACCTCTTAATTCTAATTTCAAACACAACTAAAGCAAATTCAACACCATAGAGGTACGTTTTACTATATCCACCTAAAATACTCACGTTTTGTTCTGTTAAAATGTAACCATTATCTGACAGGTTTGCATATACCAATATATGTCAGGAGGCACTTGAAACCACGGTGCCAACTGACAGCTGTCAGTTCGTGTATCAGTTAATGATATTTTAGATCTTGTTGACGTTTGGTTGTCACGTTATAATAGTTTCTATTTGAAACTTTGACAATCACTTTTATTTGGTTTTCTTAATGTTCTTTATTTATTTTAATTTAAAAGCTAGGATTAGTTGTGTATGTGTATACCGTGAGAGAGTCAGGCTTTGGCATGAATGGGCCGGTTCGACCGGAGTGATACCACGACTTCACAGAAAACCGGTGTGAAATAGCGCTTACGCTGTGTTTCAACGAGTGAGTGAGGACTACCATCCCCCTCATTCCCCCCATCCCCCCCATCCCCCTCATCCCCCAAAGGTTGGCAACGCACTTGTGACGCCTCTGGTGTCGCCTACCATCAGGTGATACGTATGCACGTTTGAACAATATAAAAAAAAATGTTTTTAACTCGTAATATATAATATAATACTTATATATTTTTTTTAAATGTATAATATACATATAATAGATAAATTACACCCAGATACAAAACAAATACGAATACGACCTTCAAACCTTCAAGAAAAGAGCGTACTCCTTCCTAAAAGGCCAGCAACGCACTGCAAGTGCCAGGCGATACGTCTGCTTTTTTTTTATTATATTGGGGCAAACGCCCCAATATAATAAAACAAAATGCAAAGCCACGACTTTTAACTTCGCGATCTAAATCATTAGGCACTCCATTGGTTTAGCGTTTATATTTTTAATGAAGTTTAAAATTATACACTTATTTTCCTTGCTTAAAGGTCAATGGAACCAGTTCCTGATAAAGTGTTAGACAGTTATCTAATAAATAATACTTTTTAACAAATAAAAGTTACTGATTGATGTATATTGTTATCTGACATATTTGATTCTTATTTTCGAAACTTGTGAAATAGAAATCTACACTTATCTGGTAGATAAAATCAATATTGTATACCAGGGACCTTATCAGTAAGTGGTGAAACTGTAAGACAGTTTGTCAGACTGGTATTTTTGTTCCAACCCTTTTTTATTCTTATCATTGATCAAAATGGAATATTATAATTTCTTTTACTCTCTCTAAATTCTTACTAATCCCAAATATAGATTACGATTGTGTTGGAACCTACATTCTTACAAATTATAGTCAACAAACATTATAATATTTATGTATACATAAATAGTAAGGGGACATGGCAGTCGAGCGATCGGGAAACGGAACACTGCATTTGATTTATAGCCCAGACTGGGAGCGGTGGTATAATAAAATTGAGATTTGGTTACGGCCTTCAGGTTTAGTCTACGAGTTATAGAATTAGTTGCTTTTGGAATATTATTATGTCGATTTGCGTAAAGTTACAATGTTTACCAGAAACTTCTATAAAATCGTTTTGATTTAAGTTCGGAACGACAATGTTATAAAATTTTAGATTAAGAATTCAGAGTGTCACCAATCCTACCACCCCTATCCATCCTGTGGGTGTCGTAAGACAACAAGAGGCTAAGGAAACCAACTCTGCAGGTTAATAGTAAAGAATAAAAAAATTTTGTCTTATAAAAAGACTCCCAGTCATTAGGAATATACATCCTGTGTTGCAGGGGACTTTACAAACATACATGTAACGTACACAAAGACACAGTACAACAATTTGTGGCTAAAACAAAGTGTGGTCCCATATGGGATTTAAACCCACGACACCTGGAACAGTAGAAAGCGGCGTGGCGACTGCTTAAACCGCTACACTAACCGTGCAGTCAATCCAATTAAATGAACTCGTCAAGACAGCGTGGAATGGTAGATCAAAGCCTTATTTCTAAGAAGTAGTGAGTAGTGAGTAGTGTATATACAGTATGGTTTGCCGAGTGGTTTCAGCGGTCGCCATGCCGCTTGCTACTGCGCCAAGTGTCGTGGGTTCAAATCCCACGCGGTACAACACTTTGTGTGATCCACGAATTGTTGTCCCGAGTCTGGATGTTCTTTGTGTCCGTTTCATGTATGTTTGTAAAGTCCCCCACGACACAGGATGTTTATTCCTAATGTGGGAGTTGTCTTTTTAAAAAGAAAGAAAAAAGAAAGAAAGTAGTGGACTTTAAATTTACCCTATTTCACTAGAATGAGGGTTCTGGTTTTCAAGTGTATATATGTAAACACATTTCAAGTCAAGTTTTTAATTTACTTTTTAATGTTTCAACTAAATTTGTTACGCTATCATCTTTCTTTTTAGTTTTTCTAAACTATAATTTATTCATTAAAAAGAGTCTATTCTTAGGAACGAAATATGATAATCTGTTGAACTGCGGGTCGCGTCGTGATCTCGATATCACTCGAATACATCTCGATAGATGTTATCGAATCGATTTGAAATTGGTCGACCTTGATACTGATGAGACGTAAAGATCCCGATATTAGATTAATGGGCAATATTGTTTGGTGGTATTGAGATTTTGTGGTTAGATTTAGAATAGGTAACTAGCCTAACCGACCCTTTGGAGATAATTTTAGATTGTAAATAATAATTTAAATATAAGTTCTCTTGAAACCAAGAATTCAATATTGGGATAGCAAAAAATGCACTCAATGGCAGAATTGTGGGAGAGCCATGCTTTGCACGTATGGGCCACGTTCGAGCGAAGTGATATTCTGCCTCACTCAGCAACTACCGTAACCTGAATTTCCCCGTTTGGGAATGAAAGGGAAGGTGACCCATACATTGGTTTGACCCCATAAACAAATTAGTTTTTGTGTCATAACATCTTTCCTAAAGCATTTCTGCAATCTATGAGAGTGTTATTGTGAAAAAGTACTTAAAATTGTAACAAAAAGCCGGAGAAGCGCACGCGCATCGTATTGATTGTTTCAAGTTTTCATTCTCTTTGCAGCGCTGGGATCCATGTGATACCATCACACATTTGGTGTTCTTGATTAGTCCCTGTTCAAAAAGACAAGAATATAATTTGAATAACTGTTATTGAGTGTTATTAGAAATATATTAAAGGCCTTTTAAATAAGATCAGAACAGCCATTCTCTTTGTTAAGCAGAGCTTTATTGCAGTAAATACCCATATATGGCAACTTTTAATAGTACAAAATGTCACAAGGTCTATCATATTTCGACTGATTAATGTTTTTTGCTTTGTCTGTTTAGTACTCATAAACTTTATTATGAAAATTGATTTCCTGGTACATAAAATATTTAGAGGATAGTTTTGCATATTAATACATTATTTGAACCACGTAGCAACGTCTGGGTCTTCTATTGCAAGTAGCGCAATATAATACCGCGGCAACTAATTTCTTTGCACACATACACACACACACAATCCTTCCATACATTATTTTCGCGAATATTAAACCTTTACTCAGCGCACGCAATGGAAACTCTCAAAAAAAATACTCCCTGTTTTTGTACATTTTTCATTGATACACCGCTCCTATTGGGTGTAGCGTGATGATATATAGCCTTCAGCGATAAATGGCCTTCTAGCAGTGAAGTGCAGTGAGTGAATTTTTTATATCTACAAGTAGTTTCTGAGATTAGCGCGTTCAACTAAAAAAACAATTGAAATCAGCTTTATAATATTAGTATAGACAAGGAAAACTTATGTACAGAATTTAATCCATTTGTTGATCTAACATGGTACAAGACTACGTACCCTATTCAAGTTTAGTTGGCCACTGAAATAAAACAAGCATTTTAAAGTGGATTCAGAATAAAATTTGAGTGGTATTATATATTCACAATTATTATTTCATATACATATTTAACCAAACTAATATTTTAAGTTATTTCAAGAAGAACTAGTTCCAATTAAAAAAGTCGATTAACATTGGATCATATCATCCCTATCACCAGTCTTGGAGCCTAGTATCAAATGTTAAAAACTTCTTCCTTTTCAGAGATACAGATGAGGTTACGTGGTTCAGCTAGTTATTCATATTTTTTTTTTATTGAATAGTGGGCAAACGAGCAGACGTATCATCTGATGGTAAGTGATTACCGCTGCCCATGGACACCCGCAACACCAAAGGCGTCACAAGTGCGTTGCCGACCTTTGGGGGATGCGAAAGGGGATTGGGGGAGTGGTTGGGTGTATGGTCCTCCGGTATCCTCACTCATTCGGTGAAACACAGCGCAACCGCTATTTCACACCAGTTTTCTGTGAGGCCGTGGTATCACTCCGGTCGAGCCGACCCATTCATGCCGAAGCATAGCTTTCCCACGGTAAGAATATAGATAATAATAATTCCTATGGTGTGTCAAGAGCCACCCACCGCTACGAACGTATGCGTTATCTCTTGATAAAGGACTCCCTTTGAGTAATGTTCCTCAGTTTACTTTTGTCTTGTCGCAATATAGTCTGCATGTATTGGAGGGACATGATACCCGGTCCTGCATATGAACAAAGAATAGCAATTGTTGACTATACATGTTTGTATCTTAATATTCCTAAAACCTGAACTAGATTATTGACATGGTTTCACGTCTTTCCACCTACAATCCAACTTCAAAGTCACATCGGTTCGTTGCCTCTCCAAAAGTCTCCCTCGCTGCGTCGAAAGTTGAGAGTTCGATCCAAATATGGAATAAATAATTGTGTTTACCTTGAGTACAGTTTGTTATGGATAATTGTGTTCATTATAATTCGACGAGAGGAAAATAATTCAACTGGTTTTAGTATAAACGCATTAATAATATAGTTATAAATTTATTAAAATTTGGTTATAATATCAACAGCAGAAATCTTATAAGTGCCTAAATTCTTTTCTACTTTTGCAAGCAAGCAAGGTATGAAAGTTTGCCATACCTTTTCAAAAACAATATTGTCATAGATTTTTTTCTTTCACTCCAGTGTGTATTTATACCCAATTAGAGGGTATATAATTATGTAAAAATTGTACAAAGATGACCATTACATCGGGTCGTGACACGCGGACGAACAGACGCTGTTTAAGCGACACGACGCACGACTCAACGCAGAGACGGACTGGGAACGAACTTTTTGTTCCTAGAAAGGTGTAAAAAGAAATCACTAGATGATTACTAGTAATCCAAAAAAGGTATCTTGTCATTACGTGGATAAATGTGAACACGAAACACGTCGTAAGCTGGTGATTTAGAGCTACTACTAAAATAGGAAAACTTGAAAACGGTTTTAGGTTAAATTCAAGCAGTTAGATTTTGATGATCTAAAATTCTCACTAAAATTAAGTATACTAAAAATTTTGTATTTAAATACAGCTAATATAACTGCCTCATTGGTCTAGCAGTTTACGTATGCGACTGCCAAATAAGAGGTCTCGGGTTCGAAACCCGGGTCTGGCCAAAAGGGTTATTGAGTTTTTCTGATTATAGAAATAGTTTGTGTTCGTCAACGTCTGGATCTGTCTCTTATTTGACAGATTTTAGGCATAAGTTAAGTATTTGTTACTAGCAGATCTCTTTTGTAGATGATTGAAGATTTTTAAATATGCAACGATACACAGGATAACTTATTTGGTCTTATTTGTTGACCTGTTACCAGACTTTAAAGCACATTAATAATTTTGAGCTTTTTCTATGTATATAAATATAACTTTATACGTTTCATAAACTTTAGTATTATTATACAAAAGCTCAAGTCACACACGAAGATCATTGTGAGTACTACCTCCAAGGTAATATTTGTGAGTGATTAAACCTGCAATTTGATTAAACGAGATCAGGGGTCCGTAGGCGAGAAATAATACAGCTCAAAATATAATAAAACCTGTATTCTCGATTTACAATTGTCACACAAAAATATTTCTTCGAGGTATTTTCAATCGCTCCGGTAACTAAACACTAGCGCGGTTTAGCAAACCCTAACAGCGCCATCTATTTTTTGGCAACTTAAACGCGAAACTAAATTGTAAAAGTAAACTTATTATTAACTTATTCATTTATACAAACATCATCTTCCTAGCCTTTATTATTAAAATATAAATATATATGTAACATCATGCCTTCATAATATATATTAAAATGGGTAAACAGAGTAATTGAAAATACGTAAATAAACTTATTAAATGATTAACCTGAAAAATGGTTATATAATACATGAAACAGAATGTTGCTGAAGTTCATATTCTTAATTCATTACACACAAATAAACAGTTTGTCAAACACGCAGAATCCATGTTTTTAACTTAGTACCTACTACACACGAGTTAATCGCTAAATAAACCTGTAAACAGGTTATATAGTACATGAAATATATGTTGTTGAAGTCCGGTCCTTAACAATCCATTTAGAAAGATAACATCGACTGGAGAATTATTAAGTCATTATAAGTACGCAAAGGTCGCGGCACTATTATCTCCGGCTTCGATCATAAATGAAGCATTGTACCCGAGTAATGTTTCGTTATAGGCTTCTTACCTCTTGGGGGAACCACGGCTAGTGACTAGTGGCTGTGTTCTCGCATTTAGTTACAATATAGCAATACTATGAGTAATTGGAAGATGTTTCCATACTAATGTTATTAATTCCATAGTAACTCTCTATGTCTATCTGTTATGCTTTAACGGCTAAACCGCTACACTGGTACCAATTAAATTTAGCATTTAGATATTTTATTTCTTAAGAATGGACATAGACCACGATAAACACGTGAGAGAGCCACGCTTCTGCATGAATGGGCCGGCTCGACCAAAGTGATACCACAGCCTCACAGAAAACCGGTCTGAAATAGCGCTTCACCGGATAATGATCCCCCTATCACCCAAAGGCCGGCAACGCACTTGTGACGCATTTGGTGTTGCGGGTGTACATGGGCGGCGGTAATCGCTTACCATCAGGCGATAGGTCTGCTCGTTTGCCCGCTATTCCATAAAAAAAGTCAAAACCCTAACAGACTTCTGCATCAAAGTCAAAGTCAAATCATTTATTTCCATAGGCCCTAAAAGGCACTTGAACACGTCAAAAATACAAACATCAAACATTATTAATACAAATATAAAATAAAACTCAAGTACTGAATTGATCAGTGATAAAAGGATGTAACTCAAGTAATCAATGATTTGAATTACCGGAGCTTAGATTGATTTCGATTCAACTCAAAGGTTTAAATTGAAATCAATCCAAGTACCATCTTTTAGAAGCCACAATGTAAAATATAGTATATTACCCGTTTCTCAATAGTGACAAACCTAATGAAGTTATCCTACCACAAACGACGCATTAGAAGCATCAGATGGGGAGAATTTCTCGTAAATTCATAATAGCACACTGTCTAATAACATTTCGTGTCAAAGACCCATGAGCCCTCCCTAGGCGAACAGACGTACACACAATTGATCTTATATATGATTAATTTTAAACTTTAAAAATGCTGCCGATGAGTAATGTAACATTGACTTAAAAAACCTTTGGGGTCACTTTATATATATATATAGTTCTGTTCCTTCTGTTCCTTTAAATTTAAATATAAATTTTATGTATAATAATACTTATTACTATAAAGGCACTTCTTTTCTTACCCGCGGTTATTGTCGTACCGCGGGTAACGCCGCGAGACGAAGCTAGTCTACAAAAGTAAGCCTAAGTTACTCCTTATATAATCAGCTATGTATCAGTGAAAGTCCCGTCAATTAGCCGAAACAAACAGACAGACAGACCGACTGACAAACAGACAGACAGACAGAAATAAAAAAAAATGATATTTTGGTATATTTACCGCTTATACATAGGTACATATGCATTTAGTAAAAAGCGGTTATTCTAATATTACAAACTGACACTCTAATTTTATTTATTTGTATAGATTAATAAATAGCGATTGATTAACTGCTTACAATGGGATTTTTAAGAGTATTATTAAGGAGTGCTCACCATACATACTTAAGTTATCAAATTATTTAAATTATTATTTCATTAATAGCAGTCCGAATTTAAATTAGTTAATTATACCTTTCTGAAAATCAGCAGCTTATATGAATATTTTGGATATTAAAAATAAAGTGTACCTACATTGTGGTATTTTTATGGAATGAGTTCTGTCATACTTTCGAGAACTTTACTCCAGCAGCGGACTGCAATAGGCAGACGATAATGAACTGCTTTTTGAATAGTTAGAGCGTCTAGAACTTTGTAATGAATCTTTCAGTTTCAGGTTTTCATGAACAGCATCAGTTACATAACATTAAGGGGCCCCTTACACCCTTGAAAATAAAAAGAATTACAGAGAATATTATTTCATAAAACAAATGATCGTTTATGATAATCTTCTTTCAAAGCGTCTTATCTGCAATAAAATGATTTCATCAGAGCAAATAAGCCGCTTTATTTTAATGTTTAATGGTATACATTTATTTGAGCTGTATACTCGGCCGCTTTTTATTTTTAATACAATTTCAGAGCAAATACTAAAGATGTGCTTTTGATTTGAACAAAATTTACTTTTACAACTGTAGTGCTAAGAACGCTTCTCGCAATATCGACTGGTTTTACAACAGTTATGAAAGTGTTATTTTTCTTTATTTCGATTGAGAGCCACGCTTCGGCATGCATGGGCCGGCTCGACCGGAGTGATACCACGGCCTCACATAAAATCAGTGTAAAATAGCGCTTGCGCTGTGTTTCACCGAGTGACCAGAGGCCCATATCCCAACCCCTCAGCCCCAAAGCCACCTGCGGCGCCCCTGGTGTTGTGAGTGTCTATGGGCGGCGGTAATCCCTTACTATCAGGTGATATATCTGCTTGTTTGCCACATACTCCATAAAAAAAAGAAACGACACAAATCAAGTTTAGTAGACTAATAAGCGTGGGACTTTTACGCATGATAAACCTTATTTTAGTAAACTTTGATAAATCAATTGACTAGTCACTTCTAAGTTATTCAATCTTCGACTTACCCAAGAGTCACATAGGCAGAAATGCCCGTGGTTTTTTTTAATAGGTCAGAACATCGACTAGGGGGCATTTTTAATTGCCTGTATGATGTATGAAAGGATTTTTAAGAATTCGTCGCATTGGTAGCACTCGTAGAGCCTAGTTTTGATTAATTAGAAAACGACTGCACGGTTGGCCTAGTGGTTCAAACGGTCTCCACACCGTTTTCTACTGCACCATTTATTGTGGGTTCAAATTTCATAAAAGACAACACTTTGTGTGATCCACTAATTATTGTTCTTTATGTCTGTTTCGTGTATTGTGTAAAGTTCCCCGCGACACAGGACGTATATTTCTAATGAACTAGTATATAACTACCTCAGGGGAGTTCTTAGTTGTGGATATTCGTGGGAATCCATCTATCTGTTTGAAACCAAAATACAATTATATTATAAAACGCACAACCTCAGCTAAAAATGACTTTATTTAAAACCTTTGAACAGACCTCAAAAAACTTTAAAATACTCCAACAATTTAATCAATTCCACTCGAGTGCAAAGTGTCGCACATAAATATTTTTCATTGCACAAACATGACCAATTACTGACACCGCCGGCAAAAGAAACAATTTATCTCTTAGGAATTTTAAGCGCATACTGTTTTTTACATTTATACATTTCACGAACTCCAACTTACTGGCAAAGTACAATAACTCCCAAAAATTACCAAAAAAAACACAAAATGATTGACGCGAAAATCGTGGAGAATTCCGCTCACAATGCCTCAATTTAAGATTCTCCTTTCATAAATATAAATTGTGGGCCGTTACAAATTTTTGTGGAATTTTAAATATAACAACTCCGAGGTGTCTTGTCTTTTTTTCACCGCAGAGAAAACTTAAATTTGCATGAATTACGTAATTTATGCCTTTTCCGTGTCCATTGTCATTTGGAAAAAATATTTTAACTGTCATATTTAGGGGACCTTAACAATTGCTGCAAATTTTTACGAATTATACCATTTTTTTGTATTTTACTGCGTAAACTGTTTCAAAGTATATATAATAATAATATTTCGACACTGACACACAACGCTATCTAGTCCCAAAGTAAGTAGAACTTATACTATATAATATTTCGGATATCTAGCACACAACTCCATCTAGTCCCGAGCTAAGCAGAGCTTGTGTTATGGGTACTAGACAACTGATATAAATAAATACATATTATACATAGAAAACATCCAAACTCCGAAACAAATAATTTCATAAAAATTGGCGTGACTCGGGAATCTAACCCAAGAACTTAGCATAGCAGTTACATATGCTACACTCTGCGCCATCGAGGCAGTGAAGCATATATAAATACATTTTTTGAAATGGGTCAAATTATGTCATTTCTTTTCTTCAAGTTTTATAGACATCTTAACTAGCGATCAAACAAACATACCTACATAATTATAATGGGCAAACGTTATGTTGCGTCTTTACATAAATTACTCCCAAAAATCATAAAGTATTTTTATACAATATTGTGTGTTAAGATGAACTGGTACACATGTACATTTTTCTGAATCTATATTAGCAACATACTGACGATATTTAAATGTAAAACATGTAAAAAATTAAATAGGTACTTTTTAAATTGTTGCGGTTAAAAGATTTATGATTTTAATAACAAATTATTTATTTCAGACCTTAAATATAATTTATATAAAACACGACAAGGACAAGACGGACAAAAAATATTATTATTCTCAAAGGCCTCGACGTCAAACAAAATTCATTTATAAAATTCAATTTACAATAGAAAGTAATAGTTCATTAGTACGAAAAGTCCCGTATTCAAATCTTGAAACGTTTAAATTATTATTAGATTTTATTTGAGCAAATTTTCTTTGATTACTCCGAGAAATTCGAAGAAATTCGTCGAAATTATCATAACGTTGGTACAAAAATAGTTTTCATTTAAATGTAATTGCTGAACTTTAATTTATTTTGTAACAATTTGTGTTTTAATGTTTATGAACACCAGATACGTCTTGTTCGTTACAAGAATGTTATTGAGAGTAGTTATATAATAGAAGACTTTTACAAATGTAATAGTAATTTAAGTACATAACTTAAATAATTCGTTCATTCGTTCCTTTGTACGTGTAATCCCCTTGCAGCTCCATTATCGAAATGTGTGCACTATCGCCGAATTTGAAACATACCCACCATAAGCTTACTTTCTAACAGACATTCAAATACAATTAGGTCGACATTCGCGTAAATATGCATTTCCATGGTAACGACATTGTTATCTGTATTTTTCATAATTTGTTTATATATAGAATAGAATAGAGTTATAGTTGACTCTAAAGAACATAGATTCAAAATATGATTATATTGTTTTATCTAATATATTAGCTGTTGCAGTGAAATAGCAGGTAAAATTTGAATATATCTCCGAACAGTATTGACGTATCACGTAGCTTCCGTAAAACCACTAAGTGCGGCAAGATATTGCAAGATAAATAATAAATTAATGAACTTAAAACACAGGTTTTTTCTGTCACACCCTAAGAATATTTATTTCTGTATTTCATAGGTATTTCATTTCTCTGATTCATTTGATCATTTTACAGTATATTATGAAAAAATATTCTTCAGATACAGGCCCATAAAAGAAAGGGACCATAAAGATTTTAAGTGCTCCTAAATGAAGAGCAAGTATTGGCCGAGTAAATTACACACTGATGCCTCAATTCCTAACTCGTGTACAATACAAGGACAATAAAAGATAATTTTAAACGCATCATAAAATCCTGAAATCGAAATTCAAAGAACTTTTCAAACACAACGATTCCGAAAATATTATTTTATGAGCGTAAATGTATAATACAAGTTTATACTGCATATTCTGCTGTCGTTCATAAGATGGTATTACGGCGATAATTTACGATAATTTTTGGCATTTATCGTTCTATGTCAACTGCGGGTCGATGAGTTTTTATGCGCGCGCGCATTGTGAATCATTCGTGAGACAAACATTTTTGCGCAGAACTGACAGACGTTGCCACGTAGGTAACATTTATGAGCAGAATTTTTTAGAAATTGTTTGTTATATTAGCAATATTATAATTTTAAACTAACTCTTATATTGTTTATAATTATTTAATTTAAATGGTTCATACTAACATAACTACCATTACGAATTTATTACGTCACTGAAATAGGGCGACGCTTAGTCTACAGGCAAATAAGGCTAGATGTAACAATTAAAATGTATGATACGATACCTACTCGTTGCAGTATTAGTTTTACCTCCAGTAAAGGAGTTACATTTTACTTAAGTTATTGAAATGAAAGAGAAAAAAATATACGCTATTTAATATTTATGAGCATAAATCTTTTTTTGCTCGTTTTATGGTGACGAAGTCTACATTAATTAAAAAGTAATAGGTACCTATATACTTGAATTTAGTTCAATAAATTATGTACTATGTCATGTTTTTTGTGGCATATTCTGTTTCCGAATACATACGCGAATAAATAGTAGATAAACGACAATAACAATAACTGAAACGATTTCTATATCGTGTCATAAACATTTAGCGATATAAACATAAGCGATGTAAAACTTTTTGTCTATAACTTACGTTTTTTGTAAACAAGATAAGCAGTTACACTCACTTTTGAGGTTACAGTCCCGCTCCTGAGAGTCATAACCTTATTGGCCATTAGCAGCTCTACCAATACTTAGTCTTTGACAAAAGCTTTCAAAAGACGAGATTAATCCACGTCAGAGCAGTTTCTACATTGTGTTCACATGGAAAGTTTACGAGCCACGACGGAGAGAACTTCAATTTATTCTTAAACCACTTTTATGCGTAACAGCTTATGTTCAAATCTCTAATTGGGCGATATTGCGTTCATTTGACAGTTGGAATTCGTCGTTAATGTCATTTCATTTGCGAGTGGTGTCACAAAGAACAAAGATATATTGAACAGAGTTGTCAACATTGAGAACTAGACTAATTATTTTGATGAGTAGATTCGCTATATTTTTGTGGATTTATAAAGTGACTTGATAAATGTTCTTAATCAAAAATCATGGTTATTTGAGCAACAAAATGCTCAAGGACTTTTAGGAGGTATAGGATTTGAGACAAACTTCTTAGCACTCCATGGATTCACCGTGCGGGTGCCGGGTCCATCGTGTGGCAGAGGGAGAAACTCAAAGCAGTTCCCAGGACTTACGACCTGGATGTAGGTTTAAGGAGGCCCCCTTTAAGATGCGCATCAACGCTCACCTTCACTGCTCGAGTTTCCCGCCCTACCTAGCCAAATTTGGTAGGAACCTGTTAGTGCAGCCTTGGATACTCGTTCTAAAATAGAACTTACTGCAGATCTCGACAGGCCAAGGTCTTTCAGAAGGTTATAGAGAGATTTAGCTGGTATACCTCTCGCTCCTACTTCTACCGCGTATAAATTAACCACATAGCCATTTTTGTTAAGTTCAGTTGTTAGATCGTAATATTTATTTAATTTTATTCTATGGTCTTTAGGAATATTAGTTTCCCACGGAACAGTAAGCTCTACTAATATTATGTGTTTAATTTGTCTAGAGAAAAGGAATATGTCCGGTCTGGATGACGAAACACCAACATCCTCTGGGATTTTATAGTGCTTATCATACGTATCCATCAAAATAGTCCAGTCAGGTGCAGTACCTAGGATTGAGAAAGGCTTGCTTTTAGATTTGGTAGTTGAGCCATCCTTTATAAAGTTAATTTCTCGTTTATTTGTAGTCAATCCTTTTTGGGCTCTAGCTACTGAAAGACTTACTTCTTCACGTATGATTTCTAGTACTCTATCATGTCGGCGTGAGTAATAACCCCTATCAAGCAGCACCCTGCAACCTACCAGTAAGTGCCTAGCAGTACCTACTGCCTCACCACACGTATAGCAAGATTTTTCAGATGCTTTCCCCCATCTCACTAGGTTACTTTGGTCTGGGAGGGTCATTTGGAAGGCATTCAGATAGAATTTTAACAGGGCAGGAGACCAATCATATAGCAAGGTGCGCCATTTCAGGGCTAACGGGATGCAGAACTCACCTATAGTTAACCACTCACTTTGCATTTCTAGATTCATTGCATGCACTTTATAGATATCATTTTCATCTTGTTGTATAAAGGATTTTATTATTTCTCGGTCTCCCTTCTTCTTTGCGAAACCCAGCCCGACTCTATTAAACTGTGCACCAGCCATAAATTGTTTATGGAACTGAAGTCTTGACTCAAGCTCTGTAACATATTTATCTTTTGGGAGTGATGAGACTATTTCATCCTGGGATTGTCCCAAGACATGCATTTTGGTAACTCTGAGGTGTTTATAGAGTTCCGATGGCTTCTTTAACTTCATCCCAAAATTGTTTTGATCCCTAAATAGAGTTGAGGGGTCAGCTGAGTGTGCAATTCCGAGCCATAACTTCAATATCTTTTTGACATTTGCATCTAGTTTTGCCAGGAGGCTTTTACCGATGTCATATACAAGGAAAGACCAAGTCAGACGCGACGTAAGATAATTGTCGTATATCCAAACTTTTTTAATATTGTTTAATGGTTGTTGGTCTACCTTATTTAAGTCATTAAGAAAATTTTCGACAGTTATCTCTAAGGATGGTGTACGTCCTTTGTAATCAATCTTTCTACCAAGAAATTTGAAAGGCACTGCTTCAGCAATCGTGGTTACACATTGTCCTCCTATTGAGAGTCCCGGATCATATGAGGTATATTTGGTATTCCGTCTACCCAGACATAAACAGTGGCATTTACTTGGCTTTGCCCTCAGTCCGTCAGTCCATGTACAAAACTCATCCACTTCAATTAATAACTTCTGACATTGTTTTGGATTACGTGTCAGTATTGCAAGGTCGTCTGCAAAGGCTAAGATGGACTCTGTGTATTTGTTGTTTATTTTAAACCGATAGCCCCATTTTTTCTCATGACTTATTAACTTATCTATAAGAATATTTATAATTATATTAAAAGCTATTGGTGACAAGCAGCAGCCTTGGAACAACCCTACATTATAATGCAATGGTTCTGTGTGTTCCTTGTTTGCTGCTATGGTAAATTGTAATTTAGAATAATAAGATGTGATTATGTCGATAACCACAGTAGGAAAGTTATACCACTTCAGGGCGAAAATCATCAGTTCATGCTGTACCGAACCAAATGCGTTTTCAAGGTCTATCCAACAGACCGTTATTTGCCTCTCATGCATTCTGGCATCTTTCAAACTTTCCGCTAATAATGTGTTATGTTCCAGGCAGCCAGAAATACCGGGCAAGAACCCTTTCTGGTGGTTTGGCCTGAAATACCTATTGCTGATCATGAACTTTGTCATTTTTGTTTGTAGTACGCTAAAGAAAATTTTGGAAATTGTATTGGTTAGTGCTATCGGTCTAGTATCTTTTGGGTGAATTACTTCGTCTTTTTTTGGAATGAGGACAAAAATTGCTTTGCCAAATGATGTTGGTATTTGCTTCTTTGACCAGATTTTACAAAATACGTTTAAGAGATGTTTACGAACCGATGGACATTTTTTGTACACTATATAAGGAATACCGTCAGGGCCCGGAGCTGACTTGGATGTTTTCTTTTTAATTTGATGGTCTACTTCCTCTAGGGTAGGTGGACAACTTTCAAAATCGACAAGAGGATAATGAGGTTTTTGGACGTTTGGATCCTCATACCGTCTCCCGCGCTTAGGCACTTGGTATGTGCTTTTAAAGTGGTCGTAAATCTGTTGGTTGGTCAAAAGAAGTTTTCCTTTTTGTTCATTGAAAATGTTTTTCGAGTATTGAAAAGGGTTTTTATCAAAGTCTACTTCGTGTTTAGCTCTGTTAAAATTATCGCGATTTTTTGTGATTTGCAGCGATATTCCTTGAATTAATTTAAGGATCGATCTTAATGCCCTAGACAGTTGGTGACTTAGATGGTTATCGCCCATGGCCTTGGCTTTTCGAAGTTGTTTTATTAACTCTCTTTTCTTTCTCCGCATTTTCGATTTAAAGGTGTTTTCTTTATCTTTATGCGCATAAAAATTTGGTGGTGGATAGCGCTCACAAAAGTATGTATATACCGTTTACTTTTAGGTAAGGAAGGTATTCGACATAGAACTAGAGCAACCGACATCGCACAGAGAATAAGTACGCTGAAGTGTAAGTGCTGGTCATGTCTCCAAACGAACCGATGCGATGGTCGCTGGAGCCGAAATGTGGTAGAGTGAAGACCGCGATTAGGCAAAAGCATTGTGGGGCACCTACGACAAGATGGACTGATGGATGGGAACTGCCCTATACTGGAATAGTTGGCAGTCTTTTGGACAACCTTCGTTCAGTAGCGGACGGCGATAAGTTGATTTGTTACTTCATTTTAATAAAAAAAAACGTTTACATAAAAAAACTACGAATGAATAAAATTATGAAATAAATGTTGCTTTAAAATAACTCTTTGTTATGTGAGAGATGAAAATTGAGTAGGCGTTTGTGTCACGCAACTCATTTCATGGAAAGTATAATCACAAATTTTAACAAAAAGAAACAACCGACTTCAAGAACTGGATCAAATTAAAACGGGACCACACGGGAAGCACAAGCTTCCAAATAAAAAAAACAATCATCAAAATCGGTTCACCCAGTCGAAAGTTATGAGGTAAGAAAGATAAAAAAAAGAAGTACAGTCGAATTGATAACCTCCTCCTTTATTGAAGTCGGTTAAAAACTAAAGACGAAGCTGTAGCACACCTAAACAAGAAAATCTGACGTAAACTGTTTTTTACTGGTCCAAGGTTATAAGTGTTTTGAAAGATAATCAAAGGTGGTACAACATGATTCACAAAAAGCTTAGATTAAATGTTCGACTTGTCAACAATAAAAGCATAAAAAATATTGTTAGGTACCTCCTACCTTCACAGAAGCGATGACTACAACAAAATTAAATTTACGACTGTCTTAAATCCCTCTATAAAATTAATCCACATATATATTATTCGTAAGTTATTTCACAAAAGACCCTAACAATCAGTTAAACCGCACAATGCATTATAATTTATACCCACACGTACATACAAAGTAATGATAAGGTGACGTCATAAATTTAGCCGACTGCACAATAAAAATGTAAACACGAGATCCCTAAACAGATAATTATACAATGGCCTATTGAATTGAAGTTATGACCGTAAAGTGATAATATGTTGGGAGATATACGTATCAAACATACCTACTTGTAACGGTTCATTTTTATAGGTTTGTTTTTTATATTGTGATGCAGAATGTACACATATACATATTGGAAACATTAAAAAAAACTACTGGCAATAACAATATAAGTTTTATAAATTAAACACCACTCTGAATCTCTCTAATAGAAAAAACTACATGGAGCCAATATACATAATTAAATATTTATAAAAATGCTCACCCTATTTTTACATTCGGTATAGGCAGAGATGTTATATACCACAATCAGAATAAGACTGAAAAAGTTCGCGCCTTTTTCATATAACGTCTTCTTCCTAGCCTTATCCTAAGATTATTTGGGGTCGGCTACCAGTTCCACCTATTTTACCTGAATATCTTAGTTTTACATGAGGGTGAACTGAGTTCGAAGGTTGAAACTAGCGTCAGTATATTTGAGGGCACTGACTTTTCAATAACGATTACCATAGATGTTCATGGCAACCGCGGCCGACAACTGAACGTGCTCTCCGACGCGGGTAACACCGTCATTTTCCATACCATCCGGGCCAGTTAATACAGATACGACATATCAACTTTGGGCCGACTCGGGAATCGAACCGAAGACTTCTTGCAGCTAAGTTGCATAAGCTAGCCACCAAATCAACGAAGCTGTTTTAGCCGACTTCTAAACCATTAAAATTAATGTATTTTGTGTTAATTGTAATAATTCTTCTATGTAGTAATAGTGAATTTCTGTAAGAATTCCTTTAAATTGAATAAACTTTACTTACTACTGGCATTTTTTAAATTTAAAATAGTATTTCACCTGTATTTTTGTGATATTATTATTTATTTTTTACTTTTTATACCTGTATTATTATATATATTATCCTGTATATTAGGATGATGATGGTTGGGAAAAAGCGATGTGATATTATACCTATTTATACCTATATATTATTTCCACATATAGTCACAAATATAAATACTCTCTTGTTACCTAAACGTTTTCCCGGATTCTCTACAATTAATTTCCAATCTGACGTCATTCGGAAGGAAAGCACGCAATTCCGTTTTACGCTAAATTTCATCATCAAACATAATATACCCTAAATGTTAATGCATGGTTCCTCGCTGCGCCCTTCAGTTCATGGTTACCAACTAATATTAACTAAATTAACTACCAATAAAACAAGCAAATCCAAACCTTAACACAAAGGTGGACGGTTGTAAAGAACTACTTTCTAAAGTTGTTCTAGAATGCAAGGACAAAATTAATATTGACTTTTGATACATTCGATTTTGTACTTTAAGTCAAGGGAATTGAGTTGTTATGGACTTTATTTAAGGTTCCTTAAGCAAGGACAAAAGTATTAGCAATAGAAGGTATTACAATAATTGTTAGGTTGTTTGTATTGTACGTATTATATTTTAATGGGTGTTATAGCTCTATTGCTGGTGTGGTGTACCTATAAACTAAGTAATTTTCCGAAATGGTCTCCGTAATGAATTTAGTATTTCTATTTGACGCCTTAATATGACCGTGGGAGAGCTAATAAGGCAAAAGTTGCAAGTGTACACTTTGTTCTGCTATCCTCTAGTAGTAGTATTACGAATTTCTTTGGTTGCTTTTCGATGAGTGGGACAAGTTTTCGAAAGCCCATCTCCTAAATACTGAAAGGGAATCCTCAAAGAGTGGCAACACACGCTCTCAGGTGCGGATATTAATAGTAAGCCATAATCCAACCTGTAACGCCAATGTACAATCTCTTGAACTACATCATAATATGAGACACATTATTGAGGTTGTTGTTCCTTATTCGAAGATATCCGAATCTGTTAAATCGGATACTGTTCCGATTTCGAATAGAACCGAAACTATTGCATTTCGGATATGCAATAGTTTCGGTTACTGTTATGGAGCTCTGCGATATCCCTGTTGCAATCTATATAGTAGCAAGTACATGTAAATGATTTCGACTTCTCTGTTCACTTGACGTTAGTGATCCGAAGAATATTGTTTATTTACTACCAGATACGACAGCGGTGTGGAAATAATTCAGGATTGTTACACACTGCAATGTCGGCTATATATCGCACGTGCAAACTATAAAGTATACTAAATTTAGTTATCTCAATTTATTTTGTTGGATTTTGACAATTATGTGTTAAGATATTTTTTTATATGTAGTCTATGGAATGTTAAGACGTTCCAGGGATATTAATATAAGTAATCAAGCTAGCGTTACACGTGTTGGTGTAAATCACATACAGTAAATTTAAAAACAGTGGTATGTGTGGTTTGACTTTTGAAAAATAAAATCTCTCTTAGGCTTAATTATTCATATTATACCAAAAGCTAAGAGCTTTGTCAAATAAAATAAAATAAAGATGGGCTCGTGGTAAATTGTAATGTACATTTAGTTTATGTAAATTCATAGACGTAAAAACGATTTTAAAAGTACTAAAATTTTTATATTTCCTTTTTTGTTGAAGTGAAACTTTAGAATCGTTATGATTTCAAACCGGATGCAACGGGAAAAACGACAGGTAAGAGACACAAATACAAAAAGTCACCTGTAATTAGTGAGCCAGAGTGAAAGAGCTAATGTCGGTCTCATTCTTTTGTCGATTTACTGAAGTTTCACTTCTATCGTGTGTGAATGCACACACATTTTTGTTTAAACTAGTTGATTGTTGTAATATCCTACCGCAACTTGCCGTGGAACTGTAACTTTTAAAACGACTGTGGTTCCCTTAAATTAATAAATAAAACTGTTTTATTGTAATCACATCAAATATATTTCTATATATCTATAGCTTCGCTAAACCAACAGCACCACGTACCTAAAGCAGTGCTATCCACCAAACGCTTTTATGAAATTGGAAAATTTTAGAACCGCATAAGGGCGAACGAATACACCAAAATAAAAAAAACCTTTGATATAAATATTGGAAAATAATATCAGAATTCTACATGAAACTGATATTGAATGTATTCGAATTATTGTACTTTGTGTTATGAAATGTTATCTGTTTTTGTAAATGCATGTAGTATATTCACTATTTTTATTATATTATTTTGTAATCTATAATTGGATCAGTAAAATAACATTTTATGGAAATTAGTTATTCCAGTACACCAATATTTGAAGTAGCTGTATATAGATATTTTGTAAAAGGTTTTAGCTTTTTGCTTATTGAGCTTTGTTAATACTCGTGTTACGATGTCTGTAGGTAACAACAATTGATAGTTTCATTCGAGTAACATATTGGAAAATTTGACAATAAATAAACGTTGTAGGATCCTCGTTTCCTTTTATACAGTTATCTTTGAAAATCTGCGTGTACGTACTTTTCAAGTAGTGATTTGCTTTCAATAAATATATATATATATCAACAGTAAAATTTATAGAATATAATTGTGAGACCCACGCAACTTCGTTTGTCGTCGTCAACCATGCTCGGCTCCTATTGGTCTAACGTGATGCTAACTATCCTATCTTAGACACTCCAACAAAACACACATTTAAAAAAAAGTGATATCGGTAAGATAGTTGCAGAGTTCACCATGAGCAACAACGTGACACGAACGTTAAGTAAAAAGTTCTAAAAATTTTCATTCGTACTTATTTTACATTCTTTTGTTTATTTATAAATATTTTAACTAAAAGACGGCCACGGCTATACATAGTCCTTCCCCAAGTTTCTTCACAACAGCTGGTTTGTGCTACCTGCATCCGACAGCTTGCTGCGACCTTCACCAAAACGTCGTTGTATCACGTCGGATTTTACTATGGAAATTATTATTTACTTGGTTCACTTATTAGTAATCTAGACATCTAAGCGAGACTTCGTGCGTTTGATTTCGACCTAGAAGAAATATTGTGTTATAATCAAGACTACATATTGTTGTGTATCTATATGGGTGGGTATGTTTATCAAATGTTAGCCAATTTGAGTCTAGTTTGGGGTACACTGCCGTGGTAGGCACACAGATTGCTCAACTTCAAACTTAAAATGCGGCAATGCACTGATTCCTCTAAAAACTTAGAATACCCATAAGCGGCGACAATCTCTCAGCATCACATGATTCATACACTCTTTTGTCTCATTTTATCATGAAAAGTTATTTTATTATTATTAAAGTTTTCTCTGAGAAGAGAGATAAATCTTATAAATTCGAGGAACGCTATGTGTGGTTTAATTTTAGTCCATTTTGCTTTCAAAACAAACGGAAGTAAAGATAAGGCAATATTTAAAACAACTAAATTACGTTTTAAATATATTAATGTAATATTGATACGTGACAATTGGTGGCCAGGTGTTGATAGGAGCGTGTGTGTTTGTGTATTAGTACATGTCACGTGTTTGATAGCACTCAGGAAGTGGATGAGTGTGTCAGAGTGGATAATAAAAGCAAAAATTCATAATATTAATGAAGATCAATCAATGTTTTTATTTTTGAGATAGTGGTTTACGAGTTGCTGAATCTCAGAAATGAAATTCTTTTTTAATCACTATAAACACCGCTGGTATGTTTCTAGAAAATATGAAGTATTTATATCAGAGGTCTAGTTACCGTTGTATCTCCACTCAAAGAGTGGTTTATCAGAAGGTATTATTTCACTGATGAATTAAGAACGGAATTATTAATAGATTTGTCTCTTTTTATATTAAGCAGTGGTTTTCTTTTAGATTTAACTCCAAACATGTTACAGTTTCTTAAAAAGACTATCATTTATGCAATCATTACTTTAAAGTAACTTCCATGATATTTTTTTTAAATTTTTGAAGTGATTGAAGATTTTCTTCTACCAAAAGTTTTGGTATGGAAAATCTTATGGGTTCCCGTCACCGACATTCTAATGTTTGATGTTGATAATTTTAATTTAAACATTATGAAATTTCTAATATTACACATTAATATTACAAATAACTTTCTAAGTTTTCAGTTCCTTTTTTTATTAATGGAATAGCTTGCAAACGAGAACTGATGGTAATCGATTACTACCACCCTTGGACACCCGTAACACCAGAGGTGTCTCAAGTGCATTACCGCTCTTTGAGGGATGGTGAGAGGGATTAGGGGGAGAAAGGGTTGGGGTATGTGCCTCCGGTATCCTCACTCACTCGGTAAAACAAAACATAAGCGCTATTTCACACCGGTTTTTTGTGAGGCCGTGGTATCATTCCGGTCGAGTCGGCCTATTCATGCAGAAGCATGGCTCTCCCACGATAGTTCTATCGACAGTCCGTATGACTGCCAATTTTTTAGTGTTTTTTTGAAAGACAATAATGAAATTGAAATATCTTGCGCCGCGTACGCAAATAATACCCAGACTCGGAATAATTATGCCTGGGTCACACAAATTGTTGTCCCATGTAGGGTCAACACTTGGCGCAATAGAAAGCTTGATGACGACCACTTAAACCACTAGGCCAACAGCAGTCGAAATACTGCAGAAATATACTAAAACTCCAGATATATAAATACACAATTATCTAGTTTGTGTATAACTGTGTCAAGGTTGGTTACGTATCGGTTAACCGTGGACTTTCTAAGTTCGCTTTACTTGTCGGAAGACATATAGTGTCCTTCATTGATGTCATAAATTCGAGATACAGATTTATACCGCGACAGATAATATCGTTCTAGTGTGGGAGTAGTCTGTCTTAACAGAAATACATTGTAATAATCACTTACTTATAACTTACGAAACTTACGTATTAACAACTTAGTATAAAATAAAGTCGCCACCGCTGTCTGTTCGCTTAAATCTATTAAAATCTAATTTAAAAATATAAAAAATCGCTTAAGTATATTTATCTTTATGTATTTTTCGTCTTTCCTACTCTTACACCGGACACTACCCAACACTTTTCTCTTACTCATGTTTTCTCTCCATCCAATGGTTGCCTGTAAGAGATTGCCTCCGGGCGATAAGGCCGCCAATTGTACTTCCCTAATTTTAAGCTTACCTTGTAATGCATCTGGTGTACAATAAAGTGATATATTATTATTATAAACTACTCAACGGATTATAATTAAGTTTTTAGCAATAAATAGAGTAAGTTAAAAGGAAGGTTCATATGGGTAATATATGCATATTGTAGTCGAGGATATCCGAGAATTTCAAAGACTTCCGTGCGAAGCCGGGCCGGGTGGCTCTGCTTAGTTTAACGGAGACCAGTCAACTTCGCAGGAGATACTATAGTGCGCAAACGCAGGTGCACTCTCTGTTCCCTTACTAACTTTGAGCTGTACGCATTTCAATAATCAGAAAAACACAATCACACTTTTTGCTTCGACCCAGGATTAGAACCCGAAACCTCATGATCAGCATCAGCATACGCCAACCGCTAGACCAACGAGGTAGTATAAAACACATATACACTATGTACAGTCAGCAACTATAAACGGTCATATTATTAGTTAGAATCGTAGGCGGAGTTCTCTCAGAATTACTACTAACATTGACATATTAATATTCAATTCTATTGGCTTCGATCATAATATCATGGCTGTATTTACACAAACTACAAACACTTTGATCAGCATGAAAATTTAATAGGAAACCATAAATACAAGTGTAAATATTTTATTAGATTCTGTTTAGTCCAGTGGTTAGCGATTCTGACTGCCAAGCTACAGTTCGTGGCTTTGATTACCACCCAATACAAATTATTGATTGCAACGATAATTTCTTCTGTGATTGGCTAGAATACCGGTTTCTCTCTTATAAATTAAATTATTATATGCTTTTTAAATATTAAATATATCTCTTGCTTGTTTGTTTAACTTTGCTCTGGGTACAATATCCAAATAGGTTGCCCACTAAAGTACAAAAAAAAATCGCAACTGCCTAAGATAAGGACATTAACGAGAAAACTACCAACTGACCTATTGTGCGGTTGGCGAATATCGGCGTAAAGTGGCCATTATACATCCTATAAAAGCTCATAATACCATAGGCAATACCCTTGTCAAATAACACGCCACAAGACACTAAAAAAGTTAGTGACAAAGTAATTTAGCAAGCAAACATCAAAGTTACATTTGAAATGAAACCTTGGAACACCCACGACCAACCAAATGAAACGCACAAAAGAAATTTTGTTCATTAAATTTCATTGCCAATAAAAGTTTCACATGGAATTTCTGACTTTTCATCGGGTTGCCGCTGAAATTTCAAATACATATTTCTAGTGAAACGCGAGGCCCGTAACGTCGGTGAACTATTTGAACATCCACCGCGAGCTCAAATTTAACCGTTCGTTTTTTCATTGAATATAATACCGGCTTGTTTTCAGTGCACCGATACGATTTCTGCTCGGGTTCATATTTCAGTTTATTGCTGCAGGCGTTCGTCCACTAGTTTCGTGGAAGTACCACTCGAAAGCTTTACTGACGTATGTCGGTACGTCATGTAATTATTATTTGGTCACCCGGAGGTAAAAATTACTGTAGTAAAAACTGATGATTAAATCATTAAGCACTCTCAAAGTTAGAGAAAATTACTGAGGTCGTCGGAGAACTTGAAACTGAAAATGCCTGGCCATTCTACTAAATTTCTCGACCACTCCTTTTGTGTCCAAGCAGTTCGTTTGTGGAATGTCCTACCAGTCTCAATTAGACGAGCACAAACATCAACTGCTTTCAAGAGACTTGTAAAGGAGCATTACCTGGGAGACATCAACGTCCCTTAACATTTTATATATATATTTTTTTTAATTTATTTATATAGTCAATTGGGTCAAACTACTGCATTTAAGTATGTAATTAACTGTATATTTATCTTTATTTATTTTTCATCTTTCCTACTCACCGGACACTACCTAACACTTTCTCTTACTCATGTTTTCTCTCCAACCAATGGTTTAGGTTGGTACAGGCGTAAGAGATTGGGGTCCGGTCGTTTTAATATCAGCGATTCCCGGACCCCTCCCTTCTCAGGCGCAGAGTTGGCACACCGTGTGGTTTTAGTCGGTTCGATTCCGACACACCGCCCCGCCGCAAACCCCGGCGGGGTGACGGCCCGAGGGGGTTTCCACACGTTAAAAAAAAAAAAAAAAAAAAGGCGTAAGAGATTGCCTCCGAGCGATGAGGCCGCCAATTGTACTTCCCTAATTTTAAGCTTACCTTGTAATGCATCTGGTGTACAATAAAGTGATATATTATATTATTATATTTATATACCATAAAACATGATTCTATTGCTATGCCCCACCAGTGAATTAAACCACAAAATGGTCAAACATATTTAGTAGGAATGACTATGAGTTGACCCATCGGCAAAGCAGAGGGTACAACCATAGTTATAAACGTTATTAAAAATTGCAATAATAAAAACTGCTGTATCGTATACGCTTTTATTCACAAATGGCGGTCATGCCAATAAAACTATTTACAACTATAAAGTTAATTTAATAAATATGTATTTTTTCAAAGCGTAACAGACAAACAGTTACTTTCCAATTTATGTAAACAAAGTGTGTTTCACTTCATTTAGACAGTACAGTTTTAATTTGGCGAATAAAATTTTAGTTTTATTATCTGTGAACTTGTTTGACTGTATGGAACGATCAGCCATAGTGAGTGACTGAGATAGCATTAAAAATATGGTGGTCATGTTAGGTTAAACAAATTTAAATATACTCGTGTGAAGAAATAGTGATTAATAAGAACTGGTTAAACAATAGCTTTAAATGTTGTTTCTATTTCCAGGTCAAATGTGTGTTTAATTACTGTTTAAGAATGTTTTGTTAAGGTGTTAAAACTAGTTTATGGAATTAAAATAAAAATTCTCTCTTTTCAGAGCAACTTAACTTTGATTGCAGTTTAACTGTTCACAATAATATCCAGGGATAGTTATAAAATTAACACATTATATTTATAATATATTAATCGATAATTTTGGACAATGAGGACTCTAATATGTTTTGAATAGAAATTCTTTCTCCTGACTATATTTGAAGTTGACCTTCCCTCAACGGTTCTTTGTTACACATACGTTAACACTTTTCCTTTCAGTTCGTCAAGATCAATCTTCTTTTGTTAGATTAGAATGACCCCAACTAAGGCGATCGAACTATTATAGAGCACATTATTTTTTATTAGTAACGGAACTCATATAAAAATGTATAACTGTATTTTACAAGTTGAAATTTTCGGATTTTGGTTTGCTAAATATGATTTCACATGAACCAGTTATGTAAAGAAAAACTTATTGATATGAATACAGCAAGCCAAGAGGGAAAACGAAAGATGGATACTATATTTTACTATACTATGCTTTGATTTTGATTTTGATTCCGATTTGATTTTGATATGATTTTAATTCTGTTTCTGATTTTATTTTCATTTTAATTTTTGTTTTGATTATTATTTTTATTTGTTGTTAATGCTGTCTAATACTACTACTATGTAAACTATGAACTAAGTGGCGTGGGGACCTGGTGACCTGTAACACAGGTATCTTATACCTATCACAGGCACCAGTCTCTCGCAAAACGTGGTTGAAACTAATTGTATTGAACTCAAATCCCATTGTAATAACCATTTTTTGAAGAGAAAATAAACTTTATTGTTATTATTATTATATTGCGGTTCTACATCTACACCATACATTTCAATCGTGCACACCTTATTACTGTTCCGTCGCGTCTATTGTTTGTTTTATCATTAAATGTATTTTAATGTTACTTAAATATTCTATGCATAAATAATTCAAAACAAAGCTTTCTGTCTATCCGTCTCTATGTTACACTACTTTAATGGCTATATTGTTGCTCATTACCGCAGTAACCGGGCAAAAAGCCATGGGCAAAAGCTAGCTATTACATAAAAATAAATATAGAAAAAGAAAAGTGAAAATGATGAAATAAGATTAATCGTGCAGTATAAAACCATCCTACAATTACGTACACGTCAAGCAATACTCTATTCAAACTCATAATTTAACTGAATCATGGAAGCCGCTTCATTTGTAGAAAAAAAAAATATTATTTGACTTGTAAACTAGTATTAATTACTCGCGGGAAATGCTTTTGGTTACGATTTAATGAAGTTTTTAATTGATATTTCAGAGAAAGGCACATTCGAATGCAGTATCAATAGGTAATTATCATCTGCGTAATGTTAATATTGAAACTGTTATTGTTTGTTTACGTTCATTGCGCGTATATTTATAAAGAGTTTTAATGTAAACATATATTATTAAAAGATTGTGTGGACTGTAGATAGGTGTACCCTCCTATGTGTAGATAGGAGATATTGGATAAGGTCAGATGCGCAATAAGAAATACCAATAATATCATATCAACCAACCGCCGGCTACTGCTGAACGCAGGTCTTCCCAGGAGCACAAAATATCAAGGTCTTGGGCAGTCCGCATTCATCTGTCGCCAGCTACTTTACTTCGTCAGTCCAACGTGCCGCAGGGTGCCCTACACTACGTTTACCTAATCGCGTTCTCAAGCACATTTCGGCTCCACTGACCATCGATTCGTCTGGAGACATGACCGGCCCACTTCCACTTGAGCGTACTGATTCTCCGTGCGTGATATCGGTTACTCTAGTTTTCTCTCAAATAACTTCGTTCAGAGTTCTCTCGGACAGAGAAACACCCAGCATCACACGCTCCACAGCACACTGAGTCAATTTGTGAACCAGTCCAATGGTGAGTGTCCAAGTCTCGACTCCGTACGTCGTTACAAGATTATTATGTTTGGATTAAATAGTAATTTTTAATTTTAAATAAATAAATACATCTACAATTTAAAGGATCAAAGCTAGATTGTTTAAGAGAGAAAGAGGAAGAGTACCACGGCCTCGCAAATAAAAATCAATAAGATGCAATTATTTTATCAATTTCAGGTGTAAGTGTAAATAATATCATTATTATAACTTTATAAATTTGTGAGTAGACTATTATTTCGAAAACAATAGGGTTACGTGAAAACAAAATTAAAACCAATGAACTAGTGAGTAATATTCGATTCAAATGCAACAAAACCAGTTATAGTCTTACATACTAAGTAAAAGATTAAAATTGGCTATGAAAAAAAAAAAAACTAAATTCTCGTGTAATTTCTGAAGATATTTTACAAAACTGTGTGTAAAAGATAATAATAGATAGGATAAGCAGAGACTTTTACGGAGTCCAACATCTGACTTTTCTCGTATCCGAAAGTTAAACCTTCTGCTCTTGATAAAGATCACACGTGTTTCGAAAATTATCCATTTCTCATAATAAGTGTCTCACTTACGCTCTCCTACTACTATATTACTAGTTTAGTATTAATTTACAGGAAATTTTACAGGTTACGAAACATTTACGACACGATTTGTTTGAGTATCTTGACTCTGTATAGTTTTTCTTCTGGTTTATGTGGAGATTGTCCCTTGGGCAGCTTGTTGTAGTTAATACTAGGATGGTTAAGGTTGCCACCGGTGGCAAAAGGATTTTTAAAAAGAAAATTCGCTATCGAACCTGTTTCCCTAACTATTTAGAGGAAGATTTGATTTTACTAAGTTTTACTCTGACTAGTTTTTAAGTAAGTAAAACACTCTAAAATTTATTTTAGAATAAAATTAACTAAATCTATGTTCTCCTCATAATAATAATAAAAATAAAGTATAATAAATTAACATGGAAGCTCAACTTAACTATTACACAATATATTTCGTTCAAATATAATAAAAAAAACATAAAAAATAAAACAAAATAATTTCAGCCGCTCAATATTCCATCAAGAATACTGAAAACAAGCCGTATTAAATACTTTTTCCGTTTCTTGCAACCCTAATGCGAGTTCATACGGGCTTTACAAAGCTCAAGCTCTATACAGTAGTCGAAAAAAGCATGTTGCAACATCGACAAAATTTCTTTTTAATTCTTTTAGTGCGAATGGTGAAAACAAATCCCTTAGTGAAAGTGGGAACACAACGCATGTCCACGTTGAGGCTTTTTTGGACTTTGTTCTAAAATATTCTATTTCTAGTTTACAATATACGAGTATATATTGTGTGAGATGAACTGGATATCATATGATCTAAATCAATCATGTATGAGGTTTTTTTTTTACTTTATTAGAGTATATAACTTTGAAAGTAAATATATTTCAGACAAGAATAACAATGTAACTACGTTTCTTATAATATTTTTTGTAGTATTTTAAATTTTATAATTGTGATGAGTGTAGACAATACCTTAAAGATAGGTCTGAGTAGACCCTAGCAGATTTCCACAGGATAGGGTCTGGCTGATTTAGGCCAGCGAGGGATGTCTTTCAATTCCCTTTTCCAAATACACTTTGACTCCTAAGAAAATAAATATCAACAAGATAAGTTTCTTTATAGCGTTTATAAATTGTCCAAGACCAATATCAAGGTGCCTAATATTCTTTAGCTGTTTATTATCAGCTCAATACATTACTAACAATATAAAACAAGTTATATCCCAATTAGAGCCTCAGACAAATGTTATTTACACCCACATTAAACCGCTACATTAACAAGAAAATACTATTATAACAACTAATTAAATTGCCCATCTGTCTATACAGACGAATCATAATAAACGTAACAACGTATTATAATTAATGGACATAACTAACTATCGAGGATCGATACTTAGCTATAAGATTTTACAGAGACTGCATTTCTGCGTAAATATTAGGCATGACAAATTAATAAGTCATAAACACAAATACACACAGTAAAACTTTAACATTGCTTTTTGGAACGACTTACTTACATAGTATACGTTGCGTATGCTATGAGTTTTAAGATAGTGACAAAAAATATATTTTATCTTCTTAACCTTAACTATTACCAACATTACTTGGAGTCGACAACTAGTTCAACTGTTTTTACCAGAATATCAGCTTTTTTCACAGAGAGACTAAATTCGAAAGATGCACTAGTTCTTAGTATATTTAACGGCACTGATTTCACAGTAAACATGTCATAGATGTTGATTCTGATTCCGCTCAGATTACAGTTTACTACGAATTACACGGCTGAATGTCAGTGCAGTGACTACCCTTAAATCGCCACAACGCAAGTACTATACGGTACCGAAGTTTAGTATAGACTGTGAAGATTACCACAGGAGTGCCTCGTGGATGGGCAAGTTGAACAAGTTCATCGAGTTTTGGTTCCTATGCTTATGAAGCTGTGCATTGAAGATAAGTCCGTGTGGTATAAACAAGTAAGTCGTGTTCAGAGAGCCATGTATGGTACTTACCAAAGATCTATTAACACCATTCCATTCCAACTACTTACAGGAATCGAAATTAGATGCAAGGAGGATATTGAGATGGCAAATCTTTTGCAGCGAGAAATAATTAACTGTTATGACGAAGAAAGAGAAAATTTGAGAGTAAATTCAAGTAATACAAGAAGAAAATAGGAAAATATATGATAAGAAGAGAAAACCTAGTAATACATATGAGATGGATTGGGTTGCCATCAAGAGAACAGAATTTAGACCAGGACTAAAAGTAAAATCTACATTTCTTGGTTCGTATAAGAAGAAGGTCTATAGTACTACGGAGGGGCCTATCAAAACCTCCAGTTCAGCAGACCTCATGAAACGGTGGCCTGGTAAGGATTAATTATTTATTTTTATTTTCAATTTTTATTTTGTTATTTTAAAAATGTACTCGTATATGATTGTGTCCTTCTGTCAATAGCAACATTGTATACTCGAACCAGTATAATTAATAAAGATGTACTCTAGATTAAACAAGTTGTGTTCATATTATAAGTTAAAAATTAATTTAGTTCATATCTAGCAATTTTTTCTGTATGTAAACAATTTGTGTCAAAAGTTAAGTTTATGTTATCTGTTTCAAGTAAGAAGGTTATGTAATTTCTGAGTCAAATGTTTTTTAAAATAAATAATCAGTTGTTAATTTGAGTTAATTTGGCATTTCATGAGAGTTTAGAAATTGTTGTGTAGAGTTCTAAAAATAAAATATGTTTTGTTGTTAAAGTTGAAGTTAATAAGTGTAGAGTTAAAGAAAGTTTAAAGTTTACAGTTAAGGAATAGTAGTTTTTGTGTAAAATTTAAGAAATATTTTGTTACATAAAAAATATTATGTAAATATTAAGTGATAATTTGTTGTGATGATGATTGTTGTCGAAAGACGGGTTTCTGAGGCCAGATATGAATGCAGGATGGCCGAATGTAGGATTACTCTCGGTGAAACGGAATATAAATATTGCGTAGATACATAAAGAGTGAAGGAAGGAATGATAAGTTAATTACTGGTGAAATGAATGAGCGAGAACAAATTGAAAAGACGGAGAGAGAGAGGGAGACTAGATGAATGGCGGGAGGAACAATTATAAGACGCGTGTGTGATAAGAATTTATAAAGAAACTAAGAAGAAAAGAATGAACTCCGAGTTGCCATATATTATTGGTCATATTGCTAGAACAACACAGGTAAAAATTGCAATGAAATCAATACCCCTAATGTTGCAGTTCTCTCTAGTTGCACAATCCCCATTATGACGTAGTTGCTTAATTTTGTGCTGCGCCAACTGTAACAGTATCATGAAGAAAAACAAATTACTTAAATAAAGAGTCAAATCGAGATAAAAGCATAAAATTAGGTAGACATTTTGAAGTATAGATCTAATATACTCAAGCGAATGTAGTCACGGGCGAAATTATTGTCACCCATAAAATTGCTTTGCAAACTCACTGCCTAATCACTTAACAATCTATGGTATCTTATGCAATCAGCACTCAGTTATAAACAATTAAATAGAAACAAGTCATCATTATATTTGCAACAATGCCACATATAAAACACCGCAATATATTAGAGAAACTTTTCTATACTTGAAGTTTACGTAAAGTAAAATTACCATACAATCGTCTACAGAAGTATTGTACTACTTGAATCTTATTATAATAAGTGACCACAATGGCGCGAGACTTAGGTTACTTTGCTTAATACTTACATATATTAGCAGTTTTTTATTCGACTTCGAAATCAAAGTCAGTGCTCTGGATCAGATGAGCTAGAAAAATCCCTATCAAGCCTATACCAGTGAAATTTCTCCAAATAGTAATCGAAAATAGTCTTAAATATTGATTTCGAAATCATAAATTTAATTCTTCCGTAAAATGTTCCTTGTAATTGGGCCTAGTGGTTTAAAGCGGTCGACACGCCGCTTTCTACTGCACCTAGTGTTGTGGGTTCATATTTCACATGGGGAAACACTAAATTGTTGTTCTGAGTCTGGCTTTTATTTGTGTCCGTTTCATGTATATTTGTAAAGTCCCCCACGACACGGGATGTATATACCGAATGCGGGAGTTGTCTTTTAAATAATAAAAAACAGACACGCGGCTAGACTTTCATTGTCAACAAATAGACATCCTGGCGGCATAAAAGATAATTATAGTATAAAAAGAGAATGAATAAGCAAAGTAGCTCCAATAAAACACAAGTACATAAAAGTGTATCCCTAATTAAAAAACTGCGCGTTCGTCCGTGACTACAGTAACTATAAACATCACTCGAGTTTACTCGACATCGCTCAACAAGTATACAGCTCAACTTTACTCAACTTGTCTCGAGTGCCGGTTCATGGGAGAACTCCCTTTGTTTTTAATTTTAAATGCTCAACATGAATGGGCCTTATCGCAAGTGTCTTTAGAGCTGGTTATGTGATCAAGTATGTTGGGACTCCATTTAGAACAAGGAAACTATTTCTAGACTTTCTTTTATACATTCAAAGTACCTCTTTGATCTTGGTTTATGTTCACTTTTTTACATGACTGTTGAAGGAGGGTAGTAGTGTTTCGAGCATGTATAAGTAAGGTTCCTAGACTAGAAGCCGTCGAATGAAAAATAAAAGGTTAAATACCCTCCAGTTAGATTGACGTCCTGAAGAAGTTAGCTGGAAGGTTTTGTCAAATAATTTTACATGTATGGATAAATAATAATTTTGTTAATTTCATAAATATAAATGGATTTTGTGTCCTTATTCTTTTTCAACAAAGTAAGTTTCTCGAAGCTCTGAGACCAGTTGTATCTTGTCCAGAAACTGGAAGAGGTCATAAACTCTACTTTGAACTTCTAAATTAAATAGCAGCTTTAAACGAGTACATAATAATATAAGTTGTTTCTTTATAAATTTTTATATAAAACGTCAAGGCAACTGAACGGTTGGAGTGTTCCTTAAATCAGAAAAGCTAATTAACATTTTGTATTTAAATTTAAGAGTGCCTGTACAGGGTATTTGGAATATCTTAAATAAAAGTGATATATTTAAACATGAGAGCGAACATTTACTTTGAGTCTCGTTTCTATGTAATATAAATACTTTTAGAACTATTTATTACCGACTGAGGTACACCTAAATTGTTAAAAACTAAAAACATCTAGTTTTAGTAGTTACTACTAGAGCTTTAATGCTGCGAGTTAAGAGGTCTCTGGCCAGCGGTTATGCTCTAAAATGTAGTACCCAAAGCAACTACTATATTCCGAGGTTTTGATCTCGATTAAAATGTTAAATTGAAAATTATTATTTTACACTTAGCTAGTACTCACGCAACTTCACGCTTTGGCATGCATGGGCTCGACCGACGTGATACCACGACCTGACAGAAAACAACAGGTGTGAAACAGCGCTTGCACTGTGTTTCACCGACTGAGTGAGGATACCGGAGACCCATACCCTAACAAAATGAGTGTGGGTTGGGCACGAACAAGACAAGGCCCGAAGACTTCCTACCAAGCTTCACGACTGTTAACTGTTTTTGTATCTACCTGCCACCAATACCCAAATTTAGACAAATTTACTGATATTCAACTGTTCCATTCATTAGTGCAACAGATCTCCAGTTATCTTTATAAAAATACAATTTTCACGCAAATCATTAGTGGTAATTGTTTCGACTACGTTTAAAATTATTGTATCCGTTATAAACAGTGGCACGGGATGGGTGTTCGTCATGAAATGCCAATTGATGTCTATCATAACTTTGTTGTTCATTAAGACCGCAGCGAATCATGGAGCGAAAAATTAATCAAATCCATTTCAAAGCACGTCACGCAATTACAAATGGCTGCTAATTTGCAAAAACAAATGACGAATGGATTGAAAATAAATCAATTGCAAGTTCTCAGACAGTTATGTATTCCAATTCAGTTTCATTCAGTTTTGTTTTAGTTGTTGCTTATTGCCAGTCCTAAAAATTTGAAGTGAAATCATCTTATATCAAGTGCAAATGGAATAATATAGTTATAATATAGGTATTTAACGCGAAACAGAAAATTTTGTGTAAAAATTAATTATCTGTTTAGGCACTTTTAGAATTATTAAAATCACTTTTTGATAATGCCATAAGGCGAAACCGGTCAGGATTAAACTTAATATGTATAAAAAATATAAAACTTAATAAGTGGAATAAGTATAAGTGATTTTAATTCTAGAATGTATTGCAACAAATTTTATGAAATGCCGGCAATCGAGAGTATAAATTACATGCTTTGAGCCATTGGAATACTGAGTAATTTTTTTTCAATTTGAGTTATAATCAAGGAGTGCATCATATATCTCTGAACTGATTCAGTTTTTTTAGATGTTTCTATTTTCTCAAGTCAATTTGCAATAAGTTACTACTACGAGTACTTCATATAAAAAGAAAAGGTAATTTTCACTTATTGTTAACAGTTTTTTTTCACACAATGCAATCTAGCCCCAAGCTATAGTGATATGAATACATGTATACTTTTTTTTTTGTAAATACATACATGTTATATACAAAACACCCAAACTCTGAAACAAGTATTTATAGATCTCACAAACACTTGGTCCAACCCTGGATTTGAACTCAAGCACATCAGTCGCATTAACTACCACTACGCCACCGAGGTAGCAATTTGCGTTAGCATAGAAACCATTAAAACTAACAAAAAATCACGTTCAAACTATCAGGTTTTCATCTAAATATTCTAACCCCGAGAACCAAAAAAGAAAACAATCTCAAAGGAATAAAAAAAATGGAAACAGTTCCATCTAAATACGCATACAGAAACAGTTAACCTCGCCGTTCCGTAGACATTTCGTGAGGACACAACGCTAACCGACCACAATAAAAATATGTAAATTGAGGCTACGCCGCGGAAGCCATTCAGCTTAATTGCGATCCTACCACCAACGGTTTATATATTAAAATCACGCGACAGCCCTAATGAGAGCCACTGTGTTATACTAGTTCTATTTGTGTTTAGAAGTATTCAAATGATACTTTCTTATTTACAACTGTAATTACGTTATTTAATTTATACCTAGTTTAAAATAAAAATGGCTTAAGTTATTCCTTATATCATTGTCTATGTACCTACGTAAGTCCAAGTACGATCTCATCCAATAAAAGTTCAATTTATTACGAGTTCAGTCTCATAGTCATTGCATGCAGTATCACAGCATATTAATTTATCATAAGTGTTTAAATCATGGAGCAAGAGATAGTGTTAAGAAGAAAGAAAGAGTATCGAAATGGAATGAGCCATTAATAATTAACCCTTATGAAGTAGACTAGAGGATGTTGTCCACCTAAGCGTAACAGAGGAATTTGTACTTATTGGTTGTTTTAATAAAATAGATTTTAGCTAAACTGTATCCAGTCATATTCGGAATATTAAACATTACAAACCTTGAATATTTATGTTATGGTGTATTTGATTGCAATGAACTGGTCTTTAATACTAAGTTGTGTATTGTAAAATAAACTGACTTTATTCACATCTCGCCTAGTTGCACTCGGTGATTAGAAACAATTACCGAGGGTAAGCAACGTCGGCGCGGTTAATACATGGATGGGTGACCTATAGTGGCATGTTACCATGAGCCTCTCCGTGATTCGGAGATCAGGTTAAGTAGTCTGTCGGTATCGTGAAACTTAAAAACATCCAATGGCACGATGACGTAGCCATAACGTGGTCTAACCAGTCCCCAACCCGCACTTGACGAGGATGGGGACCTATGGCCTTAACCCTCTCTTGAGAGGAGACCCGAGCCCAGCAGTGGGACGTTATGGGTTGTTGATGGTGATGATGGTATTCAGATCTCAATTTCGAAACGTATATGTACCGTTTCGAGCTAAATAATATTACAGGTGGTCTTTATATTTTATTAATATTGAAAATAGCATTGCTGTAAAGCAGTAACACTACAAACAGAAACACTAGTTATTGTTACGTTGCCCCAGTAAATAAAAAAATACTCACATATGATTCGTTGAATGGAAATGAAAAATCCATTTACCATGCCTCGTGGCTATGTAAGGGCACCAATTTCTGAAAAAACCTGTCCATACTAGGGAACACCCGGTTTTCTTCTTTCTCTGAATTACAAAGGGAAGCGCGGGAGATCTAGTCAAACTGGACATTTCCCGTATACATTATGTTCGTACTATATTTGAACGGTCGCGAGTGCATAACCGGAGGCTATGCAGTCCGGTTGATTTTTTATTTTTATACCCGGGTCTGTTGAGAGCTGGACGTTAATCAATACTTTGTACATCGCACTCGCAAAATGAAAAACATATTGTTTTATACACGGATAACATTTTTTTCCGGATCTATGGCCGGATACGTGGAAAAATGGGAAAGTGCATTTAATTGAATGTGAACGATATTTAATATTCGCTCCGTGTAGACTTATAGCCAATACAGGAAGAATTGTATATGTTTATTATTCGCAAGCAAACTCAAATTAGGAGCTTAGCGTTTGATGTTGACTCAAATTACAAGCTTTGTAGGCTTTGGGTGATTTTTTGGTTGATCCGGTGTTTCGCTTTAACATTTATTCTACAAATATATTCTCAATTCTACTTAATATTGTTTTATTTTTTGTTTGAGACAAAATATCTTCGCTATTAATGAACTGATATAAATTTTCTTTTTAAATTGAAGTTATTGTTATGTCTGTTAAGCCCTTAGCAATTTCAAGGTTAAAGTCAACACTGTAAAGCTATTCCTTAGTATATATGGGCTGACTAAACCGGCCGGAGTAATATCTCGGTCTCATAGAAAAAATAATTAGTTAGAACCTGAGAAATTTTCAGAAATATTGAAAATTTCAAAAATCGTCGACTCCCTGAGATTAGCGCGTTGAACCAACCAAACAAATAAATTCTTCAGGTTTATGATATTAATATAGATTAATGCACAACAGTAGATAACAGACAGACATAATTATTTCATCATCATCAGCCTATCGCAGTTCACTGCTGGACATAGGCCTTTCCAATCTCACGCCACTTGGTTCGATCCTCGGCTTGTCGCATCCGGCTTCTGCCAGCCGACTTGCGCAGATCATCACTCCACCTTTCCTGTGGACGTCCTACACTACATAATTATTTTCTAATTTATAATATTAGTGTGGATGATATGGCTCATAAATAAACATATCCCTTTAATTTTATATAACTTTACGTACTATTATCACATAGCATTGCAGTAACATAATATTTATTTATCAGCGAATGTGTATTGTACAGTCGTTGTACCAAATTGATTGTTTACTAGTACGAGTATCTGTTATTGAGTCGATTGGAAGAATCATGTTTATTGTCACAATTGGGGGATAGATGAGGCCGGTGCTGCTGGACGATTGTAATAGCTTTTCATCATGGTAACAGAAATAGTTCAGCCTATTATCTGCGGTTGGGTACGATGCAGTTCGCGACTGATAGATAGAAACAATTTCGCGAGAGAATTATCTTTCGAGGACAGTAAGTTGATAAAATTTAATTATAGTAAGAACGAAATCGTTTTACTTATGTATGAGCCTGCCAATGTGAATCTACTCTACCTGATGAAAAGCCTGAGCAGAATCCAAGAAGAAGACCAACACTAGTGCGACCTATATATGAGTCTCTAAACTCGCTCTTTTCTACAAAATATGATAGCATGAATGCTGTCTTTTAGATTGGTCTTTTATGAGGGAAAGTACCGCCCAGATCAAGCGGTTCCGTTCGACGGCGTGGCTCTACTGCCTTGATTTCAGACTGAATAAAAAACAAGAAAATGCTGTAAGGGAAAAGTATTTATACGTGGATGAGCCATATCTCACAACAGGAAATTAAGTAGTTATATTATATTATTTAAATCATACTTTATAAAAATTTTCTAACAGAAGAAAACTACAAGAAAATATGCTACTTTGAATGTTTTGTAAAGTTCTTCGTAATACAGGATTGTCAACAAGTACAAGAATAACTTGTTATGACAGGAGTTGGAAGAAAAAAAATTGCAATTGCACTGTCTGATTATTCCAGACAAATTTTAAAACATATTTTCTTTCTAAGTTATATTTGTAGTTCTGTAGTTACACGTCAGATGAACGAATGTGAGTTGTAGGATATTAGTGGTACGTATAATAATAAATTATTATAATTCATTAGACTTAAATAATACATGCTTCATCTCAGTTCACAGTTGTATACACCAGAAGACCAGCACTTGTTTAACTAAATCTAAATTTCAGCTGAAATTTAGCTAGGTTTAAATTTAGCTTTCTCTAATTGATAGAATCTGTAACAAAAAAATATAGAAAGAGAACTGAAATAACCGATATCACATAGAGAATCAGCCCGCTGAAGTGACAGTGGACCAAACATGTCTTCAGGTGAGCTGATTGTCTCTGGAGTCGATAGGTCTTAGAGTGAAGACCACGATAAGCAAACATACACTTGCGACTCCTGAGTTACAGGCGTTTATGGGCATCGGTATGTACTTTTCACCGGGTAACTTAAATAAGTTAAATTTACCAAGATTATGCGAGGTCGGCTACTAGTTTTATATTTATATGAGAATCCAAGAGTAGTGGTTACCATTCTTATTTCAAATGCAGACAATAAAATAAAGCAGCATGATGACCCACACTATGGTGCCCCAGTGAGTTGCTTCTGCGTCCTTGGGCCACCAGTCTCGCACTCACAAACAAAACATGAATGCTATCCATTTGAGTTGGGCTTCTGTGAGACTGTAGTATCGTACGTAGACTGACGGGAGAAACCAACGTGACAGCTACCTACTTTCAACCAATTTTATCTGAATATCAGTTTTACCACGGAACGACTGGCATTGGACCTCCACGAGGTGCGAGGGCGAACTTAGTTCAAAGGTAATTTCTTCAAATTATCTCAATACCTCAATCTTAATAAAAATACACTGGGCCTATGCAGTATACAACTCAGAGTTTGTTGTTATTCTACTTCGACGTTAAATCACATTGTTTATGAATTCCTGTCCTCGATAAACCAACACTTCCATTACAAAAGCCAGCTCCTCAAAAAACTATTATTTAATGGTGATGTCACCTAAACTCATAGTGGGGCTATATAATGTTTTGTTTTAGGCTGTAAACATGTAGTAATGTAAATTTTAGTGTTATTCGTCAGCGACAGGCGACAGCTATGGTACTCTAGCACGCTATAGGCTGACAGACACGAAAACTTGGAACTTGTGACGTATTTGCCGATGATAACTAATAATAATCACAGTAGTAACTATACGTACTGTCACTGAGGCCTCCCTTAAATGTATATATATATCTACATTTTTTGTTGTAGATACAGATGATTTATCTGACATTAAATTAACTTTTATACGACAACATTACTACTACTATCTATCAGCGACAGACTCGAAAAAGTGGAAAGATTTGTTGCAGAGTTTAGCCAAAAACAAATAGACAAGGATTTAAAATCTTAAAAATGTTTTTTTTATATAAATATCGTGTGTTCAGTAAATAGTTTTTATTAAAATTAACTTTGGGATAAACAGATTAATTTCTATTTATTCTTATTTAACCTTTGGCCCCAATACTAGAAGAAAAAAAAATAATAGAAGACTTATTTAAATTACGAACTTGTTTCTCCATAGTTTACTAGAAAACATTTTAATTAATCTCTCGCAAGGTCAATCTATCCATTAATATATTTTTATGAGTAAGTTCACAGTATCAGTTGACTCAATATCAACCACACAAATACATTAAAAAGTTTAACTGCCAATTTTGGGGTCAAACTGTCATTCGTGACTGAATTGATGTTAAAATGGATTTCAACTATAATTTCTCCATGAGTTCTTACTTTCATCCTTTTATTGACATGAAAATAAAGTTATTCATAACTTAATTAACATGTTTTTGGTGTAATAAATAATTTTTATACACAAAGCGTAATGGAAGGCGTATATTAATATAGGGAGAAATATTGAAGGTTTATGCTGGTTGTCAAGTTAATGGGTTGAACCGCTTGAAGGTAAGGCTTTCCGTACTTTGTAGAGAGTTGACAAGTATTAGGCATTTGAATATAAGAAGGTTCTTTGTGTTATAACTGTGATAGAATGTTAACTATTCATTCTGTGGGTGTCGTAAAAGGTGACTAAGGATGCAAACTACACAGGATAACATAATTGCAAAGAGAAGGAATTTAAAAAAAAAAACCTTTTGCGAACCCGTCTGGTCTGCGTTGTATAATAGGCTGAAGTATAATTTCTAAGGTGAGGTCTATGTCCAGCAGTGAACTGCAAAAAGAATTTTCGAGGATTCATTGAAATCTGCATAACGAGAGACATAAGTTTGTTGCAGTTCTTTGAACTTCCCTTAAAATTAGTAACCTAGTGTGAAGCAATGAAAGAATCACTTAGGGCCGGTTTTCTGTGAGATTGTGGTTTTATTCGCATTAAGTACCATATCTATTTAATACCTTTAAAGAAGCAATTTTTTATAATCATATTACATATAATCAAGTCTTCGGAAACGGCTCCAGTGTGTGAGTGTGTGGGTGAGTGAGGGTGTGTATGTGAGAGCATGTGTGCGTGCGTTTGTGCTTGTGTGAAGAAGAAGATATTAAATAGATCTTTTACGACCGTGATAAGTGGGAGTGACCATTCTGGGTTTGGTGTTCAGGCTTTAATCATCTCTAAGTTTATAATTATAAATTTAAATGAGTTAAACTTGCATAAATCTTAGTTTGGACACTGCTAACCCCTTTAACCCTAAGAAACCAAGATCTTAATGATTCGCAGTTTGCAAATCGAGTAATTTGATATAAAACTAATTAATTTACAACACAGAATCTGCGAGAACCCGACAGTACAATAAAATGAAACGATATATTATTTGATATAACCCTTCCACCCATTTATATGCAATGGTTTAAGTTCTCTTAATTGCAGTCTATGGTAACACGCCCTTCATGTAGGAACATCTGCAGGATTATTTGTTAAGATGTAGTGTTTTGTGATGATATATCATTTTGTGAGATACCAATTTACCAGAACATGTATATAATATTTCATAAGGATTTGTGATAAATTAACTGTAGCAATATTACATGTATATTTGCATACAGTACGTTACTTAGATCAATTTATAAGTTCAAACAATCTACGAATCTGTTTTTATAATTGTCTCGATTGACGTGAAGACAGACGTCATTAGAAAAATTGGAAGATTTTATCAAAAAAACATTTAAAATATGTATAATATTTTGAGTTTACTTTGATGGATACCGGTTTATAACATAGAAATAAAAAAGAATACATATAATAAATACTAAATGCATATAATATATATTAAATGATAAGTTACTTTAAATGTATTTCAGTGTAAATTTTAAAGTCAGTACCTGAGTGACCGAGAGCGATTTATCGCCCCTGAAACTGCTGCATACTAAATTCCATGAAAATAGTTAGAGCTGTTGCCGATATTCAGATTATATTGATATAAAAGAATTGCTTGTTTAAAGGTATTAAATAGTTGTAGCCTAAATTAATTGTATGTTATATTAGATTTATCATTATACTTTAGATTCAAGATCAAGATAGAGCGTACTCCTTCCTAAAAGTCCGGCAACGCACTTGTAACGCCTCTGGAGTTGCGGGTGTCCATGGGCCGCGGTAATCGCTTACCATCAGGCGAAACGTCTGTTTGTTTTCCCGCTATATATTAAAAAAAAGACTTCAATACCACGGAGTGACGAATATAACTTTAAAAGATCTGGTCAACAATACGAATCTCAACTTAAAAGATTAATATATGTATTTTTCTTTAGCTATTATTTAGCTTCTGCTTTGTGCTGATTAGTTTAAGCGAAACCAATCAGCATAAAGCACATATCACTTGCATTATAATCTAAGGAATGCTTCTAGGGTCTAACGAAACCGACATACATTCATACCCCGATTCGAAAGGAATATTTTCCATATCCCAGAGAATAATTATTGTAAATTGAACGATAGGATACGAAACTAAAGAACTTAAAAATGCTTTCAACTCGTTACTATCACAAAATGTAGATTTCTTTTATACACCGATGTTGCAAATAAATACACGACTGCTTGTTAGCAAGTATCTATGGAGCATTGCCAAGCTGGAAACAATACTGTTTTTCTATACGCGAATAGGGACTCTTTTCCTTCTTTATCATAAAATAATCAAAAGTAGCTAAACTATTTATAAACATTCATGTAAATTTCCAAGTACATCTTTGATATACAATTCTTGTGTAACGCTGTCGCTAACAATGAACTCCGAAACTATCCGAAACCGACTGTCACTTTTTTTAAATATGGGTTTTGTTGACGTGTTGATAGGATAGTTGACATATAGGAGGCGAGCATGATTTTAAAGAGACGCAGTCGAAGTTGCCTGGATCTCGTGTATTTCTAATTCAAAAGTAGGTCTACTGTCCTTTTCTATACTTTTCGAATCAAGTATGCAAGATTTTATGATCAATGGTTAAGTAGTTTAGAAGACAAAGAGTAGTAGTTAGGATATTTACTACTTTCTTCTTCTTCTCTTTTTAACAATTGACGGGTCACGCAGACCACGATAGCAAGTGACCGCCCAGGGATACTCGGAGCCTAATAGTCACAGGTGGTTAGTCGGTCTTTGAGTACTACCACCAGAATCATAGGGAGAAAAGGAGTAGTTTGGATCTCCGATAACCATATTCAATTAAAAGCAAAAAAAATGCTTATGACCACGTCTCTTTAAAACAATGATCATGCAAATTCGTACTATCTATACGAATATTCCTGTTAGAAAGTAAAACTATCTGTCAGTTACGCTTTTACAGCATTTCAATGAAATTTGACATGGAGATGCTTTAAGTAAAAAGCAGCTTATGTCCTTCTAAGCTGCTTTTTACCGCGATAACACGCAAAGGGAGACGCGATTAAAATATGTTTTTTAACAAAACTACTCATTATAAGACCACGTGATACATTACAATTCGATCATAAGGTTTTCCATATATAATTCAACCTATTTTGCTTAATAAAAATAATGACTAGTGCACAGTAAAAAGACGACGTGTGCCCCTTGGTCATACAGCAGTGGAGTAATACGCGCGTTCATTTAGATCGAGCGATAGTATTAAGTAAGGGCCCGATTAAACTGTCTGTCTTCAAGCTGCTATCTCTTGAGAATCGCGAGGTTCGACTTCGGTGCTGAGCGGGTGAACTAGCGGAGCGAGTCTTCAAATAGTTTGAAAATTAAACTAGTTTTCATAACAATATTTCGTTAACAATTTTCTGAATAATCTGATTTTGTTGCGATTTATAAATTCCATTCTTGAACTCTTATTTAGGGTTCCTGGACATTTAGATGAGGCAAACTCTCTTATACAAGTAGGCTTTAAAGCTTTAGCCCAGAACCGTCAACTACATTGAATCTTGTCTTTTCAATTATTGTTACTGCAAATGTAGAAAGTTTTGACAGAGTCACAAAAAAATAAGTTTGAGTTCCACGTGGTGACTTGTGGGCAAAAGTTCAAGATATCAGTTTTTTTTTATTTTTAATGTTATAGGAGGTCAAACGAGCAGACGTATAGGGCATACGTCTGCTCGTTAACCCTCCTATAACATAAAAATGGTAAGCGATTACCGCTGCCCATAGACACTCGCAACACCAGAGGCGTCACAAGTGCGTTGCCGGCCTTTGGGGGATAGGGAGAGGGATGGGGGAGGGGTTGGGGTATGGACCTCCGTTATCCTTACTCGCTCGGTGAAACACAGCACAAGTGCTGTTTCACACTGGTTTAAGATGAAATTCAAATGTTATAAATTAATTACACACTAGCTGAAACCTGCGATGCTACCCGCGGTACGACAATAACCGCGGGCAACGCCGCGAGGCGAAGCGTACAAGCTACAATTTATAAAGATTTCTAAATTGTAGCTTATGTGTTATTCTGATGTATAAGCTATATTATTGTAAAATTAAATTATGCTAAATATTTTCCTAACTAAATACATTCAAATATTTCATTTGGCACGAAATATTAGAAGCAGGTAAAATAAAAAAATCGCTTCATTGTCCCTTCTCAGTGGCATACCTTAAATGGATTTGATGTATCTACCTGACCGCTTAGAATTTAACGGGGTGATGGTTCGGTTTACTTTCGTAATTAAATAATTATGGCTACCGTTGATGGATGTACTCGCGATAGTTACTTGGACAGTTACTAGTTCGTTGATACGGCTTGGATAAGTATTACCCTATTTAGTAGATGTTCTGAGGTTTTATGATTTATAAAAACTTTTATGATATTGTATTTTAATCTGAGAATGGTATCAGATACTAGTCAAATATAGCAATGGTTTTTAAAAACTACTTAGAAAAACTTATGTCTCAAGAAAATAGTAAAAAAGTGTTTTGCTTGTTTTAGGATAAATGTCTGTAGTTTGCTTTTCGCATTTTTGCTTACAAATATGGCCTATTCCCTGCTCTTTCTTTACATTATTCTCTAATTAAATACTGGATTCAATATTTATATCATTTAACAATTAGATATTGTTCTGGATATTAGCTAGAAAGAAACACCGAATAAAAAAAGAAATTAATTCCAGACTAATTTACGGCGACAAAGAGACTAATCAAGGATAATACGACTTAAGTTACCTTGACTTGAGTTGTATTTATCATAGTCTCGAGGAAGATAGACTATAAATAAATAAAAGCAGTAGAGCTACATGTATTCTTCTTTTAAACTAAGTGAAACTCATCACGATAGTTGAAACTGTTAATTAAAAATCAAAAGTAATTATATTGTCAGGTAAAAGCACTCTACACATTTCTTACGTTATAATTAAAATAAAGTAATACTCAACTATAGTATATACGTATAGTAAGGCGCACATTTATCCGATACCTTTTTAATTCTACCGGGAACACAATATCGTCATCCAAACAAATATTAATTCCAGCACTTCTTTTAAAACCTTAACCTCTAGTGACAGGCATTTTATATAAGAGAGATTTGTTATATATATGTCCTGTACTGTCCAACAAAAAAATCTTAACCTTTTTTTTAGATGACGAGCTGACATACACATAAATTTATGTGATTCATTTTTATTGATATGTGGGGGAACGGGTGCTATGTCCCTCCAACACAAAGGGAGGATCCTCCGACCAGGCGAGGTGATCATGCCTGGCGGGCACTGTCCTTAGTTGATGTTGGGATGTTGTATACATGATAATCGGCGCGAGAACTTCTATTGCGCGATTCAGGATTGGTAGTTTCTTCGTATTGTACTTCATTCCGTAGTTCTGTGTAACTTCGGTAGATGGCGGTGGATAATAATTATTAATAGATGGGAATCAAGACGATTGACAGTCTGTCTGTGACCATGGTCATTGCCACCTGCTTGAAAGGTTTGTCAATTATAAAGTATATTATAATATATCTTAATATTAAGTAACATAGATTCTTCTCTCTCTCTTCTCTAAAGTGCAATGAAAAGTAATTTGTCTTTGCTTTTAGATAAGTAAATATAATCTGGTTTACCTTAATATAATATAAATCCCCTAACCAACATCATACTGTTATTTTAGTTCGGGTCTTGACGTTATGAACACAGTCAGTTTTAGTTTCAACTATGCGACTCTGATCTACTCAAACTATTGCTAACTCTTCCCATATCATCCATAAGGTTATACGATATTATCTACTGCCGCCTTTTGTTACCTCAATTTTCAGTATGGCCATAATTCGTAAGTTCTTTCCAAAGATCCAAAAGCGCCTATTTCACAGCAATAAACTGCATTAAATATTGCTTTTTTGGTTATTTCTAAATACAGACGTGAGTGAATGTATGTATAAATATCTGTTTCCTTATTTAAGTGTTTGAAAAAAAATATAATAAGTCACAAATAAAGTTAGTTGAATTACGTATATGAAAACAAGGAACAAGTAAATACTGCTTTGAAATTGATGAAAAACTAAAAAGCTCAAAAAACATTTGCTGAATTTTAAGTGCAGTTCATAGTTTGTTAATTAATTCCGTCTACAATCATGTACTTAGGTTGGAAGTTCATTTAGTATTTATAAGAACTATACTAGAACAAGGTGACGCTGTAGCGGTAATTACGAAAGGCAAATTAATTGGTGCTATCGGCCTATTACTCGTTCAAATATTTATGGAGCCTTCTTTAACTGTCAACAGAGGTCCAACAGAAGTTCCACTACGATTGATCTGTAAGTATGATCGTTTCTCCTGAATCAAATAAATTTGCAGTGTTGCCAAAGATCTCTTATGTGTTTAGATGTATTTTTTTAAGAATAGTAAAGGTTTTGCCAATCTTATATACAAGACATCACGAATGCTGTCGTTTGAGGTTGGTCTTATGTGAGTTGATACTACCATTCCGGCTGAGCTGGCCCATATGTGCTGAAATCAGCGTGGTTCTCACATTGAATTATCTTAATTACCTCAAGTCATTTTTTTATATTCTGGTGTTGGATGATGATGGAGTAAATTCAGCTAGATTCAATAGATTTTTTTCTTTTTATTTATCACTTAAAACAATAATACAATATTAAAAATAAGCCATAACACGATAAACCTCTAGGGTTTGTGTTGTGTTACACAGTTATTCGGTATCCCATATTCAGAATGTTTTTACACTCTGTAAGCGTGTGTTGTTATATCAACACGAGAGCCAGATACATGCCGCCCAAATGCGGCCAATTACATCTAAATAGTAAACCGCCTAGAAGTTATAAATCCCATTTTATCTGTTTTTTTCTTTTCAGTATAATACCTACATCCAAGAAATTTGTAATTTTAATTTTTATAAGAAGTAAATAAAGCAGAATAATTTTTAAACTACTGTCACTTCCCTGTATAATGGTTACGTAATTCTACGCTCTGTTTAGCTTTGAATCAAATGTTTACTTGTTAGCTTCTGACAGGATATTAAAGTTACATATTAAAATTACAATGTTATTAAATTGAGAACCTTCGCTTCTGTTATACAGCTGAAATATTTGCTTTTATAATACAAATACATTTTTTCTAATTTTTATATACTTTTTTATTGGACTCTGTGTTAGAGATTATGTGCAAATGATACTATTGAGCAAACACTCTGTGTAGGGAAGTTTTTTCGGCAGATTAGAAAATTTCATTGCATCATCGACTCCCTTGGGATTTTGTGGCAGGAAAATGTGGTATTATTCTCTAAAAAAACATCCCGGCAGTTCGCCTCAGGCGATGTGCTCTGAGGAGGATCCGACCATATGAATTCAGGTCCCTCTCGAATCGACAAAGCTAGGGTAACCTCGTCCACATGGTTATGTATGCTTATTCGGGCATACGTTACTCAATTCCTAACTTGTCTACATAAATAAACCAAACTACGCAATAATCATTGGTTTTCATTACAATTATAATTGATTAATGTTTTATTGTATAACATAATCGGTGACGGAGATACATGCAGTTGCGGACGTTAATAGTGATTCATAGAATGATAGACCACGTTCTTACTTGCGTAAAATACACATCTGTTTTCATTACACGTGTCAAAGGGATTAGGTACTTTGGAAAAAATATTATTATCAGTTATCCGGGTTCATGTGACCACTCTTTATAAGACACTTTCAGAAATGATTAAGTTTATATGGTAGAAAGAAGTATATTGTTTCCAAAATGCATGTCACTTTTTAACTCCAGATGCAAAAATGATCGGTTTTTACATATAACTTTGATTTGAGGCATCGTAGCTCCCGAATGTATGAACCAGAAACGATAAATTAGTCAAGCATTCTGAATAATGTTTGATGAAAAATGAAAATAAAAAACTAATGTTCACAAATTTCCTCGAGTGGGCTTTCAAATAAAGGGTCAATAAAATCGGTCTAGTCATTTTGAATGGAGAGGCGTGGGCGTGGAAGTAGGAACGAACCAACGATGTGTTTTAGGTTTTGTACGACCATACTTTTTTATCGGGGGTTTTATAAAATCTTTTATTTATCTTAATTTAAATGTTTTTGCGTGTAGATGTGTCTTCCACACTTATAAAATCTAAGAATAAAATGCAACATAAATAGGAAATATAGATTTTATTAAATAAATAATATTATTCGTATTTAGAACTTAAATAGGCGTTACGTTTAATTTGAAAATGCTTTTCAGGCGAAAGTACATAATTCGCGATTATTTAGCTCTTATCAAATACGCTATGAAACAGCGTACTCAGTCCATTAAAATGATTCCATAGCAACTGACGATAACGTCAGTAACTCACGATGAATCATGGATGCGGACAAATAGATGACATACCAATATTTCCCATACTTAATATTTTATTTGGTAATTGTCCTGTTAGTTTGTCCGATTATTGTGAACATTTATAACATCTTCATACATACACATATATATAACACAGAACATAATATATAACAGTCATCAAGTAGTCAGGACGCTCAAATGTACTGACAACTAGTTAAATCTTCGAAGTCAGTCGCTCCTTGGAAAACTGATATTCAGGCCAAATTGGTTGAAATAGCCACCGACCCTAAAATAACATCGGGAATAATTAAAACTCCTAGTATCTTAGGAAGTTAAAGAGGGAAATCTAAGTAGTAAAGTGGGATTTGATCTTCACATTGTGGGTTCAGATAAGGGGTTGGGTTTAAAAACCTATCTAAAAAGCATTGAAAGAATTTTTTATCATCAGTTTTCTGTGGGGTTCAGGTTTATTTCAGTCGAGTCAGTCAATCGTCGAGAAGTTTTCGTCTTCCACGTTTAAATCAAAGTTAAATTTGCCACTGAGAAAATAAAACAGGCGAAAATCTTCTAGACTCGATTCTAGAGATGGACGACCGATCTACTTAAAAGTTTGTAGGGAACGGTTGTTGCATGAACAAGACTAGCTGCAGCTTTTTTATTTATTCTTCATCATTGTCATAAACAACCTTAATAGTTCATTGCTAGACTTGACTTCAACTCCTCAAGTACTCAAAGCGCTTATTTCACAGGACTAGACTGCCTCCAATATTGTTTTTTTTACTTAATTCTTCTAAATACAGACGTAAGTGAATGTATGTATAAACATCTGTTTCCTTTTTTAACTGTTTGAAAAAAAAAAACCATACGTCACAAATAAAGTTCATTGTATTACGTATATGAAACCAAGGAACCAGTAAACACTGCTTTAAGGCTAAGGCTTCCTAAGCATACCATACCACGTTACCTAACTAGACGTTTTGGTACAGGATTCGTCGCAAGTTTTTAAATCTCTATCCTGTCCTGCGCAGTTTGCTCTCTTAATCACCTCTTACGACATCGACAGCCATAGGATCAATAGGGACACTGGGGTCTATATCCTCATCATATGATCATCACTGGTTACATTTAATTACAAATAAATATTTATAGATCCTAGCTTTTACTCACGACTCTGCCCGCGTTTATATAAGAATAAGAATAAGAAAAACTTTATTTGGCTTTATATTATACAGTTACTTATAATTATTAAGAGTTTAAACAGTGACTGGAAAGACAAAATGGTCTTGGACTCAGCATATGGATGACGATGCAGGGCATGCCAGCCGCTGTTATTCTGTCCAAGCCAATCATAGAATAAGCACAATGTCACCATTTTGACCACGAAGATTATAATTACTAAACGTTTAAACATTAACAACGTAGTAAGTTGTTGCTTCTGAAAACGTTATATACAGTACCGTCTTACAAACACTAGTCCAGGAAAGTCCAACTACATAAAAATATTAGTTATCGCGGTAAATATATATCCGATATCCGAATAACACCTACTAGGTGTTATTCGGATATCTATGTTAAGTTACTGTAAAATTTCATCAATATCCGTTCAGTTGTTTTACGTGAAATAGTAACAAGCATCCATATATCCATCTCTACATATTCTCCATATAATATTAGTAGAATAAAGCAATAATTAAGTAACGGGAAATCATCCAATTTAATGCACTAAATACATATTTTTGCTAGTTCTGTCTGCCAGAGACTTAAGCAAATTTCGTCACGTTTCTAGTCCAAGAGATTAGATCACTCAGAGCAAGAGAGCCGGCCACAGAACATAATTGTTATCGGTACATGATTCATATTATCGTGAAATCACATAAATGCCTTTATTGCAACACCTTAAAGTTTCAATTTGTTGTGTTGCGAATCGAGGATTTGGGGTCTAGATGTGAAAGACTAGCGGGAAGATTTTGTTGATTATTATTTTTCTATGAAATGCAGACAGTGATAAATTGCATTTTTATGGTGATTTTCACATATTGCATTGAGTTTAAACAATCGCTGAATTTTTCACCAACTTCGATAAAAAGTAAGGAGTGGGCTTTCATTTGTTACACACAAATGGTTTATGTTATCTTTGAATTTCAATCGTTGTTTTAATCAAAATTATTGTAATCAAGGTTCGTGTTATTCAAGTTTATGGAAAAAAGTTGAATTTAATAAGTGTTTTTGAGAATTCATTCATAAGGTTTAGAAAATGAAAGCATCCTGAGTATTTCTAGATACTTATGCCTAGTCATATTCAATATTCTCGAAAAGTTTGCTGCACACATCATAGACAGTATTTATATAGTAACTTAAGTAATCGAGCTTTGTATTCAGAGAAAGTAGGCCAAACATTGGAACAGAGTCCAAAACACTGTATTTGCAATGAGTATGTTGATCACCACTCTTGAATTCTGCTTATGTTTTCCATTAGGCGACAGTAGAGTTACTTTGACAGATTCAGAGGTAAACAAAATAAAACTTTATTAAATCGAAGTTAAAAATAATGCAAACACTTGTTTGAAAGATCATAAAGCAAAATAATAAAGCAATTATAAGACTCGTAAGTTTGTTACTTGTACCACAGACTATCACCAGCGGAGTTAGTCATATTGGCTTATCGGCACGTACGGGGTGAAGTTTATCAGCGAATGTGCCAGATACATGCAGTGCCCGGCTAACTGGGGCTATCACTGTTCCAGTTCGGTGATGGACGTTAGAGTTTCTACTCATAGCACTAGAAAGTATTTTAGCTTTTGATATGAACAGGATAGGAGGATATAAAATATTAGCTTCGGTGTCTAACTAAAAAAACTATCGCAGGAGTGCCATGCATGGAGATAGAGGGAGAGAGAACACATGGACCAGTTCGACTGGAGTTAAGCAATTTATTCATTTATTTTGACCTTGCGTGGGCGCCTAATGCTTAAATCTATGGGGTGTACGTTTGTACGTCATTTATAACTCCTGAGAAGACCTTGGATACTCATTATCATCATCAACAGTCCACTGCTGGACGCAGACCTATCTTTAGCAAGGATGAGGCCTATTATACCACCCTGACCAGACCGGTTGGTATACACAATGTGTGATAATAATGCTATAGACATTGTTTCTAGTTAATCACAGAAACCACTGAAGCTACCATACTTTGCTACAAAAATCTGTTGATAGTCTTGCATATGTTTGAGGAAGATTACAAGCGATGAAATATCATGACATAACAGGTAGGTTAGTAGTGGGTAAGCAGAATCGTATGCGAGCAGGTGAAGCAAAGAAAACGATCAGTTTTATATAATTACAATTTATGTCAAGTAACTTTTGAAAATACCAAATAGTTACATAATTTAATACATAAGTTCTACATAAAATGCGAATCAAATCATGAAACTGACAGCCCGCGTTAAAACCACTAAAACGCAGCGTCTTCATCGAAATTCCAATTTTCAACCCCTAAAATATTAACTGTCTAACATTTAGAAAAGGGTTGAGTAAGTTAGGGTTGGCGAGGGATAATCATAGCAAAGAAACTTTTGTTTAATAATTTAACGTAAAGGCTTGTTTATTTATTATTATTTATTTAATTTTTTTTTATTCATTTTTTTTGGAAATTTTACGCACAGCGAATGCCAGTTGAATAGAAGAATTGTTATTAATAGAAGACCATCTAACGACCAAACACAAAAGGTATTAAAAAAAAAGGAAATTTACATAAACAAAAAAAAGTTTAAAAAACTAAAACCCATCTCTTGGGCCATTATTACGAATCTATTGGCGTCATTTATAGAAATCCGTTTAGTAGTTTAGACGGTAAGGTGGAACATACAAACATATATAAACTGCCAAAACTGTTATCCTCCCTTTTCGCTTCACCGTAGTCTAGTAGAAAGCACATAGTAAATAAATATTAGGTACTATTAAAAACAGAAAAATCTGGTTCAAATTCGATGAATCTAAGAAATCAATTTTATTAGTTATAGTCGTTCCAATACTTTATTTAACTTTTGACAGATCACGCACATAAAGTTTTGTAATAATTTTTGATACAATGTACTACAGATAATACTGTACTTTATGGGCGGGCTCCGCCTACTTAGGGATGTGTCATTCGTAATTAATGACCACAGACTATAAAAACGGTTTTGAAATAAATCGATTATCGATTATATTAATAAAACATACAATAAAATTATTGTGATTATATTTTATATCAAATCACGTAAAAAGCTTTATTATTTTGCATTAAAATGCCCTAAATGTCTCCGTTTCAATGCATAAATAATTTGCGTAATGAAAACAGTTCCATCGTACTCGTACCTAGTAATGGGATCGAATGTATTCGCCGCAAATTAATGAATCTAAAATAATTGTTTAGACTTACTATAGTTGGTTCAAATAAAAACTACCTGCGGTACCTACTTGTAATGAACAGGTACAAAATGTTGAAATTCGTAGTAATTTACGGATTAAAAATAAAACAACCAAAAGAGGTACTGTAATACTAATTTTAATTATAAAGAATCGTCTTCTTCGTATGACCAGGAATCATCATCACTTGAGTTCTCAGTAATATTGATTATCATTTCTTGGATAGATAAATTGTCGAATGCAACATCCCGATCCCAATCCGACATTATCACCTTCTTTGTTTTTTCTACAACATTCGCCCAGTTTTCTGGAGTTACTTTTTCACACGCATTTTTCAGTAAATTCAGCATTTTTCTTGCGGTGAAAGGAGGAGTTGTATTGTTCCTCGCAGCATATCCTTTAACTTGTGCCCAGATCATTTCAATTGCATTATATTGGCAGTGATATGGGGGAATTCTGAGGACGGTATGCCCATGCTCTGCTGCCATTTCATCTATGACGTATCGTTTTGGCAGCTTCTTTGTTTTTAATATCTTTACTAACTCTACTTTTAGTAGGGACTCATTCACCTCTTCGCCATTGTCACGGAGCCAGTTTATAATTTCATGTTTTTTGTTGGCCTGGTTGGTATTTTATTAATTTGACGAGAGTGATAAGGTGCATTATCAATAAATATTATTGATGGCTCTTCGAGTGATGTAAGCATTTCTCTGAACCACTTTTCATACACGTTCGAATTCATCTCCTCATGATAATCTCCTGTTTTCTGGGATTTAAAAGCTAATAGAGCGCCTGGCACAAATCCTTTTACTGTTCCTGCATGACAAATAATCAGTCGTTCGCCTTTTCCCATTGGTAGGTACTGTAGAAGTGGAGCCAACGGTGTTGTCAGTCCAAGTTTTTGACAGCGTATGATTCGCATTGAGCCAAGTTTCATCTGTGAAAACAACATTCGACCAATCTTCTATTTTTTTTGCTTGTCTTAAAAAATCGCATCTATACAAAGCAATATCATTATCACCTTTGTCAGAGAAGATTTTTGACCACGGAACAAACCACTATTTCGAAGAGATTGTGTTAGTTTTTGTAATGTTGGAATCTCTTTTCTTTGGTAATAGTCGTATATATGACGACGAATAGCATCAGCGTCAAAATTGTCAACGGCTGTAACTTTACTAGGCGGTCGTTTTTTCTTAGGTGCAGATAGCTTATTCTGTTCCATGCCACTGCTGCCGTAGCCTTCTTTTGTTATTTTTGCCACTGTTGGAGCACTAATACCTAATGCTGCTGCAACACGGTCTCTAACTTGAGTCACTGGTATAAGAGGCCCACCATTACGGCTTTCCTTTGCAAAGTATTCACGAAGTCGCAAGACAAACTCTCTTGTTTGTCCTTTGAGTACTTTCTTTTTTGGCATTTTGACAGTAACGAAGGCAGGAACGATACGCTCAACTCAACCAAACGTGAGAATTCACAAATAAATCAATACGGAGGAATATAAATACTCAACTATATTGAAGGTTACTCATTGAAATACTGTAGATTATTTTAAAATAGACATAGAGAGATTTAATAAAGATCATCAATAGTTTAACAAATACAATATTAACCACTGAACTACAACACAATACAATAATACATTTTGAAAATTCAGTTCCTTTTATATATTTTTTCATGACATAGAACCGTCATATTTGAACAACATTCTTTTAATCCATTTCTTCTTTATTTTGACAAAGGAGGTCGCACATTGAAACACATAGAAATATGAAGTACGAAATTATCTATAAAATAATGAGTTTGTTAAATCGATTAAAACTTCTTAATGCATAAAATCGATCGATGAAAGAAATCGAATAGGTAACGGGTCAGGGTATCACTATTTGATTAAATATTAGAGCTGTCAAAAGTTAAATAAACTATTGGAACGACTATAGTATCTTAGTTTTGTAGATTACATATTTTTCCATTGCATTTTTTTAAGTAAGGCTAATAGAGATATTTAGTCCACTTTGCGATATTTTCTTCGAAACTCCTATTGGTCGTAGCGTTATGTTATATAAATAAATATATAAAATAAACACCATCTATTCCCAAACTAAGCAGAGCTTGTATCATGGGTACTAGACAACTGATAAAATTGTATATAATGTATTTAATTATGTACAATATTTTTTTTTGTAAATACATAAATATTCTACGTAGAAAACACCCAAACTCTCAATTTTTTTGAGAGTTATTTGTAGATCAAACAAACATTTGGTCCGACACGGGAATCGAACCCGAAACCTAAAGCACAGCAGCACGCCGTCGAGGCAGTCTAACACATAGTCTATATTGACTCGATAAATGGTCTATCCAACACTAAAAGTATTTTTCACTTACGACCAGTTGTTCCTGATATTACTACGTTCTTCTTGTTTGTGTTCGCCATCTTTTTTTTTGTACGTCATACCATATCACCTGAATTCGTGGTCGGTGTCTGAAGACGGTGGTCTTGAAGACCAATCTGAAAGGACAGCACTCGTGCAGTCGTGTTTCGTATGGGGCACCACGCTGCATTGTCTGTATTTGCAAAAAGTATTATAACCAATACTCTTGAATTCTTCTTTATATCAGGCAAAGAAATGTTTTATAAACATTCTATGTATTATGAAAGCTAAATATAATGGAAATATAACTAATAGTTTACAAATTATTGTGTTAAAACAGTTAACCAAAAACTTTACAACTTTTATCATCGAATATGAACAAAAGCCTCAAGAGACAAAACACCTTTGAAAAGTAGAATTCCAAAAGAAAAATATTAAAATACAATATTTTCCCAAAACTCTCATGTTTGCTACCCCTGGGTTCCCGCGCACGCAACTCCGGGCGAATTTGATATATTATGTATTACAGTGGTATTCCACGGACAAGTTTTCACGCCACTTTTGACACTAATTATACTAGTATGAGCCGGAATATTTTGGAATTGGGTTCCGTGGAAAAAGGAACAAGTGACTGATGTGTTGTTGTATTTAATAGGCGTGTGGAAAATTTGTTTGTTGATAAAATATTTCTTATCTTTATAGGATCTACTTTTGTGAATATTATCAAAAGTCTATAATTATTTGAATAAAAAGAACTTTGACTACCAAAACTTTGGTTAATTCAGTTTCCCATCTTATAATATGTTTCCATGGTTGATAAGACAATTAGTTTAAAAGTGAGATAACCATTAAAATATTATCACAATCGCCTTTTTTATTCTCTGTGAACAACCCCCTGAATTATATATACATAATAGTTTTTCACAAAAACATGATATTCTCACTGAGGCTGTTAAATTTAACATTTAACAGAGCTTGAGCTATAGTAGTCAGATTGCTTACAAATACAATCATAACACATAAATAATACTCGTATTCATACACTAAACATCATCCTCAATTCAACATCATGATACAAATATTCACTTGTCTTGCACAACCAGATTCCGCTCCTCAGATTTAGCAGTCAATATTACTAACAGCTAACACAACAGCCAGTCAACTATTCTTCAAATCTGTTTAACCAAACTTCAGAAATGAGACCTAAATACCTAAAAAATAAGACAGTAAAACGTTTGCAATGAGTAACAGAATTTCAAGGTGAAAAATATCATTGATCAAATAAATTAGGTTGGCCTATACCATACGAACGATAAGTTTAAAATATAAGGCGAGGTTGAGGACATATGGGTAATGTTACGACCGCAAATAAATTATATTAGGGACGTTCAGAACGACTCATTTTAGACGGCTTAAAGGACCCCGAGGTATTGTAAGCTCACTTATGTACGTTAAACCCTAAGTAAGTAGGTTTACAATCTCTTTTGACCAAAATATATATTTGACTAGCTTTTTTTTCAATATCTATGCAGTTCATAGAATACCACTGCCCGGCATTTTTCCGATACAAGATTATGGAGTTTCTTAGACCTGTCATACTTCAAAAAGTATAATGAAAAGCAGAAATTCATTAATAATCCAGCTCTCTCGATTATGTCATCAAAGAGACAAACCCCATTCACCTGGACTTTCTACTCAAATGGTCAAGCCATTCCCCCACGTATACGACTAGATCGATCGGACATCTCGTAAAACATTCACGACTCTTCGTGTAACCAATTGTCTTTTTAACAGGTGTAACTGGGTATTAGCGAAAAATACCAGAAGTATTTTGATGGTTTCTGGTCTTAAAATACCGTAAGGTAGAAAGAAGATAGAAGAAGAAAGTTGTAGGTATTATAAAAAAATAGAATAAAAAAACTTTACTAAATGTTAATAAAGTTTGCCATGTGCAAATGGCAGCTTTATCGCTAAAAAGCGATTTCTGCAAGACAACTAATTGTAGGATATTATATATGGAGACTTGTTTTACTAATCATATCTTGTTTCTGAACCCATGGGATATGATCAAACCTATTGTCATCCATTTCATTGATTGATACATCAAATACATTGGTTAATATTTCGTTTTGCATTGAGATGACTCCATTCCCATGCATTTGTTAGTTTTATAATGTCTACTGGGCAGAACTGAGTGTGGCAGTGATACCAGGGGCTCTAAAAGATGTTTGTTTTTAACACGCTTTTATCAGCTTGTTTGTTTGTAACCAGCTCTTGTATAGTATTTATTATTTTTAAGTTAAATCATCAAAACTTTGAGTTTTCTTTTATGATTTAGTTGCCAAAATGACTGTGCTTTACCTGATGGAAAACACGAGCAAAATCCAAGAGTGGTGGTAACTATCCTCACGGCGAATGTTGACAATGTTGCTTAGTGGAGTGGAGAAACACGGCACAGGAAGGAAGCAACGATTTTAAAACAAGATATACAGTATACCACAGAATATGAAGTGCACTTAAATAAAAAAAATACATTTTCTTGTTTCTACAATTATTGTTATTTTTGGAGTTACTATCAGTCAACGGCAACGTAAGTTAACATTACAATAAGTACGTACTACACCACTTCGTTACAGTGATTTATCCGTGAAAGTGTAACAGATAGACATACAGTTATATGAGAACTGAATAGACAAACAGCTTATTTTGATACAAATCCATGTAAAAAAAATCGACGGGTTGCACTCCGGGAGTGCCGGCAGAAGTGAAAACTTGAATATTAACGTTGTGCATTTTTGATATTTTGGAATGGTTAGAGAATAATTTTGTACGAATTGCTTTCATTATCAGTATAAAAGTACTATTATTTGTGTGGTGGAATACAATATTCATTTATTGCGCTATCGTACACAAACATGACAATTTATATTACATACACACCCGAACATTCGCGCAAGCGCCCTGCGCCGCCTGTCCTCTCTCCATCCGTCTTACGAATTTTCGATCAGGTCACGTGACCTGACGCGAGTTTATATATTTTTACCCATTCCAAAAAAGTACACAGCGCCGCTAAAGAAGTTTTCACTTCAAAAAACGTTAAAAAAATATTGATACTTTGATACATCGATAAAGAAAACAAACGTTCCTAACTACACATAAAAGATTGTTATTAGCTGTTTTTCCTCAAATGAAGTCTACGAAACACAATAGGTGTTGATAAAGGATCGCTGCGGCGTAGTAATAAACGCATCTTTAAATTAGAACAATACACATCAAAGTGCGCATAAATTGTACATTAACTGCAAAAATATATGACAAACATATGGAGACAATGGATTATTGTACTTTAAACATGTCAACACTAGCGGGTGAAAAGCTTTCGAACTACTTCTACTACTTGTGACAAACTCGATTACACATAACGTGTGTTTGATTCGAGTTCAATATTTTTCAATTATTATCAGTAATACTAGCAATCTGACCAAGTACGTGATCCCTAAAACTGATTGACAAAATGAATACTTATGCGAGCAAAGCTAATGTTATGTATTGTATTTAAATATAACAGTATTAACAATATGAAAAAATAATAGTTATTTAGAAAAAAATCGTAGGAATGTCATGTAATTTTGAACCCTTTCAACGGGCTAGATACCGAATCTCGAGTTAACATATGGCCTACCTATCTACTTATCACGTTCCAAATCGGGTATCCTCTGACCCGGTGTCCACTCAAGTCAAACCTCAAGATTCAAATCAAAGTAAAGATTTGATCCCACGGAAAATCAGTTTTTGAAATCACATACAGCCACAGAAAAAATTGTCAACTATACCATGTGAAAATCTTAATTCTTTGAAGAAATAAAATAATAGTAGGTGCTTTACACCAAAACAGTGTCACTCCTGCGCAGTACCTGCGTCGTAGCGTTTCTATTGTTATTAAATAAAAATGTTAATAAACTAATATGAATATTTATGCCCAGGACCGGGATAGTTGGCGCTCCTTGGGGGAGACCTACGTTCAGCAGTAGACGGCAAACGGTTGAAATGTTGAAATTGACTGCACGGTTGGCCGAGTGGTTTCAGCGGTCGCCATGCCGCTTGCTACTGCGCCAAGTGTCTTGGGTTCAAATCCCACGCGGTACAACACTTTGTGTGATCCACGAAGTGTTGTACCGCGTCTGGATGTTCTTTGTGTCCGTTTCATGTACGTTTGTAAAGTCCCCCACGACACAGGATGTTTATTCCTAATGTGGGAGTTGTCTTTTAAAAAATAAAAAAAATAAAATGATAATGGTGCTATTTTAAATTATTTACACTATACCTTAGTAAACCATAAATATTATTGCGTGTTTCTGAGCATATTATTGGCACAATTCACGCAGTTTATGTTGCTATATTCGTGGGGTGACAGATTAATAATACGGAGTGTCACCGCCCTTATGCATCCCGTGAATGTCGTAAGAGCGGACTAAGAGGGCAAATTACGCAGCACAAAATCACTGCAAAGATACTTGAAAAAACCCTTTGTCAATTTGAGTGACCAGCGTTACTTCCTTTCTAAGGACAGGCATCTGTTAAAGGCTGGTTATGATGATATTTGACTGCCTCGGTGGCGCAAGTGGTAGTGTAAGCGACTGCTCTGCTTGATGTTTCCGGGTCAGACCAAATGTTTATATGATCTGCAAATATTTGTTGCGAAGTTTGGGTGTTTTCTATGTATAATATGTATGTTTTTACAGAAAAAAAAATATATACGTATTTACGTCAGTTGTCTAGTACCCATAACACAAGCTCTGCTTAGCTTGAGACTAAACGGCGTTGTGTGTTAAATTGTCCGACATATTAATTTATTGTATTCTCCATAACAAAATAATTCCTTTCTTTATGTGGTTGTACCACATAAAATTTCTGATGATAATTGACATGTATTATTTGCCTTACTCTATTAAAATCTACGTCTAGTATAGCAATATGTTCGTGTCGTATCGTTATTGGGCTGATTCGAAACATGTGGAAATATCACAATAGTCACGGATTTTCCAGTACTTGCAAACGCTTGACATCGCTAGTGAACGCTAATTTGCCACTTTCCGTGTACATTTTCAAGTTGTGATATTGTGTTTGTATTTGTTCTCATATATCAATGATAAATAAATAATTGATGTTTAACTAAATAATGGTAATTTTAAATAGTTTTATATTAAGGTAATGGAATAAAAGTTGGGGAACAAGTAGAAGAATCAGGATCGAGGGTAGGGTCTATCAAAGGAATTCGTTGAATATCGTCAGCATAGGACTGGTTGTTTAGGACAGCCTTGAAGAAGACCTGTGTTTTGCAGTGAATGAATTTCGGTTTTAATCAACTACCTTTAACCTTAACAGTCATGTTCCGGCTTCTTTTCTCGAATAAGAGAAGTTACCGAAGCCTCCCTTTCTAGATTTTAAGGAGAGTGATTCAATTTTTGAGTTGCAAATGCATATGGACAACGGTTACTCCTACACTTCAAGTAAGTTTGAGTGTTGTACGCCTGCTGCTTTATAGAACAAAACAAATCGAAGCTGTGGTAAACAGTTAGATAGTTCTGAAACAGGAATTTCTTAGCATCATATTCTATCTAATATTTTTGACCAATAATCGAAAATTTTACCTTATTTATACAATGCTCATGTGCATACTCAAGGAAATAAGTAGTTTTTAGTTTGTATTATAGTTATGAACTCATTTCAACTCAAAAACTTTTATGGAACTAGGCAATGTGTATGGATATTCTGTACTTGTATTTTATGACGTGTTACAAAATAGTTGTCCAAATATATCGAGTGAGGCATAAAAACGCTTTCACAATATCCTATAAAAGATTACCATCAAAAGAATCGAGTGTTATATAAAATAGTGTAAAAAGTCCGAAAATTTATGATCACAGTGCCGCTATTGCACAAACGTTGACTGCACAAACGCGGTCTGCGTGGTACCGCACAACGTTTTATCCTCCTAAAGTTACCAGTGTACAGTGGCCTTCCTTCCCCTCCTTAATAGGAACCAAACAATATCCCACACAGGAGTTCGTTCAAATCTCTAGGGGTCATTTTACTCTAGTTGGTTGCCGGACTTTGACGATTTACTGCCCACTTTGATTTACTTTTAATGGGAGCATAGTAAATTTACACTTGTAATAAATCAATATGGAGCAACGGTTAGAAAATATTCAACCCTTTAAGTTTATCTTTGTTTTTAATGGATGTTCCGTAATTATTATTAACGTAACGATTATTGCATAAGTAAGGAAAATAATATTTGAGAGGGATGGTTGAGAGCTCTGATTCTAGCTGAGAACCAATATGTATCTAATACTAGTACTTCTAATTTAGAAACATAATTTAGTTTAATACTTAAGTATAAAAAAGATAGGATACTCCTTCTCTCAAAATTAGTTAGACACTCATTAAGTTCAAAAGTAATCAGCCTCATAAAATCTACCAGGATAAGTTTCACAAAAAATCTTTGAAGTTAACAAAACCGACTTTCTATGAATCAAATATATCATCAATTTATCGGTTAATCGCCTTTCTCAGTGTGCAAAACATGTTAATTAGTGGTATACCTAATCGAAATAGCAAATATCCTCAAAATTAGTTCTAAAATGCGTTGTAAATCAGGCATTCGATAATAAAACGCAATCAGCGAAGGCGGTATTGCGCAGAATTAATTGAAAATTGATCTGTCCACGGCACGCGTGTGTACCTTGTGTTTGGAGCATCAATGAAGACGAGATGTTCAAGCGGTCTACTCTGTTCTTGTTCGAGAGTCTTGTTTGAATATAAATGTACCTACTGATAGATCTATAGCTCAACTATAATGTCTTTGATACGAGTGAGAGCTTGTTTTGTTATGCTTTCACATAACTATTAAAATAATTAACACGATCTTTTGTGTTTTTTATGTCATAGGGTCAAATGAACAGGTGGGTCGTCTAGTAAATGACTAACGGCGCCCATGGACATTTGCAATACAGAAGACATTTCAAAAAATGTGGTGGTAGAGGAGGCAGTGCTCAACAATCAAAACCTTGAACTCACTACCAACGCACGTATTTCCCTACCACGAGGCGGGCTCTACTACTCACCAAGCCGCAATAGTGAGGGTCGATATGCTACACTCCACATTCAATGAGGATAGTGACCAATACTCATAGATTCCGGTTATTTTGGTAGCGTTAACATAAAAAAGGAGACCTGTTCCATAATTAAGAGGCAGCTATTTGAGAATTACGAAAAATCTTATTTTAAAATTGAAACTGCAGAATATATTTTTCTATTATTCAACTTATCGGAAATATTGTTATGCAATTTAAGCTTACCTCTAATTAAAGAAAATACTGACTTCTAAGATTTCAGGTTAATCAACCTAGTTTAGAACACCAAACTAAAATCTAAATATAAATAATGGTTCAGTAAACGTATATTTATATAAAATAAGTCTGAGTAAAACACAATTGAACTACTATATAGCGTTCAGAGCAACACAACAGACTCTGTTTAATTGAAAATAGGTGTCAACTGACGTACCCTACTGAAATCAGCACAATGCGCTCCCTATACTTGAATGGATCGTTTGTATTTCGTAATACCGGGTGAAAAGCTTCTGGTGAATAAAGGTCGACGAACTTATTGATATTTACTTATTTTCGTACATATATATATTTACGATTATATTCTCGGAGGAGTAAGCAGAGAGAAGTGATTTGTCGATATGTTTCTACAAGTAATGAACCGAAATTAGGTTTTTTTTTTCAAAATATTTTTAATCACAGTGATCTAGTAGTCAGTGAACTGTTTAATTATATTCAAATTCTGTGTAGATTGCTAATATAAGTTGGTCACCAAACAGCCACTGATAAAAAATTAAGAAGCAAGCAATATCATGTGAAGGAAATGATGAGGAACACTCCGTATTCTTATTTTTTTTATGGAATAGAGGGCTAACTAGCAGACGTATCGCCTGATGGTAAGCGATTACCACCGCCCATGAACGGGTGGCCATGCATTTGAAATTCCAAAGACATTAACCACAAAATTAGACAGAAGCTTTTATAAATGTCACCAGTTGCGATGAATATTAATGTTATTGCTAGTCGATATTTAGCTGGTACGGCGTCTCTGAAATCAGTATTGAACTTACTTCATTGCGAAATTAGGGGAGAAATATTGTTTACGAAATATCCAATTCTACAAAATTCATACGGCAGAAGTTATTAAACCTGTCCTGATGGTTCAAAAAGAAGCTTATTCAATATTTATTTTAATGAATTTTCACACTAACGAACGAACATACACTGTTTAATAAATCCTATTTGTATTGCTACCATATCAAGTTTGTACGATTTTGGTTCGGCAACACCAGAGGCGTCACAAGTCTTAATCTGTCACCACTTGTAATAAAGGACTTCTTTCTTAACTTGCCTCGCCTGCTTAGTTAAATCGTTTATTAGTTTCAGTTCCTCTACTGCTAAAGTTTGTCATAATTAACTAACGAATGGATTTTTTGTGCAAACGAATTTGTAATTTTTTAACATCCCACGGTGTGAGATTTACGTAAAACACGACGTGGTTACTGAAAGAGCCCAGAAACCTTCTGTAGGTGTTTACATTCTGGTCACGTATAAAACGTACAATTTGTGCAAACCTCGTATTTTAGGAAGGTTTAAACTTGATATGAAGTAAAAATTTCCGGAGTGACTTGATTTTTAGACGTGAAATATTTAGATGATTTGACCAAGAAAAGGCATGACTTAAGTTTCTGTATGCATTCGTAATGAACCAGATTTTTTGTTAGCAAATATTAATAGTTGTAAGACATACTGTAAATGAAGCTCAGTTATTTATAATAATAAATAAATAAATATTCGGACATCTAACACACAACGCCATCTAGTCCCAAGCTAAGCAGAGCTTGTGTTATGGGTACTAGATAACTGATATGAATACATATACACACTTTTTTTGTGAATACATATTTTATACATAGGAAACACCCAAACTTCGAACAAATACTTGGTTCGACCCAAGATTTCAACCCGAGACCTCAAGCACAGTAGTCGCATTCACTGCCCCTGCGTCACTGAGGCAGTTAATATATACGAGGCAAAGGAACAGACGGGTCCTCGATGATAACGTGAGAGTAAGTGACAAAAGAAATGCCCGCAACTCAAAAGATACTTTAAGTCTTTTAATTGGGCCTGTGGACATCTATCATACTTGGTTACATGCTGCTTCTCACTCCGGTCTAACCCTGAATGTTCCGAAGTATTCCTTCAGTACAGATCCGAAATGTAGTAAGTAAATTTTTTTAGTCAAGTTATTGAAAATATTCTTTAGACAATCCTAATATTATAAATGTGAAAGTAAGTTTAACGGCGGTAATCGCTTACCATCAGGCGATACGTCTGCTCGTTCGCCCCGTATTACATAAAAAAAATAAAAATAAGAATACATAAATCCTGTTTACAATATTTAGATGACAACAAATTTACTATTACAGAGACATCTAGCCTGAATCGTAAAACAAACACGAATATAGCAACGGCAATGATACACAAACATTCACATAACGAGCAAATCTACCTTTGATCGAACGCAAACCTCATATTCCATAACCCTGTATTTCAAACAGCGCTCAAGTTTGCTAAATGGTATTAGCATTCGTCATCAAAGCGTCTCACATTCAGGTACTATGTATTTAGTCACAGGCTTTGATTCTTTATTTGATTTGTGTATACTTATATTATAAGACGGAATGGTTGTTTATTTGTTTGCTGGTTTGTTTAAACGTGATATTCTCGTACTTAGTACGTAGTTACTAATCAGGTTTGATCGATTCTTTCAGTTTTTGATATAGTATTTATTGGAAAATAAATTGGCCATAATAAATTATCCTGTGATGAGAGTTAGGAACTGAGGAGAGAGATTATCACATAAGCTACATAACGTATTTATTTTTTAAAGACTAGAGATGTTATTAACAAAGTAGTAAATATAAAATTGTATCAATTATGATAGATTCACGTACCCGGGACGTAAACTCAAAACATTTTAATTAAGTTATGTCGATTACTATTTATGTAACAATTGTGTTACAATTTATGTCTATATGTGTGTGTTATGTTTTAAATTAATGTTTTAAATTTACAATGTCTAGAAAAGGTTACTTGGGACAAACTATTTTACAAGATCAACAAATGTACACGTAGTGGTTAAAAGTAAAAAAAAAAGATTTTGATTTACTAACGGTTTTAAATTGACTTCTATAATACACTAGCTGACCCACGCAACCTCGTTTGCGTCTTATATTGCCCGTAGCATGAAAATTTTCCCCTTTTTTTGAAACATTCTTCATTGGTGCTCCGCTCCTATTAGTAGTAGCGTGATGATATATAGCCTATAGCTTTTCTCGATAAATGGACTGTTCAACACCGAAATAATTTTTCAAATTGGACCAGCGGTTCCTGAGATTAGCGCATTCAAACAAACAAACTCTTCAGCTTCATTATTAGTATAGATTTACTGTACTAGGAGTATTAGAAATAGAATAAAAATAATTCTGGCAATAGTATTTGCACTTTACAGACATATCATGCTACAATCAATTTAATTTAATGATTTGTGCATTCATTTAGTCCAATCTCATTTAGTCCGTTGACTGTCAGTCAGTGTGTTTATCTTTTTAACTATACTTTAAATCACTACCTGCAACATAAAATAGCCATCCTGTAATGTCCCTTGTTATCAGCCACAGAGGACTCGATACAGTCCTCATCAATCAATCTGTCACATTCAGCATTGACTTCGATTTATCGAGCCCCGGGTCTGTGTTACAATTTTATTGATACTGAACCATGGTCACTCCAGTTGTGATTACTGGGAGGACTTTTAAGGTTTAATACGTGCTGAATGAAAAATATCGTGCTAGGTTTCAGTTAGCTATTTGTCTACGGGAGTGTCGAATTCGGTAAGTCGTTTCTAGTGAAGTGAGAAAACCAGTGTAAAGAGGACAAGCCTGGTTTTGTAATTGAAAATCTGAAAAACTTAACAAATACTGTAAATAATGTATAACGTAGAATTAGAATAATTACTACATGATATATCTCAACCACTGATTCCTGAATTCCAAATTAAACAGAGATTATTTATTCTTTTTAATTATTTAGGTCGTACATCGGCGAGTAAAAGTTCTTGGCGAACGCAAGCCATAAAATAGATATGTTTACAGTATGTTGATGTATAGTGTGATATATGTATACGATACTCGAAGAACCAGTCAATACTGAACGACAACGTGACTAGCTTTGTGTCTGACACTATTTCAGCTACAAAGGCCGGACATCAAAGAGATGCCCGATAAGGGAATGATATCTGTACTGGAGGATCGCAATCCGAGAATATGGAAGTACAAATTCAAGACGTTTTGGAATATTTGTGACACATGACCTGTAGATAACTGCTCTATATTAACAAATACTCGAATCGTGGAGTGCACAAAATCGATCACTTATTTCACCATGCTTTTTTTTTAGTTTAGGTTAGCTTTAACTGTACAATTGTTTGTTTGTTACCCTTACCGTTACTGACATTTCAAAGCATGTATTTTAGTTTCTTGAAATTATTATTAAACTTTCATAAAAAATACCTAGACAATAAGTATCTAAGTGTAGTTAGAAACCACAACCAAGTTGCTACTAATCTGACAACTATAAAGTTAGGTACTCTGCCTGCTACTTAGAATTAATATTTTACTACACTTTTCGTAATGGTAAAAAAAGCCTTAAATTTAACACAATCCTTTAGTCTTTACAAAAAGATTTTTATTATTCAGAATATCATCATAAAAAGTTGTTTTAAATGCAGTAGTGCCAATTTCATTTCGACAGTACAATCGTCAAAGAAGTGTACAGGCGACATATCGTCTACTGGGTCAAAAGCAATTTATCTATACTAATTGTACAGAGGCATTCCATTGTAAACGGTATTGTTTTACCCGGTAGACATCTAACCCTGTGAATGTGAGTGGAATAGGGTATAAGTAAAGAGCGAAATGAAGAGATTTATTATGCCTAATATTACAGGAATTCATACGAATAAATGAAGCGGATCATTCATGAGGTTGCTTCTAAGAAACTGTTATAGAAGATAACCTGGTACCAGGTGAGCTGATGATGATTTGCGCAACATCTGCAGGAAAAACTATATCAGGAGAGCTTTCAATTAGCCCATCGGTGATTTTTGGGTATAAAATATATATGTTAGTTTAGTGGATGATAGAAATCATGACTGATGATTTAGACGTATCGTTTTCCAATTTTATTTAAATTAATTTCCCTCATTTAGTAGTATTAGAACAAAATTTATTTCGTTTTGAAATCAAACGTATTCAACACTAAAAAGTCCTGCTAACGCTCAACCCGCTGTTTTTCCTAACTTATTCTCCATAACAATACGGCTTCATTATCATTTCATGGCATGTGTCGGCATGAATATTTCTCTTTGATTAATTTAAGCACGACATTGCAGCTTTATTAGCCGTCATAGGTGAACGCTCCTAATTGTGAACTGCTGTTAATCTTCAAGATAATTAAGTAATGCGTGCTTGGGAGGTGTTGGATTTTGTTAATAATTTACTAGAGAAAATACGTAGTTAGATGTTATTAAATTTGCATATTAGGCTTAACCTTTTAGGAATTGCTATCATCTGAATTTTGGCACAGAAATTGGTTTATTGCATGTTAACTTTGACTACGTATGACAATTCAAACTATAGGGGACTTAATAAAAGTGTATGATTGTAAATTTCAGCGTTTTGATGTGATTAACAAAAATAAATTTAAGCGTTCCTCTGGGCACAATCTGGGACCGACATAAACAATATAGTCACATAATCCAGTAGATGTTTATTTGAAATAACAACTCATGAAAAGAAAAACAACACATTATTTTTATACGTATACACGTACACATTTATGCTTTACCAGACCACCCATGAAACAATTTCCCCTTCCAACACTCTATTCACGATGACTAGAAGTTCTATTGATATTCCATTCATCATCATTATCTGCGCATTTGGCTGCGAGAAGCGCCCTCTTACTACCAAATTCATTTAGCAATATGTTTTTGTATTGTGAGGGAAGCCTTGTGTCCTTAATCTTTGGATTATGGAAATATGTTGTTATAGATACCTAATACACACAATTTAGTATTATTGCAATGAGATATTGTAATGCAATGTTAGAGATTACATTTCACGGAGCAGTCGATGTTGCCATGTCCCCCGTAAGTTACGGGAAGTCGGTAGTTAGTGGTGACTTGTGACCTCCGCGCGTGCTTTCTGTTATTGACAATCTACCCAGTTTCGTTCATGTCAAAAGAATTATGGAAGAAAATGTAGCATTTATGTATTGTAGTAGTTATTTTTAAGAAGGTAAATATGATACTTTGATACTATGTTTTGTATATTTCTTTATTTATTTTATTATATAGCGGGCAAACGAGCAGACGTATCGCCTGATGGTAAGCGATTACCGCCGCCCATGGACACCCGCAACACCAGAGGCGTTACAAGTGCGTTGCCGTGCGTTGTACGCTCTTTTCTTGAAGGTTTGAAGGTCGTATTGGCCCGGGAACACCGCAGCTCATTCTACAGTTTTGCTGTGCGCGGCGAAAAGTATGATATTTAATCGATGAATGTAATGGCATTAGCATGTTGATTACCGCTACTTTAATGTACGTTAGCATATTTAAAACAATTTAACTAAACTTTTAACTAATTATACGTGTTATCCTTCTTCTTATAAGATATTTTAATTACTTTTGAAAAGGACAGTTTGAACTTTATAATGGGTTCGACTTTATAATGTACTTAATAGAACAATAGATTTTTTAATCATAGTATGTAGTGATAATGTTATTTTCTCTTGATAATCGACGACTGTTTTAATGAAAAAGAGTCATAAGAGATCAAAATACGAAAAAGGAAGAATAAAAGACCGTCAAATTTTTGTTCTTTTATGAAGTTATTCAAATAAATCCCTAATTAATGTTAAGAGTAAAAACTATCATCTCGTTATACTCTGGTTGTATTTTGTGAAAATCTTCTTCCTCAAAGATCTTTTCACGAAAACAAGGACGATAGAAGCAAAACCTTCATTAAATTCATTTTAATTTAGCTTGGAGTGAAGCCATTACTTACAGCCTAAGTCCAAACTGCATCTTGAACCGTGCATTAATTGCAAATTAGAAGAACAACTACAGCTATTTGTTACGACTTGCTTAGATTTGTTAGCTACAATTTGTTAGCGTCTGTTATCTAAGTGTACATTTTAGTTAGTTCTGTACAGAACGTTTTATTTTGCTCGGCGATGCTTCGCAACAATACGCAACATTTAACTTTTCGAGTTTACGGTTTTAATCTGCTTCCATTTGCTTTGGGAAATTAAATTTAGCACAATTACTTATTCTTTTGTAGAATGGATTATACTTTTTAATGTATTTTTCTTTTAGTATGCTGTCAAACATTCGATAACGTTAAAGTTACCTTCGAATTCCAATTGATTTCTTAAAATTCAGAACTTCGAAGTTCGATAATCGCGGTATTATTGTTTTTAATGTAAAACATGTAATTGTGAAAGTGTTGTAACAATAATTTCCATCAAAGGCTAAGGCATCAAATCAATATAGTAAAGAGTCGAAGACAATTTCACATTGATAACGTATAATAAACGGTTCAGTACAAATTGTGCAATTAAACCATAGTGGAGAGACGGCGTAGTGCATCGTTAAGTTGACAATAATTTAAATTGGTTCTTACAGTCGATACGTAGTTGTAAATGAGCTGGAATACAAGCACATAGACTTGTACAGCAGTTGTACTCTAGACAACGGTTATACGAGCTACTAATGATATGGACCTGCTTTTTATTTCTTTGTTTTGTTCTAAGCTTATAGACATTTTATGGTTTTGGTCACATACCCGTAAGAAAGTGATACTTTAAATTAACTCCAAATACCATAGAAAATATAGGAGGACAGGCACTGCTAAAGTATGTAATAAGGAACACGATGTAGAGTTTCTACTCATTTCATATACCGCTCGCACTACCTTTACGTTCAACATGTATAATAAATATAAATATATCGGACATCAAACACACAACGCCATCTAGCCCCAAACTAAGCAGAGCTTGTAGCTTGTATGGGTATTAGTTCTTTTATACTGACTGACTGCTACAAATCTATCATACAAGCATCTCATCAACATTCACCAACTCCTTCTTCAAAGTGCAATCGATCTGATTAGTCGGTATACAATTTAGGAATAAGTCAACCTGCAACATCTTGCCCACTAATAGGAGTCTTATTAATTTTCTTAATGCATTCTTACCTTTAGACTGCAGTAAAAGAATTGAAATAAACAAAAATCCCTCCATATTTTTCGTAATTCATGTTCCTCGCGACACCACCGCTTGTCCCGGCAACTCCCTCAATTAATTGGCGAGCTCCCCCGATTTAACTTGTAAACGAATGCACCGTGCGTTGCTTTAATACAACTCGTTCGCCAATTAGACTCACCGGTTAATTCCTACGTGATTTGCCTTGAATAGATCTGAAAAAAGTTATGGGATTTGTATATGAACTTCGATAGGGAGGAGGCGTGATGCTGAACTGGGGAGAATAACATCACTTGGATTAATATTTCTAGAGGTATTTGAAGCTGAGTATCCTCCGTCGGGTGAGTAATAATAAAAGACTTTAAGGAGTTCTTTACGTTCTACTTAAAAGTTTCTTTTTTTCATTTGAATTACGTCTTTTACGAGAAATATACGAGAGTAAGTAAAGAACTTTACTGTTTATTCGGTGCATAAATACCATTTAAGTTTTAGATTTACAAATATTTTAATGCTTAATTGTAGACTGTACATGTGCTATCGGGTGAATTGTGTTCAAATGGACTTACATATATATAAGATTTAATCTCTAATCCTATACATATATGTTTAAGAATCAAGTTTTAGCTACATATCAGCTTCAGATCAATAATGATAATAACAAAACTGGTATGCACAGGGGCGCCTTACCTAAACAAACAGATGTGGTCAATATTTATAAGATCGGGGGAAACGAAACCCTGTCTCAAGTTACAAAATCCAAATTATTTACGGGCAACTAGATACTACAATAAAATGCTTACACAATACAATGTTTCAATGTAGCTAGAAGTAACAATGTGACCCTTCGTCATTCTACATTCTCAGATCATTAAAATAATTCCCAAAATTTTAATAAAAGGTCTTAAACATCCAACTATTCATTTCCATTCAAACATATACCCCTTTATTTTTATGAACACGCTTCTAAAGCGAGTACAAAACCAACGAAAGTTAAAAGCCATTTTATCAATCTGCAAAATAAAACAGAAATCAACTCTACTACCTCCAAATAAGGTTGAAATGGATTGCAAAAGAAAGTTAGTCAGGCTGTCCATACAACAGATGTTACGAACACTTTATAGAAGACCAGTTGAAGAACTTGGCTCAACTTTCTCAGTTCGTGAGATGAAATTTTATTTGGCAAACCTTTTTTGAATATTTGCCGAAGTTTAGAGCTCCCGTATGTACGACTGATTTCGTCCAAGTTCCAAACTCGACTGAATTTTTGGCAGTCAATGACTTTTATTGGTTTCCGAGATCTGTTTGCTTGGCTTGTTGTGTTTAATGCTGTTTGGCTTAGTGGATGTGTATTTGGGTTTCTGTAAGCTTTATGGGTTGGATGGAGTCGAGTTGAATTAGAGGGCTTGAAATTTTGCATTTACTACCGATCATACATACTGAGTTACTCTCACACTAATTAAAGTACATATTGAGAAACTACTGAGTAATTTAACTAGGTACTTTTAGACGTTACGGGATGAAGTTTTAAGCAAATTCTTTGCTTAAATCTTTTTAAGCAAAGATTAATGAACCAGTTACTGGAGATAGTTAGAGTCCCTAGTATATAAGCTGATACTCAATATTTGTAATTAAATGCATAAATTAGGGCCATTATATCATAGGTATTTCGTTTCTTTAAATACCTGGTATTTTGTCAGGATACTCTAGCCGTAATCATAGTCTAACTGGCTCAGGGAGGCATGCCCTGTACGGAGTATTTAATACATGATAATTTTTAAAATGCGAAAGTAAATTTATACGCTTTCATAATTAAATAACAGTACGTATTTTAATAATCTGTAATAATCATTGGCATAGAACTACTTTGATTCTTTAAAATACTTAGGCTTCTTTTTACCGCGATAATCAGCATACTAAGTGTATGGTGGTAGGTGGAATCATGTATACATGAATTATTGTCACCATGTAACAGGTATTACGTTTCTTTAAAAACTTATTGTTCCAGGCTACTATGGCCGTAATCATAGGCTGTCTGCTTCAGGCCATGCTCTGTATGAAGTATTTAACAACAAATAAGCATTTTTTTTTATGGAATAGAGGGCAAACGTATTACCTGATGGTAAGCGATTACTGCCGCCCATGGACCAACACCAGAGGCGTCACTAGTCCGTTGCCGGCCTTTAAGGGATAATGAAGGGGATGGGGGGAGGGGTTGGGATATGTTCCTCCGGTATCCTCACTCACTCGGTGAAACAGCGCAAGTGTTGTTTCACACCGGATTTCTGTGACGGTATCACTCCGGTTGAGTCGGCTCATTCATGCCGAAGCGAGGCTCCCCCACGTATAAAAGCATATAAGCATGAATTACTAATTGAATATATCAAAATGTAATTGAAGAATTAAGTCATTACTACACGTGAAAAAGCAGAACAAGTGCAGGTGCAGTGGCAGTGGCCAAAGGCAACGCCCACGGTGACCCAAGCTTGTAAGTGAATCTTTTACATCCGTGGGACAAGAAACAGCTGGTACATTCGTGTATCATTATAAGCAATTGTGGAATATGAAAATACAGTGTTGAAATTCAAAGTTGTTATAAAAGGCTAACTGACAATTTTCTTAAAATAAATATTTACATTATACAGACACGTTTTACTTCTTCAATAAAATATGCTATGTCTACTTTAGTGTTTACAGTACAGTAGTACAAAGTTTAATATAATAAAGTTATAGAGGATAAATAAAGTTGAAGATTTTTGACTTTATTGTTCCTTTTAATGTGTTTTTTTTATGTATTTTTGCGAATCTGGCGGAGCGAATTGTGAAATCTCCTCCTTTTTAAAGTCGGTTAAAAAAGTAGTTCTAGTTTCGGTCTAATTCTTAAAGTCGGTTTTTCTATAAGGAACGAATCTTTTATTTATTACTTTCTAGTCTAGAATACTATGCCTCGTATTCTGTATTCTGTATCTGACCTAAACAGTCAGATAAGAGTCTTACTACAGAACTTCGATATCGCCTAGTACTTAGGCTGTATAGGACTGATAGTACTAGTTCTACGTAAAAATTCAGTCTATTGAAGTCAGACTCGCGCAGGAAGGGGAACCGTACCATTTAGTATTAAAAATTCTCGTGTCGTGGTGATTGTTACTCCTCCGAAACGGCTGAAGCGATTTTTATGAAATTTTGTGTGCATATCGAAAAGCTCTGAGAATCGGCCAACATCTATTTTTCATACCCCTAAATGATAAGAGTACCCACCCCTAAAAATTTTTTATAGGAATACAACGTTTGCCGGGTCAGCTAGTTATCTACACATTTCAAACGTCTACCGTTATCAATATCAAGCAAAAACGAGCAAAAAATCAGGTTTTTTTTTGTATGGGAGCCCCCATAAATATTTATTTTATTCTGTTTTTTAGTATTTGTTTTTATAGCGGCAACAGAAATACATCATCTCTGAAAATTTCAACTGCTTGCTATCACGGTTCATGAGATACAGCCTGGTGACAGACGGATGGACGACAGACGGACAACGAAGTCTTAGTAATATGGTCCCGTTTTACCCTTTGGGTACGGCACCCTAAATATAAAGGTCAGTTGTATCTTAGTAGACTTATATACATTCGTTTGAGAACTCACAGAATCGATGTAATAGGTATATAAAGTGTCTCTTTAGTAATATTTTTATTGTATTAATTATTGTTTTTGAGCAGCTGACTTTGTTGTGCCGGGCTAATATCATATTTAGGCCGTTGTACGTTGGTTTGTCATATTTTTACTCCAACCATCCTAGATCATTCCAGAAGCTCAGTAGCCTCTTTAAGTCACTAGTTGTCTCAGGGAGCGGTGTTGATCGGTGGATGTCCGCCTGTTGATCTGCCAGTTCTGCCACACTTCTAAAAACGTGCTGCGGTGTTTCTTCTGCCTCCATGCATCTCAAACAAAGAGGGCTGCTTGTTTCACCTATAGTGAATAAATGCACCAGACTCATGACTAATTCATTTTTCTATCGACGCTAATTAAAGTCAAATTGTTAGTTCATGTATTTTTTGTTTAAAAACTGCCTACAGCATCCATCTTCGGCACAAAATCCCATTTAAATGTCCATAGTTATTCGATTCATTATTGATTTATGGTAACCCTCAGGCCCTGTGATGTACACTTTTGTTTCGTTTCTTTCCTTCAATTTTTTTGTACCACCCTTATTGAGTTTACCGTCCTTAAAATAATGGTTGTAGAAAATTGAACCTTGACGGTTTGTGATTTGGTTGATATATATTTTTAGAATTATAAAATCGTTCGGGTTTTTACAAAACAGTAATAAAAAAAATACCTTTGAACGTTAGCAGGTAGTTCTTAGAAATGCATGACCGTTTCTCGGAATTTTTTTCCAAGAGGATTTCCTCTAACATGTTTTTGTTAGTTGAATATATTATTTCTACACAGGTTCTATGTTTTTTGGCCCTTATAGTATTTATTATAGAGTTCTCAGTAGAAAAGTTAAAATAGTATCTCCGGCCTATTTTGTAGTTACTTCTTTACTACATTTATGTTACTATGTACAACGGCCCACGAAGTTCAGTTTCGAAGCTATCCTGATTCTTGATACCACACTGGCCAGACAAATCATCTTTTGATCTCAATAACTCTGTTAGCAGTAATACTTCACTGCATACGTTCTTTTATAAAAAATATCACAATTACTTACATATTACAAATCATTTCTACACTGTAAATTCGCTGATGACTTTATCCTTGATATAGAAAACACGCCTTCTTCAAACTTTACTTCGTAAAGATAAAGTTATCAAGTAAATGACAAAATGGGCTGTTCATGTTTGCCAAAGTACTAAAGGGCCTCGGAACTAACAAATCCTAAGGCAGAGACCGCAAATCAGTTAGATGCACAGTTGATTGATGACGTGAACAAGGTTGTTGGGATGAGCAGAACCACATAAGGAAGGTTGAGAACCAGATATTATGGGAGAAAGAGAGAGAGTGAGACGGTATAGAATTATTGTTACCATAATCAACAGGTAAGAGCACAATCCTGTAATTCGAGAAACCGCAAGATTAAGGTTTGAAAAATTCGCTTGCATGACTGTAATATTGCTTGCAATATTAATTTTAGTATTTTATAATGAATTCCTTTGCAATAGTACTTTTAAGGATGAAAGGATGTCCTCATATACATATACGAGCACGTGCTTACATTTTCGCATATAATCGTCATAGATATAAGAACACCATCACAATAATACAACTCTGAAGATTGTATGCAAAATTTCATGAACATCGTGGGAGAGCCGCGCTTCGGCATAAATGGGCCGGCTCGACCGGAGTGATACCACGGCCTCACAGAAAACCGGTGTGAAATAGCGCTTGCGCTGTGTTTCACCGAGTGAGTGAGGATACCGGAGGCCCATACCCCAACCCCTCCCCCATTCCCTCTCCCCATCCCCCAAAGGTCGGCAACGCACTTGTGACGCTTTTGGTGTTGCAGGTGTCCATCGGCGGCGGTAATCGCTTACCATCAGGTGATGCGTCTGCTCGTTTGCCTCCAATTCAATAAAAAAAAAAAAAAAAACATCGGTTAAGTAATTAAGACATGATACGTCCATTTCTTCTTATATTCATCATTATTTTTTTCTTTTTCGATAGTAAACAATACAAACCTTGAATGTTCTTGAACATCAGGGTCATTTAAAATGTTCATTAGGGTACCTGGGGCATACTAACCGACGTTCCAACAACCCGCAGTGCGAAGTAACGGCTATGTAATATTATAGTATTGATACACGCAAACATTAATATGCAAGCCACATCAATGTCCTTTCACCACTAGTTATGTAAATATTTAAGTACGTCGGTTTATAAAACCATAACGAACGTTAAAAACAGCAAACAATTTAAAAAAGTATTAAATTAAAATCTATAAATCTTAACTCTAATAAAAGTTTTGGAGCTATCTTCTTACATTCGACCCTGATATACATACACATAATATTATATCATATCTCACATTAACAGCCTTCAAAGTTCCCTGCTGGACCATACGCCTCTGCTTAAATATGCCTAAATATTCTTTATTTTATCGCTAATATACACTAATATATAATATACTTATGATAAGCAGATCTGGTCAAGTCCTTTTAGAGTAAAAAATAACAGTTCTTACATGAACTAGATAATCTGGAGACTTCTCTCACTTTCATACTCATACGTATATATCCAAATGAGTTGGTAAAGTAATACTAAACGCCCAAATTTGGCTGAAATACAACTTTGGTCCTACTTACTTAGCAGAGGTAAACCAATTGGTCTAAAACTATATCCTACTGGGAAATTGAAAAGAAGTAGTAAAAGCAAAAGTATTGAACAGATAGCTAGTAGCTACATAGCTTCTATAGTTGCATTGGTGAACATAAACAAAAGCCATGGATACCGGGACTCCGGAATCCATGGAGTTCTTTACCAAAATATACAACTACACAATAAGAATACATATCAAACAAATTACTACTCATTAGCGGTTCTGAAATGATTTCAAAAAGCATAAAAAAAATGTTGACCTTAGTTACTGTGGCTCCAACAGTGTTAGTGCTCCGGTACTTTTAGTTTCCGCATTTCAAGAGCCTATTAGAAGACAATGGCACTTAATGGGACAATGGGTGAGTTGTTACTTAACGTGCATAATTGTTCACGACAACGCCACTTACGGTTTACGCATGATTGATTTTAGTATTGCGAATTGTCTATTTAATGTATTGGTCTAAAGGTAATTTATGTTCAGTTTTTATGGGGTACTAGCTGAACCCCGCGGTGCTACCCGCAGTACGACAATAACCGCGGGCTCTGCCGCGAGGGAATTTAGTATCTTTATAAATGGTTTTGTATGTGTTATTCTAATGTATAAGCTACATTATTGTAAAGTTTCATCAAAATCTATTCAGTGGTTTTTGTGTGAATGAGCAACAAACATAGTCACTTACATACTCACAAACTTTGGCGTTTATAATATAGTAAATAATATATAATATATAGGCCAGACAAGTCGATTTCCATTACTAGACATCGACCTGTCTAGCCTATAACTTGGGATAGCTATACCACATTGAGGGAAATAAATGGGTTGAAATTGGATTTAATACAAATTTACCTTCTCTTGACATCGTATCTTTGCATCTAAACGGTAATCGTAAACTGGACTACGTACCTTAGGACGTCTATACAACATCCTTCGATGTTTTTATAAGTCTTCACAATACACTTACGACTGTTAATAGAAATCACATTACTAAAATAGTGATGGAAAAAATTGGGTAATCAGACTTTTGCTTACAGGTTTCAGAGTATATAATATATTACGTGCTTTGCACTGCCCTGGACTGAACATCACATCATAACATTCTATCGCAGTCTAGTACTATACATGGGTATGTATCTGCTATTGCTTGCCAAATTAATAAATTTTGGATACCTGACATTCTATTACCATGCATCAATTAGTGTGGACTATTTGAAAAACAGAAATCTTAAGTAAGTTTACTCTAGTAGTAGTACTCTACTAGTATTACGTCTATAATAATCTAGGATTAAGAACGAACGTGCCCCAGCCGTTTTTCATAAAACTTAGTTTTTTTACAGCTTTAATCTGAATTTCGACGAACTTGCGATGGGTGTAAAAAGTTTTTTTTTTTGAAGTTGATTGTTATTTGAAGGACTCGGTCCGCCCAGTTTAGTTCGCTTGTTTTATGGCCACGATTTGTATTATACACGTGATGGTTGCACGTGGTGTAGGGGTTTAATTGTTTTACGCGAACATACGCCCAACGTCACTCATAGTTTTGCATTTTAATAAGAAATACTTAGAGTCTGAAAAATAATGTTCATTATACTTAACTATCTGAAATAAACTTAACAATCTACCCGTACTGTAATTTTTCCATAATTAATTAATTTAGTTATCTAGAAAATAAAGCATCAATAAATATTTCATTAGAAACACAACTATAAATACAAAAGTGGCAAACAGTGATACTAGTAAATTTTAGAATTCCTAACATTATTTTTGAAATTTAACTGTACAAATAAACACTCCAAAGTTGAATTAAATTTACTACTCACAAAACTTAACAATCAAACATATCCAATACTTTAAATAGAGACGAAATATAGAACTAGTCCTAGAAAAAACAACAGTTCTATTTAGATAGTCACATTCAGAAACCTTTCACGGAATATCACTCAAATACTAATCTTTATTTTATTTATTTTCTATTATGTGTATCTTTATAAGCACAATAACCTCTTACGTCTGTACGATGATGCAATTTCCTTATAAATAAGTATAGTCAAAGTTATATAGAACCTTATTGTAGCTACAATTTCAATGGTTTGTGTTACTGAGACTTTCTCAGGTGTAAATAGAACGAGAATTCCATCGCATAATAACAAATACGTTCGTCCAAAACAACAGGGTCCTTATGTTACACGTGGACTCTCCCTTGGACTAACGGAGTCCGAAACAATAGTCCCTTTAACTCGCCTTATTCAATACTATTTGTTGCGCACTGTTTCTGAACCCACTGCGATCATTGTATTACGAATATGCAAATGTCCACTACGAACCATTCTTGAGTGAAAATACTTTGAATAATAATTGACAATGGAGTGCAATTGCATGTTATACTGGGTAATATTCTTTAGAGATGTTGATTATTTAGTTTCGGTAATGAAGACGTAATACCTAAGACATGATTATTTTTTAAAAACATGACACGTCTGAAACGTGGCTTCCTTCAAACTAGACAGAGTCTGTATTAGAAGAACCAGCCTGTAAGTGTATAATAATTCGTATTGCTGGGCACATACATCCATCATCTTTGCCAACAAGCTGTGTAGCTTGGCGAGGAATTTCTTTATGTATAGCTTAAAATTTTATGACGAAATTACTTAAAAACATACAAGCTCTTAATAGTTGACTTCTTTAAACAGGCCTTGGATCATACAGATTAATTAAAATTAGATATGGAATTACGAATTACTTACTAAAACCAAGAAATCGAACATAATTAGGTATTATTACATATTAAATATTAGTTACTCATAAAAACAGTCTATGTTCTGGTATAACAAAATATATTTGTTTTTTTTTTAAATAACATTCTAACGAAATAGACAATACTCCGAGCGATGCCCTAGAGAGAAACTAGTATGCATATACACAGATAAGCATCACCAAAACAACCCACAATTTATTTAGCACAATTGACGTGACTATAATTAATATTATCGCTATGGGAACGACCTTGTTGCTATTTATTAGACACAGGTCCAATATCCGGCCATCACAAGCATTTTAATGAGATTTCATGCAATTAATACACTTACAAGGAACATAAAATTAATTAAATTTACCGTTTAGCAGACAAGAAAATATGTATGATTTGATAATAATGCTAAATTATTAGGACTTGTAATGTTAATCAAAAGATATACCTATGTATGTTAATATACAACGATTTTTTCAACTGAAATCTATTATTATCAGTTTTAAAAAAAGCATCGCTATTCTTAATACGCGGTCATCATAATGAATCGTGATAAATTGTGTTATTACTTCCATTGTATTTGAATAGAGTGGCAATTTTTTCATAAATTAAATGGAATTAAACGGAGCTTTGAGTAAACAGACTTAAGAAAATAACTTGAATTACAAAAGTTTTTTTTAAATTGGTTAATATATTTTTTTAACTTTAATACTGTCAAAGTGACTATCCTATCCTATATTTAAGAGTTAGGGCTAATGCAGAAAATGACTGCACGTTTATCCTAGTGGTTAAGCGGTCAGCACGCCGTTCCTTACTTCGCCAAGTGTAGTGGGTTCACATCCCATATGGAACATCACTTTGTGTGATCCACAAATTGTTGTTATGGGTCTCCGGTATCCTCACTCACTCGGTGAAACACAGCGCAAGCGCTATTTCACACCGGTTTTCTGTGAGGTTGTGAACTGTTTAAGGTTATTGATTGTGTTGATAACACGTGGCTTGGTACAACTAGTTTACAATACATGTATTTCAAGACTACAATGTCTGTATGCGGACGGAATTGTATGTATGTATAATTTATTTGAAATCGAACGCTCCAATTGACTCTAACCACGTACAATGTGTCTGTAACAAGATAGATCGAAATATCTCGAATACATTTAACTTGTTATAAACATGTGGCTTTCTATTCCAATGTCTCAGTGTTGAAGATTTGTCTTCTAATGCTTAACTCCAGATTTTATCAATTTCCCAGGCTGCTCGAATTTATTTAAGATTAAAATTATGAAGCAGAATCAATTTGCTGAAATAAACACCATTTTCTGTGTAATTTCTGTAGTTCCATGGGGTCAGTTCCAAATGGAACTTTTACAACTTTAACAAAAATATGAGTTCCATTTGTTCCTTGTAGTTTTATAATGCAGTTGACATTAAATTGATGATTTTTTTTTTGTCTAAATATGTCTAAATCTTAGATCAAAAAGAAAGATAACTAACGGCCTTTGTTATTATTGAAGCCAAAAAACTCAGCTACTTCCAAGTAACCACACGTGTTAACGCAGAAACATGAAAAAATATCCACTACTTTTCGTTAGTATCGTACATGTTTTCGTGCAGTAAAAATGCCGTCTTTTGCAATTAAACAGTGTAAAGCTACACAAAAGCGAACAAAAAGTCTGAAAGAATAACATTCCATACGTAAATACACACAAAAGACTTACCGGGAGAGGGTTGCCAGGAGTTTAAATTTCTAATGGCAAATAAATCGACTGCCTCTGTGGTGCAGTGGTAGCGTATGCGACTGCTGTGCTTGAGGTCTCGGGTTCGATTTCCGAGTCGAACCAAATGTTTGTATTATCTGCAAATATTCGATTCGGAGTTCGGGTGTTTTCTATGTATAATATGTATGTATTTACAAAAAAAAGTATACATGGATTTATATCAGTTGTCTAGTACCCATAATACAAGCTCTGCTTAGCTTGGTACTAGATGGCGTTGTGTGAAAAAAAAATGTGGGTAAGTAAAATTATTTGTAGGTAAATTTATAGTCAAATAATAAAGTGGAGAGTGAGACATACTATTGCTTTATTTTTAATCACGTACTTTTAAAGTGTTAAGTTTGTACAATCTAATTGAAGTTTATAAGAAACAAACTGATTTATTTTCGCATATAACCCATATCAGGCAATTTCCAAAGGCATTTCTTTAAAAAGCGGCAACACTTCAGTCACTCACACATATTTAAAAAAATGGGTTCACTTCCTTCTTCTACATGCCTAACCTACATTTTTTATTGTCTCTGAGGTCTGAATAAAGTAAACGTAATAATAAAATTACACCATAACTAGATACATTATGTTATGTGATCATTAAAACATTAAGGCTCTGTTTTATTTTTATCATTATATAACACATTAATGATCTATAAATGTGCATCTCAAATACCGAAAAATGCGTAGAAAACCCTCTAAAGATGGTAATGAACAATTAACGCTTGAGAGGAATAGAGATTTGGTGTACCTAATTTTATTTATGACATCTTAACTTGAAAGGTATAATAAAAATAAAAGATCTTTAAACAATGTTTAATAAGACCTTCAAAATTGTTATATTTACCTGAAGCGAAAACCAGTTACTGGTCGTATACTTCTTTTACGTAATCTATTATTCCAACTTAAGTTGCATGACCGGCGTAATATTTTTTTGTTCCAGAATACACAGTTGGTTACCCATTGGTACCTGGTCAACCATAAGTAGAATAATAATACCCTTCTTAAAGTACCACAATGGTGATCATAAAATCCAAGATAGATCGTCCAAATAGTAAAAGACACACGTATCAAAACAATACAACTAACTTATCCAAGTAATGCGCTGTACTATTTGTATGCCCACCCTTTCTTGAAGGACTGGTGGAGCCAGAAAATAGAAAAAAGCAAAGGGCACACACACATGCATACTAAACACGTGAGAGAGCAAAAAATAAAAAATGGTTGGATATTTGATGAAAGGTGCAAGGGAGATCCAACTTTATTACTGCACCACTTAAGTTGGATTCAGAAAGGATGGTGAAATATTGTTTATGATAGAACATCAGCTGTTTAGAGACGAGCTGCAAAGGGAATATGGTGCAGATAAATTAGTGTAAGCATTTGGTAACTGTCACGTCTATTGCGTATATAATACTGTAGTAAACGAGTGATGATACATGGTTTGTGTTGACATAAATAATTATATTAGGAGCTTTTACTGGAATTAGAATGTAGAGAAACCTCCAGGACATTTCTTAAACGAAATAGACACAGTGTGACAGGATTATGAAGAGATAATATTACATTTGAATCACGGAACGGACTGACTTCACGTCAGGTAGTTTGATTAGCCTTTTATTGAGCCTATTGTGCTAAAACTGAATATATTACATCTGTACGTGAAATTTTATGTACATTTATTTTTTACTTCGACGAGAAATAAGGCTACGTAATCTTAAACTACCGAAGTCATGAAAACATATCTTTAGTAATCCCGGGTAGTTTTATATTTTTGTCACTGCTGCACTCCTAAAGATCATATAGAGCATATTATGTACGTATATCCTTTTTTTTAATAATCTTCTATATAACACAAAAAGAGCTCATTCGCATCTGAATAAGAGTTCCAGAAGTGACTGCATTCAGATAAACACGGAATCGAGGTGGTTTTTTCAAGCTAGAATAAATTAATTCAATTTACTTAAATGAAAAAAAAATAACACAACAGATTCTAATATGACATAGGTATCAGTTAAGAAGCATAATTCTGTTGATATAATAAAATTCATGATTAAACAAGTTATGAGATAATAAAAAATACATGAAACCTAACATACATACACATACTTCGAATATCAGACTAAATAGAACCTGTAGATATTATAATTATACCGTTAAAACACACATCTATAGAAATTTCCTAAACACACACTAATGATTTTACTCACCAAACAAATACTTGTCCCACTTGGGAATCGAAATCATGATTTCTGGTAAAGTAGGTAGGCTCTATTTATTAGGCCAATAGGCCAGATGGATAGCAACATCTGTCTTGCAACGGTATTGAACCTATTGTTACGAGCTGGGTATTAAATAAAATAAAGTACTCGATTAATTACCAAAAATAACACAATATTTATTAAGAACACTTTTTACAATAAGAAATCATTAATTCACTGGTTAGTCGCACTAGAAGATCTCTTCGATGTTTATCCGCTGTATCGTGAAACAATACTGTCCCTACGGCCAACACGTTCCGCTTTTATATGGCCGTGGAAATTACTCGAAACTACGAAAACATTCGATCGATGTTTCTAGGCTAAATGGATTACTCTAGAGCTGCTTGTAGCGCCATCTAGCGTCGAGTAATCGTCATAATGCACACAGTTGCGCGCTTTCCGACACTAGATGGCGTTGTCCTCGACAGTTCTCGATTATTCTAGTGGACACGAGATTCATCTGGTTATGGCGCAACACTGCCCCCTCCTAAGACATGCTCGTCCCGAGCATTATCGGTTCCATAGTATCGCGCCAGTCGATCTACATGAACTATCTTTGGGGCGCCTCTTGGACACTTCTGTATCCGGTAGGTAACATCATTGATTTTAGTGACTACCCGGTATGGCCCATCCCATTTTGCTTGTAGCTTCGGAGATCTCCCTTTACTGCGAACTGGATTATGTAGCCATACTAGCGAACACTCTTCGAAGCCCTTATTATTCGCTTTCCGGTCATAACGGGTTTTCATCTTTTCAGACATTTGTTGGCCCGATTGTCTGACATGCTCATAAATGTCATTCATCTTGTTCCGCAAGTCATTCGCGTACTCCGTTATACTTCGCGGGGTATCAGGGGGTATTCCAGTGATCAAGTCTGCAGGCAACCGTAGTTCTCTTCCGAAGTTTGCAAAAGCTGGTGTTACGGAAGTACATTCGTGGACTGCACTTCGGTATGACAGAAGAAACGGTTGGATGTGTTTGTCCCAATCTTTTTGCTTACTTTCAACTACTTTTGCCAGATACCTCTCTAGTGTTTGGTTAAATCGTTCCACCATTCCGTCCGATTGTGGGTGGTAAGAGGTGGTTCTGGTTTTGTGAGCACCCATCACTCGACACATTTCTTGAAATATTTGAGACTCAAAATTTCTTCCTTGGTCACTGTGGATTTCTAAAGGCACTCCAAAACGACAGAAGACTTCGTGCACTAATTTATCTGCAACTGTTGGTTGGGAATGGTAAAGACTTCTGGCCACTTAGTGAAGTAATCCATTACGACCATGAAGTACTTGTTTCCGCTTTCACTTTCAGGAAACGGTCCTGCCACGTCTATAGCAATTCTTTCCCAGGGTGCACCAACATTATACAATTTCAATGCGCCTCTGCTACGTGTATGAGGTCCCTTCACGGCCGCACAACTGGTACACTTGCGACACCAGTCCTCAACATCATCACGACAATGAATCCAGTAGAATCTTTCCCTTATCTTTAACAATGTCTTCTTAACTCCCATATGACCTCCTGAACATCCGTTATGGTAGAGCTGCAGGACCACTGGTATCTTAGCTTTAGGAACAACCATTTGCAGGTGACAGCTGTCTCCTCGAGCGTTTTCCCATTTACGGCACAAGACTCCATCCTGGATGACTAGACTATCCCATTGAGCCCAATAACTCTTCGTGGTCGAGCTCAGCGATGCAACTTCGCTCCAGTGTGGCTTAGGAGTCTCGGCTTTAATCCACTCGAGAATTGGTTTGATATCTGCATCCTCTTGCTGTGCTTGCTGCAGGCTTTCCTTCCATTCTTTGCTAAGGTCCGTCTTTATCGTCCTTATAGGAACAGCTTCCTTTACTTCTTGCTTGGCGCAGTGCTTGCAGTCTTCAGGGCAAGGTCTTCTTGATAGTGCGTCTGCGTTACCGTGAGACTTTCCACTGCGATGTTCAATCATGAAGTCATATTCCTGTAATAACTCAATCCATCTCGCGACTTGTCCTTCAGGATTTTTAAATTGTAAGAGCCACTTTAATGCAGCGTGGTCAGTTCGGAGGTGGAATTTACGCCCAAGCAAATATTTGTTGAAATGATGCAGTGTCTTCACTACGGCCAGTAGTTCCCTTCTTGTGACGCAGTAATTCCTTTCCGGCTTCGACAAAGATTTACTGAAATATGCAATAACAACCTCTTGATCACCTTTCCGCTGGGATAACACACCGCCAAGCCCAGTATCACTTGCATCTGTGTCAACTATGAATTCATTTTCGGTATCTGGATACCCTAAGATGGGTGTGTTGCATAGACGTCTTTTTAGCTCTCGAAATGCAATGTCACAACTTTCATCCCAGCAGAAATGCCTTTTCTCTTCAGTAAGTTTATGAAGGGGTTTGGCAATATCCGCAAAGTTTTTCACAAATCGCCGATAGTAGGAGCACAAGCCCAAAAATGCTCTTACTTGGGTCTTATCTCTTGGAACTGGCCAATCCTTGACGGCAGCGATCTTTTGCGGATCTGTTTGGACACCCTCTTCCGAAACCACATATCCTAAAAAGCTAACCTGTCGTTTGAAAAATGAACACTTCTTAGGACTTAACTTTAGGTTGGCACTTCGGATTTTCGATAATACGCGCTCCAGGTTTCGAATATGTTCTTCAAACGTACGGCCTACAATGACAATGTCATCCAAATAGACCAGGCAGGCATCTCCAGTTAATCCGGTGAGTACTGATTCCATTAGTCTTTCAAAAGTTGCTGGCGCGTTACATAATCCAAAGGGCATTACTTTGAACTGCCACAATCCTTTCCCTGTCGAAAATGCAGTCTTCTCTTTGTCCTTGGGATCAATTTCTACCTGCCAGTATCCACTTTTTAAATCCAAGGTGCTAAACCACTTAACCCCTGTTAGCATGTCCAGAGTGTCATCTATTCTAGGTAGTGGATAGCTGTCCTTCTTCGTAATGTCGTTTAGACGGCGGTAGTCAACACAAAAACGCATGCTGCCATCCTTTTTCTTTACAAGCACTACAGGTGAACACCATGGGCTGGATGAAGGCTCGATAACGCCATCCCTGACCATTCCATCAATCATGGTTTGCACTTCCTGTTCTCGTGCTACTGGTAGTCTTCTTGGTCGCTGACGAATTGGCAACTCACTCCCAGTGTTTATTTTGTGTTGAACCAAACCAGTCTTTCCAATATCAGCGTCATTAGTAGAGAAAATATCAGTGTACTTAACTAACATTCTCTTAGCCTTGTCAATTTCTTCCCTAGACAAGACATCTCGACAGTCTTCTAACAGTGTTGACACGTTGACTCGTGCATCTGTGCTAATATTCGAAGTAGTCAAGTCTTGGCATCGACGCATCCAATCCACATCTTCGCAAGTGCCAATTAGTGTGCCCTTATGAATCACATGTTGCTTGTCACTAAGATTTAGCACACGTACTGCAGAGATGTTAGTGGTACTTACTAGAGTTCGTGCGATCTTCCATGGAAGATCATTATCTACCCTTTCAATAAGGACACACCGATGCATTCGTCCAGAATTCTGAGGGAGACTAACTGGCATGATTGTTTCTGATCTGGGAGGAAGAACAACGTTCTTTAAGCTGTACACTTTTCCTGATGATGCTCCTTCCATGAACAGTTCTTCTTGACTACATCTCATTACACCTTGGTTGATGTCGATCTCACAACAATTGTTCTTCATGAAGTCTAGGCCAAGGATGCAATCGTCAACTATATCGGCCACGATGACGTTATGCAGGTAAACTTGGTTGCCCAACTTCAACTCCACCTTCTGTTCGCCTCGGACGGGTATGCGCTGACCAGTGGCTGTTACTAGGTTTATTTGCTCACGGTTACATGCAATGTCCCTCAGGAACCGATTTGCAAGTTGGGAACTGACAACTGTGCGAGAAGCTCCCGTATCAATCGTCAGCTTACATGACGTTCCGTTGATTTCGCCTCTGATGACCAGGCTGTTCCCATCATGAGTCTGCGAGATCGAAATCCTTGGGGCTCTTTGAACACCAGCCAGCACCCGCCCCGCAGTCCTGGCGTTTACTCGTTTCCCTGCTGTTGTCGGGCAGTACTATCAACCGCCCTATTCTCCTGAGACCGCTCGTATTCACTTCCTATGCTTCGCTTAGGGCAGCTGGACCGAAGGTGACCTTTTTCACCACAGGCGTAGCATCTAGGGCTGTACCCCTTAAATCGGTCTCGCACAGGTGATGCCACAACCTCCCGGACCCGATGAGACCGATGGTCTTGTCTCACAGCTTCCACCTCCAAAGCATGGGCCAGAGCGTCCTTGAGAGTTTCATGGTGCCCAAGTCTCACAGCAGCTCTAACTTCGAGGTCACGGATGCCATCGATAAAAGCTTGCACCAGATTCCCGTCAACGAGCGCAGGTGCAGACTGGTATGCCTTACGGACCAGTTTCTCAACTTCCAGAGCCCACTGTTGCAAGTTTTCATCGATGCGTTGGGCACGATCCTTCAGCTGTGCACGAAACACGTGCTCCAGATGAGCGTCACCATATCTTACCTCCAATGCCTCCAGCAGTTGCTCATAGGTTACCTTCTTACCGAGGGCTTCGAGGACGGTTAGAGCCTAGTCTCGAAGACCCAAGGTGAGCGCGGTCATAGCTTGTTCCTTTGTCCAGCCGTTTGCCGTCATAACAGCCTCAAACTGAATCTTGTAGGCTGACCACGAAGATGTTCCATCAAACGGCGGTACTTTGAACCCCCGTACCGAAGGAGCAGCATTTACTATAGTCGCCGCTCCGTCTCCAGCTTTAAGGTTTCCTAAGGCCTTCTTCACGTCAGCAATTTGAGTTTCGGCCTCAGTGATACGATTCTCGTGTTGAAGAACCTGATCCTTCACTACCTTGATTTCTTTGCCGAAAGTCTCATGTATGCCTTTTAACAAGAGCATCTGCTCCTCCTGGCGGCGGGCCTGCTCCTCCTTGTCCCGCTGCAGTTGCTCTTCCAAGCGGTGGGCCTGCTCCTCCTGGCGGCGGGCCTGCTCCTCCTGGCGGCGGGCCTGCTCCTCCTTGTCCCGCTGCAGCTGCTCTTCCAAGCGACGGGCCTGCTCCTCCTGGCGGCGGGCCTGCTCCTCCTGGCGGCGGGCCTGCTCTTGGAGCATTGCCATTAGGGCCGTGATATCTGGAGCTGCTGCCGATGTGGACGGCGTGGTTTCCATTGCTGGCTGCTGATCTTCCGATGTAGGCAGTTGTGCACTTCCAAATCGCCTCTGATCAGCCTCTTGCTGGCGCTGACTCCTAGTTCGGATACCTTCCGTGTCTTCCTTTGGTAAAACCGGCATACTTTAATCCCACTTCTGACACCAAATTGTTACGAGCTGGGTATTAAATAAAATAAAGTACTCGATTAATTACCAAAAATAACACAATATTTATTAAGAACACTTTTTACAATAAGAAATCACTAAATCACTGGTTAGTCGCACTAGAAGATCTCTTCGATGTTTATCCGCTGTATCGTGAAACAATACTGTCCCTACGGCCAACACGTTCCGCTTTTATATGGCCGTGGAAATTACTCGAAACTACGAAAACATTCGATCGATGTTTCTAGGCTAAATAGATTACTCTAGAGCTGCTTGTAGCGCCATCTAGCGTCGAGTAATCGTCATAATGCACACAGTTGCGCGCTTTCCGACACTAGATGACGTTGTCCTCGACAGTTCTCGATTATTCTAGTGGACACGAGATTCATCTGGTTATGGCGCAACACTATTACCGATTTTATGAGCAATCTTATCTAAAATGACATTTAAAATGAAAGAACTTAAATATTGAAAAATATATACAGACTGTGTATTTAGTAATATTAATATAGTAAAAAGATGCTTTAAATATTCAAAGAATATCTTAGACGAGCTAAAAAAAAGAACAGACGTTTGTCAATCAATAACGAATTCTTATAGGATGCTGTCTTTACAAGTGCTCAGGATTCACAAAATCTTAAAGGACAATTATCTATGGTAACTCGTCAGTGTAACCTTTTAGAAATCGAGAATCATATTTCTACAACTTAAGGTTTATAATCCATCGTCATGGTTTGATGTTCTAAACTAAAAAAAAATACCTGTCTTTGAAAGCTTCTTCGAAATGTGTTGTGGTTTTTTGCAATACATCCTGGAGTTTCTAAATGTAAACGTTCGTTGTAACTAACATTATTGTGCAGCGTTCTGAATTTTGTTAGTCTACTTTCTTTGTAATTATTTTTATTTATTTAGCATGAATATGGGTTTTGTATTATTGTCGATTTTGCCTTACCTTGGCCAAGAAAAGGAACTTACGATTCCTTCGTTCATTTATATAATTTTTTTTTATTAAACTGATGAAAATCAGATTACCTGTCTTGCGACTGTGATGTCTAAGGCCGAAATGGAGGTTTTATGTTATAAACTTTTAACTTTAACTTGTGTTTTTATTTATGCCCAGTGCCTCGGAGAGCACGTTAAGCCATCGGTCCCGGTTGCCATGAAACTTGGTAATCGAGTCAGTGCCCTCAATTATACTGACACCTAGAGTTTCAACCTTCAAATTCAGTTCACCCTCAGGGTTGCAAGAAGGTCTGATGCCTGGTCGCTTTGTGTAAAAACTGAATCCGATAGGTAAAACAGGTTGGAACTTATTAGCCTAATCTTGGGATTAATAATGGCTAGAAAGATGTGTTTTTATTTATGCATCCACAATGACCTAGCCTTAAAAATGGACCTGTTTTTTGTTTCTAACATGATTGTTGATTTAAAAGTCAAAAGTCATAAGAAGTTCAACATCTTCTGATTGTAGCCAGCACATGTACCTTGGTAACTAATAGCTGATATACATACATATCTATTATCATACTATGAAATTACTCCCAGGTGAAACAAATTATACTGCTCGTGAAGACTCGGTAACCAAGATCGCCAACTCAAGTTACTTCATCCACTGTTTGGAATAATTAGCTTGTTTGTAATAGTTAAAGGATTTTTAAATTTTGATTCGCGAAAGATTTTACCCCTTTATATATTTTGACTCTAACCAACTGCTGTGAACAGCTGACATCCAACAATAAAAGTAGGAATGACAATAAATTCCTTAACATTAGTAACTGACAAAATAGTTTTGTACAAAAATGCTGAATCATTTCGAATGTCGCTTATTGTAAATAGATTTTGACTGATTGCTTGTAGAAGCGAAACTTCGATCCTGCGGAGTGATTAATCTTGAGCAATTATTTTTGAATTTCTGGATAGTCCCTTCAATAGGAATGGTATTGACAGTTTTGCAATTTGACGTGTTAATTCTGTATAAAATTGTATTTTTGAAAGTGGTTTTATGGTTATTGTAATTATTTGTTATGTTGAACGTTCTTAATTTAAAAGTGAGTGTTTTGTGGCATTGCTTGTCTTTTCTTCTCCACAAAAATCCATCTCCACTTTGTGGCGACTAGCTCCATGTCGAGTTTATTCTCGTGACTTGACTCACTTATACTCTTAATAATTTAAAACACCTATTTATTGATTTAACTTAAATAATTGATTCTGATTTGTCACCAAGGTATGGTGACAAGTTTGCTAATTGCTGTTCTATATATAATCTATATAATATAATTCTGTTCTGTTCTGATTCTGGCTACATACTGTTTTTGCTTTTATCTTCGAATGTAGTATCTAATTTAACTTGAAGTAAAAATCCAGTCTATTAAAATCAAATACTTACTATGTATTTAGTAAGTAGGTATGAATATTTTGTATTCATAACTCAAAATGTATTCCTAAATGTTCCGAATACCAACACTTTTAAAAATAAATTTAAGCATACGTTAAAAATACATAATTTACTATCAAGAAACTAGTAAGTACTTTGCAATAAAGGTCATTTCATATAATAAATAAAACGCAGTTAATATTTATGAAATGAAGTCTATAATAACTTCTAGTGTCATAATGTACTCTTAATCATATTCAAACTTAAGTAGACTTAAATAAGAAACTAATAATCAGTACCTACCTACTATATCTACAAGTGTTTGTATGTTGAGGGGTTAGAGCTGATAGTAGAAATACAGTTTTAAAAGTTTTGAAAGGCCTAAATCGCATATATTTTGAACGATGGTAATAAACCTTTTAAAAGCGTCACTGCCGTGCAAAATACGTATTTTTTATTCGAGCTACTTGTAATATGTATCCTTGGTTTTGTCAAAATCAGCTGTTTTCCACCCTCCTGACTTAGAATCGTGGTTACTATTTATGACACCCACAGGAAGAACTGGGGTGATTCTATTTTTAGTCGCAAACCACACGTATAGTCGTAATTTTAAATGGCCGACTTACGCATGCGTTTATTGCACATTCTGTTCAAACTTTATCGAAACTAAACATTAAAACTATTTCATTATCAAATACTATTTTACTACTATTAAATCAGTCTAGTAATTAGGCTTTATTTAGTGATGGTAGGAAACATAGACATTTTAAAGTCTATAAAACATTTCTTAGAAAATTATCTCGTCGTTTACGCACACATTCAAATTCACGCACTCTAGCTCACTTTTAGTAGTGTGTGTGTAGTGTCAGGTAACATCAGCTGTTGCGCCCGCGCAGCCCATATGACTTCAAGGACGCCCTGCTGGTGTATATTTTTAATGATTCCCTATGAATGTGCTGATATAAGATAAGTAATTTGATGGTAATTGCATGCTCGCTAGTTTATAGAATTTTAGGGCATAGTAACATGCAATGAAATAGCATGTCAAAAGATAATTTATTAATTAATTTTAGTGAACATTTAGGTTATAAAGTATTACAAAGTGGTTGGTATTCCAATAAATACTGTTTAGAAGCAGCCGGCTTTCTTTGAGATCGATCATAAAGACCTTGTAAGTTATTAGAAAGGAATTTTGGTACCTATAAGAAATACATTTCTTTGATGTTTTAAATCACGCAGAAATAAAAATATCTTATACTAGCTAAACCCCGCGGTGCTGCCTGCCTTACGACAATAACCGTAATTGTATCTTTATAAATTGTAGCCTTTGTGTTATTCTGATGTATAAGCTATATTATTGTAAAGTTTCATCAAAATCCATTCAGTAGTTCTTGCGTGAAAGAGTAACAAACATCCATCCGTCCATACTTACAAACTTTAGCGTTTATAAAATTAGTAGGATCTAACAATAAATGACTGAAAGGAATAATGTAGATATTTAATAAAACCTTAGTCGATAAAATGTGCTACTTGGATAATATTGGATATAGTATCCGGGAATTAATGAAGCAGTGAGTTTTATATTATTTAAACTACAATCAATCAATCACTATAAGATTACATAATAATGTTCTTATACATTAAATAACTAACGATTTCCATCTAAAGGGAATTTTTAGTGTGGTTTTAGTTTCACTAGTATTTCTTCGACATTAATAATTAAAAATATATCTACATATGTAGGTATATTGACACGGATGTAGGTATGGTGCTTAAAGACAATGACTGTTAAGCAGATGATCCGAGGTTCAAGAAAATAAGAAGCCATGACAAGCTCTGTCTAGTTACAGATCAGACTGTTAAAGATTATTGTCAACACTACTGGGTTAATAATACAATTCAAGGGAGTACGGTGGCCTTTTGCAACTCACATGCTCTATACTGTCAAAACTATGATGGCATTGAACCTGCACTTCCAAATCTCAAAGAACATATTGAATCATTTGATACTTACTCGGTAAACCATGAACAGTTTTATCAAAAGTACTTTTGTGTAGTTGTAAATTTCCATGAAAGTTCTTTAGAAATTGAAGTCTCAAAAGACTTTATCGTATTATCAAAAAATCTTCTAAAATTACATCTTTCATCCTGTACTCTTCGTCACCTAAACAATACACACACACACATCATCACGTGTTGCTCCAAGGATTTACTCAGCTGACTACACACACAAGCGCACGTTGCCCACACAAATAAACAAACACGCTGTGTTTACACAACTTAACTGAGCATGTAGTTGTGTAAAGTCCGTATAGTTACAAGAGGGTTTCGAAAAAGTACAAGAGATACGGGTTTGTGCGACCGAGATGGCAGCAGTATATGATAAGGGTATTTTATGATATGCCGAAAAGAGATGGTTGTATATTATTATTGTGGCTTCAAAACGTTCCTTTTTTGTAAAGCTCGCCGGGAGGCAAGGTGCACGAATGCATTCGATTTTAAAATTTCAACCTGAGTGATGTGTGACGTTCAGTCATTTCAAATTTAGAAGCCTTAGGACATGTAAAAAGGCTTCAGTGCTTAGATTAATGTATTTCTTCCCGTTAGGCAATATAGCAGCATAGCATAGCAGGTATACTACAAACAGTAGTAAAAGCTTTTTCTTTAACGGTATTAGAAAGTTTTAGATTGAAATTGTCCAGACTAAAATGTTAGATATAGAAATGTTTTGTGGGTCACCATTTACCAAAGCAATATATGCCATTGGATACTTATTAAATCTCGATAAAAGCAGCCTACTGACTGCAGTCAATAAGACTTCTGCTCATTCTGAGTTCAGAAAAATCTGTCAAATTTGGAAGAAAAAAATTACAGTGATTTAAGTTCTTTGATTGTAATATTATTTTTCTTACATTTTGATGTACTTATTAAAATCGTCGAGGTTGTCTTTTTATCAAAGAGTAAGCTGTATTAAGAGATGATTATGTTACAGCTTCATAGATAGATAAAACTTGTTATACAAAGCACACTCTGCATACACAGCTAATATTTACAATAAATTATTATTATTAAATATTATCAAATTCATAACAGTTTAAGAAAACCAAAAACTTTATAACAATGTCTCACTTTATGTGTAAGTGTAGATACTTACGCGTATTAAGTACAACTTTAAACGTAAATTACATTACGTGACGTAATAACGTAAATAAAGTTACGTAATATAATTTACGTTAGCTTACGCAAAATAATGCGTAATAACACAGAAAGTAAACGTACTGTACTATGATCATAACTTAACAGTTTGGGTAAACTCTCAGATCAATATTTTAATTTACTTTTATATGGATTAAAAGAGGGGGCCATCTACAAACCGTAGGTGGGCCGAAGTACGTCGGGGTTCCAGGGTTTTCTTTTCTAGGATGCACCTGATTCCCCGGCATCTAGTACCCGAGACGGCGCGCTGTTATAGTCGGTTCGAGTCCAACATGCCACCAGGAGGTGGTTTACGAGGGGATTTCTACACAGGAAACAGAAAAGGGTAAACTGTATTAAATACTTTTTCTTTATGTATGGGACTTCCAAAATGACTCTACTCTACCTGAAAGAAATCAAAAGCAGAATCCAAGAGTGGTGGACATCACCATCATTGCGAATGCAGACAATACAACAATGCAGCATGGTGGCCCAGAACATGGCGGCCTTTGGTCTTGCACTTACTAAGAAAGTAAGATATTTTATTTGAAGTAAGACAATACCCAAATATCCATTTTTGGACCTACTTTCTAAGGATATGCTTATGTCCAGCAGTGGACTAAGGGACTAATTCCGATCACACGCTTACCGCCACCCATGAACACACGTAACTTCTGTACATCAGGATCAATAGCACTTACCTGTGATACTCGGGCAGTTAGTGTACCAGCAGTTAATTGTTGAAGGCTGACGATTTTTGATCTTTTTAGAGACATTTGAAATGGTATACCGCATTCTGATAACGAATTTATAATAAAGTAGTTGACCCCCGCAACTTCATCTGCGTCTCTTGGTATCTATCCTGAGCACGCCAAGAAAACAAGCATTTAATAAAAAAGTAATAATCGTTTACAAAATTTCGGAGTTCATACTGAACAACAACGTGACAGGAGAATATTTCGATCAGGCCAAATGATAATATGAGACCTTTTAAACTAAAAGAAAAACATATTAACACAAAATGCATAACAATTATATACAAGTTGTGTCTTTATGCAACGGTTATATTCACGAAACTGCTTAACCGAAACATATAAATTTTGTCTATTTTATGGTATACAAGTTTAATAAAAGAATTAGGGCTTTTTGAGTAATTTACAGAATAGCCATGGTGTATCATATTCGGGAGCTGAATATGAGTACCCATTAAAGGTTAAAATAACCCCATAAAGTAAAGCGCATTGCATTCCATAACATAATAAAATAAAAATAACAGTATATCTTCCATGGTTAATAGAATTTAAATAGTTCCACGGTTAGTATAAGTATTTCTAAATGTTATACGTCACGATAAGCGCTGACCACCAGATGGGCCGTACATTTATACGTCGTTTTAGAATTAAAATGAATCAACAACTCATTAATTTAACAAATATTTGTAGTCACTGTGATCATAAAAATGACTAATTTGTATAAAACAAAAAGAATCTCCAATTAAATTATCTAAATTACTAATCAAATTCCAAACTCACCCTTGATATCACCACTATAAAAAAAATCCATGCATTCCAAAATTAACCGAACATTGCCGATCTTACCCGAAGACAACTCCTCGCGTGTCGATTCTTGACATACCAAAGTTACGTGTCCTACAGCTGTTCACAACATCAGCTGATCACTCATACATACACAAGTTCACGGATATGTTAAACTTGTCCATGTTTGTGTGGGTCCGAGGCCGTAGGGGCAAAAAAAGTGGGAACCCGTCAGACGGGCGCTGCCTGTGTGCATCCGTTGCATAGATTATATTATTGATCAGATGAGTGACATCATTGAACGTGATAATCATTAAATCATTTTTACACTCACTCGTTATAAATGGAATAGAACATTAAATTAATGTTAACAATACCGTGCAACTTTTTTAAAACACGTTTAAGGTAAAAAAAGACTGCTTATAACTTGAACTGGTTATTGTCAGTAATTGTGAGCTCTTTAAACAAAAGTTTTATATGTGAATGAGAACAAACTCTGGGTGGGTTTGTTCCATGGTTCAAGTTCATATTTAAAACTTTAGACAAATATTGTGTGATGAACTCGTTGTTATTGTGTGTTTGTCTAGGTATATTTTGTATGTACCTCCTGCAAAAATATTTAAGTAACTTAATTTAAAAATAATTTAGTTCCCTCTACTTCTTTACGTACCCTTAATAATGATGAAAATAAAAGTTTCATTTCATTACCATTATGTAAAACTCTATATTTTACAAAGGTTGATAGATTTCTATTTGCGAAATGACAAATACATTCTTTAATTAAATATAGCATAGAAATGGTATGATATCGGCGTCAGAAGGACAAATACCGACGTAAAGGATTTCCAGGTTGGTCATTCAGGAAATAAATATGTGATATTTTTTTTTATTATATAGGGGGCAAACGAGCAGACGCATAGCGGTAAGCGATGACCGCCGCCCATAGACACCCGCAACACCAGAGGCGTCACAAGTGCTTTGCCGGCCTTTTAGAAAGGAGTATGCTCTTTTCTTGAAGGTTTGAAGATCGTATTGGTCCGGGAACACCACAAGCGATAGTAATTATATTAATTTAGACTTACTTTGCCCCGGCCGGCAGCGGTACTCGCGGTTGTAGTCGTAAAACTACAAAAAATAAGTAACACCTAGGGGCCCAGCTAGTACTTTCTAAACATGAACACACTAGATAATTTTTTTCTTAAATACCTACCTAGGGAACTCTGGTTCTTAGTCTTTGCCAAAAATATTTTTTTTATGTTTATACCCTGTGTGAATGCTTTACAACGCTTGTCCGGGATAATGATTTCTAGTATCTACCTGCTTCCCGAACCCAAAATATGCTCCGTGAAGATAAGCGTTTTGCGTGTAATCATGCGAAAGGACCAAAATCTTCATTAGTTTTTATAAAACTCTTTTAGTCATTTATAGTAGCCATAATGATCTAGTCATTAGTAGTCCTGCTTGCTTGACAAATATGGCAATTATCATCTTCATGTCAAACCTTTATTATTCCCAAGATTAATTGAGGTCGGCCACCAGTTCAACCAGTTTTACCTAAATATCAGTTTTTCCACGCAGCGACTGACATCCGATCTCCACAACCGTGAGGGTGAACTGAATTCGAAAATTCAACTAGTTGTCAGCATATTTGAGGACTGACTTCATCTTCATGACAACCGGGGGACCGACGGCTTAACGACGACTTGCTCTCAGAGGCACGGGCAGGAAACACCGCCATCCCTCATTTCCTATATTCCGGGCTGCTATTAAGAATATCTTATAAGAAAAACCCAACAGCAATCAGACCCAGGAAGCTCACACTAACCGCTAGACCAACGAGGACAAAAACAGACTCTGCCAAGTTTGGGTTCAGACAGCTGTGTGTGATTATATCTGAGTTGAGCTTATTATTTCCTTTCAAAATCACAATATCTAAATACTGGTTTAGTCCTAGATTTTTCCACGTCTCTGCCTGCGTTATATTAGTTATTACGGTAATAGTAGTCGATATCCTTTCTCGAGAATCAGTCTTAATGCTAAATTACATTGAAATCGATGCAGCGGTTTAGCTCTGTATGCGTAACAGACAAACAGAATTATTCTCGAATTTGTAATAATTGTATGCAAGTATGGATAAGATAACATATAATTTGACATGATTTATCTCTGTGTCAAATTTCATCCAGATTCATTCAGCCGTTTTTACATAACTGAAGAACAAACATCCATTCAAACTTTTGCATCTTTAAAATTTCATCATAAAAATAAACCAAAAATAAACTCACCCTTCTTTAAAGGGCGTGTAGAGAAACAAAAGTAAATATTTAGAGAACTATTTAAAATAGAAGGTTTTATCGTGCATTTAGTTGTGCTTATTTTCTGTCCTTATTTTACAATGGCATGGCCGTCTGTGGCAATTTATGACTGATTATATCTTTTTGATACTACTTGTAATGTGAATTTATTTTTATAAATTCTTTTTTTTTGTAAATACATACATAATTATACATAGAAAACACCCAAACTTCGAAAGAAATATTTGTAGATCACACAAACACTTGGTCCGACCCAGGATTTGAACTCGAGACCTCAAGCACAGAAGGCGCATTCACTGCCACTGCACCAGCGAGGCAGTGAAGCCAAGCTTAGACAATACTCACCTTTACATACACAAAAGAATTCAGTCCGCATAATAAATTGAAAACGAACATACTATTACAAAAAATAAATATTAACATGTCTATCACTTTCTTCTTTGCATATATAGGTATATACCTATTTGAAAGGAATTATATTCTGAAAGCAATTTTATCTTTTCACCTGTTCTTTAGAATTTATTAATTAAGATAAACTAAGTAGCAATATTAAGAGTCATATAATAAACCAGCAATTGAACCACTTCGGACGAGAAACCGTTATTTTAGAAGATTGTTTTTTTATGAGAAATATATCTGTAAAAATTGGTTAAAGCAACAGGCGGCACAGCTCAACTGTAGACTATTTTCATTAAGAATTGTCAGTAAACGAGTACCAAAGCTTGTTCGGTGTCTTGGTTAAAGTTGGTTTAAGTACGTTTATCAGTTCCCATAGTAAAGTCACTATTTAATGTTGAAATATGCATACATGAGCCCACCAAAGTGACTCTATTCTACCTGATGGAAAGCATGGATAGAATCCAAGAGTAGTGGTCACTTATTGTGAATGCACACAATGCAAAAATGCTGCATGGTGACCATCACTGACTGCCTCGGTGGCGTTGTGGTAGCATATGCAACTGCTAAGCTTGAGGTCTCGGGTTCGATTCCCGGGTCGGACCAAATGTTTGTATGATCTGCAAATATTTTTTTCGGAGTTTGGGTGTTTTATATGTATAATAAGTATGTATTTAAAAAAAAAAGTATATAAGTATTTATATCAGTTGGTACTAGATGGCGTTGTGAGTTAGATGTGCCGAATATTTATATTTATCACTATGAATAACTATTAAAACCTTTCTCCATTATTGGACCTTCGGTCTCGTCTGGGAGTTTAGAATCTGATTGCAGTATTGGAATTATGCGAAGTGATTACTTTTATTAGTGAATTAGTGAGTTATTTTTAATGATCCAGTGACCTCATTTCGAATCCATATAATATATCAGATTACCACTGAAAAGAAATAAAATTCCAATGAAACATGAATTATGATAACTGTTAGAAGCAAATTGTTATCGCATTACTTAATAAATGCCATGAATCGAGCATAACTGGCTTCTTGCTGACATTTTAATCCTGGATAATCCCTGGAGAAGGATGTGGAAAGATTTGGATGTGGTACTATCGAATCGATAAAGCCCACTATAGGGTATAAACCCATCTGGGATCAGCCCTCATCAGCGGTTTTACTCGTCTTAGACCTCTGCACTTCAACCCTCCTTTTTCGTCAACATCTTCTTTTTTCCCCTTTTATGAAGGCGACTCGCGCTTTAGACTTTACTTTGAATGGTGGTGGGGATAAGACTACCCCTTTGTTTTTCCTTACCAGTCTTCAAGACTAAGACTGCCATTGAACAGAAATTGCGTACTTGTAATTGAAGCACAAAAGAGCCATTACTTTATTAAAAAATACACTAGCCGCCTTAGCTAACATTAAATACTTTTTAAACAAAATTTTCGTTCTTTCCAACTAATTTACGTGATTTTTCGTTAACTAATAACCTACTTTTAATTATTATAAACATTTAAACACCAAAATGTTTTCCAGAAACGTCATTACATTTTAAATCATTAATTTATTGGTTCAACTACAACTGGTACACTTTACCTTATTACTTATTGAAGTTCCTGACTGAATAGAATTTTAGGCTATTACTTTTATGAAAAGGTAAGTTAAATCAATTATCATTTTATCCATTAGCAGTATTTTATCAGTAGTTAGTTATCATAGTACAGGCTACGAGTAGTTTGGGAACAAACGGCCGTGTATAGATGTGTCATGTTATTATTACTCGTATATTTCAAAATGCCACATCCACCCTTCTCACACGAGGGCTAAAGTGGGCGACACACACGGATGTACTTCACTGCATATTTCATAGTGCACGCGATCCCTTAACGTCCATATACACTCGATGTATAAATACATGACCGTCGTTCTTCTGTTGCATGTTCATCGATTTTTATACTTTACGCCTCTATAACTTACTATGCAACTACTGGGTATTGTAGTATTGTCATCACTAAAAGAATTCTAGGTCTAGAATTTGAAGGAGGCATTTGAGTAATACCTTTTGAGCCTTGAAGTTTTTTGTTTTTTTTTTTTATATAATGCAATCTGTTTCGTACGAACATTTAGCATAGGGTTAAGAATTTATGCATTTAGTCTTGCAGGGTAGTCAGTCCAGCGACAAACGCCCTTTATGTTTAATCATCCCTATAAATCTCTAGGGGACTTTCTTTTTAGCCTCTTAAATGTCGAAGTATTATTCATCAAGTGCACAGTCAGCATATTTGGATGGTTAGCTAGTCGATTCCTGTAAGATTTCAACGAGTGCTTTATTTCTTCTTGGACTGTTGTGATTTTAAGGTCATGGTGCAATTGTTGGTTTGTTATAAACCATGGAGCGTCTGTGATTATTCTCAGCATTTTGGACTGAAACCTCTGGAGTATTTCTAGGTTCGAGTTAGCAGCTGTGCCCCAAAGTTGGACTCCGTAAGTCCAGATTGGCTTAAGTATGCACTTGTATAGTAGGAGTTAGTTCTCCATCGACAACTGTGATTTTTTCCCAATCAGCCAGTACATTTTTCTCAATTGGATACCCAGAGCCTTTCGCTTGATGAAAATGTGTTTTCGAAAGATGAGACGGCGATCGAGATAAAGCCCATTAAGATTGACAGGGGGCCATGTTTCCCATCGGGTCGTAAACGTCACTTGCACCGACTTAGTCTCGTTTGCTTTTATCCGCCAGGTATTTAACCATACCGTGATGTTGTTCAGAGAGCGCTGTAGCATGTTACTTGCTTGTGTTGGATCGTCATGGGTAGTCAAAGCCGCCGTATCGTCAGCAAAAGTACCAATGACGACGGCATCTGTAGTCGGTAAGTCTGCAGTGAAGACCAAGTAAAGAATCGGACCCAGCACACTTCCTTGTGGTACTACTGCATGAATTCTATGCAATTTAGTAATTTCTTTCCCTTGCTTAACACAAAACAATCTGTCAGTAAGATAGGATTTTAGAAAAATGTAATAGTTTACTGAGAGTTGTTTTTTTATTTTGTACAATAAACCTTTATGCCAAACTCTATCAAAGGCCTGGCATATGTCGAGAAATGCTGCACAACAGTATTTCCTGTTCTCGGAGGCCTTGTGTATTTCTTCCACGAGTCTATGAACCTGCTCAATGGTGCCATGTTTCTTTCTAAAACCAAATTGGTGGTCAGGTATGATTTTATTTTCTACTATAACAGTGTTAAGTCGCTTTAAGAAAAGTATTTCCATAAGTTTTGACAACACCGGCAGTAAGCTGATCGGTCTGTAGGACGATGTATCTTCAGGCGCTTTACCAGGTTTAAGAATCATTTTAATTTCGGCTATCTTCCATTGTGGTGGAAAGATGCCTCTGGTCAGTATACAATTGAATAGGTGCTTCAAAAAGTGTATTGCTATTTCAGGTAATTCGTGGAGTATCTTAGCAGTAATTAAATCGTATCCCGGGGCCTTTTTCTGTTTTAGGTTTTTAATTGTTTCCATGACTTCGCACTTCTCGATCCTTTTGATTGGTAGGTCAAGTTGGTGAGGTTGATCAAGGAAGTTAGTGAGTTCTTCACAATTATTTTTCGATGGGTTTGGCAGAAAAACTTCAGCCAGATGAGAGGCAAAAGCTTCACCTTTCTCTAACTCACTTTTGCCCAGGATCCGTCTTGCCTGCTTATTGGTGGATTGGAAGCAGTGGGTCTTTTAAGTCTCCGTGTTACTTTCCAGAGGGAATAGTCACTAGCAGCCGTGGCATCCAGATTCCATAGATGGTTAGCCTTGAAGTTTAATGAAAATTATGTTGAATATTTATGAAGCTTGTAATACACACACATTACAGATAGTTGGGACGGGCTAGTGGTCTAGCAGTTGATTGGTAAAGTTGAGGTCTTGGGTTCGATTACTATATTTTGTTATGTGTTAATGTTAATTTATTTATAACTAGCTAAGCCCCTGCGGTTTCACCCGCAGTACAACAACGTAAACGTAATAGTATCCTATGTACGTCTCCTGGTTTTAAGCTACCACCAATTTTCAGCCAAATCGGTTCAGCCGTTCTTGAGTTATAAATAGTGCAACGACTTTCTTTTATATATATAGATATGATAATATGTGTATGTCTTAAGTATATTAATCAGCAGGTTGGTTACCATATGACTAGCTATGCTTAGTTGAAGGTCTTGGGTTTGCATTGTTAAAATTGTATTCGCAAGTACCTCAAATAAGGTCAAGGTCATCTTTGTCTAGTTATTATAAATTGAAAAGTAATTTTCTCACTACCAGCACATGTTTCAATCCCTCTATGATACAGGGTGTTTCATCCCGAAAAAGGCATTCGCAGTGAGGATGATAACCACCACTCTTGGATTCTACTCATGCTATCCATCAGACAGAGTAGAGTCATTTTCCTTTTTAAAAAAAACCTTTCTTAAACCATATTATAGAAACAGTTTACATTAAGACTAAATTACAAAATAATATATTAAACATCTTGTATTTACATGTATTAAGATAAAAAGTTGAAGAGGAAACCACCAAACTAGATTATTAAATCATCTTCATTCATACAAACGTCACAAATAAAAACAGAATTATAATTTACATAAATATTACCTTCTATATACAGATCTATATCTATTATCATAAACTATTACAGTATAAAAGTTTTACATTCTAAAAAGCTAGTTTCCTGTTCACCCTAGAATAATATTAAAATAAGGTTGATATGTAAAACCAAACGCAGCGTTGAGCGAAGCCTTAAGCGGAGTTTTGAGCAAGATGATATAATTGTCAGAGATGAAATATTTTTCTAAAATAAATGTGATTATGCATGAATTTGTGAAATAGTATACACGTAAAAAAAGAAACAAAATATTTTAAAAGTAAGTACAACATTTATATTAATATAAATCTGAAGATTAGATATAGAAATAAATATTGAACTATCTATATGTATGTACTATGTACTTACAGCTGAACGTATGTACATAAAAATACTGATTGTTTGTCCAAGCCCTATATGTGGAAAATATACCTTCCTCAATTCTTACTTTAAATTAATAAAACAACGTTACAAACTTCTGGACAGGTACTACCGATATAAACCAATATAATAAATTATTTTGTATTTGTTTACTAATAATATACACATGAATACATTAAATATATTAGAAGTACATATTTTGTCAGGTATCGCTGATTCAACATGTGTGCAACATTCTGTACACATGTAAATATGTTACGGAGTTGGCCCGCTTATCGCTCCGCTTAATACCGTAACCACTATGCTACAACTGAGAAAAGTTAACAATAGATCATATCCCGTCATTAGTATACCCACCTAAACAAGTGTTGATAACAATTATTTTTTATTTAAGTTAATATAAACTTTAAATGAACATTTCATTTTGTTTTAATTAATTATATATAGCTAGGTGATAAATTAGATGTTACAGTAGTCTTTATCAGTTTTATGGGTTATTTAACACTTAAAATGTACAATGATTTAAATTTATAGAGTGTAACGGTGTACTTAGGTATAAATAAAATTGTAAGTAATATAATTAAAGACTGTACAAGAAGGTTTTATTAATAAGTATCTATTTAACTTACTTTAAATAAAATTAGAAATTAAGAGTCATTTAGAAGGTCTGGGGATATAGTTTTTTGTATATGAATCTGTGAAGTGACTTTACTACTGCGTAGAGATGTGGCTTCGCTGTCCATCTTCTACCGTATTTATCATGGGGTATTTATCTCAAGAATCAAAGTACCTCCATAGAAAAAATTATTGAAGTCGGTGAAGCAGTTTATCCGTGAAAGCATAACAGACAGACAGACTTACTTTCGAAGTATAATATTATACTAGCGCTAGTATAGAAGTATGAATTATTATTTTTCATTATAAACTTAAGCATTAGCAATCTCCTTATAATACATCATTTTCATATAAGACTTTCATTGGAGAGCTTTTAATCTGTTCTCCTAGAAATTTTAATAAAGGATAATAGTAAATTAAAGGTGGTAAGATCTAAAAATTACATTTAGGATGTCAGATCCAATGTAAATGTATGTGGAGCGTCGGTCTACACGCAAATCGAAGGTAAATAACATTATCATGATGTAGGTCCGACGGTCGCTAATAGTTACGGTGACATAATTACAGCGGGAAATTAGTTTTACTCTATCACTATTTATATACAAAGTAGCATATATAGTCGTGGCTAAGTAACTATATATATTTCTTTATATATATGTACATGAACTCTCCCTCCGATGGAAAGCATGAACAGAATCCAAGATAGTCGCCATACTGTTTGTGAATGCAGACAATTCAATAATGCAGCATGGTAACCTGCATCATCGGGCCCTCCGTTCTCTCGCTCTTAACAACGAAATAAGACAGCACGAATGCTGTCATTTTCGGTTGGTCTTCTGTGGGAGGGTAATCCAGTCCTTTCGTATAAATATGTATATTAAAAAAGAAAAGCAACCCTAGGTAAGTCCGCCTATGATTGGGTGATCATTCTTAACACATTAAGGCCCCTCCGCAACTCGAAGAGTAAGTTAAGCCATAGGGTGCTGTTAACAAACAAATATCTGTGTCATTTTTATGGGTAGTTGGAACCTAAAAGAGTTCGTTCACGGTCTATAAATCTTCGAAATCGCTTAGTATTCGGGTTCCTACCAAGCCTGATAAAAATTATGAACATAATCCAAGAGTAGATGCCACCATACTCATTGCGAATGCAGAAAATGCAGCATATTGTATAAAGTAGAGTGAGAGTTAAGCAGAATCTACTTAGGTTGTAAACAGACAACTGAAAAGCCGACCTAATTTGGAAAAAGGGCTTCGATTAATCATTTCATTTATACTACTCTACTCTTAAGGGGCACAGCGTAATGTTAACTTCCTAAATTTTAACTGTAACCTATAACCCTTCTCAAACAATTCTATGTTAGAAAAGACTTACTGAAATCTGACTGATAGGTCCAGAATGATTTCTGGATCTATTAGCCTGGACTCTCTGATGGGAGTGCCCAAATATGCAATTAGGACTTACCATTAAAGCCATGGAGCATTTTCCATAGCAGTATTTTGTAGCTTTTCAATCAACATCATTCATTCATTATTTAAGAACATACGAAAAACTAGAAAGCACCTTTAGTAGCAATACATATCTTGTACCTTACTTACATTCGACGTTGAGAATGAATGATGTAAAAAACTATTATGAAAATTATTTTTGACGTCATATAAAACAAAGATTGAAAAGCATTGGTGACTGATACCGGTCGAGTGTCGAAAAACTTTTTTGATTAACTATCAACAGCCCTTAACAGCCCACATCTGTAAGGGCTCTTGTAAAAAAGGAGGTATTGTCTTCCTATATCACGCTAATCAGACGTGTTCGTATATTTGTTTGAAGTTTTCCTATTTTTTGGGTTGGTTTTGGGGTAATAAGGCGTGGGTCCGGTCGTGTTAATAACTGCAGTTCCCGGACCCCTCCCTTCTTAGGCGCAGAGAGAGAAACCGTGTGGTTTTAGTCGGTTCGATTCCGACACACCTCCCCGCCGCAAACCCCGGTGGGGTGACGGACCGAGGGGGTTTCCACACATAAAAAGGAATGGGGTAATAAAGCGTCTAAAAAATCAATCAAACTATAAAATAAATATACTGTTAACTCGAGAAGGACACGAATGATTAAATGAGAAACCTCGTCACAGTCTTCACCCTTTTATTTGGAAGGAGAAAAGGCTCAAAAGACGACAGCAGTGTCTTTAGAATAACTGTTAGCATTGACAACGGTAGTTACTTTCCGTCAGATAACCCCTCTACTTATTGCCCTTTTGCTGTTGACTCTTTAAACCACTTTGCCCTTTTGCTTTGCTTAACAGTGCAGTGTTCATAAACCAACATAACATTTCATGTAAATACCCAGATACCACCCATGATGGCTTGCTACTAATATCTTTCAGTATTATAAATCAAACAAATGCCTAAAAAAACGATGCATCGTTTAAAATTTTAACATACATGAATAAAATACGATATATTTATTTCTAGACTAACCACGTCTAATGCAAGCCAAGCCGGGTGTATCACAAGTTTTATTCAAAGTAAGGTAAATGTCCCGACTACGTCACGCAACGTGCATAAAAAAAA